>CM066035.1:735737885-736337885 GCA_033557465.1 Ichthyophis bannanicus
AGATCAAACAGGATTTGTCCTCGGGAGTGCAAGCTAAAGATAGCATATGGATTGTACTCAATCTTATTTGGTGTGTGCAACAACACGAAAGTAGAAGCCATCCTACTAGCAGTCAATGTTCAAAAGCGTTTGACCATGTATAGTGGCAATTTAAGTTCCAAGTTTTGGCAAAAAGGGTCTAGGCCCATTTTTTCCGCCAGTGGGTGGGTGCTCTGTACACAAACCATAAAGTTCTAATTTTCAGGTCAATGGGGACTATTCAGAGGAGTTTATTTTAGGATTAGGTACCCAACAAGGCTGTCCTACTATCCCTTCTTCTCTTTGTTATGGTTATTGAGGTACTAGCATCATGGATTATGGCCACACCCTGATATATAGGGAGTGAAAGTAGGGGAGCAAAGTCACTGCATATCATTGTTTGCAGATGATATTATGAATTCACTGCAAGATTCCTCAGCTGGCTCTCTGACCAATATCGAGAAGCATAGAAAACAGAATGGCAGAAAAAAGACCAGTCTTCTAGTCTTTCCTTCCATATCAACCACTACAAGGAGGTCCCTTTTTTTCTGGTAGATAGCCTCTGTGTGTGTCCCATGCCTTTTTGAAATGTGATACGTGTCCTCATCTCTTCCACCTTCCACTGGGAGACTTCTCTACACATCTACCAATCTTTCTTGTAAAGACATATTTTCGCATATTACTCCTGAGTCTGTCCCCTTTCCCCCTCATCGTATGTCCCCTCGGAAGAGCTCTTGTTTTCAATCTAAAGAGACTCCTCCGTCCCTATGCATTTATGCCATAAAAGGTATTTAAACAATCTCAATCAAGTTACCTCTGCCCTCCTTCTCCTCCTAAAATATACATATTAAGGTCCTTAAGTCTGTTCCTCATATGACTTATACCGAAGACCACTACCCTTTGAGTAGCCACCCATTGCACCGACACCAATTTGTTCATATCCTTTTGAAGATGCAGTCTTCAAACTTGCACACAATACTCCCCTTGCGGGTCACACCAAAGACTTATACCAAGAGGCACTCACCATCTCCTTTCTTCTGCTGGCCCTTCCCTCTCCCTAGTGCTTCCAGGACATCCGTCTAGTTTTCACCGTCACCTTTTCTACCTGTTTAGAAATCAATGTCCTTTAATGAAATAGAAAGCTATTGCAGAGTGTCAGGGTATAAGGTCAGTCATGTCAAAAACTGCGGTCTTTGGGAGTACAGGTCAAACATGACCTAGAAAGGATTCGAAGGGGGTCTTTCCCATTTAAGTGGAGGACAACCCTCGTTGAGTTCTGGCGTGTCAGGTGGGAAAAACTGTCATGAGTTAGATCAGCTAAACTACTGCCCCTGTTTAAACATTGTAAGTGTCGACCTAGAGAAATGGGGATATGTATGGTATTCTTGGCTTGGCAGTGTGGCTCTAATTACAAATGAATGTACTGGCATGCCTCCTGTTTAACTTTACCAGCATTACCAGTAGAGCTCCATAGAGGTCAGCTCTGAAAATTCCAGCGGAAAATATTCTCTTTTTCATTTGGATGAACCTCCCAAGAGTACCTAGGCACATGTTGTGGGGGAAAAACCCAAGGGGCGTTTTGGGGGCGCTATGCTTCACCATCATACTATGACGCAAACTGCTGGTTTGGATTATCATATTACTGGAAGAGCGGAGAAGGAGGGGAAAACTGGTTGGCAATTGAACAAGGTGCATGGGAAGGGTGCAGCGCTGCTACTGCGCCATGTATATTGTGCAAGGAAGAGATACGAGAAGAAAATTGTAAACCCATTTATAGCACTAACCTTAACGAAGTTGGACCAGCAACCGTCGACCGGTAGATACCGTGGGGGGGGGGGGAGAGAAGACGGAAGTCTCACATCCTCTTTGGGAAAATGATAATTTCTCCCGGAGGGGTTCAGAATCCTCGAAGACAAAAATGGGAAAGAGGGGGGATCTGGAGTGGAGGATGGTTATAATGAAGTCCATGGAGGAATTGCAATAAAGTGGAAAGGCTTTGGGAAGTGGATCCCTACCTATTATATGCAGATGACCTCATTTGGTTGAAGTAAAGCCCCCTGCAGTAGGGCTTGAGGCATCTGGAACTGGACTTTGAAAGATAATAACGGAAATGTTGAACTAGTAAAGGAATAACTGTTTTTGCTTATATAATCTTAGATGGAGAGGGATAGGAATCCATTCGAATCTTTCAGGAATCATGGCACAGGTATCTGGTAGTTCCCCCTTATCGATTCAACAATGAGAACAGATATATGAACATACCAAAAGGATTTTGCCTACAGGAAAATGGTTGTATAAAGTATATGTCTGAAACATACTTCATGCCTTTCCTGCTGCATCGGCTGGGAGGGGGGAGACAGGAAGTGCTGGAAAGAGTCTGGGGCTGGAATGGACTTGCTTCCATATGTGGTGGACATGTGAGAAAGTCCGAAAGGTGTAAAATGTGGGCAGGAAACCTATTTAAGGCTGCGAATAGATTGAGGTTGGTGGCTCGTCACCGTGCAATATATGCTCCTGAACCTGTCGCCCCCCAACAACCTGGATATTAACATTGCACAAATGGGAAACACAGTTATGGTTAGCAGTAATGAGTGAAATTGGTAGAAATGTGGAAGGATGTCTGAAGTTCTACATGGGGCATAATATATCCCCAAAGCTTGACTATATTGAGCGAACATGAATGCCTTTTTAAACATCTTTCAAACACCAAAAAATGGATAGACAACACCCAAGTCCTTGGGGAGCATATCGAAGGTGGAACACCTGAGGAGGAAGTGGAAACCCTGTGATCAGTAAAACAGGGACTAAAAAACAATAAGACTAGACTGCACAAGAATGTGGCGGAAACACTCCAGGGTTAAAGCCTTAGTAGGAGAGTCCTATTACTAATCCGTGAATGGATGGTGTTTACATCATGCAAGAGGGTATAAATATACAGCTTGTCCAATAACACAGATAAGGTAGTTGCACACACTAGCGCATGGAGGGGTGTAAGGGAGGGTGGATGAGAGTAAACTGATAACGAAAATAAGCAGCATAATAATGCAAGATGTACAAATCCTAAAGTTAATTGTAGTTTATACACCACAATAATAGTATATGTATAACATGTTATAGTTATATGGGAAAAGTAGAGGCAAATTGTGCAAATGCTGATGACGTAACAAAATCGTATATGTTGTTGTACAATATAAATTAAACACTAATCTTAATATGTATACTTTAAAGCCAAGGCGGGATATTAGAGATATAATAGAGATGTTTAAATATCTTTGAGCATAAATGCACAGAGAGTCTCTTTCTTTTGAAAGCAAAGCTCAATCTATTAGGGGACATTGGATGAGGGTGAAAGGGGATAGACGCAAGAGTAATATGCAGAACATACGAGTGGTAAATGTGTGGAATAATCTCGCCAGTGAATGCATTTCTGTTATTCATTTCCGCCATTATTAGAGAAGTTTACTGAGGATTTGCTGGGATCCAGTGCACCCGAGTGTAACTTCACTATTTCATTACAACAGGATGAAGGCAAGGCTTCAGGACCTTTAAGCCTAGGATTCAGGGTTTTATGTTCAAAGACTGTCCTGGACACTACCTATGTGATGAGGGAGGAGTAGCCTAGTGGTTTGTTTCAGGTACTTCAGTTGCCAGAAGATCAGGGGTTCAAACCCAGCTAGAGGACAGCAACCTTGGGCTCAGAAGAACTTGGGGTTTCTAGTCCCGCAGATGCTCCTTGTTGTCTTGGATGTGCCTAACGCCGGCATAGCTGCTGGAGTGAGGGCAGTAGCCTCAGGCCCGCAACTTTTTGGGGGCAGCAAAATTGCCACCAAAAAGAACGCCTCACTCCGTAATAAGAAGCTGCCGACCTGCCCCTCTGGAGAGCCGGCCAGTTTTTCCCCTCCATCCTGGTCTCAGTGTTTGTCAGAGCCACAGCAAAGGGAGACTTTCACTGAACCGTGGCTCTGTTAAAGCTGAGCCCGCGGTGCTAATAGGAAACAGGAAATCGTGTTTCCCATCGTGCCACGGGCTCAGCTTTAACAGAGCCACGTGAAAGGGAAAGCACTCTCCCTTCACCGTGGCTCTGCAAAACTGAGCATGGGATGGAGGGGAAACCGGCAGTCTCTTGTGGCTGAGCGGCGGTCCGCCGTGGTGCACCTTATTGCTTCTGCTGCTTGCACGGCAGCATGCATCTGCTTCTTTACGCCCGGGAGATTTTTATTATTTTTTCAATTTCCCTGGGTTTGGGGGGTGGGGGGGTATCTAGGACTGGAAACTTGGCTGATGGAGGTGGGGGGTTAGCACCGGAAATGGGCTGATGGGGTGGTTATGATTGGTAAATTGATCCTATGGGGGGTGGGGGGGTGGGGTTAAAACTGGAAATGGGCTGATGGTGGGATTAGAACTAGAAATGGGCTGATGGGGAGGTTAGGACTGGAAATGGACTGATGGGGGTTTAGAACTGGAAATGGGCTGATCATAGGGGGGCTAGGACTGGGTATATGGGCTATTCGGGGGTGTGGATTAGAACTGGACATTGGCTTATTTGGTTTATGACTGGAAATTGGCTGATCGGTGAGGGGGCTAGGCCTGTTAATGAGTTTCTCAGGGGAAGGCTAGGACGAGTAAATGGGCATATTGGGGTTGCTATGACTGAAAATGAATGGACCTTATTGGAGGGTTAACAAACTGGTATAGGGCATATGGGGAGCTAGCACTTGGAATTAGTTAGGACTGGTAGATGGGATGATTGGGGCTAGGACTGGAGTGGGCTGTTAAAGGAGATAGGACTGGAAATCGGCTGGGACTGGAAATGAGGCTAATAGGGGAGGGAGGAGAGTGCTTGCTTGCCCTGGCGAAAACTAGATGCTAGGGTCTAGTAAATGGGTTTGAATGCGGGTGGATTGGTAGATAAAGACTCGAAGGGAGCCGATACTGAGAGGGTCTGTCCGGGGAAGTAGGGGGCAGGAAGGGAGCTGACACGGGGGAAGGAGGTGCTGGACAGGAGCTGACAGCTCGGGATGTGCTTAGGGAGCTGACACTTGGGGATGGGATTGGTAGGTGGCTGGGTAATGGCTGGAGGCTGGAAGGGAGCTGACATGATGCGAATGGGCACTGGAGATTGATCATTTGACAGAGTGTAGGGTGGCTGAAAGGGAGCTGACTGACTAGGGTGACACTGAGTGTGGACCTGAGCTGATTACCTGGGATGGTTATTTTGACTATAAGGGCTGGACCATAGGGAAGGAGGGGTACTGGAAAGGGACTGGACACCATCGGCAGTCGTCGGTATCTTATGCAAGGCGGTTGTCATTGGAATTACTGTGAGGTTAGGACTGGAAAGGGGGCTGATACTGGGGAGGGTTACTGGAACTTGGAAATGGGCTGTTGGAAGGAAGAGAAGAAATATCAGTATAAGAAATGGCAGAATGGTCCCCATGGACCTAAGACCACAGAAAGAATACTAAGAGACGACAGGAAAGCAGACGCCCTCAGATCGGGACCCAGCATGATCAGAGAATAAATGGTCAGATACGTCACGTAGAAAATGTAATTTTTTTTTAGCATTTAGTGATTGGACTTTGTGCTGCTTTTAATATTTTAACACAGTATTGGTGCGACTTGCCTCTTCTTATTTATCGGATGTTGCAACCTGCATGTGGACTCTGGCTTCTTTGGGTTTCAGTTTAAATTTTGTCTAACATATTTTTATTTTTACTTTTGCTTGTAGTTACTTATTCTGTTACTTGGTGGTGGTCGATTGTGTGCGTGTGGTGACTGAGGTCAGGTGTTTTTGTTTAACATGGCGTTTGGGTATATAAAATCTATACTATACTGTCTAATTTGACTTGTTCATCTTTTCCAAATAGTGTATGGATGTTCCAGTTTCCGCTGTAGATTTTACAGTGCCTTTTTTTTTTGGATGGGCCTCCCGTATGTGAAGTTTTGGAAGTTTGGGTGCTGATCTGGTATAGTATGGTAGGTTTGCTCTTTGTTGTAGGTTTTTGTATTAGTTCACAATATGCCTGTAACTGGTGAATAGTGGCTGTTGTTTTATTGTTAGTGAGATGATACAGAATTCAGATGTTTTTGTTGTTAATATTGAGTTTTCTGTGGGGTGAAGGTCCTGTTTCTGCGCTGCACCTACTGTGTGATGCGCAATATATGTTTGAAAAGAGAAAGCGCGAACCATAACACTCGTTATAACAAAAAAAAAATGAGTTTTAAATTTAGTTTTATAAACTGTGCTGTTGGTTCTTGCAATCTTTTTAGTTTTCCTTGGTGTGCAAAACCGGCACCATACCTAGCCCTGTGCAAGCCGTGCCCTACACATGGCGCAAAGGCTGCAGGGATGCATTTTGGCTGTCTGTTGTTGTACTGCCGGCCGCTAGGCATGACAATCGCAGGCAGCCCAATGCACCCCAAGCCTTTTTCCAACAGCACTTTAAGCATGCCTGGTCCCTCTCTTCCTCCGACATGAAGTCAGAGGCAGGTAGGGACCAGATCTGCCTTTCAGATCAGGCGCATGCCCCCCCCCGCCTCCCCATATACCTCCATCCATCGCTGTCCTGCTCTTTCCCTACTGCTGGCACCGCCGTGAAAAAAACAGAGGGTGTCAGCAGCAGGGAAAGATCAGGCAGCGCGGGATGGAGGTAATGGGGGGAGAAGGGATGTGTGCAACACAAGCTTCAAGATCGAACAGTGCGCGATTGGCAGCTCGATACGGCCCTGTGTTGCAAACATCTTGCGTTTCCTCCATCATAAGCTAATGTGCTTTATGGTTTTGGTTCAGTCCTTCTTATTGGATTTCTGAAAAAAAAGCCCCCTACCCCGCTAATGTGTGTGTGGGGGGGTGCCATATCATTCGTCGCCTCAGGCAGCAGATTGCCTTGAGCCGCCCATGGCCTAGAGGCACTCTCCTTCCTTGCAACCTCTTGGACTCCTCTGGGACTGCCCTGGATAGTCCCCGCAACGGCACTCTGTATATGTTCTCCTCTGTATTCAAACTTTTTGGCAAAAAGTAGGCATCTAGAGCTGGCCCTTTCATTATGGTGCAGCTCCTAGCACTGAAATAGAATCCTCTCCAGACCCTGAAGAGAGCATCTCTTTACTGTGTGCTCTAATGTGCTCTAGTCCAAGTGATATGTGAACCTCCTCACATTTCATGTGCCTTTTGCAAAAGAACAATTGGGTATGGGCTGCCTGTCATGTTCATGAAGCACACAATGGTCCTCCATATGAGAGGACTGATGTGAACTGGTTCACGGACCATTTTCATATATTCAAGCTGGAGTGGAAAAGCAATGGCAAAATGTAAATCTAGCTGATCTGAATGTGTAGGGTGCATCAATAGGAACATGAGGGAACTAAGCCATACAGATGTACATGAACTCTACAACAACCACAGAGTGGTGACTATAATGACTGGACTTGTAGCCAATACCTGCATGTCGATGTATGATGGTTGTAGGAAATGTGTTTGGCCCCCTTGACAGCACAGGATGGTCCCCCCCAGGAACTCATGGGTCATTCATGAGGTTTGAATTTGTGGTATGGGCAAAAGTATAGATCTGTCAGTGTACAGCAACTCGACAATGAGAATGCATGGCCTGCACCTGTCCTGCCTCAGGGGATGGTGCCACAATGCTGCCTCAGCACAACCAGTATGGATAACGGTTCTGTGGCTTCAGAGGTACACTGGTGAGTTTGGACAGTAGGATCTCCTTTGTTGTTTGTCCGTGGGAGATAGAGATGTATACTGCAAATCGTATGACAGTAATTGCCGATGCAGTACTGAGTGTCCATTGCAGTCCGTACAGCATGTGGTACTACTGCAGGCAGTCCCTAGGTGCTGGTCTCTGACTGCCTCTGGTTATGGCAGCTAGGTTGTGTCCTGTACTGGGCTGAACCCATTTCAAGCAGGGACCTTATGTCAGTTTGGGTCCAGCACAGTGCAACAAAGTTGAGGTGCTCTCATGGTTACAGCACGAGCATTAACAAGACCAAAGGACTTGGGTTTGTGAATTCTTTATGTGACTTTGAGATGAAACCTACTTGAATAGATAGCGCTGACTCATACTATACCTTTGGAGGTACTTATTTAATTATATAGCTGATGCCATTATCCTGATCTTTTTGTATTTTGGGGTCTGCCACCACATGGCATATATTGTAATGTGGGGACCAATATATTGCATTATCGTTGGTAGAGAATACTCATAAATCATGTTTGTCATAGGAATCCTTATGATCTAGGCATCACACGTGCCCACCCTTTTTGCCCAGTCTCAAAGCCTATTGTTCCTGGAGGTCAAACAGATGGACGACTCACGATCTGCCCTGGCACGATGAAGTTCTATGGCACAGTCATGTGAGGCAAACAATGCAGGAGCGTAAAGCATTAGGACTATGGAACTGCCAGCTTATGAAGTGATTGCTGGTAAATGGGCTCACCAAGACCACACAATCTGAATATGTCTATGTGTTTTTCACTCATTGTAATGTCAACCCGCATGCATCTGTAAAGGCACCTGTAATGTTGCTTGTCCCTCTCCCTATGGCTGTTTCACAATCTCACATGTAAAATATCGAATGCCACCAGCATGGGATGGCTTGCTATTGGTTTTGTATAATTGGTATTTTTGCACATATGTCCCCACCACCAACAAACCAATCAAAGTTAATTGTGCAAAGACTGGTGGGTGCACCACAGATCCAGCAGGGGGGGGGGTCTTGTGATTCTGACAGGCTGTACATAACCCCAAATATTTCAACCCTTCTATGGGTTTGGTCCATCCCGTCCCAATGACTGCAGTGGGCAGGATGCTGTGGCTTGTCTGAGAGGTTCCATATGTTCTTTTGAATCCAGCGCCCGTCGATCGAGAATAAAAAAGCGAAATGAATGTCTCATCAACTCTACCAGCACAACAAACAACTGAAAATGCACAGCTGGGTTAGAATTGTCTAGTCCCACCTTCCAAACCTCAAACGCTAAATGAAAAGGGGGGGTTTGTTAACGAGCGTGGTCCAGCATCGCATGTATAGCCCATCCTGAGCTGTCAAAGACTTAAACAAGATAACACTCAACTCCAACACACTGGGTTCCCTGTTAGAGCTCGTGAAATCAAGATTGGTGCGGCTATTGTATTAATGCAATTGAACATACAGACTCGTTAAAGGGAGTATAACGCTTTGGTCCACCTATGAGGCCATTCACATGCGAGGGACCTAGTCATAGCAATATTGCATTTTCAGGATGTTTCTAGGTTCCTTCCATGTTTTTGTGCCGGGTCGGTCCTCTCATCCCACCCCTCCCACCTCTTAAAGAGTATGAATCTATATTATCGTTGCAGCATTGCCTATCTCTCCCTTTTAAGACACCCTGATTCACCCAAGTTGTCAGCGTCAGAATATGAGTGGTCATCCTTCTTGATGAGGGAAAATTCTAATTCCAACGTCACGCATGCCATGCCTGAGCCCACTGGCCTGCCACCACTATAGTGCCCTGGCCAATGTGCCAATTTGCAGCCTGCAAGACAGCCCTGGAGATTAGAGGACCCAGTGTCATCGTAGAAGGGAGGTGTGTGGCCCCATAAGGCCACATATGTTTTCAGGCCCCGAGAGCCAACCATCGACTGGGTTCTTCCTGATGAGCCCTATCATCTCCATTACCAGTCCTCGAAGCTCAGATGCAATAAGGATTTTTAAGAGTACTATGCACCTCAAGCTTCTGAACTGCCCGGTCACACACCGCAACCAGAGTTACTCAGGCCTCCGTGAGTGCCTTCTTACAGTTTTTCTGCATTCATCTGCCTTCCAAACATCTGTGGCTGCAGTGGGAGGGAATGGGTGCTCTAACTTTTCACACCTGATCTTTGCCTTACCACATAAGGGTACTGCAGAGCTTATCTCCCATGGTCAGCCAGTTCGAATTACAAATGTATTTCCCACAATATCCAGGCAAACACTGGGTGACCCCTTGCACACATCAGTTATTGACTGGAATAGCATGGATACCACACTGAATGGAACCGAATTGATTGCACACATGTCGGACTTGTCCGCCAACCAAAGAGAGCGGAGAAGAAGTGGTGTATAGCTCAACTGCAAGCCACTTCCATTCCCTGAATATGGTGACAGGTGATGTGTGATGCCACATGTGCGATTCCCGAGGATTCTGTTCCCAGCATTCCCGGACCCATGACTGCCTATATCCTCGCACAGCTCTGCCCTTATTCCCGCAGATTTGAATATTCCTTTTTTTTTGAGGGCCAATTAAAGAATCCCCCTACTGTATTTTGTTTTGCCGTGAGTACATTCCCTGCTCGTTTTCGTATGTCTCCATGTGCTTGTCGTCATGGTGCCAGCACCAGGAAACAGGACTTTTTTCCCCCTTTAAAGGCACCTCAGTCTTTCACCTTCTCTTGGTATTCTTTCCCCCTTCTCCGCCCATTCCCATATGCCCCCCCCATCTTTTTCCCCCCCCACTCACAGCAGTTCCTGTTGCTTTAACTTCAGCTACAGCTGCCAAAGTGGATAGGGACATCAAAAATTGATTCACCCACTGTCACTTCGGGGACGTACGAATTTTCCTCAAGGGCACCAGACTGCATAGAAGGGCTCCGAGCCTGGCGGCTCCCTCCCCTCTCGTCCTCTGCACTTATCCCTTCATCTAAACAACATTTTAGACTCTAGCTTGGCCGGGATCTTCGGGAGCGGGGAGGAGGAGGGTTAAGGTAGGGAGTGATGGCTAGTGGACGTGGAAATGGCCCTTTTGCTGTGGCGGGAAGACGGCCTGTCTTGGGGGGACGTTTAGGGACTGGAAAATGGGGTCTGATGTAGGTATGGATGGGTGCATTGAATGCATGGAAGGATTCATGAATGGTCAGAAAGGGTGGGGCTTGAACTGCGAATGAGGGGCATGAGTGGGGGTAGGTCTAGGACTGGAATATGGGCTGATGGGGTTGGGCTTGAAAGGACTGGAAAATGGGCTCTTATGAAAAGGGGCTGTTAGGCTATGCTGAAACATTTGTTTGTTGGGGGGCTGGGATTAGAAATGGGCTTGTTGGGGGGATTAGATTGAAATGGTCGAATAGAGGGGCGCTAGTAACTCTTAGAAATAGGCTCATATGAGGGTGTGCCTTTGCTTGGCAATGAGCTGAGTGTGGGGTGGCTAGGACTTGTTAAATAGTGCCTGAAAGTGGGGGGCCTTTGGTACTGTGAAATTGCGCGTTAGGGGAATCAACTAGGACCACCCGAAATGTCTGATAGTTGGAGCGTAGGAAAGGGCTTGTAAATGGTATGATGGGGACAAGTATTGTAAATGAGCTGATGGAGGGGCTCGCGATTAGGACTGGAATAGGATGGTGGAGCTAGGACCTTATGGGCTGATGATGTGACTATGATAGGATTGGTAATGATCTGATTTTGCTAGGATTGGAAATGGGCTGAGTGGAGAGGGGCTTGAACTGGAAATAGCTCTGATGGGGAGGGGGCTTGGACTGGAAATAGGCTGCGCTGGGAGGAGGAGCTAGGACTGGAAATGGGCTGATGGAGGGGCTAGGTCTAGGACTGGAACATGTGCTGTTGGGGGGGCTGAAATAGGCTGTTTGGACAACATCCCCAACACCTTCTATGGGGTCTTGGATTTAAATGGACTACTGGAGGTGCTAGGACTGGACATGGACCTCATAGAGGGCTTGGTTTGGAATTTGGCTGACTGGGGGAGCTAGAGCTAGAAATGGTCTGATGGATGGGGGCCTTGAACTGGAAATAGCTTATGGTGGAGGTGCACTTGGACTGGAAAGTTGGCTGAGTGGGGGCTTGGATAGAAATGGACTCATGGAGGGGGCACTTTGGACTGGAAATGGGCTAAGTGGCGGCTTGGATTGAAATGGATTCATGGAGGTGCTAGTACCTGGAATACTCATAGGGGGGCTTGGATTGGATATGAGCTGACTGGGGGGAGCTAGGACTAGAAATGGTCTGATGGAGGGGGGCTTGAAATGGAAATAGCTTATGGGGATGAGCACTTGGACTGGAACTGGGCTGAGTGGGGGGAGCTAGGACTGGGATGGGCTGATGCGTTGACTAGAAGGGAGTAAGATTCTGGTTGGGAGCTGGAACTAGCAGGGAGCTGATGTTGGTGGAGGACTAGAATTTTGGATGGGGATGGGGAATGAAATGGAGAATGGGTAAAAATATTTTGGTGTGGGAGGGAAGAAAAATATACACTTGGCTGTGTATTCTGGCACGAGTAAGTGGGGAGTTAGGACGTAGGGGGTAAATTTTGAGTAGATTTAAAGGAATAAAGAAAGAAATGGAGGAAAGAGCAAAAGGAGAAAGATTATTATGTTAAATCAGATGTAGAGAGAGATTGGCAAAAAACCTAGAAGAGAGAAGAAAGGACAAATGGACTTGCAGAAAAATGGGAGAGATAGCATAAGACACAAGAATAAAAAACATAAGAGAACGAACTGGAGTCAATTGCAACTGAAAAATAAAATGCACACACCTCAAAAGGTAGACAAATACTTGTTTATTTTGAAATTATTAACTGGAATAATGTCAGCTCGGGGAAATGTTGTGTCCTTTACGTCTGGCATTTTGTTTAGTACAAGAGGAAATGAATTTATATTTTTATTTCCGCAGTGTTGTGTTGTACATTCCAAGTTTTGGCCTTTTGGTTTCCAAGTTTAATTATTCCCTTCCTATTTTCTAAACTGTGAATCCCTTGTTCTTTGTTTGATGATGGTCTATGTTCTTCCTATGTGTAACTGAACTGCAGTATTCTGTTTATGTAGTTTCTATTTGACAGTGCCACCTGGTGTTCTTTTCCCCATTAGGAGATGTATTGGTAATTCTCTAAGATGTATTGGTTTAATATTTTGCAATGTTGCCTTTTGATAGGTAGAGTTTGGTGCTTTATGAGGCCTAGTACTACTATTATTATAGGGTGGTTTGCTGTGGGTTCTAGAATTGCAGTGTTTTGTAGTACTCTCCCTACTGTGCCTGGCAGTTGGCATTGGAGTATATTAATGTAGAAATCTGGTAGTCTTTCTTTATCGATACAATCATTAAGAGGCATGTTTTACTAAAAGTTAGGGCATGTTAACATTATGCAAATATTTATGCAAATAAGGTCCTGCAATGAGTCCTCCGCACATGGCCCGCAGCACTACCCCTTGGGCTGCCTCCTGATCAGTAGGATGTTTTTAAACAAATATCACAATCTTCACACCTAAGGTCATTGGAAGGGCACATATTGAAATCACACATAGGTCAAGACCGTGGATATTTAGCTGTTTATGGATGTCCTCTATATACTTGGTTTTATGTTCCTCTCTGAAATCCAGCTCTGCCGTGGAAGTTATAGCTGTCAGTGCATTGGACCTGAGATGTTTCTACTAACACATATGCAACATGACTTTGGAACGCACCGACTTTTTTTCTCCAGGGGATGAACATACACCCTAAGGAAGCAAACTGACTGTTCTACCGCTTACGTCGTAGATGCCATTCAATGCCCCTGTCAACTGGTTTTACATAGGTAAAACTATTCGACCCCTATGCTCCAGAATTACTGAGCCCCGCTAGTCGTTTGCACTGCAATAAGTTGGAAGCACCTCTTGAGGCTCACTGCCTATCTTTTTTTTTCATCATCACTTTGACCTACTGTCGATGCTTCAAGAGCTCCAACACAGACAGCAAGTATTTCGTTGCCGGGCCGGGTACCTCTGCCTCTAATTTTCATCTTGGAAATCCCCTCTGGTCCGCCTCATTCATCCTTGCGTCTCTATACGAGATTTGGTCCTTAAAGATGTGCATCAACTGGAACAGAATTCCCGACTGGTTCGGGATACTCTCGTCGGAAGCTGAGAGGTTGGCTTTGCCATTCATTACTCTCTAGGTCCATGAATTGGTAATTCAGAGAGCTGGCAAAGGAGGGGCCATTGTGGCTACCATATCGTAGACAATACTATATCTGAAGCTCAGCGTCCCAACTTTCTGATACTCACACCTATGTTATTATGGAGAGGGATCCCACCTCACGGTTTCTTACAAGACTAATTTAAAGCTTTAACAACAGACAAGCTCTACAAGAAAAAAGTTTATCTAAGAAGGAATGGCGTTATCTCAATTTTCCAGATCCATCCATTGGCCAAGGTTAAACTTATGGCCGAAGGTTCACAAACGGGTTTGGACAACCCTCCTGGCCACCCCATAGTCTCAACAAATGAGAGGCACTCTCTTAGAGCCTTTGTCCACTTTTCTTGATTCTTTTTTGAGGTCGACCTTTACTGATCACCATTCCGTTACATAAGAGATACGACGCATTTTCTGCAAACTGTTGCACAGGCATGCCCGGCTTGGTGCATCTGACCCTACAGTACTTTTAGTTACACTGGATGTGGTTTCATTGCTACATGAGTATTCCTCAAACGGAGTGCGTTTTACTTGTGTACTCCAATCATTCCGGAACATAGGGGATCTTAACCTTTTTGCGATAAAATCACTGGGCTGGTGCTCTTTTCAGAATTTTATTATTTTTGAGAAAGTCCTCTATCACAAGATAGCTGGTGTTGCGATGGGGGCCACCGGTGCCCCCCCCCTCCATTTCTAACCTCTACATGGTGGAATTGGAGCGGAAGTGGTGTATCTCCTTACCCCCGTTTTTGGCAGTACATCCCTTTCTGGGGGCGCTACAACATTGCTGCTATCCTTTCATGCTCTGGACAGCACCCGAAAGCCTTTTAAATATCCTTTATGCCAATGTCTAAATCAACAGGATTCCCGCATGTCATTTTACCTGGTCTTATGATTTACAGAGGATCACACTATTTAGACCGTGGAGGTCCAGAAAGGAACTACAAACTGGGTGACTTCCGGTGTATAAAAAGGAAGTTGCTAAGACTGCTCTGTTACATTAACCGTATCGCCCATCCGATTTCAGTTAAAAAAAACGTCTTCCTTTTTCACAGTTCCCTCCGATTTCGGCTGAACTGTTCCGAATTAAATGATTTCAAGCTTCAGTCAAAACAGCTACAAAAGAATTTTCAAGACAGGGGTTTACCCCATTCCAGTTGTCAAGCCGGCGTACACACCTAGCGTATCTGTTTTAACAATCGTGACTTGTTGTTTGTTGATAGGCATAAGAATCCTTTTGAGTTATAATCAAGTGAATTTTTTTATTCAAGGTTCGTCACCCCGATTAGCCATCCTCTCGAATAATTCGGAAACGTCCCAGTAATGGCGTGCTTCATCATATCTCCGGATTGGCAAATCAATCTATTTGATGTGTATGGCAGAGAAACCAAAATCTACAGGCTCTTTGTGTGTGCCCCACTAGAGCTCAGACCTTTGCCTAACACTGTAGGGATTATGCCACGTGTGGCCACACAAAGTGTGGTGACTGCCAATATATGCGTGCGTGACTTTGGAACGCACCAGAATTTTCTTACCAGGGGATGACATACACCCTAATGAAGCAAACTGACTGTTTCGTCCGCATACGTCGTATATGCCATTCACTGCCCTGTCAACTGTTTTACATAGGTAAAACTATTCAAGCCCAATACGAACCATAATCAACGAGCACTGCAGGTCATTTGCACTGCAAGAAGTTGGAAAGCACCTCTTGATGCTCACTGCCTATCTTTTCATCATCACTTTGACCAACTTTCGATGCTTCTGTATTTATCAAGTATTGGCTGGTTTTGCAAGGCAAGACACGGGACCAAAGTTTGTTAATCTGTGAACCACGCTGGATATATCGCCTGCAGTCTATTCACCCAGGGTGTCCTTAATTCTCAACTATAATGGGCAGTTTGCGGCTGAAGATCTTATGGGGAACACAGTATATGCCGAGGCGTTCGTGCAAGAGCAGTTTGTAAATGCTCCTGCAATTTTTTTTAAATTATTATAGTATCTATGAGTCCTAGACATTTTCTCACATTGCCCAGTATTTTTGACACTGCTGATTGGTAAAGTGATCACAGCCTTATTCATGTTGGCTAGCCTATAAGAATGAATCCCACTCTGTTAACCACGCATGCGTGGTGTTTTTTTTTGCTTCAGTTGGGCTTAGAAAGATAATCTCTAAGGTATGTCCCTGTGGTAGATACTGGATGTGGGCTCGTCATTATACCTATTGTCTGAAATTTGAAGGTGAGCAAGCACGATACTGATTTTTGTACTTTGGTTTTTAGCATGTGTTTTAGGGCAGACCAGTTTTGCTGCATGCCGCACGCTGAACTCCCCCAAAAAAAACAAAAGAACAAAAGAAAAAAAGAAACAAAAAAGAAACAAAAAACAAAAAAATAAAAGCCGCATCGGCGGTGAAACGCATTCGCGCTTAGGGATTTTCGTTGGGAGCTGGGAGGCACATCCTGACTTTAACCGTTTTTTTTCAGATAAGTTTTTTGGCTCTTTTTATGTGGCTAAAGAGTCAGGATTCTCCTTACAGCTTAACTTATTGTATTTATTTATTTATTCTATTTAATTGGATTTTATACCGCCGTTATCATACAATAGCTCTGTTGGCGTATTGAACAGTGTCATTGCAGAGTGAAATAGAGCCTGCATCTACAAGTTTCCCTTAATACCTCAGTACAAGGAATATATTGGTCCTTGATGTACCGCAGGGGATTGTGAGTCCCCTCATGCTTTACAGTACAGTGCAGCCTGATTAGACCCTTCCTCATTTCTTCTGAGACCCTTTTCCTTTATTAATCTTAGTATCCTTTGGATTCTGAAGCAATTTGTTTTTTGATATAGGACTAACACATATGGTCATTGTGCTGTCTCGAGTGGCAAGATCAAGCAGGTACATATTGTTTGTAGTTGTGGAGAGCTGCACACACACAATAGAAAATCACTGTGTGCCATCTAGGCTCATGTTCATGCCATGACAGAGAAATGAGTTTGGATATATTTCCGATATGCCAGTAGCTCAGAATATACGGTATTGTGATGGAAGATGACATCGTGAAGGACGAACTATACCTGAACTGATATCAGTGAGTGGGGCATGAGTGTAGATATAACAATGCAACTTGATATTTTACCCAGTTGATAGAAATGCTAGTTAGACCACGCACAAATGGTACCTAGCTCACAACCTTTATAATACGGAGTATGCAATCACACGACGAAAACAGAAAGATCACTAGGAGGCAGGGATGGCCATCACTGTTTTAGTGTCATCTGATTGTGCTCATCACTGTGAAACATGCCCCTTCCACCACGTGGATCCTTGTCTGCTGGTGGGGTAAAGGAAGTTACTAACCCCATGATACGCGTGTGCCTTAGATTAATAATGCGCATTGCTCATGCAGGTTTTCGATGGACATCTAAATGATATAATTGATACTTGACAGTACAGGTATGAATACATGCAGAATTTTGCTTTACCGTAGCTGCCATCTCTCGGTCCCTCTTCACTCCCAGAACCTTGCCAAAACACGGTCACATCTAGGCTGGCCATCTAGGGCACGGCAACCTCTGGGGGGGGGGGCATCAAAACAGGCCGATTCACCAAGCTAACATACTGACATGACTTGACAGCTGTAGGAGGGTGTAGAACGGGCGGATCATCGCTCGAGTGGCTCCGACGCTTGGACCAAATCTCCGTGTGCTGGCCGTTGCCTTCTCAACACCAATGTTCCAGCCATTGTGCTGTGACTGGATCCTCAGCCCTGTGGACAGTAATGACTTACCTGTCGGGCTCTCACTCCATCCTACCCTTTTCCGCTATTCGCCTGGACATATATCAGGTGCACCCAGTAGTCTGACCTACATCATTGCTGATTCCTGTCTTGCAACTTGACTGCGCTTGTTGAGCCGCCTCTTGGTATGGTTGTGAGGCTCGTGGGATGGTTTTGTTGCTGATATGGCGGTTCTCGGGAGTTGGTTGCTGTGTCGCTGCTACTCTTAATAGGGGCCCGTAACTTGGGCATCACGTTCAGGTCCTACGTGTCCGAATTTGAGCAAGGCAAGATGTGCCGGCAAACGCTCTGGCACACCTGAGAGATCCTCGACCGACCCCACCGCGTCGGAAAGGATCTGAAGCCGCCCATACGATTCTGGGTACACAACCCGAGTACATTCTCGTGTTCACAGCGCAGTTGACGATATCGGTACCCTGAACTCTAATTGTAGATATACTATTATACGGGTCGATTAGTAGCAGCAAGATATGTGTGCGTAGTTCGTTACGAAGGCCGTCGCGAAGCCAGCACGACCGTCCGACTCCACCACCTCCGCCGCAGGAGAAGGGGGAGGCCCGTGGACACGATTTTCCGTCCCTTCTGCGATGCAACATCAATAAATTGCCCTGCCATGGCGTCTACGTATTGGGATTTGGCAGCCCATGCTGCTTTGGTTACCGGTGTGGAACGCTTCTAGTGTGTCAACGCTGAGCACCCCAGTATAACCCCGCCGCTCCGTGCGTGTGGGGGGGAAACCTGCGGGACGCGCCGGGACAAATCTTTTAGAGACAGACCAAAGCCCCACTAAAAAAACTCGTTCCTAAACGACTAGAGCTGTCTGCATATGGATCAGCAATTGTGTGGTCAGTGGGGGGGGGCAAAGGGGCGAGGTAGCCCGCGTAGGGAATGCTGGGGCAACGCCCCGCCTGGAGGGAGCACTCTGAAAACGATGCAACAGGATTGAACCCACTGCATGTCATGTTATATTCTTAGCACAGGATGATTATTTAGGTTGTATGTGGTATCAAGTTCGTGCTTGCCGCAATAATCGCAGCATGCATGCCTGAGGGTTTATGGAACATAACAATCACACAGGGTACATAATCCTGAGTTTACAATTACAGGAACCAACGGGGATCCAAAGTAATTTACACCACGAGCTTCCTAGTAAAACATAGTATCAGACCAAGATTTATGGTCAAGAACTTTCCTTGCATTGTGGTTCGCCTAGGTTAACAGGTGTGTTGGAGCTGTTGTAAGTATTTCTTGAGTGGGGATAGAATAGTCATTTCCAGTTGTGTGCTACATAAACATAGGAAAGGCAATAGAAGTGGTGACATATTCTGACTTGAAGTTTGTATGAATGGGGACACAGCACCCATCATAAAGGAGCAATTCACATAGTGGATCTTAACATATGTCATTACTGGTCCATACGAAGATGGGAAAAATCCCTAAGAGCCGCCTGACAAACTCAAGACTCGTTTCCATACTCAGCAGGTGTTGGAAGGCAGCTACTGTAAGCAGCTTCCTCAGCGTTTGGTCAGGGTTACCCATCAGCTGCCCTGTGGAGGTTTCTGCAGACATGTGGCCTCGAAAGGTAACCCTCTGTTGACACGAGAGGGGCGACCACTTCCTCAACCAATAATAGCCAAACGGTTCCAACCTCTAGTGCATATGTTTGTTTGTGAGGCAGCATGTCACATGCATTGAAACAATGGCCTGAGTGGGGTACATGTTTCATGTAGGCCTTGGTCTGTTTACACATTCTATGCAAACTAATGTATACATATATCACCATGCCTTTTGTCTCGCAGACCTTGATTCTTAGCCTGGTATTTTATGTGATACACTTGGAGTGTGGTTGCCTGACCCCTGTGGTGTTTCTTCTCCCACGTCACCATTTAGTACCTGTCCTCTGAGCGATATGCTTTGGTGTATTGAAAATTTTGCTTCAGGTGTCTGGATATAAACCTGTGAGCAACCTTAACATACCAACCTCTGACTGTGGGCTGAGAGCATTCTGGCCTGGCTGCGTTCTGCACAACATTGTCAGTCCAGCGCATCCCTCCCGTCAAAATTACAAAATTAACCTGCAACCGTCAGTGGTTGGGCCAGGTTCCCTGAGGCTGGAAAGCAGGGGGGTTAATTCCCACATGGTGACAAGCAACCTCAGGGCGGGAGGACTAGGGTCTCACTACAGGGTCTCCATGGCCACTCCCTTGTGTCCTTGGGCAAGCCATTGACCCCTTTCCCCCATTGCCCTCAGGTACACTTCGATTGTGAGCCCTTCGGGGACTTATGAGAATAAAAAGTACCCTGGTAAGACCTCAGAATACATGTAAACCACACTGGTGTCTAAGAGCGCGCGTGTATTACCTCAATAATACAATAAATCTGTGGAGTTAGATCTACTGCTGCCATCCTGCATGTCGTGGGCTCTGTGAGGAACATACGGGTGGGATTCGAGAGATAAGGCAACATCCTTGTACGCGTGTAGGCAGTTTGCATGTTAGTGCTTTCTAGGTAAAGCTATGGATATGAACAATATATCACCATTAACACATTCATGTTTAGGTGCTCAGCAAATCTTGCAGAGCTCTTCCTGCAATTCTGGTCTCTTGCTTTACAGGAGCTCAGGAGAAATGACATCTCCACAGCTCATGCAGCCTACATTGCTCTACTTTGGTGACCGGAGAGGGATATATTGCCAATCACAAAGACCAACTGATGTAAAGAAGCTGAGCCCCGACCTGCTTATGGGTCCCCATTGTAACAGCATGATGCATTGTCTTATATCAGGACTGACCTGTCGCACCCCAATCTGCCCCCCCTAATCTTGGTTCCACTAAGACCCTTCTTTTGTTGGCTGTGAGGGAATTGAGAAGGGCAGTGGTGTTTTCATGGGATGTGCAAACACCATCATCAGTGTAGCAAATTGCATGCTGAATATTTATAGTGCACTTTGAATGGGTCCTCACCTTTTAACCATTCCTCTCATGTTCCAATTCAGTGTCAGCAACACCTTTCTGCTTTGTATGTGATGCAAGATGCTACCATCCGTGTTTGCACTATGAGATAAGATGCAAGTCCAGGATTATGGACGTCCAAATCCGCATTTATCCCCTGATCAGATTACGGTTTCAGTGCTCCCCACATGTATACCGCATTTGTGTGAGTGATCGCTGGAATGTGGGCAGGATAAGGCAGTCCTGGGGCGTAGCGATAGTGGAGCGGTGTGTGTGGCCAGGCACCTTCCATCCCCTTTAACCATTTTGGTGGGTCTTCTTTGGTACCTTTTCTAATTCCACTATCCTTTTTTTAAAGATATGGTTGACCATAATTGCACACGATATTCAAGGTGCGGTTGCACAATGGAAACAATACAGAAGCATTATAATATCCTTTGTTTTATTCTCCCTTCTTTTCCTTATGATTTTCCTAGACAGGATATATTGTGTATTGGAGAAAAGCGGGGGAAGGAAAAAACCAAGACTTAATCAGTCACACCTCATATATTAACATGAAGCCAGAATGGTCACCCCTGCACAGGGGGGGCATTGATGGTGTCATGCATGACCGGAAAGACCATTTTAGGAAACACTCACTGAAAAACAATCTGTGATAGAGGAGACAAGCTGTGGGGTTTACTTTGAGGCATACCTCTCAGGACATTCTCAAATGCTGGGATGAGAGAGTATACCCTAAGCAGATCACACATACCTTGACAACCATGTGCAAACAATGGCAAACACATGACACAGCAACACACCTATGGACTGGACAAGGTTACACTCTAATGAGCGGGGGGGAAAGAATAATACAGTTTCATATGTCACCTATTCTCACCAATCCATAGTGTGATGACATAACTCACAGCATTGCAAGCTGATCCCTGAGTAGGTTTGATTACAGTGCAGAGCCATTAAGTACTGCAATACTATATAGTTTGATATGTGCATACCTCCTGTGGCCTTAGACAAGGTAAAAGGTGTTCTGTGGATCAACGCTTGGCGCATGGTCGGTGCAGGGACAGGATGTCGTGCTGTGGCCAGGCAATGTTGATTATAACATGTATGTGGAACAGTGAGATCTGCAAATCAAAGTTCAGAGTAGTGTAATGACAGACTTGTTTTGTAAAGGCACACATTCTTTCTCAGTGGGGGAAAGCACCTATTTAAAGTGTGGTGTCCTAGAGTCTGTTCTGTGCTTTTCATTTCAAATCAGAGCACTGTGCCACAAGACCAGGTCAGCTCAAATGTGATTCAGCACACACTCCCTACTCATGTGAGGAAGCTATTGTGCCTTGTCCGTCATATGATAGGGGATGCTGCCATGTAGTCTCTACATTGGCCTGACAGAGGCACAGTGCATCTTCACAATGTGATCTGTTGCATATCTACAGTTCAGCCAGGCAAACCAGAAACACCATCCTATGATCTGCATCTAGTCACAGCAAGAGATCCGCATGGTGTTGTGGTTGAGGAGTGGCCCCTCCCCCTGACCCTAACTACCAGCATACCATACCATGCCAGGAAGAGCTTTGCCATGTCCTGTGCTCTTGACATGAAAATGTTGATGAAGAGGAACCTATGGTTCCCTCCTATGAAGCAGACACCCGATGGCCAGGTATCAGCACCCTCCCCCTGGGGTATTGGTTTTGGACCTTTCAATCCAGTCAATGATATCTGAACCTGGTAATTGCAGACAACATTAATGCATGGCGACAGCACTGATGAGAACAGTCCACAGGTCATGGACTGCAAAGCAGCTTACCACATTATTTGGAATATATTACATCAGAACTGTGCATAACTGTGACTCCTGTCGTAGTGTGCCACCTGAAAACTGTGTAGTCCTCCACATGTCCATTCCATATTGAGGGGCATCCACAGCTGGCCCCTGTCCATGTCCCATACGCGCCTTATTCATCAGAGTTTATACGGTATCAATGGGTCCAATCTGCCTGACAGGGTAATGGTTCCCCCCTGGGACATTATGAGCCAAGGAGACGGTGGCAGCTTTGGGACAAATGATGTAATGTATGGCTGGATTACCTGTCCAACAGTCCCTCTGTGCCCCTATGGATTTCTCCCAAGCAGGGTTGTGAGAATATGAGGGATGCATGTCAGATGCATAAGCATACTGGTGAAGTGGTGGGCGCCTGGCAGGGAATTTAGGGAAGGATGGGGGGATACATGGAGGGGTGGTACAAACGGAGACTGCGGGTTACAGCGGACAGTGTTCACACATTGCCAGAGAGGGGAAGCAGTCGCAGAGTGAACAGCAAAGGTGCTGATTTCAGTTGAGCACCAGCCTCAGGAGTAGCAATGATGGGATAATGTGGCCATAATCTGTACAAGGCGCAGAGAGGGTGCTGTGTCCTTGTTTCCCATCAGGAGGGACCTCATACATAATCATGAGGAACAGAACTGCTTGCCTTATCCACCCTGTCTTAATAATTAGGAGGTGGAAGAACCACTATAGCAGGCACATACCGAGGTGATATGACAACCCAGACCTTTCCAAGAGGGTGCGTGGTGGCATGATACCTCCCTTTGTGCCAACAGTGTTATTCTTGGGATGCAGACTTCAACCTATCCTGAATCTCTCCTGCATAGGCCTGTACTATGGTGGAACCACGAAAACAAACAGTGCAGGTTCACACCACAACAAACCTTTATTGTATAGTCAATAGGTGGCCCCTAAACCCACCACACAGGAACCGTTTTTCGTGTTGTACTTCGTCAGGGGGGGGGGTTGTCAGGGGCCCGCACTAAAGAAACATTTAAACACCTATTTAATAAATAAACATGATGATTAAAAGCATTTAAAACAAGTATATAAAAACAGTCTAAAACATGATATATATATTATAATACTGGACAGGTTGACCATCAACCCAATAATAATACATAAAGTGCAACTAACAAAAAAAATACCATGAAACAATGAATTAGATCCGAGAAAAAACCTCAATTAAAATCAAAATATTCAGGCATAACAAAATATATAAATATAAAGGTACACTTACAAGAAGCAAGAGAATGAGAAGGACAAAATGGTCAAAATATTCACCATAAAAATACCTAGAGAAGAGACCAAGGGAATGCTGAACGACAATTGGAAGCAGGAGTGAGAGAAGGACATTACCTGATTG
The DNA here is from genome assembly GCA_033557465.1 of Ichthyophis bannanicus. Taxonomy (NCBI): domain Eukaryota; kingdom Metazoa; phylum Chordata; class Amphibia; order Gymnophiona; family Ichthyophiidae; genus Ichthyophis; species Ichthyophis bannanicus. The sequence continues at coordinate 735,761,769 of CM066035.1, forward strand.
GTGAGTAGTATAATGGGTACAACTACTCCGTCAAACTGATTGACAGGTTGAAGATTAAGGCTGACAGGACGCCAATCAGCCGCCCACTTCCGGTGTATGTCCCGCCTTAGGCCACGCCCCCTACCATAGAAGTGAATGGTGAGTTAGCCCCGCCCAGCCCAGCCCACTCCCGCCCCCCAAAATGTTGACAGGCACCAATCAGCGCCCACTTCCGTGTATGTCCACCGCCTTAGGCCACGCCCCCCTCCCATAGAAGTGAATGGTGAGTTAGCCCCGCCCAGTCCCGCCCGCAGGCGTGGCCACCGCCCCCCACTTGACACACCCCTGCCCCCGCCCCAAGGATGACGACATCCAATCAGCATACACTTCCGGGGGTGTGTCACACCCATGCCACGCCCCACAATATGACATTAGCCAATCAGCACCCACTTCCGGGGTTTGTGCTACGCCCACCGCCTCCCACCCGCCTCCCCGCCCCCTGCCTACATCATCGGAAATGACATCACCGGAAAACAGGGCGTCATCATGAAGAGGGACTGTCCCTTTTTTGCTGACATCAGCGGAAACAGTATGGCTGACTCCGGAAATGTGTTTTTGCTTCTGCTTAATACTGAAAAACAAAAAATGCTTTTCTCTCTGTCTCTCCTCTCCCACACAGACTCAGTTGTTTTCTTTCTTCTCACACAAAACTGATTCCTAGCACAGAGAGACAGGCAAGCTAGAATCTTTTTTCTTTCCAAAATGCAATTAGCACATCTTTGTTAGAGGGATCACCCTCTCACCCTCAACCACGCCCCTGCCTACATCATCGGAAATGGACTGTCCCTTGTGCGACATCAGCGGGGAGCAGTGCGTGACTGACTCCGGAAATGTGTTTTTTTTTTGCTTCTGGTTAATGTTTACACCTGCAAAAAAAAAAGCAGGAACCCTGGAAAAATAAAATGCTTTTCTCTCTCCCACTGCACCAGTTCTTATTTCTCACAAAAAGATTCACAGCACAGAGAGACACAATTTTCTTTACAAATGCAATTGTTAGAAAAACTAGTGCGGTCCATGTGATAGAATTTTACTTTTAAGACCTCACTGTTAGAAATATTCTGACAGACCTGTAGAGTTCAGACTGAAATACAGAGAGACCTGAGTTCAAATCCCCCTAATACAGCTATTTTTTTGAGAGAAGCCGAGTTCAAATCCAAATACAGCTATTTTTTAGTGGCTTTGAAAAAACCAATACAGAGAGACAAGCCTGGACATGTCTCTCTAGGGTGTGGTAACACGTGATTGGTTGAAACAAGAGGTCTGTTCTGAGCATGCTCCAGGTGTTCTGAGCATGCTCAGAACACAGACTTTCAGAAAGGAAAAAAATGGCTCTTTTTGGAACACCACCAAGCAGAATTTCCAGCAGGGCACACAACATTAATTACTTCCTTAAGGATCATGATGCCGTTGCAGAGGGGTATCCACCGATTGAAAATCCATTTGAACTACAGGAGAGTTCTGGCAGATCCTCCGCCAGAAATAGCAGCTTTTGTGGATTATCCAGATGCCCAAATATTTTTTCAACTCTCAAGAACCCTACAATTCTGGCACAGAACTTGGCTTAACATCTGACAACACAATGGACCTGGAGGATATAGAATTATATCACGCCACTGTAGATGCAGAAAACAAACTGTTTATTGGAAAAAGACCTAGGATCAGCCAGAGGTAAGAGAATTTTTTTATTTAGAAAAGTGTTATAGAAGAAACAGCAGTTCACACTGACATTATTTTGTTTTTTTTTTGTAGGGAAGGTGACGAATCTCTGCTCCTACAGGGGCACATACAGGCTGCCAATCTACGCTGTTTGTGCTTTCCTCTGTACATATCAAAGGGAGGCATTTGATGTCATAGCCAGTCAAAGGGATTGTACAAAACCTGATGAAATAAACAGATTTAAATCTGTTATACAAACAACGGTGGCCTGTATTATCAAGAAATGCTGGCAGGGCATTATGCATAGAGACTGTGCAGCGTGTGTAATACATGCTCCAGGCCAAAGACACCATGACTGTTTTAAAAGTGGGAACGCAATGAAATACATCAGAAAATCCATAAAGCTTGTAACAGGTTGTGTCTAGGACCTATTTTAAATGTTGCCATGATTGCGGGTCATAAAATGAAAGCAACTGTCCTAGTTTATGAAAATTTGAATTTTTTGTTTGAACTCGTCAGAGATTTTAACAACAGTAGAAATCCAGGACAAATGCTCAATATTTGCTTAATTCTGTGGCAGACAGCGAAATAGAAATAGTGGAAGGCTTAATCTGTGACAGAGATTATAGATCGTTCTTTAAAAAACACCAAGTTCTGTAAAAATTGACTTTTTATGAAAATGTATGTATTTCCAGAATCTATTAGTTGAACATACAGATGAACAAAAATTATATATGTATGCCTTTTATTTTTTTAAAACTTGTAATGCTCAAATGAATTTCACAAGATGAAAACATTTTATTTGAAATAAAATATTTTGAACCTATGTGTGGTGTGTTTTAGGAATGATTAGTTAATTAAACCTACAATGGTTTGTCTGGGAAAAAAATGGGGCCTCCAGGTGTGTCCTAAACAATAGGCCATAAGATAAGAATGTGCAGAACTGTCGTGTAACTAAAATCCACTTAAGACGTCTGGGAAATGGATGGGAATGTGTATTAGCCACATACACAGATATATAGCATCTATTACACTGTACTGTCTGCGAAAAAAAGGCATTGTGAATTAGCCAGGTCGTATGATAAGCTTATGAGATTCCAGTACATTTCAGCAGCCAGAAAAGATCACATAGTCTCTATAGCTTGTATCATCTGCAACTTTTTCTTCAGACATGGTGAGTAGATATGAGTCTTTTTTAAAAATATTGTTGGCTATGTAATGTTTCTGTCTCTTATGATTGTCTTTAAAAAATAGGAGCAGAAAAAGGGGGTTACAAATAAACTTTCTCTTACAAAAAGAAGGCAGCAAAGAAATTTAAAAGGTATGTCCTGTGTTGTTTTAATTTTCTAACAGCTATGTTCTTTATAATGTGTTTCAGAGGACAGCCTCAACCTGTAATCTTTTTTTATTTTATTTTAGACCAAGAAGATGCTACAAAACAAGATGGCCAGTCTAACCAACAGATGGTACCTTACAGAAAGCCAAAAGACAAACAGAATCGTGAGTATTCCAGTTTTATCCAGCACCTAGATTTTAAGGTCTCTGTAAAAGTATTAGCCCCCACGTTTTCTTTTTCAGACCGAGAAAATGTTAGAAAATCAGCGGCTATGGGAGAGAAGTCTAACAGAAAAAGATCACACAGCAATAGTTTTTCTGATGGTGAATCTACACACACCGGTACAGAAGAGCAAACAGCTCCATACCGAAAACCAAAAGATAAGCAAACATAGTGAGTATTCCGGTTTTATCCAGTACATAGATTTTAAGGTCGCTGTAAAAGAAAAAAAAGTATTAGCCCCTACATTTTCTTTTTCAGACCGAGAAAAATGTTAGCAAAATCAGCGGCTGTGGGAGAGAAGTCTAACAGGAAAAGATCACGCAGCGATAGTTTTTCTGACGGTGAATCTACACACACCGGTACAGAATACGGATGAGGCGTGGTGAAAGCCGTGTCTTTGATCACAGTGTTTCAGAGGACAGCGCAAATAATCATGCATTAGGCCTCGCTGAAGAATCAGAACCAGTTAGCTATGTTCAGTTTGTGAAAAGGTGGGATCGTAAATTGGACAAGTTTAATGGTGTAATTTATTCAGAGGAATTTCGGTTTATTAATTTAGACAGGATAACATCATTATCTGAGGCTCAATTCGCCATTCGGCAAGGTATTCAACATATTCTGGATGAGGTTAGCAGCCGGGTTTCACCCGGTGATTATGTACAGGTGCATCTACACTCATCTCTTTTCCACAATTCCTTATATTCTGGTAAGTTAAACCCCGAGGCATTAGACGCTGACGATTTCTTAAATCAGATCGCTAAACTCCTTCAGAGTCACAGAGAAATCCAGGTTTGTGATATATTCCGGGTTGTTGTACTTGTCATAAAAAATCGGGGTGGGGGTGCTCGTAGGGTCTTAAAGACCATACCGTTAGCCATATTATTCATAAGAAAAGGATGTATTTGATAGACTTGAACAACACTGATAATAGCCTGTGTTTTGCAGGTAGCCTCACAGCCCTCATGTCACAGGTAAAAATGACAGATGTTGAATTGTTAGAAGGTGCTAAAAAACTACATAACGAATTGGGGTGGCCCGGTACATAGAAAAGTCATGCTCGATGATGTAGCAATATTTGAACAGCATTTAAAGATAAACATACGCGTTGTGCTTTACACAAAATCATGGGTTTGTTTTAAGACATCAGACAGACCTGTGTTCCCTAAGACTGTGTTCTTGTTGCTACACGATGACCATTTCTATGGTATAACCGATGTCAAAATATTCTTGGGGGAGCGCAACTTATGTAGTTACTGTCAGAAACCGTACAGTCACGATCATAATTGCACATTATGGTGCCGTCTTTGTTTGACACTAACGTGTACGAATAATGTTGGTGTACAACAGAGATGCCCTAATTGCAAACTCTTTTGCCATTCTAAAGAGTGTTTAGATAGACACGCGGATCTGGCTCTGAAAATAGAAGTGGCGTGTGTTTATCTAAGATACTGTGCCAGAAATGTGAGTCTTATGTGGACAAGAAACATAAGTGCAAGGGCCGTCATTGTAAACTATGTCGCGAGCCCCTAACCGGGGATGGCGTCCACTTATGTTTTATGACCCCTATTGGTAAAACTGAAACATCTGAAAAGTATATTTTTTATGATTGTGAATGTATGCAAGAAACAGGCTGGCATGTCCCTAATTACATATATGCGACGGACTTAAATGATGAAAGAAACTGGGAATTCAAGGGTCTCGAATGTATTTCTGCCTTTATACAGATTTTTTGTGACAAAAAATTTAAAGGTTACACCTTCATAGCCCATAATTCCAAAGGTTATGACGGATATTTTGTTCTTAAACAACTGCTTAAGGAAAAGATGGACACGGGGCTGTTGGTTCAAGGTGCTAAACTTTTACAAATTACCGTTGAACCTCTGACTATCCGTTTTATAGACTCTCTAAATGTCCTGCCTATGAAACTTAGCAAACTTCCACAAGCCATGGGTTTTACAGGCAGCAAGGGGTACTTTCCACACTTTTTTAATACGCTGAAAAATCAAAATTATGTGGGTCCCATGCCGGGTGTTGAACATTACGGTGTGAGTAACATGTTGCCTGAAGAACAAGATGAATTTTTACAATGGTACAAGGACAATCAGCTTATAACTTTTAATTTTCAAAAAGAGCTGGCTTATTACTGCCAGCAGGATGTATCTATTTTGCGACAGGCCTGTGTTCTCTACCGAGCTGAAATCATGAAAATGACAGAGAAAGAAGTGTTTGTAGAGCAGGGTGACATCTCAGAAATTCAAACAAGGTGTTTAGACCTTTCCAATATATAACCCTTGCATCTGTATGTATGGCTATGTTCAGATTCATGTTTTTAGAACCCAAGACTGTGGCACTCATCCCACCAGATAACTATCACCGGCAGACAAAGAGATATTCAACCCCCTCTATTCAATGGCTGATGTATGTGGAGGCCAAAGAAAAATATACAGATCACACATGCTCTGAAAGGTGGTGGTGAAAAAAAGGTGGGGGCTTATTTTCTTGATGGCTATGCCGTGATCGGTGGGGTAGAAACAGCTTTTGAATTTAATGGTTGTTTTCACCACGGCTGTCCGAGCTGTTATAACGATAAAGACCAGAATCCTATAGCAGCCACGACCTATGGTTTTTCTTTATTACAAAAACACAGCTAAAAGCTGCATTCCTGGAAAGCCGTGGGTTCAAGGTCATAAGTCTATGGGAGCACGAGTGGAAGCGGATGGTAAAAGAAAATGATGGGGGCTGCGCAGATTTCCTGGCTGACTCCGCATTACCGCAACCTCTGATTCCACGAGATGCCCTTTTCGGGGGTAGAACAAATGCCATTTGTCTGTACCACAAAAACAAGGCCTGGGGAAAAAAATACACTACTATGATTTTACCAGCCTATACCCTTTTGTCAATAAAACAAAGGAATATCCAATAGGCCATCCAAAAATCATTTATAACAAATTTGGCCCCCCTACAAAGTACTTTGGTTTTATAAAAGCAAAAGTATATCCCCCACGAAAGCTCTTTTTCCCAGTGTTACCCATACGGTTGGGCGGTAAGCTTATGTTTCCGCTGTGTCACACGTGTGCTGACACACGGCAACAGGAAATGTGTGCCCACACTGATGAGGAGAGAGCTTTTGTGGGGACTGGTGTACGGTGGAGATGAATTTAGCCATTGCAAAAGGGTATGTGGTTGTTGAAATCTATGAAATCTGGCATTTCGAGCAAAAATCTGATCATCTCTTTTCCGAATACACCAAAATGCACCTCCGTCAAAAACAAGAGGCTTCTGGCTACCCTCGATGGTGCAATGATACTGAAAAACAAAATGTGTACATAGCTGATTTCTTTAGAAAAGAGGGGGTGTGTTTGCGTACAGACCAGATTAATGTAAACCATGCTAAGCGTCAAATAGCAAAACCTTTCTTAAATTCCCTGTGGGGTAAATTTGGTCAAAGAACAAACCTGCCTACCACAAGCATTGTGAAAGAACCTGATGATCTCTTTAAATATCTGTTTTCTCCTGAATTTGAGGTTTCATCATGCGATTTTATTGATGATGAAACAGCCTGTGTGTCTTGGAGGCACTCAAAAGACCAGTGTATATTGTCGGGTAGCACCAACGTTTTCATTGCCTGTTTTACAACGGCTTATGCACGCCTGGAGTTGTACAACCTTCTAGATAGTTTGCAAGAGCGCTGTCTGTACCATGATACAGATTCTGTGATATTTCTAAGTCGAGAGGGTGATTGGAACCCATCTTTGGGCGATTATTTAGGTGAGCTCACAAGCGAGATACCCTCAGATGAACATATCACAGAGTTTGTATCAGCGGGGCCTAAAACATACGGCTACAAGCTGTCAAGCGGGAAGACCTGTATGAAAGTAAAAGGGATTACGTTAAACGTAGAAAACTGCCAGAAAATCAATTTCACTAGTTTGAAAGATCTAGTTTTGGACTACAAGCCTGGGACAGCAGATTTATCCCAGAAAAAGATAGGAGTACAACAACCTGGTATTATAAGAAACAAAAAGGGTTGGACAATAGAGACTGGTGTGATTAAAAAAACACAAAAGGTTGTGTATGACAAAAGGGTGAAGTTGGAGGATGGCTTTAGCACATTACCCTATGGATACTAGCGTGGTGGATGTGCGCTGGTCACATCCTTTTTCTTGTATTTTAGCGGGGCCGTCCAATTCAGGCAAGAGCTTCTTTGTTAAAAAGATGTTAGAACATGCTGGTCGTGTATTGACTGTCATGCCTAACAATATTGTGTGGTGTTACAGTTGCTGGCAACCTCTGTATAAAGAAATGTTAAATAAATATCCTTTTATTACATTTATGGACACTTTGCCTGATACTTTTAATGATGAACGGCTGTTTCCAACCAATAAAGTAAACTTGGTTATTGTTGATGACCTAATGGATTCTGCCTGTAAAAGTGATGAAATAGAGAAAGCCTTTACCAAGTATGTGCATCACAGAAACCTGAGCATCATATATATTGTTCAAAATGTTTTCTGCCAAGGTAAAGCAAGCCGAACTATAACTTTAAACACCAAATACATGGTGCTCTTTAAGAATCCTAGAGATAAGTTACAGATTGCCATTCTAGCCAGGCAGATGTACCCTGGAAAATCAAAATTCTTTTTAGAAGTCTTTGAAGATGCAACCAGAAAGCCGTTTGGGTATCTCGTCGTGGATTTAAATAACACAACGCCTGAGGCTTACAGACTGAGGACGGATATCTTCCCGCCAGATTGGACCACGGTATACTGTGAAAAACCACAAAAACTCACATAAAAAGAAATGAATATGTAACCAACCCCTTCATACATGCCTGTGTGTCTCAGACAACATGTCTCGCCGTGTAAAGAGAAACCTGCCCCTTTTAAAACTTTTGGTTCAAGCCTCTCCGCAGCACAGAAGAGCCATCCTGAATACAGCTTCTAATGATTTGGTAGCAGCTATAGTTGAAATCGCTCTCAACACCCTAAAAGGTAACATTCCTCTTTCACAACACAGATAAAGGTTTTAAAAGGGAAGCGTCATGCCATAAAGAGTCTGTGCGATAAAAGACTACCCATTAAAAAAAAGAAGCAATTGGTGAGACAGTCGGGTGGCTTTATCGGGCCCCTGTTAAGTTTTGCATTACCGTTGATAACGGGGCTTCTGACAAACCTCTAATGCATCACGCTGAAAAAATGTACATAGTCCCTAGTCAACAACTTGAGCGCTTGAGAAACCCGCCAGATCGGGATGAAAATATTAGAACCACGACCATCCATAAGTTAGATGAAGAAATGAAAAACATCCTGCAAAGCGTCGGTATGTCTGAACACGAAAAGGCTAAATGTTACTCAGAAGTGCTACAGCGCTATCTCGTGCTTAACAGACAGAGGGATATGGAAAAAGAAAAAATAAACTTGTATCTACAGGCACAAGATGAGACATCAACGGCAACACCTCTAGAAAATATTATACCTCCAGACCCTGTAATACAAGAAGTGTTAAACAGCATCAATATGCGCTATAGGAAAAATGCTGAGTTGCTGCTTAATAAACTGTTAAAAAACAAGAATGTGGCATCCTGGGAGGGAAATGGAACATTTGTATACTGGGGAAACCCCGTCAATGGCTCTAACCTACTCGACCTCGTTCGTGGGGCTACGCAGCCCCAAGCTCTTTCACAACGAAGAATACCCAGGGGCTGGGAGGAGTTCATGCAAACCCTAGCCGAATTAAATATGCCCTCTACGGTAATGGGTAATGCAGCCAACAGAGATGTACTGGCACGCCTCAAAGAGAACCCATCTGTGAAGGCTACTAAAATGTACACGGGTCCGATAAAGAGCAAAGAGCTACTCCCTCACAAAAAACGTAAATTATCCCACAGATACCGGTGGTTGAGTGTGTAAAAAATGTATTTTCAATAAAATGTTTAAAAACAAAAATAAAAGACTAGACAGTGGTTTCTTTTCAAAAAACCTCCTTAGAGGGGTTACTTTTTATTTAGAAGCATCAAAACATTCACGATAGGAAACACACACTTGCTGATTATGGAACGGATTTCTAAAAGATCTACACAAAGTTTGTTTGTTGCGTTTTACAAAATGTAACACCATATCATCATTTTGCATTAAATCTTCAGAATACATTTCTAAAATATTTTCAAAAGGCACCCCTTTACAGCGGTGGTGCAAGAAAAATACACAGTGATATCCACAAGCCGTAGACATTGGGTGCTGTAATTGTCTGTTGTGGTATAAAACAGTTTTACAATGCTTGTTGAAAAAGCTCATAATGCTGGTAGGAAAGAATAAGCTATCAGGTGGTTGTCCATAAGAATCAAAAAATTCCCCTGTTCCATCTCCACATATATAGATGGCTAACCAGTGTTCTCCAGGTAGGTTATGAGGGTGTGTATTTACCACCAAACACACTGGCTTCCTTGATATTTGTACATCCGCTAACCAATCGCTGGGTAGCACATCTAAAAAGAAATCTGCAACACAGGGGTCCTTCTTTAAAATACGGAAGATCTGCAGGGTGTTCATTTTCACGAATGATCAAAAAGAACATTCCTTCTATGATTAATTTCTATCACATTGTCAAAAACCCCATAAACAATCATGTTAACTGTATGGGGTAAGGCGCTGGCAAAACGTATTTCAGCCCGCAGGTTACCAGTTTTAATCAGCGAGTAATGGTCTGCACACTCCTGATCCGGTGAAAGGTCAAACGCCAACAGGGTATAACCTTTGTAAAACTCCTGACGGTCAACCAGCAATGCTGTATCTTTCAGATGTTTACCACTTGCTTGTATCAGTTGCATATATTCTCTTACACAACATCCATTTTGAAAGTCAGGTTGAAGAGGTTTCCCGGGTACTTGTTCACCATCCACATATAGAGCGGCAAAATTAATATCATAATGTTTAAAATTGAAGGGGTTTTTAGCATAATTACCGCTGAAAGCATCATTATCCACAAATCCCAGCACAATGAGTTTTGGTAGCTGCCCCAAAAAGAGATTTTCCTGGTTAGTCACACGGGCACCGGCTGGTATGCTAAACACCTTCAGCCCCACACGGTCAATAGCATACTTGACATTAGCTTTCAGCAGAGCTTCCGCATGTCCCAGGCGCACTCCGGGGGAAACTTTAACTCTCTTTACAAAGAGCGCAGCGTTTAGGATAAGGATTTTATAACTTTCTTCGGCATCACCGCTCATTAAACAGAAAGAGTTTTTGTTGCGGGTCAATTTGATTTTGAGATCCACGCCATTAATCAATAGCTTTTCTTGAAAAAATAGATCGCTATGTAAATGCCCCAATAGCTCTACCTTGTTGCTAGAGACCGTAAATTGAGCCCTTTCAGTAAAGCCGATGTTGCGAGATCCTATCTCTCTCACCTCATGCTGCCTGGCTGTGTCTTTATAAAACAGACCGCTTGTAAACTGTGATTTGAGGGATCCTTCGCCATAATTGAGAAGCAGCTCTATGAGGGCTCTGTAGGGGTAGCAGTTGTTGCTCTGGCTAATGAGTTGGTCACCCAGTGTAACATCCAGCTGGCTAAACAGAGCTGCGATTGGGTAGTTCACCAGCGCTACTTTGGCTGCCGGGTCGATGTTCGAGCCATCTTCTGCCACAATTTTACAGGTCAGGTGCAAAAGTGTACTATTTAAATCAATGTAGTCTTCACCATGACCTGCGATATAGAAGTCCAAAGGGGCTGTTTCCGACAAAGCCGATAATGGCGGAATTTCCACATAAATACTTTTTTCGATACTTGTTTGAGTCGGTGCTAGTTGAAACAGGTCCAGTTCCGATTTAACACACTCTTCAGAGCCGTGGTGTACAAAAGCCATGGTGCTTTTTAGAATATATCTCGCTGCCTAGAGCTAGCGCTTCTCTTCTTAGACCGGCGGTTAAGCTTCTGAGACCTGCCACCCACGGGTTTCTTTCTTTTAAAAGGTTTGGGCGGTCCTTGTGGTAACTCCCGAGACTCGGTTCTCTTTCTTTTAACAGCTCTTCTAATCACAGCCAGTCCTGATCCTGCCTGTTCTGTAGCCTGGTTCATTTTATTTAGAACGGCCGTTGTGACATGGCTCATGACATCCTTGGCTATGTTTTTTGCGGCGCCTTTCACGTGTGGTTTAATAATTTCAAAACCCCTTCTCAAAAACGGCATAGCTTTTCTAAAGAGGCTGCGAAAAACACCACCTACACCGGCCCCATACATGACCGGTACTCCATGATATCCTGAAAGCCCATAGCCGGCTTGTGTTGTATAATAATGCCTGTATGCTTTGGGGTCTCCGTAGTCTTTAGCCACAACCATTTTAAAAAACAGTCACCCTCCGGGGTCGCAGATGAAGCTTAAGGATCACCTTCCCGTAACGAAATGAGACGTACTTGTCCTGATCCGTCTTTATTTCAAATGTGATGGTATCAATATGCTGTTTGTTCACAGGGACATAGTGCGGCTTATCATAAGTTAACGTGATAAACTCATCCCTAACCCCTTTAGTTGGAACACAGCGCAGCAGTGGCACAAAATGGTCACCTACTAACTGGTGCTCTACAATATCTGTGTACAGGTAGAGGGTATTAAAACCGGCCGTGATATCCGTTGGAAAATGGGAACGTTGTGTATTAACGTATGCTTCTATTCCCAAAATGGTTGCCAAATCACCATACGCATAAATAGTAGACCTATCTTCCGATTTTATCCGGATTCTTCGCGCATGGGGCTCATAAATGATTAGTGGTGCCGCCGATTTATAGATGTTGCTAATGTCCTGATTCATGGATTCCACTAAACGCTGCATGGTCGCGTAATGTCCTTTCCTGACTATAAGGTGCTGTATATTTCCTGCTGCGGAAACGATAACATACTTATGGTCTTCCTTAATATTCTCCCAGGTGTTGGGGTATTGTATTTCCACGAGCCCCACTTCCCACTGTCCTTGTAAGTCCAAAGGCCTTGCTAGTTGTATGGTAAAATTAGAGCTGGTATTTTGGGAAAACACATCTGCTGAGGCATTGCTAGGCAGGGTGATATAAAAGCCACCATCATTCATTTTCAATTTTATTTTAATGCTGCTTCAAAACAAAGAAAGAAATCAGATGTCTTGAATCTCTGATGCTTTAACCCAACTGTTAAATTTAACAGGCCATCCCCTCCATTTCACGAGGTAGAATCTGTTCCTGCCACATCCTTTTACCTTTAGAACCTTTTCGATTCGGTATATTCTGTCCTGTTGCTGCGTGACTTTTAGCAATTCTTCAGGATAAAAAGAACCTTGTATGGCTTCACCGTCATAATCCTGTATCTTGTATGTTGCTTTCTGGCCCCTGTTTAAAATGTCCGTTATTATAAATACCTCGTCAGTCCACGTTTGCTCGTAACCTTTTTCAAATTTTCCTTTAGTTTTTGAAAGTCTTACATGATCTCCTTTCTTTAAGGGATTCCTGGTGTGCTTACGCTTGATGCTATCACCGTAGACTCTTTTCCAGATCTGCAGAGAATTTGTGCGTGTCACATCTACAGGTCTCGTCTTTATTGTTCTGTGAAAACTATGATTATAACTGTGCACAAAAGCCTGCAATACATCTTGGTACCTAAAGGTGTTGTGTGTAGTAAAATAACGCCACATTTTGGATTTCAAAGTCCTGTTAAACCTTTCTACCACCGCTGCTTTAACATCGTTATTGGTTACAAAATGATGAACCCCTCTTTGTTTTAATAAATTCTTCAGGGACCTATTTAAAAATTCTTTACCCTTGTCTGTCTGTATTTTTTCAGGTGTACGACCTAGATTAAATATTTTTTCAAAGGCTTTAGCAACTTCATGACCGGTTTTCGATTTTAAACTTGCAACCCATGCATATTTTGACAGGATGTCTACCACTGTTAATATGTATTTATAGCCATTGTTATAATGGGGCAAGGCTGCCATATCAACTAAATCAGCCTGCCATTGCGCATCCACATCTGACACGATCGTCTTGTTTCTTTTAAAACGGACCCTAGCAGGTCTGTGTAAAGTATAAGCATCTTGTCCGGTAGCCCATCTAACTACATCATTTCTGTTGACTGTTTTATCCTGCTTTTTAGCAGCTTGAAGTAGAGGATTTATGCCCCCAAAGCTCCCTGCTGCTTTGGGGTTATAGTAAATGCTCTTCAATAAGGTTTCCTTCATGATTGCCATGCTTTGACTGTTCTTTTTATTTTGCCAACATCTTCAGAATGGTTTTAGTAATTAATGTTGTGTGCCCTGCTGGAAATTCTGCTTGGTGTTCCAAAAAGAGCCATTTTTTCCTTTCTGAAAGTCTGTGTTCTGAGCATGCTCAGAACAGACCTCTTGTTTCAACCAATCACGTGTTACCACACCCTAGAGAGACATGTCCAGGCTTGTCTCTCTGTATTGGTTTTTCAAAGCCACTAAAAAATAGCTGTATTTGGATTTGAACTCGGCTCTCTCAAAAAATAGCTGTATTAGGGGGATTTGAACTCAGGTCTCTCTGTATTTCAGTCTGAACTCTACAGGTCTGTCAGAATATTTCTAACAGTGAGGTCTTAAAAGTAAAATTCTATCACATGGACCGCACTAGTTTTTCTAACAATTGCATTTGTAATTGCATTTGTAAAGAAAATTGTGTCTCTCTGTGCTGTGAATCTTTTTGTGAGAAATAAGAACTGGTGCAGTGGGAGAGAGAAAAGCATTTTATTTTTCCAGGGTTCCTGCTTTTCTTTTTGCAGGTGTAAACATTAACCAGAAGCAAAAAAAAAACACATTTCCGGAGTCAGTCACACTGCTCCCCGCTGATGTCAGCACAAAGGGACAGTCCATTTCCGATGATGTAGGCAGGGGCGTGGTTGAGGGTGAGAGGGTGATCCCTCTAACAAAGATGTGCTAATTGCATTTTGGAAAGAAAAAAGATTCTAGCTTGCCTGTCTCTCTGTGCTAGGAATCAGTTTTTGTGTGAGAAAGAAACAACTGAGTCTGTGTGGGAGAGAGAGACAGAGAGAAAAGCATTTTTGTTTTTCAGTATTAAGCAGAAGCAAAAACACATTTCCGGAGTCAGCCATACTGTTTCCGCTGATGTCAGCAAAAAAGGGACAGTCCCTCTTCTGATGACGCCCTGTTTCCGGTGATGTCATTTCCGATGATGTAGGCAGGGGGCGTGGAGGAGGGTGGGAGGCGGTGGGCGTAGCACAAACCCGGAAGTGGGTGCTGATTGGCTAATGTCATATTGTGGGGCGTGGCATGGGTGTGACACACCCCCGGAAGTGTATGCTGATTGGATGTCGTCATCCTTGGGGCGGGGGCAGGGGTGTGTCAAGTGGGGGGCGGTGGCCACGCCTGGGGGCGGGACTGGGCGGGGCTAACTCACCATTCACTTCTATGGGAGGGGGCGTGGCCTAAGGCGGGACATACACCGGAAGTGGGAGCTGATTGGTGCCTGTCAACATTTTGGGGGCGGGAGTGGGCGGGGCTGGCGGGGCGGGCTAAACTCACCATTCACTTCTATGGGAGGGGCGTGGCCTAAGGCGGGACATACACCGGAAGTGGGCGCTGATTGGTCCCGGTCAACATTTTGGGGGGGGGTGGGGGCGGGGCTAACTCACCATTCACTTCTATGGGAGGGGGCGTGGCCTAAGGCGGGACATAGACCGGAAGTGAACGCTGATTGGCTCCTGTCATCCTTATCTCACCTGTCAATCAGTTTGACGAGTAGTGTACCCATTATACTACTGATGTGTATTTATAGCAGTTTATAGATAAAAGTTATTTCACTGTCCTCCTAAAGGGAAAATTCCAGATCAGCTTAAGGACATCAAGGGGTTCTCACAGTATTCGAACCATACTCCAGAAGAGCAGTCTAAACTGGTGATAGTTAGCCATGCTTTTCAGTAGTAAGCTTGCTCCTGCGTTTTACCTGTATACAGGGTTTAAAT
Source organism: Ichthyophis bannanicus (assembly GCA_033557465.1). NCBI lineage: Eukaryota > Metazoa > Chordata > Amphibia > Gymnophiona > Ichthyophiidae > Ichthyophis > Ichthyophis bannanicus. The sequence goes on from CM066035.1 coordinate 735,776,980, forward strand.
TCCCACCTCTGCACTGTTCATTAACCAACAAAAACCTTTTCCAAAAATCATAGGAAACCATGTAAATGCCCTGAGACCTGTAAACTATGTAAATGCCTCTGAACAAGATATTCAATATCCCCAACTAACACCACTAATATGCTCCATGCTAACCGCTTAGCAATGAGGCATGTCGTGGGTGTTCTGGGGGGTGACAGTCTCTAACCGGGTAGCAGCGATATTGCACCACTACCCGGTTAGTAACCTGCGGGTAAAGCTAGGTACAACAAAAGCTGTGCAGCGACCCTGGATAATTGGTGTCGCATATGACATTAGCATTGAATATCTGGGTTTAAAGTTCAGCATGGACAGCTAAGTGCTGTACTTTCCCCCAGCCGCCGGTGCTGAATATTGGAGTTGATAGTCTTTTTGGGCTTCAAAGCAGCATCCTGACCCCACCCTTGTGACCTCACAATTCACATTCTTTGGCTACATTCTCTGAATTGAGGTCACCACCATCCACTGTCAGGTTTGTCCAAACTGCTATAAAACTCCAGGCTGCTTATTTTCCAACATGAAGCAGACTTCTATCCAAAACTTAGTTCAGAATCACAGCAAGGCTTTCTCTAGGGCTTCTTTAGTTAGATAGTGTTAACCAAAAGTACGGAAATAAAGCAAGAATTAACCTTTTCTTGGAGGATTAGGCAAGCAAGCAGCACATCTGACAGCTTTTCACCAGTGGAGTCTTTCCCAGAGACAGACCTACAGTTCTGCTACCAGGCTTTTATACTTCTGGCCACACCCTTCTTAGTTACCTCTTTTCACTAGTACTAGTTGAAGGGGAATCCTAGCCCAAAGTCTGATCTGATCCATTCGTTTTTCTTCCTTTCAGTCTTAGTGATGGGACATTTACTCTATCACATCAGGGTAAACACATCCTCCCTCTCCCCAGCCCTTTGAAGAGTGTCAGAAGGAAGATACAGAGCCAACCCATTAATATCATAATTAATGGGTTGGCTCTGTATCTTATAATACAGATAATTGTAAATATCTACTATGTACATATGTTCTAATAGTTTAACGTTCTAATAATTTACTGTTTAAATATTATACTGTTACCTGTACCTAGTTCACCTGTTCTATGTTCTATGTAAAATGACTTGGTATGATACTACCCATACCATATAACATAATGTTCATTGTAAACCGCACTTGATACTTGTGAAAGAGCGGTATAGAAATAATTGTTAAATAAATAAAAATAAATAAATAAATAAATGCTTGGGAAGGTGGCATCTGGAAAATTAAATGGTCATAATAGGAGAGAAGGGAGAGAAAGTGAGAGCAGTACTAGCACAAGTGTGCAGAAAGAGACAGGCCATTCCCAGAGAATGGTTATGGGCTTCTCTAGTCCACCACCCAAGTTAGACAGAAATCTTTATAAGGAGATTAGAACGAGCTGCTCCTGGTGCAGCTGTAGAACAGCAGATGCCTAGTGTCATTTCCATAGAAGGGCAAAGGATTTTGACATGGTGCAGAGTGGAGGGACTTGAGAGGTGAAGACAGCTCGCCCTAGTAGAAGGCATACTATATTCCTTGCTGAAAAGTGTGTGAATATGAGGGATCCACATGGGTGGGATTTACATCAGAATCATCAGATATTAAAAGTGTAGCAGCTGAAGAAATTGTTCTTACCATGCTAATGAGTGAGGAGATAAAAAGTGATACAGGCAATGCCAAGTCCAAGAGCACCACAGTGTTAGAGGGGACAATAAAGAGTGGGAAGAATGCTGATGGCCTTTCATCCTCTCCTCTACCTTCAGTAACTAATTGTGTTTTTGATAGTTTGTATCTTTTTAGATGCACTGCTTAGACTCATCTGTGTATGGCTTTCACCTTCTTCGAATGCCATTCTAGTTTCTTTAGTTTCTTTAGTTAAATTTATTTAAAATTTGATATATCACCATATCAAACAGCTAGGCAGTTCTGTGACCAGTGTGCTTTGACTTTCTCTGGGCCATTCCTCATTCCCCTCCTGTTTTGAATCTTTGTGAGTGCCTTTGGCTATTATGCTACCCACTTTGGCATGCAGGGCCTAATATTCAAAGCAGTTAACACAATTAGCTGTGTTAATCATGCCCAGCCCTACACGCCCCAATTCTAACTGCTAACCCATATATCCAGCATAGAGCAGAGGTGGCACTGATCGCTAACTGGGCAGAGGCAATATTGAACTGCGACCCAGTTAGCGATACGCAGTGAAAACCAGGCGCAGTAAACCCTGGCCTAAATTTCACCGCATATCATTAACCAAGTAGCAACTTGATATTGCCACTGCCCGGTTAACAGTCGGCCTATGCCGGAGCCAGATATGACCCTGGCATTGAAAATCCAGGTTTAATGTTCAGCGCCAGTGGGTAGCTGCGCTAGCAGCGCTAGTTGCCAGCGTGGAATATCGGGCATGCAGTTCTTAACAACCCGATACTGGGACAAAATGAATTGAGCATGATTAGGAGATACTACCAGCCTACCACCTTTGAGGAGCCTTGTGTTCTCTCTTCAGATTTCTTTCCAAATTTCCATTGTTGTACTTGTTTGGAGGTTCCAGCATGAGAGTGTAGCTACTGTTAAACTCTTGACTGAAAAACAGTATTTCTATCACTATTGATGAGCATAGAGTGCTGACATACAAAGGGGGAACCCACCTAGTCAGCCTGATAACCAAATCAATTCTAGCTATCATTGGGTGAGAGACTTTCCTCACATCTTTATCTTTATTTGCACAATTTGATAAACCGCCCAGGCCGAGGCATCAGGGCGGTGTACAATACAAAGGTAAGGCTACTGGAAACAAAGTCAGAAAGGAACGCCAAAAACCAATAGGACAGGGAGAGACAGATTAAAAGATAGAAAGCAGGAAAGGCCCGAGAGGGGCAAGAGGACTGGAGGGGAGAGGAAGAAAAGGAAAAGTGGGAAGCGGGAAAATGAGGGGGTATTATGAGGGGTGGGGAGCACGGCTGGGGGATAAGACACCATCAGCAGGAGAAGGGAGATTGAAGGCCTGACCGAAGAGATGAGTCTTCAGGGGAATTTTAAAGCGGGGATAGGATGGTTCCATACAAAGAGATAAGGGGAGCGAGTTCCAGAGAGCGGGACCTAAAAAGAAAAAGGCGGAGTGACGGGTAAGTTCTAGATGGGCCTGGGCAGGGGGAGGGAGAAAGAGGCGGTTACCATGGGCCGATCGGAGAAGACGTGGGGAGGGCTGGAGGTGAATAATGTCCGTCAGGTATTGGGAAGTGCTGGTGTAGAGAGCCTTGTGTGTGAGAAAAAGCACTTTAAAGATGAATCAAAACTTAACCGGAAGCCAGTGTAAAGTGAGAAGGCAGGGAGACACGTGAGAGCGAGCTGGGGAGCAAGTGATGAGACAGGCAGTGGCATTTTGTACTAATTGGAGACGACAAAGCTGGGAAGAGGGGAGGCCTGCGTAGATGGCATTACAATAATCTAACCGGGTCATTACCAGAGACAGGATGAGGGTGACAACAGAGGAAGGGGGAAGAGACGATTGGACAGCCCGAATCCGATGCAGATGGAAGAAAGAGGTACGTACGACAGAAGAGATGTGTTGATGAAACGAGAGGGAGGAGTCCAGAGTGACGCCTAGATAACGGAGGGTTGGGACCAGGGGGATGGAGCGGGAGGACATAACAGGAGACAAGCTGGGAGAGGGAAACCCAAAGGAGAACCAAATCGTGTAGGATTTGGCGGGGTTAGCATGCAGAAAGTTAGAGTCGAACCATGATGCAACGGAGGAAAGACAACGGTTGAGTGGAACAAGGTCAGGGGCGGAGGAGGAAGTGTGATGAACCAAAAGGATGTCGTCGGCGTAGATGTAAGTGGAAATACCAGACTGTTGGATGAGCAGGGCTAGGGGAGCGAGAAAGGTATTGAAAAGTAGGGGGGCAAGAATAGAGCCCTGGGGTTGAGGGGGATGGAGGGGAGGTGGAGTGGCCAGAGTGAACTGAGAAGGTGCGTGCAAAAAGAAAGGAACGGAACCACTGCAAAACAGTCCCATGAACACCAAAATCAGATAGACGAGACAGGAGAGTGCGGTGATCGACAACATCGAAGGCAGAAGAGAGGTCCAGAGACACCACAAGAGAGAAATCACCACGGTCATGAGCACGGTGAAGCTCAGAAAGTAGTGCTGTGAGAACAGTTTTGGTGCTATGGCCTACACGAAATCCAGATTGACGGGGGTGAAGGGCAAAAGTGGAGTCAAGGTGGGTGGGAAGTTGGGAAAATACAAGTTTCTCGAGGACTTTTGAAAGGAAGGGGAGATTGGTGACTGGTCGCCAATTTGCGGGGGAGGCGGGGTCAAGAGTGGGCTTCTTCAGGAGAGGGCGGACGATGGCATGTTTCCAGCTGGAGGGAAAGAGACTGGAGGAAAGGCTAGCGTTAAAGATGGAGAGAATATAAGGCACAAGGGCGAGGTCCGGGTTAAGCAACCAGGAAGAAGGCAAGGGATCAAGGGGACAGGTGGTCTGGTGGGCAGATGAAATGGCCTTGATGATTTCAGGCGAGGAGACGGGCGAGAAGGTATGCCAAGTATGGGGAAAGGCGCGAGAGGGGGGCGGAGAGCCGGCAATGGGAAAGGTAGAAGGGGAAGAGGGAGAGGGCAGGTAGGGAAGGAGGAGCGGAGGGAGAGGACCTTGTCGGTAAAAAAGGAAGCAAGGGTAGAAGGGCTGGGAGCAGAGGGAGGGGGGTGGGGAGGAAGAGTGGAAGTGGAGGAGAGAGATTTGAGGACGAGAAAAAGACTTCTAGAGGAGTTAGAGGAGAAAGCTATTAGACGAGAGTAATAAGACTGTTTGGCTGATGTTATCAAGGAACGGTAGGAGAGATGAACTTGGCGGAAAACTAAATAGGAGGCAGTAGAACGGCGCTTCCTCCACAGACGCTCCGCACGGCGGAGGTGTGTGCGGTGAAGGAAAAGTCCGGGGTGATACCAGGGGCGGTGAGACGAGGGGCGGGGAGATACAGATCGAAGGGGGGCTAGAGTGTCAAGGGCAGCAGAAAGGGTGGAGGACCATATATCGGCCTGTTGGTCAGCAGGGAGAGAGGAAAAATCCAGAGGGAAGAGAGAACTGGCTGGGGGGAAAGAGTGTAGGGTATGAGGGGTAAGGCGCCGTCTAAGGGATGAAACTGGTGGACCAGGAAGGGAGGGGCCTACCGGCCCGGAGAGGGGGAAAGGGAAGGAGAAAAAAAGACAAAGGTGGCCAGACCAGGGGACGGGAATAGAGTGAATATTAGACGGTAGGTGGGGAGAGGGATCGAGAGTGAGAATAAGGTCCAGTGTCCGACCGGAGGCATGGGTGGGGCAGGCGACGTGTTGGGTAAGGGACAAATCAGAAAAAAGAGAAACAAGAGCCTTGTCACAAGAACGCGAAGGGGAGGCCAGGTGGGCATTGAGATCACCTAAGACAGGGGTCTGCAACCTTTAAGACATAAAGAGCCACTTGGACCCGTTTCCGAAGGGAAAAAAAAACTGGGAGCCGCAAAACCATTGCGACATTTAAAACAAATCTAACACTGCATATATTGTTTCTTACCTTAATGCTATATACAGGATCGTGCAGTCAGTTGTCAATCTGAAGACAAAAAGGGGCATATTTACTAAAGTCTGCAGCAGTAGCATGCATGTGGGCTGAATTACCAGCATGGGGGATCCACACAAACTTCAGGGGGCATGTGCATCTATTCCCCTCCAATTAGCATGGTACAAGATGCAACCCCTGTACAAACCAGTATGTGGACACACCTAACGTCGCCCATTGAGGTGGCGTTAAGTTCACCCACACTAAGGGCGGCAAACATGGTTAGCTCAAGCTACTAATGTCCGGGCTAGCTGCGACTTGCCATCAATGCCTCTATTCCACCCCTGTCCTACCCAGCCCCCACCCCATCATGCAGTACCTAGTTTAATGTGGGATTTTTAGTGCAGAGCCCATGCTACTCTTTTTAGCGTATCGCTCAAACTGTATGTTAACCCTATGCTACCAGGTAGCGTACTTTAATAAACATGCCCCTTAGTGTACTATAATTCTGAGGTGTGCCAATAAACAGAATGCATGCTAGCAAATTAATATTTGCTACCTTTTTACCTCGAGGCATATTTTCTGATATTGCTCCAAGATCTCATCCTTTGGAATCTCATACTCTGACCTTTTTATAGAATTTGCTTTCTACTGACAAAACGGCCCTGCTCCCCGTGGCACAAGCTCTCTCTTCTGGGAACCCCTGCGGTACTGCTGCTGCTGCTGCTCACTTCGGCTGGCGCGAAGGGGCATCTCTCTGGGACTTCGGGGGACTACCTCCCCCCAACAGCAGACCTCCCTCACTTCAGCTCCCCTTCTTCGATCCCCGGGAGAGCTCAAAGCCGGCCAGTCACGAGGCCCTCATGGCGGCGGCCATTTTGCCTGCTTACTTCATGGGCCTGACTCCTCCCCCCACCGCGCCATTGGCTGGCGCCGATCCTCAAATCAGGAGAGGAAGGGACTCCCTGGCCCTCCCCCCTACGGTGCCATTGGTCGGCGCCGATTCTGCATCAAGGGAGGAGGAGCCGCCAGCCGATGCTCCGATGCCGACACTATTGCCTGTCACTGGGCGGGCAGTGTGCTCCGGAGCCGCGGCAAAGGTGAAAAAGAGCCGCATGCGGCTCTGGAGCCACGGGTTGCCGACCCCTGACCTAAGATGACTAAGTGAGGGGACAAGAGGACGGAATCAGATACAGTAAGCTGAAGGGAGTCCCAGAGGCCGGGGCGTAGGGAAGGGGGAACATAAAGAAGGAGGAAATAGATTGGGGTGGGAGAGTCGGAGCGAACTAGAAGGGATTCAGGATAGGCTGGAGGGGGCGACACCTGCGAGAATGAGAGGGTGGACCTGAAGATTAGTGCCACCCCACCCCCAGAGCGGTGGAGGCGGGGGGTATGAAATGCTGAGTAGCCTGGAGGGAGACACTGATGAAGAAGGGCATCCTCCCCCTCGCAGAGGCAGGACTCCGTGAGGAACAGGGCGTCTAAGGAATGCTGGACCAGGAGATCGTGAACAAGGTGGGTCTTTGAGCGAAGGGAGCAACAATTCAGGAGAGCCAATGAGAATGTAATGAAGGGGACGGCTTGGGAGGGCAGGAATGTGGGGGGAGTAAGGGTTGGAGGAGCCGGTCAAGAACAGCAAGGGAGGAGACTGGAGGGGTTATGTGCAAGGAAACCAGGGGGGGGGGAGGCAATTGGCAGTGGATGATGTCCCCAGATGACGGGGATAGTAGCCATACCCGGAGAGGCAGGACTGGCTGGAACAGAGGAAGAAGAGACAGCCGCACGTAGGGAAATATACGGGATAGGGAGCGGGACAGAGGCGATTGCTAAGAGGAGGAGACGCAGCCAGTGAAAGGAGGAGCTAGGAAAGAGATGAAGGTGCCGATCACCCCAGTCGTCACCCCAAGTAGCTCGCCCAAGGAGCACGTCCTGCTCCTTGTGCGCGCTCTTTTGGCGCGTGCCCGTGGCGTGGAATGCCGCACCGGGAGTCTTTAAATAATACTGGGTACCTGGATGATGATGCGGACGCCTTGCACACGTCCACGTCACGTCTGGGAGGCGGGACCTCACTGGGGAGCAAGGAGAGAGGCAATCCGAGGCTGGCAGGTACTGGGTAATCTGCAGGGGAAACAAACAGACAGGAGGCAGCATACAGCAAGCAGAGAAACAGCAGCAGCAGTAGAGGGAAGTAGCAGCACAGAACGCCGCACCGGGAGTCTTTAAATAATGCTGGGTACCTGGATGATGACGTGGACGCGTTGCACACGTCCGGGAGGCGGGATCTCACTGGGGAGCAAGGAGAGAGGCAATCCGAGGCTGGCAGGTACCGGGTAATTCTCCATTACTATACTTTTCTGCCATAAGTATTAGCCTTTTGCTAAAGGGGCTTCTAGCCTATCTTGATGCTGTGTTGGTCTTCCTCAGCTCTTCTGGGCTACCACCAATGCTGCCAACCTACTCCCACTGCTTATGGGGCCTTCACCATGGTGCTTCCTCTGATTCTTTTTACATCCTTCAGCATGTCATCAAGATAATCCATGAATGTTTCTTCTACCCCAGGTGGGATCTTCCTCTGTACTAAAGTTCGTATGCTGGGACCAAAGTCCTCAGTGCCAGGACTCTAACCTACAGCTTAGCTGAACTCACCTCACCTCATTCCTGTGGCCTGGATTCATGCTGTTTCTTCTTCTGTTGTGTTGGCTCTCCTCTGCTGTTTTATGGCCTTCTAGTCAATCTGGATGCTGTACTGCTCCTCCTGGCATAATGTTGGGCCTTCCAGTCAATCCAGCCAATCCAGGTGTTGTACAGGTCCCCCTGGCATAATTTAGGGTCTTTCAGCTGATCTGGGTGCTGTGCTGGTGTCCTTGCCATGTTACTCCTGTCAAGGTTCCTTGGTATGCTTCCACTAATTGTGGTGTTGCTTTGCCCTCTTTTTACTATTTTGCCCTTCAGATGGTGGTTTCTGGTACTCATCCTGCCAATGTATGCAGGGCTGGCCCATCCACTAGGTGAACTAGGCGATTGCCTAGGATGGCAGACCCTGAAGGGCGGCATGATGATCGCCTTCTCTTAAACAGCGGCTCAGCCCTAGGCAGGCCCAATGTGCCATCCCCACACTGTCCCCGACATCCAGCCTCTCACCTCAGGTTGATGTGTGGTATGGCAATCACTTATTTAATGCTGTGGTAGGCTTTAAACTGCATGCATGCACTTATGGCCTACCACTCCTACCTCCCTCCAACAGTAAGTTGCATCGGAGGGAGTGGGAGCAGCAGACAAATAGTGCACACATGAACTTTAAGACCTGCATTGGTGCTAAAGAGGTGATTGCTGTGACGCCCATCAAACCTAGGTGAGAGGCTGGATGTTGGGGGTGGTGAGGAGATGGCACATAGTGAGGATGGCACATTGTGGTGATAAGAACCTTTGGGCTATCCCTGAATGTATTTACTCTTTGCTCCTCTTCTGTTGCCCCTGTAGGGCTTGTGACACTCTTGATGGCTTGTAGTGTTGTTATAGATACTAGCCATCAAATTTCAGCAGCTTTGATTAAAAATAAATGCCTAGCCTGAATGGTCCACTTAAGATTGCTTTGAAACAAATGAACAAAAGCTTTAGGGCCTGATATTGGAAGCCTTAGACATAAGTAAGGTGCCTGAGAAACAGCTTTACCTGCGTATGTGGCCCTTAACCGTGTATCCTCGATCTTCACCTACCCGACTGACATCAAATATCCAGGAACTATGGTCAACAGTAACTGGATTTCCACAAGGGCATAACGAGGCATAATGGGGGCCTGGCTTTGATGTACCCACTTTGTGAGGATATTCAATAGTGCAGTGCGGCAGCCCAAAATGCCATAAACCGTGTAAGCTTAGGCCAGGGTTTTGGGCACATTTGACACATTGACTGGGCCGTTGGCAAACAAGATAGGTGTAATACCTGTGGACAGGAACTGCCTGTGCAATGTGGAGTCTGCATAAACTGCAGTGGAGGCAGAGATGCCAGCGATGCACCAGGGCATAGAGGAGGCAGTACAATGTGCAGCAAAAGCAGCGACCAATGACCCAACAGGCACACCAACAGATCTACAGACCAAGGGTGACATACCTGCAACTGTTGGAGGAGGTATACCAATGTATCAGCTGGATAGTACCACTATTACAGAGTTGTGTGAGATGCTGTGCCGGGATTTGGAGCCAGCCATGGCCCAAAGCCAGGCACTGCCAGTGGTTCTGAAGGTGACCACTGCACTAGGGTTCTTGGCCACAGGAAGCTTTCAGCATGTTATTGGTGCCACTACAGGCATCACCCAGTCTGCCACATGTCACTGCATTGATGCCTTCACCAGTGCCCTGCTGAGAAGGATGCAAAACTACATTATCTTCCCCACCATACCTAAGAAGATACAAGAAACGATGCAGGCATTCTATGATGTAGTTGGCTTCCCATCTGTCATTAGCATAATTGATTGCACCCATGTTGCACTGAGGGCGCCAGGTCAGTGAAAATGTACTCTGCTCCTCTTCTCACGGGTAACAGCACCTGGGCTCTTGGGTAATGGATTTCCACACTCAGAGCAATGAGAAGGAAGCAATAGCTATTAATAATACAAATCACACACAATTGAATTATATAAAAAACACCAAAGCTTTGGGAGAGAGAGAAAAGCTTGCACCTTGCCTCTCTGACTTCACAGACTTCGGCTACTATTTTTATTGGTCAAAATTCCATTTCACAGCATAATTTCCACCTTAATTTTCTATGTCAAGCATCACGTATATTCATAATGTGCATCTCTTATGTTTCTATGTCATAGGTCAAATCTTATTAGTATAGGTCATCAGGAGTAGACATACATGTATTCCCAGACATAACTTCTTAAACAATAATTCTAACACAAGCAGTTTTCATATCTTTGTTTCAAGACTGAAGGGAAAGTATCATAAACAAACTTAGGGGCTTGTTTACAAAGCCACGGTAGCGGTTTCCAATCGTTATCGGAGCCGCGGCCCCATTGAAATCAAATGGGGCCGCGGCTCCGATAACGATCGGAAACCGCTACCGCGGCTTTGTAAACAAGCCCCTTAGTTTCTCTGTTATCTGAAAGTTCAGCATAGTTTTTCAGTAGAGTCTCTCAAGGTCGTTAACTAAGTAATAGGCCCTGGAATGTCTGAGATACTGAATCTGTAGTGTTAACTCTTTCTGAGGGCTTTCAGTAATATTGTATTAAGTACCCTCACAGTGTACACAGCCCTGTACAGACAAGCTTCCTTTCAGTCAGGACCAGAGGGCATTCAGAAACCACCACAATTGCAATTCCATGAATATGCAAGTGGTAGTCAATGCCCACATGCTCATCAGTGATATATGTGCCAGGTTCCCAGGCTCCTGCCATGATGCATTTATCCTCTCTCAGACAAACAGCAGTCACAGGAGACCTTTGAGATGCATGGTTGCTTGGTGAGTGGACACAGGTGTGAAGCAATGTGATGGAAAGTGATTAATGAATGCTACTCTGTGGGGAGGCATCCCAGAATGGGATCCATGCGAGTGTGAATATGAAACACAAGTGCATAGTCTGAGGGGAGATCTGAAGGGCTAGGATGAGAGGATGCCCATAGGTAATACATTCACAGGGGGAACATCTCAACAGTTGTAGGGAAAAGGTATGCATAAAAGCAGGCCAGAGCTGTCAAATTCCAAGAATATTTAGGAGCAAGACATCCTGGAGACACGCCAGGACCCCGAGCATCAGGCAAGCACCTACATGCTGCAAATGGCTCACCAGGAACTGTCCCCAGAATGCCCAGTCACATGTCAAAGTCCTGTGAAAGGCACAATACATCCACCAACCCACCCTACCTGTTAGTCCTGACACACCTTGAACATTTGTTGTACTGATGTGTGCCTGCCCCTCTGCTCCCACAGGTGACCATGGATACCCTCTCAGACCATGGCTACTGACACCTGTGCACCACCCATGAACCCCACAGGAGGAGAGATTCAACCAAGCACAGTGGTGAAATGGGCATTTGGAGTCCTAAAAAGCCGCTTCATATGCTTAGACCACAGTGGGGGTGAGCTGCTGCATAGTCCTGAACATGTGTGCATGATATTCATAGCCTGCTGCATTCTACATAACTTTGCCATGCAGCATGGCGTCCACAATCCTGAGGCCGAAGTGACAGAGGAGACAGATGCTGCAAAGGCTGCGGATGAGGAAGGGGTGCAGAGAGGGAACCAATAGCAGATGGCACTAGCACTCGCCACAAAGAACAGATTCATCTGTGAAATCCTCTAGTGAAAGTGAGAACATTTATTGTACAGCAGTGAGGAACATTAGTTAAATGGTGCCCTCTTCCCACTCCCACCTCCCAGCTCATGGTCTGGCCATGGACGCTTAGCCACTCAGGCACTGCACCACAATGGAGCAATTTCTGATGCATTACTTGCCATGTCCTCCCCCTCCCCTGTGATGTAACCCGTCTCATCAGGTTCAGTGTCATCTAGTGGTGCTGCAGGAGTGCTCCCTTGGACAACATCAGCATCCTGAGGCTGGTGTGATGCCAACAACTGGCAGCATGTGCTTGACATCATTGCCATGTAGGCTGCCATCTCCCTGAGGAGCCTCATCTGTGCTTCCCGGTGGTGTTGTTCCATCATGTAGTGATCGAGCATCAGTTGGTTACTGGCCTGCATCTCCTGGTAGCTAGCGTATAACTCAGTGGATGTCCTCCGTGCAGTGAAGCATACATAGAAACATGATGGCAGAAAAAGACCACATGGTCTATCTAGTCTGCCCTTCCATATCAACCACTACAACAGTTCCCTTTTCCCTTTAGAGATCCTCTGTGTTTGTCCTATGCTTTTTTGAATTCAGATACTGTCATCTCTACCGCCTCCACTGGGAGACTATTCCACGCATCAACTACTCTTTCCATAAAGAAATATTTCTGCATACTACTCCTGAGTCTATCCCCTTTCAGCCTCATTCTATGTCCCCTGATAACAGAGCTTGCTTTCAATCAAAAGAGGCTCTCCTCCTGAGCATTTAAGCCACAGAGGTATTTAAACGTCTCAATCATATCACCTCTATCCCGCCTTTCCTCTAAAGTATACATATTAAGATCCTTAAGTCTGTCCTCATATGCTTTATAATGAAGACCACTAACCATTTTAGTAGCCATCCTCTGTACTGACTCCAAGTTTATATTCTTTTGAAGGTGCGGTCTCCAGAACTGCACACAATACTCCAAATGGGGTTGCACCAAAGACCTATACAGAGGTAATATCACCTCCTTTCTTCCACTGGCCATTCCTCTCCCCATGCACCCAAGTATCCTTCTAGCTTTCGCGGTTGTCATTGCTACCTGCTTAGCTACTTTAAGATCATCAGACACAATCACGTCTAGATCCCATTCTTCTTTTGTGGACGGAATTACTTCACCCCCTCTACTATATCGCTCCCTTGGATTGCTGCAGCCCAAATGCATGACCTTGCATTTTTTAATATTAAATCTCAGCTGCCATATTCCAGACCATTTTTCAAGTTTAGCTAGATCCCTCCTCATGCTATCAACATCTTTTTGGATGTCTATTCTATTGCAGATTTTGGTATCATCTGCAAAGAGGCAAATCTTATCTGATCGCCCTTCCCAATATGACTAACAAAGATGTTAAAAAGAATCAGACCAAGGACAGATCCCTGGAGCACACCACTGGTAACCTCCTTCTCCTCAGAGTGAGCTCCATTTACTTGTATACTTTGTCACCTCCCACTCAACCAGTTTCTAACCCAAGGAGTAACTTTAGGGTCCATCCCTAAGGTGCTCAGTTTGTTTATAAGTCGCCTGTGTGGAACGGTGTCAAAGATTTTACTAAAATTTAAATACACCACATCTAGGGCTCTCCCTCGGTCCAACTCCCTGGTCACCAAATCAAAGAAATCAATCAGATTTGTCTGACAAGACCTGCCTGGTGAATCCATGCTGCCTCAGATCCAGTAATCCGTTGGACTCCAGAAACCCCACTATTTTCTCTTTCAGCAGCGCTTCCAATAATTTACTCACCACCGAGGTTAAACTAACCGGCCTGTAGTTTTTAACTACATCCTTTCTTCTGCTTTTCCTCTTCCCACCACATCCTGGGAAGTTCTTGACAATTCCATGAGCAAAAAACGTCTTAATAACATGGAAGCCAATTCTGTTGTGTGTGTCTCTTGCCTGTCCAGCTGGTCAGAATCAGGATGTGCTCCAGTGCACCCGATTCTGATTCCACGGGGTCTAGATGTGCCCGCAGGATCAGAATTGGGTCTACTGGCCTAGACAGGCAGGCTGTGCCCCAATTCAGGCTGCCTGGACATCCAGCAAATCCCAGCTAGCCCAGCCTGGCTCCAACCCCGGCACACCCTGCAAATGTCCTTTCTCCGCTGCCCGACCCCCGATCTGGCATGCGATGGCCAGGATTGGGCTACGGGTTACCCCCTCCACCTCTTAAAGTACCTCATTTTCTGGTCCCGGAGCATTCATGTCTCGCTGTCTAGGGAGACTTATTCCACCTCCGAGGAATCGGCCTCGTACATCCGAAGTCATGGTGCCGCCCACAGCCTGCCCTAGCTCTGCCTGCAGCCCACTCCCTCCCACCCACAAACAGAGCTCCCCGCACAGCTCAGCTCTTCGTGTGGGGATCTCTGTTTCCTGAATGCAGGCCAGGGGTTTAGCGGATCTGGATATCCAGACCCGCTATTTGCTGTTCAGAATAGACCCCATGGTAAACTGTAGACACAGGAATCCTAATGTCTTTGGAGATGGTCTTGCACCCATTTGAAGTTTGATGTTTGGCGATAATGGCTTTTCTGATGGTCTCAGGCAGCTCTGTTATCTTCACCATTGTGAAAATGGAACAGGGAGTGAATGTGGCCATTTTAAACATTAGAGCCATCATTCATTGGTTTATTCAAATCATGTGAGTACTGACAATTGATTACAGGTGCATTTAATTTAACTGAAATGGGAATGTGTTTCTTCTTTTCAAACTGATTTGAATTGTTTATAAGGGTGCCAATAATCATGCCCTCAAAAATCAAAACCCTGCAACGAGCAGGCAATGAAAATCACTAATAATTTTGTCACGTTAGGACTCTCAGCAAAACACTGCTTACACCAAATAAGATATGTTTTAATGGTATCCTTGAATGAAATTGATTAAAAGGTTATGGTGGTTGTGAGAGAGTGGTTTCCTCCTCTCTTGACGGCTCATCCGACAAGAATCATTACTGATTTTCATTGTTTGTGCGTTGCGGAGTTGTCCTTTTCACTTTTTGATGTTTATTGTGGTCGACCTTTTTCGGTTTTGTTAGTTTGAATAATCATGTCCTAGCAATGTCCCAAGTTTTATACCATTTCCTTTTTTAATTGGTCTTGTTTTATTTGATTCTTGTATGTGTCAAATATGTGTACATATATTGTATATGAGGAGGCTAATAAGTCTCTGACCTTGTAATGAAACAGAAAGCTATGGCACACTTCTGTTCTGGAACTGAAATGTGCTCCTAGCTTTCTGTTTTGTTTCAAGGCAAGAGACTTATCAGCCCTCCTCATAGTCCAAAGTCATTTCACTGGCCACATTTTGTTTTTAGGAGATATTGGACATTAAGGGGTTGAACTGCAAGGGTGCCAATAATGTTGATCACAACTGTAAAATACAAAACCTGATATATTCCAAATACTAAATTGCAAATTAATTTTTTTTTCTACCTTTATTGTCTGGCTATTTTATTTTTTTAATTGTGTTGATTCCATTGTCGGGTTTGTACTTTCTCCATATTTCTCTTAACTCTTTTCAGGGTCTCAAGTCCATCTTCCACTTCTTCTCATTCCTCCTATCTTCTTCATGTTCTCCCCTACATCCATCTGACATTCCCCATCTCTCTCTCCTTGCCCAGCCTCTTACTCTGAAGTCTTTCACTCTCTCCTTTCTCTCTTCATTGCTGTGTCTAGCATCCTCCTCTCTCTCCCTATTGTCCAGTCTCCCCCATCCAACATCTGTCCCATCTCTCCTCATGTCCAGTATCCTCCTAGCATGTCCAGCATTTCTCCTGTTTCCCTATTTCCACTCAGTTCATCATCTCTGATCCATATCCCTATTTCTTCCCATACCCATCATGTCTGTTCCATCTCTCCTTTGTTTCTCTATGCTTCTTCCACTCAGCATCTGCCTGACCCCGCCCCCGCCCCCATGTCTAACATGCCCTCTCTGTCTCCCTGTGACCTCTTGTGTCAGCAGGTTTCCTCCATCTCCATGTTCCTTCCCTTCTCTATCCTATATCCAACATCTCACCTCTCTCTCTCTATTAGTCTCTCCCTTGTGTCTAGCATACCCCCTCCATCTCTTTATGACCACCTATGTCCAGGTCCAGCATGCTCCCTCTATCTCCCTACCTCTTTCCTCCTCTATGTCTAGTATCTTTCCTCTGTCACCCTTCCCCATGTCCAATGTCTCCTGTCTCTTTCCTTCCCCTGCCATGTGCTGCTGCAGTTCCCCACCAACTCCAACCTAACATGCTCCCAGCACAGTATTTTTTCTTTTAACGCTTGTTCCTCTGCCCTGACTGACCAGCAACCAACCAATTGCCAGCCCATGGCATTTGCACTACCCATCTTAGCCTTGTAGCCATGAAGCAGGTTAGTATATCCAGCAATAGATTAAAAAATTACAGTCAGAAAATAGACTTTACAAAATTAGACATACGTATAAGAGAGAGATAGCTTATATAAACAATAGGCAAGAATTTATTGGACAACAATAAATTCTGAGGAATATCATTTATATTTAACTGCGATACAGATGGTTAGTCAAATTAGTAACATCATATGAATGTGGTTAATAGGATACTGGGCTTGATGAACCTTTGTCAGACCCAATAAGGCATTTCATACGTTCTTATCAGCTGTTTTGAATGAACCTTCTCTTAGCTGATCTCTGAAGTTAAGCATGGTCGGACCTGGCTAGTGCTTGTTAGGAGACCATCTTCAAATACCAGCAGCTGTATACTTACTGTGTGGAAGAAAGGCCTAGCAATCTACTTTTAGTTGTACTTTGCCAAGAAAACCCAGGGCTGGGTTGCCAGGAGTTAGCATTGACTCGACGGCTTGCATCCTATGGCAACAAATCTAATGGATTTATAGAATTCAATTCTCATGCTTTAATTTTAAAAACAAATTCTCACTTCAGTTTTAAAATTATATGTGAGGTCTCAAGATTAGTTTAGCTATTATTCTCCTACACTAAATCCAGCGAAAGCCTGATTAAAAAGTCAGGTTTTAAAAACTTCTTTAAATATTTTAGATAAAGTATTGGGATGCAACTTCCAAAGATAACTTTAAGTGAAGATGCAGAAGGAATAAAAATATGATTAGCTTTAGATGACTGTAAACGGCAAAAAGGGCAGTAAGGAATAAGCTTCACGTATAGGTAAACAGGTAGGCAGCCTTGTGTGCTAGAATTAAAATCTTTAATCTGAACAGATTGGAAGACATTCTTCATAGAGGAGAAGGGATATATGAGCAGATCTTTTTGCACTATAAAGCATTTTTACCTCCCTTGCAGTGGGCCGTAAATTAAAGTACTTGAGAATTTAATTGAGTCTTAATTAGCCAATATACAATGTATAAAGCCAATGTTTCAGACATGCTGGAAGACATAAAATGGTTTTGTGCAAAATTAGGCAATTTATATGGTGAGGAAGGAGCCCTAAGATTGAGTATCAGAAGCTAATCTTCAAAAAAGTGGAGGGGTAATGCTACCAGATTTGTGGATATACAATGGTGCAACTATGATTCTCTTGATCTATTGTTCTCTTTGAGAAGAGCTTAGAAATGATGGCGAGGGCTTGAGCAGGTTTCTTATAAGATTTCCCCTATATTAATATCTGTGGTATTTGGATTTCTCATCTGGAGTAGAGAAGATAATTGTCAAGCACCGGAAAGAGAAGGGTTGTAAGAAAGGTGGGAGCCATTTCTCCTTTGAAGAAGGCAGACAAATACAGGTTAGGTACTTCTGTGTGGAGCTAAAAGAGAAGGAGGAGATGGGCTTGCATAGCAGGCAGGCGGATAAGGAATTTAAGAAGCCTCCATTCAAATATGACAAGTTGACTAAGCGCTATGAATTGCGAAGGATGAGAGAGGGTAGCCATTCAATGAATATGGCCAAGCTGTGGTGCAACACACTGCACAGGATATTGATATTGAAGGTATGGAGCAACATTTTTGCAATGTTCATCAATATTTGACTAACGTGGCATTTCAAGAAATGTAGTGCAGGATGCTGCATAAGGCATATATCACCAAAGAGAATGATCTCATATCAAATTGTAAGATGAGAACTTTTGTAGGAAATGTAAAACTCAAGCCAGAACTTTAATACATTTCTTTATGGAATGCTCTGTGCTAGCATTTCTGTGGCATAGTCCTTAAGAGAAATGAGACAGGCTATAGGTGCTGAGGTGGACAAGACATATGTGCTATTGCTACTTGGATACTTGAAAATATTGGACAAGGCAAGAGTACAGACAGCAAAGAAAATAATCTTGGCATTGTTTAGGTTAAGAAGACTATGGGATATGTTTACTAAACCCTCTTAAAGTGCGCGCCGCGTTAGTCTGCAGGATGCCATAAAAGGAGTGGGCAGTCCGGTCAAAAGTAGCAAAACGGGATTAGCGCGCGCTGCACTGCGCGCTCTTGTGCACCGCGCACATTAGCGCACGCGAAACGCGCACGGGAAGCATAAGCAGGCGCGCTGATGTGCAAACAGAGGAACAGGCCTGCAGTACAATGGTGAAGACACTGACAGATGGTGCAGGGATCTTGGGTTCAATCCCCCACTGTGCCCAATGAAGAAGGCTGGCTGAGCACTACCATTTATGTGTAATATTGCATTATGAGGCTTTTTAATTTTATTTTAATTACTGCTGCTAGCAAACGCACTTTCAAAGCGCTGCAACATAAGGTGCTGCATAAGGCACTCCATAAGGTACCCCAGAGGGCACATTTTAAAGTGCACTGTCTGCCACGGCACCCTACAATGTTGCTTAAAGGTGCCCTATGAGGCACAGCAAGGTAAATAGCACTGTTTTTGATGGCAGCACTGTGCATTTAAATGGTGCCCAGAGCCCTTGCCGACAACTCAGCAGCTCTCCCGGAGGGGATTGAGCCTTTGTCCACAGCTGAGCAACGCGATTTTCCCGCTCTCTCCCTGCTGAGCCACACTGCCCAATCGGGGCAGCCCTCCAAGCTGAGCTCCGTCCAATCGGAGCGATCAACTGAAGGATTAAAGAAGCACCGTCAGGCACATTCAGCAGTGTTGCCCAGAGCCCTCGCCGACAACTCAGCAGCTCTCCCGGAGGGGATTGAGCCTTTGTCCACAGCTGAGCAACGCGATTTTCCCGCTCTCTCCCTGCTGAGCCAAACTGCCCAATCGGGGCAGCCCTCCAAGCTGAGCTCCGTCCAATCAGAGCGATCAACTGAAGGATAAAAGAAGCACCATCAAGCACATTCAGCAGTGGTGCCCAGAGCCCTCGCCGACAACTCAGCAGCTCTCCCGGAGGGGATTGAACCTTTGTCCACAGCTGAGCAACGCGATTTTCCCGCTCTCTCCCTGCTGAGCCACACTGCCCAATCGGGGCAGCCCTCCAAGCTGAGCTCCGTCCAATCGGAGCGATCAACTGAAGGATAAAAGAAGCACCGTCAAGCGCACCCGCGCCTGGCAGGCCCGTGCCTGAGGGCCTCGCCAGAGGGCCCTTTGGCGTGGCCCTTAGGCAGTGGCCCAACAAGAATCCAACCTGGCAAGATCCCTTGGACCCTCACCGACCCTTCTAGCCAGAAAATGCTACCAAGCTTGAGCTCCCGGTGAAGGTCGAGCTCGCAATCAATGGAACCTGATGACCCTCTACAATCCAGGTAATCTACCCACGACCAAGTCAACGTCTTTGCACCTCATCAGTCCAATTCTCTCCACACCTGTTTACCTATATAGTTACTGAAGGTGAAACCCGCCCTCTACGTATCGAGTGACTGCTTTGCTCCACGGGTGACATAGCTATACCTTAAGCCTCACCTAGTACATCTGTTGCCTTTGGGACATGACAACTTTACCTGTTAAATGATGCAGCTAACCAGAATTACTCTGCTATATCCTCATTAATGTTTTTCACACTGAATTGCAGTACATTGCCATTGTATAACAATATAGCAGTCTGTAGTGAGTGCCTTAACTGAGTAGTCTATTCTGTCTGTATTAACGAGCAGCACTATCTCAACCCAGTGATTACTTTCATTTGATGTTTTCAATCCTGTATAGCGTTGTAGTGCTACTGTATGTCCATAGAACTATCTGTTCTACAAAAACTCACCTTGTTTATTTTTGATATGTTAAGATGTTCTATGTAAAATTAAGATGTTCTATGTAAAACAAACTTAGCTTTGTTAAATGTTGTTGTTTGTACACCGCAACTGATCTCTGGAAGATGCGGTATAAAAATGAGTGTTAAATAAATAAATAAAATAAATAGCGTTAACCTAACACAGTGATTTACTGCATTTCTCAATATATCCATAGGCAAAGCTGAGGGCGCTGTATTTGTTATCTGCATTAACTGTATTTGTGATCTGCATTAACTGCATTATCTGCATTTGTTATCTGCATTAACCACAACAAAAATAGCCGCAACACCAACTACACAAGGTGCCTGGAAATGGCTCACGTAGCTACATCCCTTTTGCTGTGCCTATGTATTTTGTTTTCCACTTGTGCCTCTAACCACATACTGATGTACCACGAACCGACCACCTGGGGACCAGTTTACGTCTACAACCCAATCATGCTACCAACTCTTACGCTATACAACACACTCATTCCTGCATGCATGCAAACCACCCTGCAACACAGCCAAGGGACAGCCACTCTGTCAGGCAAGTACTCAAAAGACCAACACAACAAGATACCCAAGAAAAGGCAAAGATAAACAAACAAAGCAGGAGCAACCAAGTTAACTGTGATCTCCAAGGCTGACAAACCCCTGCAGGCTGCAGTCTCATTCATGCTAATTAATGCCAGATCGATACGAAACAAGACCCACATCATACATGATATCCTCACAGATGCAAAACCTGACATCCTATGCATCACGGAAACATGGATCACAGACACAGACACAATTATCACCAACCAAATTAGCAAGCCTGGTTACAAGATCTACAATTGTCCCCGCTCCAAGAGAAGAGGAAGAGGAGTTCTTATCATGGCAAAGGACTCCCTACTCCTAGCAAACACCTCTCAAAACGACGACAACGAAATTGACATGCTCAGAATAGAAAGCAAAACAATAGCTATCTGCCTGATCTACAGACCCCCCTCATCCCCATATGAAACTTTAGCAAACACCCTTGAAGTCATCACTACCACAGCAAGCAAAAAACACCAGATCATCCTAGGCGATCTAAACCTAGCATCGGTCCCCCCAGCTCAAGCTGAAATCTTTCATGAAGCCATGGACCAACTTGGATACGAACAAATAATCTGCGATGCCACGCATATCAAAGGCAACACCCTGGACATGGTGTTCCTACCCAACAAACTTCTTAGGCCTCAAAAACCCAAGATACGTATAACCCCAGTGCCATGGTCGGACCATCACCAAATTGAATTCACATTGCTTCTCCCCACCATGCCGGAGCACTCTTCTCACACCTTACCTACAAACCTACGGAGGAGGTTTCAAAAATTCAACAAGGAAAATCTGATAACTTCAATAAGCACACATAGGAATCCAGAACAGGAGGACCTTGAGATACTAGTTAACCAATGGATCTCAGGAATCGAAGAAGTCGCAATACCAACCTGGACACCCCAAAGACTTTCATCCAGAATCAGGACGGAACCATGGTACACCCCCACCCTGCGCGACCTAAAGAAAGGCCTGAGGAAGCAAGAAAGGAAATGGAGAAGTCACAAAACTGAGGAGCATAGAATGGAATACATCAAACTCCTCACGGCATACAAGAATGAAATTAACATCGCAAAGAAAACCTATCACTCCAGCACGCTCAACATTGCCCTCAACCGACCCAGGGAACTATTTGAACTGGTCAAATCCCTCACGAAGGCTACCCAAGAACCAATTTCATACGGGGCAATGACAGCCCAAAAGTTGGCAGACCACTATGCCAATAAGCTCAACCCTACAGCCAATGACAGAAGCCATCAAGCGCCTGAACTAGACACCCAGAATCTGTCAATGACCAACATTCTGCAAACAACCAATACCCCGAAAAGACCTACACAATACCAAGAATGGTCCACTTTCAGGAGCGTAGATGACAAGCAAATATTAAACATAATCTCCAGCTTAAAAACCACCACCTCCCCACTCGACCCATGCCCTGCAGCCTAGGTAAAGGGCATAAAACAGGAAATTGTTCACTACATCTCCCACATTGTGAACCAATCGCTTGGGCAGGGGTTAATGCCAACACACCTCAAAAAATCCATCATACGACCCATCCTAAAGAACAAGACTCTTAACAAGAAAGACCCAACATCCTACCGCCCGGTGTCCAGCATATCCTTCCTGGCCAAGATCATTGAAAAGGCAGTACAAATTCAACTGCAAGATCACATCGATGACAACAACACTCTGGACGTCCACCAGTATGGTTTCCGACAACATCATGGTGTGGAGACCCTACTTCTGGCCCTACTTGATAAACTTCTCAAAGGACTGGAAAACAAAAACAAAATGTTCATGCTCATTTTCATAGACATATCAGCCGCCTTTGATACCGTACATCACCCCACGCTCCTAAACAGACTCGCTTCCATAGGCATTAGAGGTGCCCCTCTGAAATGGTTCGCCTCCTACATAAACAACAGAATGCAGCAAGTCCACTTCAACAACGAGAAGGCCGCAACTTTCCCCCAAACCTAAGGCATACCTGAAGGCTCGGCCCTGTCTTCCCTCCTCTTCAACCTTTATCTACGGCCAGTTTGTAAAACATTCCAGGAACACCAGATCAGTTATCACATCTATGCTGATGACCTAATGCTCTACACTCAACTTGATATAGACAACCCGAACATCAGTCAACTGGAAAAATGCCTCAGTGAGCTCCAATTCTGGCTGCAACAGAATAACATGGCCATTAATCACAAAAAGACCGAAGTGATGTTCATTTCCAGAAAACCAGATTTCAACCAACCACCTACAGTCACCATGAACAATAACGTCTACGCCACAAAGAGCGAGCTAAAATACCTGGGCGTGACACTGGATTGCAACCTAAAGATGGAAAAACATCTCCGAATTACAAATCGAGCCATTTTCCACAAAATAAAAGTTTTGCACCAACTACGTAGCATCATAGAGCACTCTGATTTTAGGACCGCTGCACAAGCCCTCATCATTCCTCACCTGGACTACTGCAATGCCATACTACAAGGGTTGCCTAAAAAAACCCTCAACATCCTCCAAATGGCGCAAAATATGGCAGCTAGATTAATCATGAGGAAAGGCCTAAAGGAGCATATCACACCAATACTAATGGACCTACATTGGCTCCCCATCATTGCACACATACAATACAAAATCCTAATCACCACATTCAAGCTCATTCATAATATAGCACCCTCGTATCTCAACGCCCTTATCACATCACAGCCAAATAACAGAAGCAGAAGAACCACACACCTCAATACCCTCATCGTCCCGGCTAGCCTGAGATCTGTCACTGCAACCACCAGCAACCGAGCATTCTCATTCATAGCGCCACTGCTATGGAACCAACTACCATGCGAACTGAGAGCAATTAGTGACCTGTTGGTATTCAGAAGAAAGCTAAAGACGCATCTTTTCCAGACACACTTCAATCCCACATAACCTCTTTCACCATGCTCAAGGAAATAGCATTACACGTCAAACACCTATAGATTCCGACAACCTGTAAATATGTACATACATGTGAAATCAATGTCTTGCAATCAAGTGTAAACCTGTAATCTGAATGTTTGTGTCCTGTACTGAATCATTATGTATGTTTTTAATCCATGGCCTGTACAACCATACTGTTATGTATAGCAAACCGCTGCTGATCGCTGGAAGTAGCGGGATATAAGTGTACACTAAATAAATAAATAAAAAAATGCATGAAAATCTTAAGTAGGTGTGCTGACATACAAGGAGGAACAGCAGTGTAGCACAATGGTTAAGGCACTGACTGATGATACAAGGGGTCATGAGTTTGATCCCCAGTGTGCCTAATACTTAAGGCTGGCTGAGGCATCAGCTTTGACATGTAAGTATTGTTTCCTGCGGCACTTTATTTGTATTTTATTAATTGCTGCCAGCAAACACACCCTCATGTGCTGTAACCTAAGGTGCCGCATAAGGCACCCTATAAGGCACTCCATAGGGCACATTATAAAGTGCACTATCCGCCACGGCACCCTATAATGTCCCCATTAGGGCACCCTATCAGTCGCTCCATAGGATACTGTATAGTGCACCTTATATGGACGGTAACCATAAGGTGCCCTATAGGGCACCCTATAAAGCGCCCTCTGAGGCACCTTATGGGTACAGTACGCTGAGGGTGTTTTTGCTGGCAGCACTAATGTACATTAAAAATAGATAACACTTTGGACAGCCCTATCAAATAACCCCACTGTGGGTTTGAGCCCATGACCTCTGGCTGCATTGGTAGTGAAGTAATCAGTGGGCTACAGCTCTATAGCTGCTAGCAAACCCCTGGCTGGCTGCAGAAGGACTGCAAGTCACCACACAAACAGTCTGCTGTGGTCACCAGGATAGGGTTAACCCACCCATACCCATGATGCACTGCACATGCAAATCAGCAGTCTACAGATGATCACAAGATGGGGTATGCACCCCCACAGCACCTCGGCCTGGTAGGGGGAACTAACCGTGTGTGGTACTGGCACAGAGTAGCTACACACCGTCACATTGTGCAGGTACTGCACTCACCCTGAGGGTGAGGTGGGGCGCCCAGCACCAGGTCCACAGCAGAGATAGGCCATGCTGCAGGTCCCCAGCAGTGCTAATGTGTGTGATAGGTAGTTTCTGCAGACACACCTTGGATATATCTGTATGTCTCAGTCAGGTGTAGCTCCTATAGACCCCTAGGAGTATTATTTACCACCACCCGCCTCCTCCTCCAGGGCTGAGGGTGGTAAACAGGGTCTCCCACCAACAGGTCCACATTCTACCTCCCTGCAATGGTGGCAGTAGAGGGGACTATCAACCCCAGTCCTGCTGGGGAACAGACACCCTACAGGGCAGTCAATGCAGCCCTGTACACATCCATAACGCAATAGCAGACAGACATTAGGCCTGGATATGCTAAACTGCACGCCACCACTATCTGATATTCTCCTGCAGCCGCTGCACCCTGCAAGGCGCGCCATCAAGACATGTACCAGCTGCAGACAGTCTGCTAGCTAGTCTATAGTGCATGTTCCTGGTGGAAATGCGTGCACCCAGAACTGGGATGTCAGCATACACAACAAGCAGATAAGTCAGTGATTGGGGCTCAAAAGGAAACCCATAAATATTACATGAGAGAAATGCTATATAGCACTATGGGGGTGCCTAGCCATGCTGTGGTCACTGCACAGTCAGGGTGAGAGTGATCTCCCAGCAGGACATGCTGTGGCCACCCTGTCTGTGCAGGTGGTGGCCGGGCACTACAATGTCCCAGCCAGTGCCCTATGCCCTGTGCAGATGCATCCTGGCCAGGCCACCCTGTCCGGGCTATACCCATGGTACCTTGCTCCTCATTATGCACATTGGCAGGCCAATACTGGCAACAGTGCTGGCAGTGTGGGCTGTGGAGGGTGTTTGCAGCCACCACACACTGGATAGACAGACACACACTCCTACACCTATGCCAGCATTGTGCTACTATAGAGGTGTTTAGCAGCCCTGGCCACCACACCAGTCCTGGGCACAGTGCAGGCATGGATATGGTACGCAATACTGGTGGGGGTCACTCCCCAGGGTGGTAAACACTGTCAGAGACCAGACCTGAAGCACACTCCACAGACATCAGAAAGGTTGCTATGATGGAGCTCAATCAGCAAACTGTGCTTAACGTAGGAATTGCTATCTGCCAGTAATCATAGCAACCTTTTGATAGCTGTGTACCGTATTCCCAGGTGTAGGGTGGCATTGCTAAGGTATGCAAGTGCTAGTATTGGGAGATACACGCAGGGCCCAATGTCCTTCCTCTCCAGGAGCCATTGGCTAATGGAGCCTGTGGGGTGGGTGTGTCTGCCCCTGTTGGCTGCTGCTTTACGGCAGAGGTTCCCAACTCCAGTCCTGGTGTGCCAAACACTGTTCGGGTTTTCATGCTGTCCCTCATGAATATGCATGAGATACATCTGCATACCATGGGGGTGGTGCATAGATATACAGCACAGGCATCTTTATTAGAGGCAGCATGGAACCTGAATGGTGTTTGGCCCTCCAGGACTGCATTTGGGAGACTCTGCTCTAGGTAATGCGCCTGTTTATGGTGTCTTTGCTCTGTAGGGTAAAATGTAGGTGTTTCAGGCATGTTTACGTCATCTGCAATAAAGGCTCTGTCTGTATTAGCACGTTGTAGTAGTGGGTAAAATATGGGGACTGGGTTGGCAGGCACCATAGCTGGGACTTGAACCTGTGACCTTCTGCCTCCAAACACACTGGTTGTGTGCACTGCACCACCATGTTGCCACAGAGACAGTGCATTCCCTGGTGATACCATGACTGTTTGTCCGGCAGGGCCTGTCTGTTGCAGTGCATGGCACCCACCTACACAGGGCTAGGCCATGGTCTGCTCTGGGCAGCTGCCACTGCCCTCCTCCACCACCAGTACCCCTCTGCCACCATGCTCACATGCCCTTCTGCTGGTGGTGCTGGTGGTGTGCAGTCTCAAGTCATGGCTGCCTATGGTGCGTGTTCTGGGTTAGGGGTGCCTGCATAGATGTCCACGCTTCCCCCCAACACCGCCTGCCAATGTTCTGTGCCTTTGGAGGTACCTGCTGGGTACTATCCCCTGTGACACTGTGATAAACACTCTCGTGCCCATGTTGGGCCCTCATCAGTTGCTGTCTGGCTGCTGTACAGTTTCAGCATTCCTAAGTGCCACCTAGGCATCTGCCTAGTCCGCACTGTGCCCCAGCTGCACCACAGCTTGTGCCGCCTGCAGCCCTCTGTATCCCCTTTCCCAGCATCTGTCCAGTTGCCCATTCCGACATGCCCGTCCTGCTGTTGTGGAGCATGTGCATGCCATAGGAAACCTGTCCAATGGAGAGGGAAA
Organism: Ichthyophis bannanicus; assembly: GCA_033557465.1. Classification (NCBI taxonomy): domain Eukaryota; kingdom Metazoa; phylum Chordata; class Amphibia; order Gymnophiona; family Ichthyophiidae; genus Ichthyophis; species Ichthyophis bannanicus. The sequence goes on from CM066035.1 coordinate 735,803,924, forward strand.
CCCTGATCAGTGCTATTTCACTGTGGGATCATTCACCTTGTATGGGGACGGAGCGTAGACCCTTCCAAAATTCATATCTTTTTGGGGCGGCTTTCTTGGGAGTGTTTTTTGATGTTTACCATTACTATCACTATTGCCCAGCTTGATTATGATTTTTTTTTATTTTGTTGGGGTCATTTTCAATGTTTATTTGCACTTTTGTTCCGTGCACATGTATCACACTTATCGCTTTTTTGTAGGTTTCCCTGGTTTTGCTGTACATTGCTGACAGAAATGGTTTCTTTTCCCTTTAAATCAGTTCTAATGCGAGGTTTTCACTTGCGTTAGTTTTGGCCTCGGATTTCACATCATTAGTGTGCGGGGAGCCTCTCCCCTTCCACTCTCCACCCATTGACCCCTTCTCTCCGCCCCTGGGGAGCCTTCCTCCGCCCTCCAGGAGCCTTTCCCCGCCTTCAGCGCTCGTTTGCGCCACTGCACCCGTGAGCGCGCACTAAGGCGCATTTGTGCCCCGTAAAGCGTCATTATCGCGTGCTAAGGTACCTTAGGGCGCGATAATTGCACAGCGCGCACGTTAAGAAGGTTTAGTAAACATACCCCTAAGAGTCCTTGGAATGGGCCCAAAAGTTACTGATTGGATTAGAAATTGGTTGAGTGGGAGGTGACAAAGGGTAGTTGTAAATAGATTTCACTCTGATAAAGATGTTACCAGTGGTCTGCAGCATGGATCGGTCCTTGATCTGGATATTTTTAACATTTTTGTAGGTAATATTGCAGAAGGGCTGAAATAGGGTCATCACCTTGAAAGGTACTGAAAACATGAGGAGGGATCTTGCAAAATTTGAAGAATGGTCTAGAATTTGGTACCTAATATTTAATGCTAAAAAATATAGGTTATGCATTTGGCCTGCAAACCCCAGGGAGTGATACAATATAGGGAATGAATCATTTCTGGATGATCATATGTTATGATCCTAAGGTGGTCAAACAGGTATAAAAGGTGATAGCAAAAGCTTGAAGGATGCCTGAGTTACATAGGGAGAGAAATGGACTGCAGGACAAAGGAGATAATAGCGCTTCTGTATAAGTCTCTGATGAGATCTTATTTGGAGTACTGTGTGGCATTCTGGAGACCACAGCTTCAAAAAGATATAAACAGGATGAAATTGGTATAGAGGGCAGCTACTAAACTGGCTTCATCATAAAGCATATGGGGACAGACTTAAATATCTCAATATGTATACTTTCGATGAAAAACAGGAGAGGGGAACTATGACAGAATTTTTTTTTTTTTTTGTAAACTCTGTTTATTGAAAACCAAATAATACAGAACATGCAAAACAATATATATTAAAAAAAAAACAATAAATGGCATTTCTAGTGATCTCTCAGACCTGGATTCCTCAGCAAATCAATCATACAAATACAGCAAGAAAATATTTTAATACCTCCTTGGCATAAATGTAGATGAGGCTTTTTAAATTGAAAAGAAGCTCTGTAATAAAGGGGCATAGGATGAAGGTGAAAAGAGATAGACACAGGAGTAATCTAAGGAAATATTTCTTTATGGAAAGGGTTGCAAATACGTGGAATAGCCTCCGAGTGGTATAGCTTCCAAGAAAGCACAGAGAATCTTTAAGAGAGAGAAAGGGATTGCAGAGCTTAGTAGTTGGTATTTATTTATTTAAATGTACTTTTATACAGTCTTTCTACAATTCAAAACAGTTTACATAGAACCAAAAAACTTGCACAGTGTGTGGGAGTGCATGGTGTAGTACATTGAAATTAAACAATGAACAGTGTGGTAGGGGATATGGGAAATAACTATGTACACTTTAGAAATACATTTCAGTTAGGGTAATTTTAAGAGCAAGTTAATTGAGTCTCTAAGCATTTGGTTGTTCTGCTCTGCGTATGGATGGGAAACCTAGATAAACAATATGGTCTTTACCTGCTGTCATTTTTCTCCCTTTCAATGTTCCTATATTTCAACCCCCTCCTCAGAGAGACTCTTTCCCCACAAGACCATGAAACAACCCTCACAAGCTTCAAAAGACAGATAGACAACATTTTTCTGTACTTGCGAGAGGCACCTTTTTATCTGCACAATCTTTTCCTTCTTTTTTTTTTCTTTTAGGATTCTAAGTGCCAGCATCAACTACTCATTTCTCACTTCCTTATAGTCACACACAAAATGGTTCTTTTATTTATTTATTTATTTATTTATTTATTTATTTATTTGACACGTTTTCTATACCGCCTTTTCCTAATCAAAGCGGTTTACATGGAACTACAAGGATGTGCAAAGGTGAAGGATAGTGGGGAAGAGAGGCATGCTAGGATCTTCAGTAATGATGCTTTACAATTTGGCTACATACAATGGGCCCGATTCTATTCACGATGTAGATCTCTTTTGTATGTCCCGGACGTACAAAGAAGATCACGATTCTGATCCCACGGGGCACATCCAACCCCGCGGGATCAGAATCGTGAACAGCACTGTATGTGCAGGCCAGGACTACGATTCAGTCCCGGCCTGCACGTACAGCGCTAGCCCAGCTAATTCAGCCAGAGCTTTTAAATGGAGCTGCAGCGCCATGGCATCCCATTGCCATGGCACCACATCTCCATCTAAAAGCCAAGCTGCTAGCCGCTGCCCCAAAAAATTAATTCCCCACAGCCCGACCCCCCGATCCAGCCTCCTAAGGCCAGGGTCGGGCTGCGGGGGATTAACTTTGTCCCCCCCCAGCCCCTTCCATTCCCCGAATTGAAAAAAAAGAAATGTCCAGAGCGGTTATTCCACCCCGGGGGTGGAATAACTTTCCCAGCCAATGCGCCGCACCTGGACATATAGGGATGACATTAGAATTGGCCATGTATGTCCAGGACCGGCAACTGCCCACTGCCCACACACTCTCCACCCCCGGGCTGCCTCTTCCCCGCTCCCAACTAAGTTCCCTGCACAACCGGCGGGGAAGTTATTCGGAGGCCTGCAGTCGCACGAATAGCAGGGATGGACATCCCTGTTATTCGTGGTTCAGAATAAACCCCAATATATACAGCAGGTAGCATTGATATGAGATGGTTTGAGGTGCCTTAGGTGATTTTCTCAAGGATTTCCCTGTAGAGTATGGTCTTTAGTTGCTTCCAAAAATATTTTATGTCTGAAATGGTTCTTAGATCATCTGGTAGACTTTTGGGTTTGTTGCTGCTTACAACCCAACAGTGACATCATCACCCATAACATTTGGATAACTCAGGCAAGGATAGGTTTGTTTGACTGCTTGGCAAAGGGTTTCAACATGATCGATTGAATGCCTTATGTTTCTTACTTGTCCCAACTTCTTCTTCCAAAGTAGCTCCAGTGTAGCTGCCTGTGTTTGCTCATCTATGACAAAAACAAAGGAAATGAATGATGATTTATCAAAATCTGCAATACTGCACATTCAGTTAGTTTTCCATGGAATGAACCAAAAATGCTGTGATTTCTAATGCTTTATCATTAGTTATAAAACAAATGCACATCCCTAACAGTAAGTAAGGAGCCCTATTCCAAACAGGTAGTTTTATAACTGCACAATTTCTTTAACAACTCTAAATTAGGAAGATCCCATTTGTATGGATGTTTGATCCTGTTTGTTTATGGAATGAGATTTCTCTGTAAACACTACAATAAATCAGACACACAATCCTGCCCACCTCAGAGAGTTTCATTTTCAGCTACTTATGAACTGAGGTATTAGCACAAGGGTGGCCTGGAGGAGTAGTCTAATGGTTAAAGCACTGGCTTGGGAAGCAAGAAACCAGCATTCCATTCTCCCTAGCATGCCTTGTGGCCTTGGGAAAGTCACTTAACCCTTCATTGCCTTAGAAAAATCCAAGTTATCAATGTTCCTGTTTAATGTGCATTACCAAGTTTAAGTTACAATGTAAACCAGGTTGACTGAAATGATGAAGTGGTATAAAAACAGTTAAATAAAAGAAATAAAAGGGTGGGAACAACTACATATGCTAATTCTGAACTACTTCTCAATGCTGTTGAATAACATTACCAACTTGTTTTTCTTATATATTCTCTGGTCTGTGGAGAATCCTTGTTACAGGTAAGCAACTTTGCATTATTAACTAGAATTAGATGGAATGAACTGGGGAGGCCTTTTTGGCTCTGTAGAGGATTTGTTATAATGAATTGTAATATTTTATTGGATTTAATTACATTTAATTTTATGTATTCTTGTTCACTGCTTTGGGATCTCTGGAAAAAATGGGCTAAAATGAAAATGAATGAAATAAAGCTATGTCATAGTAAGTTTTTCATAGATATTTTAAACTAAACCTGCTTTTCTTTTTAAGGAATGCCAAGTGTGGACGGGCCAAGTGTAAGGATGTAAAGGAAATACGTGCCCCAGACACCCATACTGCTATAATTCAAGCTTTTGTTGGAGGAGTTTTTTGTTGGGGTATGGATTATCATCATTATAGGGGTATATCAGATCTTGGAGACACACCAGAAGGTGCCAGATGTGCTATAGGGCAGGTAATCGGGCATTTTTGCTTTATTATTAAATATATTTTGAAAAATATTGGATGCTTTTGTGTTTAAACAGAGCCATTTTCAAACTACTTGCATTGCTGCAGTCTAGTGAAATTTTTTGTCATGGTCTTTGTTCCAGTTTTCAAAATAAAAGTACACATAAACTTTTAAAAGTACCTAAGGGAAAAGTACCCAAAACAATTTATACCTTTTTTTTCTACAGATACATTTCTGACCTATGTGCATAATTTTCTTTCCTGACCCAAATTTGTCCTGGGAATGTCTCTACTACAATGCAGATTAAAGTGTGGGAGTTGTGGAATAAGATGTTTTTTATCCATGCAAATTCCTTTGGAAATTGCCATACTCTTGTGCTATTTTTAAAAAAAAATAGTGAATTTGCTATTGCACAAAGCAGTCTTTATGTTTTTGCATGTCAGAATAGTCTGTGTAAGGTCAGAGTTTTGTAGATGGCTAATTGTTCTGTTTTTCGACTATGTATACATAGAGGAATTTGGAGATACATACTTAGATCCTGTTAGTCAAGGACACTTCCTATTTATAGAATAGGAGAAAAGTCTCAAAAAACTGATTTTCACAGAGATCTATCCAGTTAAGAATTGTCATGATGAAGAGCTTCCATACTTACAAAAAATGTTATGTGCCAGCACATTCCCTGCATTTCTTCAAGCAGTTATCACTTGTTTCTTCATCATCACTGAAATTAACTCACTTGTGGGACACTTATTTCCTGCTCAGCTGTTCTTCTGTACTTGTTATTGGCTCCCAAACCTGTGTGACAAGGCACATTGATGCTCATGTTGCTGGAGAATGGCTTTAAAAGCTAGCCCCGCCGAGGGCGCGTGCCTGTGGGCGCATTCTCCAAAGAGGGTTTCCAAAGGGGCACATGCTGCCCCTTTGGAGCCCCTTCGGAGCACGTGAGGAGTTGTGAGGAGGGTCCTGGTGATCCTATGGGGAAACGGAAGAAGCAAATACTTCTCAACTTGACTGGTAAAGCTGTAAAGGTAGTTGGTCTGATGGATGCTCATATAAAAGTTGTTCTTCCAGTGTCTGAGGCTCATCCTTTTCAGCAGGATGTAACTTCTTTATCAGTGAGTACTGTGTCCTCTTCATCTTCCTTGGATCAGGGCGTTGTAACCCCACCAAGTCAGAGTGGTCAATTGGTAGGAGGTGATGCCTTCCCAATTGGGAGTGGATGTGCTCCTCTGGATTTGCGGACACCTTTAGACCCTATTTGGGACATGTCATGTCCACCATTCCAATTGAGCCAATTGTATCTACTCTGGATAAACTTGTCCCTCCTAAATAAATTTCTTTACAGGATATATGGGAAGTTGTAAGGCGTACTGAACTTTCCCTTCAGTCATCATTCCTTAAGGTGTCTGATTTTTCAAAGGAGGGATCGTGAAGCTTGCGGAGCATGACACTAAGGGGTATATTTACTAAACCTTCTTAACGTGCACGCTGTGCAATTATCGCGCGCTAAGGTACCTTTGTGCACGATAATGGCGCTTTACGGGGCACAAAGGCGCCTTAGCGTGCGCTAACGCGCACAGCAGCGCAAACAAGCACTGAAGGCGGGGAAAGGCTCCCGGAGGGCGGAGAAAGGCTCCCCAGGGGCGGAGAGAAGGAGTCAATGGGTGGAGAGTGGGAGGGGAGAGGCTCCCCGCACACTAACGATGTGAAATCCGAGGCCAAAACTAACGCCAGTGAAAACCTCGCGTTAGAGCTGATTTAAAGGGAAAAGAAAGCATTTCTGTCAGCAATGTACAGCAAAACCAGGGAAACCTACAAAAAAGTGATAAGTGTGATACATGTGCACGGAACAAAAATACAAATAAAAATTGAAAAGGACCCCAACAAAATATACAAAAAACATAACCAAGCTGGGCAATAGTGATAGTAATGGGAAACAGCAAAAAACACTCCCAAGAAAGCTCCAAAAAAAAGATATGAATTTTGGAAGGGTCTACGCTCCGTCCCCATACAAGGTGAATGATCCCACAGTGAAATAGCACTGATCAGGGTTTCCCTCTCCATTGGACAGGTTTCCTATGGCATGCACATGTTCCACAACAGCAGGGCAGGCATGTCGGAATGGGCAACTGGACAGATGCTGGGAAAGGGTATACAGAGGGCTGCAGGCGGCACATGCTGTGGTGCAGCTGGGGCACAGTGCGGACTAGGCAGATGCCTAGGTGGCACTTAGGAATGCTGAAACTGTACAGCAGCCAGACAGCAACTGATGAGGGCCCAACATGGGCACGAGAGTGTTTATCACAGTGTCACAGGGGATAGTACCCAGCAGGTACCTCCAAGGGCACAGAACATTGACAGGCGGTGTTGGGGGGAAGCGTGGACGTCTATGCAGGCACCCCTACCCCAGAACACGCACCATAGGCAGCCGCCCACCTGCACACTGGATGGCCTGAGACTGCGCTCCACCAGCACCACCAGCAGAAGGGCATGTCAGCAGGGTGGCAGAGGGGCACTGGTGGTGGAGGGGGCAGTGGCAGCTGCCCATAGCAGACCATGGCCTAGCCCTGTGTAGGTGGGTGCCATGCACTGCAGCAGACAGGCCCCATCTGATGAACAGTCATGGTATTCCCAGGGGATGTACTGTCTCTGTGGCAACACGGTGGTGCAGTGCACACAGACAGTATGTTCAGGAGCAGAAGGTTGCAGGTTCAAGTCCCAGCTGTGGTTCCTGCAAAACCAGCCTCCATTTTTTACCCACTACTACAACGTGCTAATACAGACAGAACCTTTATTGCAGATGATGTAAACATGCCCAAAACACCTACATTTTACCCTACAGACACCATAAGCAGGCGCATTACCTAGAGCAGAGTCTCCCAAATGCAGTTCTGGAGGGCCAGACACCATTCAGGTTCCATGCTGCCTCTAATAAAGATGCCTGTGCTGCATATCTATGCACCGCCCCCATGGTATGCAGATGTATCTCATGCATATTTATGAGGGACAGCATGAAAACCCGAACAGTGTTTGGCACACCAGAACTGGAGTTGGGAACCTCTGCCGTAAAGCAGCAGCCAACAGGGGCAGACACACTCACACCCACACCCAAAGGCTCCATTAGCCAATACCTCCTGGAGAGGCAGGACATTGGGCCCTGCGTGCATCTCCCAATACTAGCACTTGCATACCGTAGCCATGCCACCCTAAACCTGGGAATATGGTACACAGCTATCAAAAGGTAGCTATGATTAATGGCAGATAGCAATTCCTAAGTTAAGCACAATTGGCTGATTGAGCTGCGTCATAGCAACATTTCTGATGTCTGTGGAGTGAGCCTCAGGTCTGGTGTCTGACAGAGTGACCCCAACAGTATTGCGTACCATAGCCATGCCTGCACTGTGCCCAGGACTGGTGTGGTGGCCAGGGCTGCCAAACACCTCTATAGTAGCACAATGCTGGCATAGGTGCGGTAGTGTGTGTCTGTCTATCCAGTGTGTTGTGGCTGCAAACACCCTCCACAGCTCACACTGCCAGCACTGTTGCCAGTATTGGCCTCCCAATGTGCATAATGAGGAGCAAGGTACCATGTAAACCACTCTGATGTATAAGTAAAGGGTGGTATATCAAATGCCTAAAACCATAACCATAACCATAACCATGGGTATAGCCCGGACAGGGTGGCCTGGCCAGGATGCATCTGCACAGGGCAAAGGGCAATTGCTGGGACATTGTAGTGCCCGGCCACCACCTGCACAGACAGGGTAGCCACACCATGGTCTGCTGGGAGATCACTCTCACCCTGACTGAGCAGTGACCACGGCATGGCTAGGTTCCCCCATAGTGCTATGTAAAATCTTTTTCATGTGATATGTATGGGTTCCCTTTTGGGGTCTAGTCACTGACTTATCTGTTGTGTGTGTGTTAACATTCTAGTTCTGGGTGCATGCATTTCCACCAGGAACATGCACTATGGACTAGCTAGCAGACTGTCTGCAGCTGGTATGTCTCTTGCTGGAACACCTTGCAGGGTGCAGCGGCTGAAGGCTTGCTGCAGGAGAATATCAGATAGTGGTGGGGTGCAGCTTAGCATATCCAGGCCTAATGTCTGTCTGCTATTGTTTTATGGATGTGTACAGAACTGCATTGACTGCCCTGTAGGGTGTCTGTTCCCCAGCAGGATTGGGGTTGATAGCCCCCTCTACTGCCACCACTGCAGGGAGGTAGAATGTGGATCTGTTGGTTGGAGACCCTGTTTCCCACCCTCAGCCCCAGAGGGGGGTGGTGGTACATAATACACCTATGGGTCCATAAGGGCTAAACCTTGACTGAGACATACAGATGTATCCAAGGTGTGTCTGCAGACACTACCCATCTCACACATTAGCACTGCTGGGGTCCTGCAGCATGTCCTATTTCTGCTGTGGACCTGGTGCTGGGCGCCCTACCTCACTCTCAGTGTGAGTACCGCACCTGCACAATGTGACAGTGTGTAGCTACTCTGTGCCAGTGCCACACACGGTCAGTTCCCCCTACCAGGCCGGGGTGCTGTGGGGGTGCATACCCCATCTTGTGATCATCTGTAGACTGCTGATTTGCATGTGCAGTGCATCATGGGTATGGGTGGGTTAACCATATCCTGGTGACCACAGCAGACTGTTTGTGTGGGGACGTGCAGTCCTTCTGCAGCCAGCCAGGGGCTTGCTAGCAGCTATGGAGTTGTAGTCCACTGGTTACTTCACTGCTTATGGAGCACGAGGTCATGGGTTCAAACCCACAGTGGGGTTATTTGATAGGGCTGTCTGAAGCATTGTCCATTTTTAATGTACATTAGTGCTGCCAGCATAACACCCTCGGGGTTCTGTAACCATAAGGTGCCTCAGAGGGCGCCCTATAAGGCGCCTTATAGGACACCCTATAAAGCGCCTTCTGAGGCACCTTATGGTTACAGTCCGTATAAAGTGCCTTATAAGGTGTCCTATGGAGCGCCTTATAGGGTGCCCTATAGGGGACATTATAGGGTGCCTGGGTGGACAGTGCACTTTATAGTATGCCTTCTGGAGTGCTTTATAGGGCGGCTGATGCGGCACCTTATGTTACAGCACTTTGAGAGTGTGTTTGCTAACAGCACTAATTAAAACAATATTAAATTGCCTCATGATGCAATATTACACATAACAGGTAGTGCCTCAGTCAGCCTTATTCCTTGGGCACAGTGGGGGATTGAACCCATGACCCCTGCACCATCAGTCAGTTTCTTAACCATTGTGCTACACTGCTGTTTTTCCTTGTATGTCAGTGCACCTACTTAACATTTTCATGTGTTAAAATGCACAGTGCTGCCATCAAAAACAGTGCTATGACCTTGCCGTGCCTCATAGGGCACCCTATATGGCGCCCTATAGGCCACCCTTTAAGCAACATTGTAGGGTGCCGTGGCAGCCAGTGCACTTTAAAATGTGCCCTCTGGGGTACCTTATGGGGTGCCGTATGCAGCACCTTATGTTACAGCGCTTTGAGGGTGCGTTTGCTAGCAGCAGTAATTAAAATAAAATTAAAATGCCTCATAATGCAATATTACACATAACAGGTAGTGTCTCAGCCAGCCTTATTCATTGGGCACAGTGGGGGATTGAACCCATGACCTCTGCATCATCTGTCAGTGTCTTCACCATTGTACTGCAGCCCTGCTCCTCTGTTTGCACATCAGAACTACAACAAGACTGAAGCTTTAATCATCACTCGAAACCAAAGCTTCACACACCCACCAAACATAAAGATACAAAGCACCACGATACCGATAAGATCGGAGGTGAGATACCTTGGGGTTACTCTGGACAGTAAACTCAACCTCAAACCACACATAGACAAAACAATCCAAAAAGCATATTACAGGATGCGAATCATCAGGAGACTGAAACCACTCCTCGCTCCAGAACACTTCCGTACAGTCTGTCAAGCACTGATAACCCCAATACTGGACTTCTGCAATCCGATATACCTCGGACTACCAAAACAAGCTCTCAAACCACTACAGCTGGCACAAAACACTGCAGCTCGAATCATATCCGGAGCCGCAAGGCAGGAGCACATCACACCTACACTAAAGGACTTACACTGGCTCCCAATCATTGCTCGCATCAGATACAAGACTATCATAAACCTATTTAAGATAAAAGAACACACATCAGCCAACAGCCTCCACCTGCTCATACAACCGGAAACCAGCGCACGTCCCAGAAGAAGTCAAACACGCAACCGAGTCAGCACCCCAAATGAGTACAAGCACACACGCAGGGACACAACAGACAGAGCTCTCTCCATGGCTGCTCCAACAATATGGAACAATCTACCGGACGATCTAAGGGCAACTCCAGACCTCAAAGACTTCAGAAAACAACTGAAAACCATGCTGTTCATAGAGCACTATGGTCACATCACATAACCTAAGAGAATGGATAACAGCACGCCAATCCTCCCAAACAACTGAATATATATAAAATATGATTCTAGCACCACTGTAAATAGCCCACCCTGTATATAGCTCAAACAAATCAAGCACCCAACACATCCCTCACACAACTAAGTTTTATCCTCACTGCATGTACAACACACACACTTTACCTGATTGCTTGCTGTGATACCACCTTGATTATTAAGATAAGGCGGTTTAGAAATACTGTTAAATAAATAAATAAATAAATAAATAAATCAGTGTGCCTGCTTATGCTTCCCGCGTGCATTTCTCGTGCGCTAATGTGCGCGGCGCACATTAGGGCGGAGCGCAGAAGAGCACGCGATAATCCCGGTTTGCTAGGTTAAGACTGAAACGCCCACTCCTTATATGGCATCCTGCACACTAGCACCGGGCGCACATTAAGAGGGTTTAGTAAACATACCCCTAAATTGCATTTGGTGGACCAGCATTTTCAACAACTGGAATCTTTGGTGTCTGTTCCGCAGGTTTCATTAGCCGCTACTGGTCAGACTGTTTCTTTGTTACAATGTCAGATTGAAGCCCTGGAAAACGTATCACGGTGTAAGAATTTGCATTTTTTTTTAACTTCCCACGCACATATTTCCTCTCTTCCTCAATTCTCTTTGTGAAGTATTTGAAGGTGATATTATGTTATCCTGGCACTGAAGCTGTACAGTATTCAAAGATGTATTATGTTCCTTCTGGTAATTGGCTTTCAGCAGAGAGTGGAGATGTGTCGTGGTTGCTTTAGATACAGTAGTTCCAAATAGTCTTGATCTTTCAGATTTTCTTGAGTCATCTACAGATGCGAATCCAGGGTGTGCTACTCTAGTGGTTTTGTTTATGGCTGAAGCTGATAAAAGATTTTATTTTGTGTTTATATTTTACCAAGAGGCATGAAAGGTTTTGTGGTCAGGCTTTCCAGATTTTTCCGGATATTTCTAGATTAACACAGAAGTGGAGGAAAGCATTTGTAGGGCTGAGACCTTGTCTTGGCTCTTGGTGCTTCCTTCGCATTAAAATTTCCTTGTAAATGTTTAATTGCCTATTTGGGTAATCGTTATGTTTTTCTTCAAGTGACTCAATTGGAGACTTTTTTTGCAGGGGAAGGGGTGATTGTTCTTTGCATTTGTTTCTTCTACTTTGACTTAGTAATTTGGATTTTGATATGTTATAGGGGGCTTCTCCTTTGTATTACATCCCAACCCTCTTTTAGGGGTATTTTCTTTGTATTATTCTGTTGTACATTTTCTATATAAATTTTTTGAAATGCAAATAAAAAGAAAATATAAAAAAAAAGAAATTAGCTCACTTGCAGAGACCCATTCAAGATCCTTTCCCATTGTGGATCCCAAGATATGGATTGCCTTACTAAGGAATGCAGGAAAGAAAAACAATTACCTAATATTATCAAATTGAGACTTTTCCAAGAAACTTTTGAGGTCCATCAATGGAGAGCAGTATATATGGAAACCCAATATGGGGTTTGTGCTTTCTTTTTCTGCTTTTAGTTTACATCTTATTTGTGCTATACTGAATGTGAAAATACTATTTTATGTTCTGATTTACATTGGCAGTCAGGGCACAGTTCTCACATTAGAGCAGGCCATATGAGCAAATGGAGCTGGCTAGGATTTGCTGGTGACATCAGCAAGTAGGACTGGGGGTGGGCGGGGGGGGGGGGGCAGCATGCTGGTGTTTGATATAGATTTTCCATTGCCTATTTATTACCTATTTTGACGTCTCATAATACTATTTAGCCACTGTGGTGTGTTAGGGTAACTTAAAAAAAACTACTTTGCATTTTACTCTTTCTTCTTCCTGTAGAACAGAATAATTTTGCAAATTTTTGCCTATCTACAGCCGCCTTCTCCTACAGTCTAGTGGCAAACAACTTAAATTTTGTTTAGAAACTTCAGAAAATCCAACTTGTCTGTATTCCTTGCCTTTATTAATCGGAAATTTGAATGCACCCTCAATTCATGTGGAGGCCAATTCTACAGTATTCTGCACGTCCTGCCCCTGATAGAATCCGGGCGTGAAGCAGTAGCACCCAATTCTGATCCTGTGGGGGCTAGACATGCCCGCAGCATCAGAATCAGGTCTACCTGACTGAATGTGCAGGCTGGGCCCTGATTCTGTCAGGCTGTATGCCCAGCAGATCCCCGGCTAGCCCAGCCAGGCTCCTGAATGGAACGGAGGTGGCATGGCGTCACAGGCCGCCAACGACAAACTTCTTTCTCTGCAGCCTGACCCCCCTAGCTAGCCTTCCATGGCTAGGTTCGTGCTACGGGGAAACCCCTGCACCCTTGTTTTGCTAATTGAACGGGGTGCAAAAATAAAGGCCAACACACTTTGGAATAAAGATAAGCAATTTATTTATAAAATAAAGAAAAGGTAACTTGAAGGCAAGTAATTCACTTATTCACCTATATTCAGTTAGAAAAAATAACTTGAAAGCAGGTGATTCACTTATCTACAAACAGCAAGATACAGGAAAATGATACATCACCAACAGAGCCATGAATTTCATCTCATGCCACACTGACTAAATGGATCCCAGAATCAGCCAGGCAAGAGAAACTTCTCAGTCGGGAGATTTCCAGGCAACGCATGTGTTCGCTCCATGGATAGGATCCCTTTTTCTCTTTGCTCTGGCTGAAAAAGGCACCCATTTTATCCTGTTGCAAGGGCAACCAGTAATTTTCCATTAGGTGACATACACAAAAGCGGAAGTAAGGATGTGGTTGAAAACTACAGGCCGGTTAGTTTAACTTCGGTGGTGAGTAAATTATTGGAAACGCTGCTGAAAGAGAAAATAGTGAGGTTTCTGGAGTCCAGCGGATTACAGGATCCGAGGCAGCATGGATTCACCAGAGGCAGGTCTTGTCAGACAAATCTGATTGATTTCTTTGACTGGGTGACCAGGGAGTTGGACCGAGGGAGAGCTCTAGATGTGGTGTATTTAGATTTCAGTAAAGCCTTTGACACTGTTCCTCACAGGCGACTTATAAACAAACTGAGCACCCTAGGGATGGACCCTAAAGTTACTGCTTGGGTTAGAAATTGGTTGGGTGGGAGGCAACAAAGAGTACAAGTAAATGGAGCTCACTCTGAGGAGAAGGATGTTACCAGTGGTGTGCCCCAGGGATCTGTCCTTGGTCCGATTCTTTTTAACATCTTTGTAAGTGATATAGCGGAAGGGCTGTCGGGTAAGGTTTACATCTTTGTGGATGATACCAAAATCTGCAATAGAGTAGACACCCAGGAAGGGGTAGATAACATGAGGAGGGATCTAGTTAAGCTTGAAGAATGGTCTAGAATTTGGCAGCTGGGATTTAATGTTAAAAAATGTAAGGTCATGCATTTGGGCTGCAGCAATTCAAGGGAGCAATACAGTATAGGAGGTGAAGTACTTTTGTCCACTAAAGAAGAGCGGGACCTAGGCGTGGTTGTGTCTGATGATCTTAAAGTAGCTAAACAGGTAGAAAAGGCGATGGCAAAAGCTAGAAGGATGGTTGGGTGCATACGGAGAGGAATGGCTAGCAGAAAAAAGGAGGTGATAATGCCTCTGTATAAGTCTTTGGTGCGACCTCATTTGGAGTATAGTGTACAATTCTGGAGACCGCACCTTCAACAGGATGTGAACAGGATGGAGTCGGTGCAGAGGGTGGCTACTAAAATGATTAGTGGGCTTCATTATAAAGCATATGAGGACAGACTTAAGGATCTTAATATGTACACCTTAGAGGAAAGGTGGGATAGAGGTGATATGATTGAGATGTTTAAATACCTCCGTGGCATAAATGTTCAGGGAGAGAGCCTCTTTCAATTGAAAGCAAGTTCTGCTACGAGGGGACATGGGATGAGGGTGAAGGGAGATAGATTCAGGAGTGATATGCGGAAATATTTCTTTATGGAAAGAGTAGTGGATCCATGGAATAGTCTCCCAGTGGAGGTGGTAGAGATGAGGACAGTAACTGAATTCAAAAAAGCATGGGACCAACACAGAGGATCTCTAAAGGTAAAAAGTGGACTGTTGTAGTTGTTGATATGGAAGGACAGACTAGATAGGCCATGTGGTCTTTTTCTGTCATCATGGGGCTTGTTTACAAAGCTGCGGTAGCGGTTCGCGATCGTTATCGGAGCCGCGACCCCATTGATTTCAATGGGGCCGCGGCTCCGATAACGACCGCGAACCGCTACCACGGCTTTGTAAACAAGCCCCCATGTTTCTATGTTTCTATAGAATAGGATCAGCTGTCCATTAAACATAATCAAGACACTGGCCAGTCGCCTGAGAATGCAAAAGTGAGGGGAATTTCCCATCCCATGGTTTAGAAGCCCAGAACTCTGATGGATGACCTTCACTTTATTTTGTATATATTTTCCAGATGCAAAGTTCTTTTTATCATGTATACCAGTATTTCTCTGTTTGTAGATAAGTGAATCACCTGCTTTCAAGTTATCTTTTCTAACTAAATATAGGTGAATAAGTGAATTACTTGCTTTCAAGTTACCTTTTCTTTATTTTATAAATAAACTGCTTATCTTTATTCCAAAGTGTGTTGGCCTTTATTTTTGTACCCCGTTCAATTAGCAAAACAACCCCTCACCTCTTTGTCTCCACCAGACTCAGTGGTCCACCCACGTCCAGGGGGACTTATTCCACCTTCAAGGTGGAACAAGCACCCCATTTACCAAGCCGACCCCAGATGTACAGGACCAACCTCAGAATTGGCCCTATACGTCCAGGATCAGGCACTACTCACTGCCTGCCATTGCTCCTCAAACAGAATTCCCTGCACAAATACGTTATATGTGCGGGGAACTCTGTCCCCAGCAGCACGATCCAGGCATCTAACATTTCTGGATGTCCAGATCAGACGTCCAGATCTGCTAAATGAGGATCAGAATGACCCCCATAAGGTTTGCTGGCCTGGGACACTTTAAATTCCCACCTACCCCCAGAGCTGAATTTCACTATATAGTCTTCATATCATAGATAATCATCTGTCCTCAATTACTGCAAGTAGATGGCCCACCCTTTCTTTTGCTAAAACTGCTTTAAATGCACTTAATAATCAAAATGTTGTGTGTTCAATGCAATAGCTGTGGTGCCCTCAGAAGAATCATTAGGAGCCTTAGAGCTTGCCCTTTATGTCTCAAGCTGTCTGCTATGAATAAGGGGCTCACTATTCAGCGCTGTCGACTAGTGCAATTACAGTAGCTAGCTGCTGGTGCTGAACATTAAACCCATATACTCAATGGCAGGGTCATATCCAGCCCTGACATTGGATATCTGGGGTTGCCACAGAGCCCAATTGCAAACCAGGCAGTGGTGATATTGAGCCACTGCCCAATTAGCAATATGTGGTGAAAGTTAGGCCAGAGTTTCCTGTGCCTGGTTTGCACTGCAGATCGCAAACCGGGCAGTGGCTGAATATCCACCTCTGCTATGCCCCAGAACACCCCCGACATGCCCAGGTGCTATTAGCATCGGGGTTTATAGTGTTGTTACTTGGGGATATTCAGTGGCACTAACTGTGCTGTGTACTGTAAATGCCTTCAAATTTTGGGCCCAAAGAATTTACTCTATTAAGAGCAAATTAGCTGCAATGAAACACATCTCCCCCAGGGTACAAGTTGAAAACAATCCACCGCCGCTCCCACAAAGAATCAAATATCCCAGGAAACAAATTGATCACGGTGGTTTCTGGTAGGTTACAACCTGTGACATGGAGCCTTCCTCTCCAAAAAGAGATATCCCTGCATAATGCCTTCTCTGCCTTGGAAAATGAGAGTGCTCAATTAATGGAAGCTGAAGTGGCCTCAGATGAGAAGGGTAGCACCCGATCTACCGGTAATACCCCAAACATGAAAAAAAATCTGAAAACAAGAAACTGTTACTACTTGGAGAATCCATCATCAAAGGGATTAACTTGGGAACATAGTCCAATGGACAGAAAATGGTCAAATGCCTCACAGGGTCTTCAGGAATACAAACCATATTGTTAACATAGTCAGAGCAGAAAATAAGCATTTGAATACTGATATTGTTATCCAAATGTCCTGACTAGAAACAGAGCTTCTATAGTACAAAGAAACATCCAGATTTTGGGAGAGAAACTTAAACCCATTGTCAACACTATAGCATTCTCAGAAATTCTACCTGATAAGGGAGAAGAGAGGTTGCATCACGTAGCCTTTAATATGTGGCTCCAAACCTTGTCCAAACAAGAAGGTTTTAGATATATAGATAAATGGGGCA
The DNA here is from genome assembly GCA_033557465.1 of Ichthyophis bannanicus. Lineage (NCBI taxonomy): Eukaryota > Metazoa > Chordata > Amphibia > Gymnophiona > Ichthyophiidae > Ichthyophis > Ichthyophis bannanicus. The sequence continues at coordinate 735,821,201 of CM066035.1, forward strand.
ATAGATGGAACAACTACTACTCATTTGTATAGCACTACAAGGCATATGAAACACTGTACAGAGACATGTAAAAGATGATACCTGCTCATCAGAGCATACAGTCTAGCTAAGATAGATAGGATATGTTTAAGGGAATGGTAAGGAAACACATCATTGGAGAGCAGCAGACTACACAGATCAGAATCCAAAAGCAACCCCAAAAAGGTGAGTTTTTAGCCTGGATTTGAAAAAGGCCAGGGATGAAGCCTGATGTACCAATTCAGGTAGTTTGCTCCAGGCATAAGGAGCAGCAAGATGGAAACATTGAAATCTGGAGTTGGTGGTGGAAACAAAGGGCACAGATAGATGTGATCTGCCAGAGGAGCAGAATTCCCGAGGAGGGATGTAGGGAGAGATAAGAGAGGAAAGGTAGTGAGGAGTAACAGAATGAATGCACTTATAGGTCAGTAGGAAAAGTTTGAATTGGATATGTAAATGGATAGGGAGCCAATGAAATGACTTGAGAAGAGGGGTTATACGAGCATAGCCAAACTGGTGGAAGATTAGCCACGCAGCTGAATTTTGAACAGATTGAAGGGGAGAGAGATGATTCATAGAGAGACCAGCAAGAAGGAGGTTACGATAGTCTAGATGGGAGGTGAATAAAGAATGGATAAGGGTCTTAGTAGTGTGTTCAGAAGGGAAGGGATGAATTTTGCTGATGGTGTAGAGAAAGAAGTGGCAGATTTTAGTTAAATTTATTTTATTTATTTTTATTTATTTACAGTTTCTTATGTACCGCACTATTCGACATCAGCACGGTTTACATGGAACAGAAAAATCAGAACATGTACATAGTTCTGTGTTTACAAATAACAGGTCAGTAAAACTTGGGTAACAGGGGAACTATTTACATACTGGAGTCAAAGAGTAGATAAATGCCTCTAAAACATGCCTCTAAATGCTTCTAAAACATCTGCCACCTGGCTCACCAGTTCTTCTGCAGTTCAGCACCTTGCTGTCTCATTTGACAGAGCTCCCATCTCACAGGCACCTTCTTTTAAGTATCTTGGAGTTATTTTTGATGATGCCCTCACCTTTCACAAACAAATTGGTGCAGTGGTGAAACACTTCTTCCATGCTCTCTGGCAAATCAGATCCATCCATTTCTTTTTGATTCTGCCTTAACTACACTGCTCTTGTCCCTAATCATATCTCATCTGAATTATTGTAATATCATGTATGCCATTCTTCCTAACAATCAGCTCAAATGTCTCCAAACCATTCAAAATACAGCTCTAAGATTACTGCATCATACCTCCATATCTGTTTGCATTATACCTTTGTTCATCAATTCCCACTAGCTGCCTATCCAATATAGGATTCAATAGAAACTACTTACCATAGTTAATAAAACTACACACTGGAATACCCTCCTATTTCTCATCCCATATTATGCTTCACACACTTTCACATCTCCTAGGTTCTATCCATGTCAATTGCGTCTATCTCCCCCCACCTATCCTGTGCCCGATATGAATCTACCCGTCACTCAGCCTTTTATTTGCTTGGACCCAGCCTGTGGAATGCTCTATCTTCTAACCTCTGCCTCGAAATGTCTTACCTGAAATTCCAATCATGCCTTAAGACTCACCTATTTCAACTAGCTTTTGGCCTGAAGCCCTCAGCAACACAGGACTCTGCTCCCCCCCTCCCATCCCTGATTCCCACTCTTAGACTGTCCTGCCCTTTTCCCCTCTGTTCTTGTTACCCAGCTATCTAGTACTCATTCCTCTTTCCTACATTTTATTGGCATTCTTTTCTTCCTTGGAAGTTTTATGTTCACCGCTCTGTTGATACGAAGGATGGTATATAAAATTTTAATAAACCATAAATCATATCAATTGGATGGGTGTGGAGAAGGAGCGAGAGGACTCAAAGATGATCTCAAGGTTGCAAACCAAGGAAACAGGGAGGAGTAGGTTTAGGGGGAAAGATAAGAAGCTCAGTTTTGGCAATGTTCAATTTCAAATAGCGGTGAGACATCTAGGCAGCAATTTTACTGCTGGTTTGAATAAAAGGGACTGTTATTTACCGATATCTGGGTGTCTGCTGTGGTGATTCCGGTACAGGGTATCATACGGTCTGACAAAAAACAGAAACAGAATTTAAGCTTATATTGGATTTCTCTCTAAGGAAAATTGAGAAGACTGTGTTTTTTCCTCACTCTTTTATGGGTTTACTATTTGGAGCTGGGTGAGGTTTGGCTCCTGGGCTTCGCGATTTTGCCTTTGTGTTTGGAGCAATTTCATATAGGCAGGCAGAGATGCAGGCCTGGATTCCTGGAGAGACTTCAGGTGTAAAGAAGTAAATCTAAGAGTCATCAGTGTAAAGATGGTACTGAAAAACATTGGAGGCAATGAGTGCACCAAGGGACCGAGTATATAGAGAGAAAAGAAGTGGCCCAAGACAAACCCTTGGGATACACCAACTGAGAACAGGTTAGCAAAAAAGGAGGATCCACCAGAACATACACTAAAAGTGCAGTGGGAGAGATCAGAAGAGAATCAAGATAGAACAAAGCCCTTAAAACCAAGTGAGGATAAGGTATTGAGGAGAAGGTGGTGGTCAACAGTGTCAAAAGCAGCAGAAAGGTCAAGAAAAATAAGGATCGAGTAAAGGCCCTTGGATTTGGCCAGGAACAAGTAACTGGAGATTTTGGCAAAAGTTGTTTCAGTAGAATGTAGAGGACAAAAGCCAGTATGCAATGGATCCAGAAGAGCTTGAGAGGAGAAAAAGTCAAGACAATGGAGGTGAACTGTGCATTCAAGTAAGTTTAGAAATAAAGGGGAGGACAGAAAAACATTATAATAAAACTGGAAATAGAAATAGTTATCATATTAACCCACAAATCAATGACAAGAGGGAAGAGGAGTCTGGGAAAAAAATCCATACAAAATACAAGCAAGTCAACCAACAATTGTTGGAAGGCAATGAGCACAAATGCTCAAAGTCTAGACGTGGATTTGAGTATTCTTTCTGCAAATCTGGAAAGAAGTAAAAAGATTGTGGACACCTTCCAGGAAGCATTGCTCAGACAAATAGTGATGGAACCAACCAGGGAAAGTTCATCACTGGATCTAGTACTCACCTATGGAGACAAGGGCACAATTCCATCTCGCACATCCGTGCCCTCTGTGCATCCGGCCAGAACTGGACGCACAGAGGAAGTTGCAATTCTCATCCTGCGGGGCACGTCTAGCCCCGCGGGATCAGAATCATGAACAGGTCTGTACGTGCAGGCCGGGACCCTGATTCTGTCTGGCCTGCACATACAGGCCTTCCCTGGCTAACTTAGTCAGGGCTTTTCAATGGAGCCATGGAGCCGTGGCGTCCAGTTGCCATGGCACTGCGGCTCCATTGAAGAGCTGTGGTCCCCAGCCGCCAGCTCCTGAATCTGATTGCCCCCAGCCCGACCCCCAAGCTGGCATCCTAAAGCCAGGGTCGGGCTGCAGGGCATGTCATCGGCCCCCCTGCCCCATCCGCGCCCTAGGCCCGCCGATCCCTGGCGACTAGGGGAACTTATTCCACCTCGGAGGTGGAATAAGTTCCCTGGGCAAGTTGCCGGCCCCGGACATACAGGGTCGACATTAGAATCGACCCTGTATTGGCGAAACTATTATCAGATTGATTCAGGTGTTGTACTCTAATCCCAGGCTCGCATTTTGGCCAATGGGCATCTGTCTGTCCCCTTCTCGCTACACCGTGGAAACAGACAGGATATCCACTTTCCCCGATATTGTTTAATCTAGCACTCGAACCCCTAGCCTTAGCACTTAGACATTCGGAGAAGATCCAGGGCATCACGATCGGTGATTTACAGATAAAACTGTCTGCCTATGTGGACGATTTGCTATTATTTATTCAACCTAACTCTGTGGCAGAGGTGTTACAGATCATGGGTATATACTTGAAGATACCTGGCTATAAGATAAACTGGACCAAATCCGTGGCATTCCCTATGAATAGGGTCACCTTCCCAGCATCGGTAGAGGAATACCCCTTTACGTGGGAACCAAAGGCCATTAAATATTTAGGGGTTAAATACTGCTCCTCCCTGGAAGAGACTATTCATCTTAATTGCAAAAACATTGAAGAGCTGATCCAATTCTTCACATTAAAGTGGTCTCCATTACATATGTCGTGGTGGGGTAGGCTTGATGCCATAAAAATGGTCTTGACTCTCAAGGTAAACTATATCTTAGAAATGTTACTGGTCTCCTTACCCTCAAAGACTTATAAAGGGTGGGAACGCCTGCTTACCATGTTTCTATGGCATGGTAAACCCCCCAGGATAGTAATTAACAAATTAAAAGTGAATAAGAACAATGGGGAGGGGTACAATTCCCTGATTTCAGATGGTATCATAAGGCCTTCCTGCTCAAACAAGGAGCGCTTTGATGTACGGAGGTGGTCAAAGGGTGGAGACTGATTTGGGTGGAAATGGAAGCACGGTAGATTGAACCGATTCCTCTGTCCTTACTGATTGGCATGAGACTTCCTGACTCCTCCAAGACTCCTAAAATGGTAGTTGCAACACAAGAAGCCTTCAGTTACATGGCAAGTCTTATGGGGGAAGACAACTCACCTTCTGTCTTGATGCCTGTTTGGTGTAACCCTAGGTTCAAAATTGGTCATAGAATAATATCCTGGAAAGGGTGGCAGAGGAAAGGGATCTGGACATTAGGGCAGCTAGTTCGGTCGGGATGTTGGAAGACCTTTGCAGAACTACAAGCGGAGTTGGACTTACCTGCCTGCTGTCATTATCAGTGGATTCAGTTAAAGAGTTGTTTAGTAAAGTCAAAGATTGATGTTAAAAATGTATCGAAAGAGTGGGGCTTACAGAAGACGGTGGTCTCTTGCAAAAGGAAGGTTGGTGCGATTTCAAAATTCTATGCACTAGTAAGAGACGGCTGTTTAATTTTGGTACCGGGACCTGGGAAAAGGTGGAAGGAAGAGCTGGGTCTTTCTATCTCCCCACAGCAATGGTCTCTATTATGGAGCAAGGTGAATAGAGCTTCTAGAGCAGCGGCTTTAATCCAAGCTCTGTACTTTATGACACACCGTGCATACGTCACTCCCAGTCGATTCTCTAGATGGGCTCCTGATTTGGGAAGAAAATGTTGGTCATGTTTGGTACATTTGGGTACATTAAAGCATATGATCTTTGAATGCCTTTATGTTCAGAGATTTTGGGCAATAGTATGGGAGAAGATACAGAGTATTCTACGTTTCTAGGAACCTCTGTCATGGCAGATCGTGTTTTTACGCTCCGCGTACTGCAACCTTCCAATAGAGAAAATGAATAACTTTTTGTTTAACTTCACCCAACCCCCTAACAGAAGCAGAAGAACGCACAACTTAAACACTCTTTGCGTCACAACTAACATCAGAACTGTCAAAGCTTGCACAAGCAATAGAGCATTCACATATTCAGCACCCACGTTATGGAATCAGTTACCAGATGAACTGAGGTCGAACAGCGACCTACAGGACTTTAGGAAAAAACTAAAGACCCACCTCTTCCAGGAACATTATAACTTAACTTAGGTAATGCAGAATGAACCACACCTCGTAACCCAAATGAACAAGAGCTTAAGAACCTATTTCGTTACTACTATAAAATTATATATTTTCAGCCATATAAACGCAATTGTACATGTCTCAAACTATGTAACAAAAAAAATACAAAATATATAAATGTATATACATTTATCCCACAATGAAAATGTAAATAATATTGATTCCTTTCATATGTAACCAAGTTTGCTGTGCAAAGTAAACCGCTACTGATCGTTGGAAGTAGCGGTATACAAATGAAAACCAAATAAGTAAATGGTTGCTATTGCGTTGAAGCTAATCATGTTTTTTTGGAAAGATGCTAGCAGACTGGATGTTCATTATTGGTGAAACCTGGTCTACCTATACACCAGATATGAAAATGCACAGGATGCAGTGTGTGGACAGAGGTGCCCGAGAAGAAGGTTGGGATTTCCACAAAATTCTCAGGGTAGCACCCCGGGGCCAGAAACAGTAGATAATAAGTGGAATTGTCTTGATGAGTATGCATCAATAGCAAGAATAAATGTCTGAACAACATAATTTGCACTTAGGGCTTAAACAAGATATAAGGTAATATTGTCTGGTAGAACTTGGTATTGACTTCATGGAGATGGGATGGGTGGGGGTGGGGGAAGGGAGTGAATTGTTCTTGTAATGTTGTGTGTTAAGTGTTGTTGTTGGTTGTTGTTGAAAATCTTAAATAAAATATTTAAAAAAAATAAATAAAGAATCGGCTCTGTACGTCCGGGTCTGATGACTGCCCACTGCCTGCCCTAACGCCGCCCCCGATCCACCCCCTTCTCACCCCCATCTACCTTCCTCATACAAGAGGCGGGGAAGGTAAACAGGACCAGGAAGAGGCATGAATAGCGGGGATGGATGTCCATCCCCGCTATTCGTGCCTCAAAATGACTCCCAGAATGTCTAATGTCTGGGTGGATGTCCATGGGAGTAGCAGTGATCAACACACAGTGTGGTTTCAGGTAAAAGCCAAAGCAGAGTTCAATTACAGCAAACTCAAAGTAGTCCTAGATTTCAAAAACGCTGATTTCAATAAAATGGGAAAATACCTAAAGGAGGAATTATCAGGGTGGGAGAAGAAAAGGGAAGTGGAAGGCCAGTGAGCTAAACTGAAAGAGGCTATAAAAGGGGCAATTGATTAAATGTAAGGGAAGTAAATAAAACAAGAGGAAAATAAAATTTATATGGTTCTCCAAAGAAGTGGCTGCACTAAAGGCAAAAAACACAGCTTTCATAAAATTCAGAATATCACAAAAAGAGGATCACAGAAAAGAATACAGGATAATGCTAAAAGAGACAAAGAAAGAAATAAGGATAGCCAAAGCAGAAAAAAAGAAGGCTAAAGATGTGAAGTGTGAAGACAAAAAAAAATTCAGGTATATTCGGGAGAAGACTAAGACCAGGTGTAGAATTGCAAGACTCAAAAGTGCTGAGGACAGATTAGTGGAAAGTGACATGGAAAGAGCAAAAATACTAAATAATTATTTCTGTATTCATGAAAGAAAATCCTGGAGAAGGACCATTTATGATTGACAAATATATAAATGGGAATGAAGTAGATACTGCATCATTCACAGAAGATGATATTTTTGAACAGCTTGCAAAACTGAACATGGACATAGAAATAGGACCATATAGGATACATCCCAGGATACTTAGAGCTCAGAGAAGTTCTGGCAGGGCCTTTAAAGGAAGTATTTAATAGATCCTTGGAGACAGGGGAGATTCCCAGGATTGGAAAAGGGAAATGTAATACCTCTTTGCAAAAGTGATAATAGGGAACGATAGGCTGGTGAGCTTTACCTTGGTGGAGGGAAACATAATGGAGGCACTACTAAAAGAAAGAATAGTGGACTTTCTAGAAATCAATGTGTTGCATGATCCAAAGCAGCATGGTTTTACAACAGGATGATCTTGCCAAACAAATTGAATTGAGTTCTTTGACTGGGTGGCCAGAGAATTAGATCAAGGGCATGCGATGGATGTGACCTACGTAAATTTCTGAGCAATCTGGGGATGTGTCCCAAGGTGGTTAACTGGATCAGAAATTGTTTAACTGACAAATGACAGAAGATGGTGATAAATGGAATTCACTCAGAAGAAAGGAAGGTGAGTAGTGGAGTGCCCCAAGAATCTGTCCTGGGACCAGTACTGATCAATGTATTTGTGAGTGATATTGCTTAAGGATTGAAGGGAAAAGTCTGCCTTTTTGCAGATGATATGAACATTTGCAATAGAGTGGACACTTCTGAGGGAGTGGACAACATGAGGAAAGATCTACAAAATCTGAAAGAATGGTCAAATGCTTGGTGTTAAGATTTAATGTAAAAAAGTGCACTTGGGATGCAGAAATCCAAAGGAATTGTACATGATAGGGGGTGAAAGGTTGGTCTACACACACCAGGAGAAGGACCTTGGAGTGATAGTGTCTAAGGATCTCAAAGTGGCAAAATAATGTGACAAGGTGGTAACCAAAGCCATAGGGATGCTGGGTTGCATACAGAGAGGAATAACCAGAGAGTCCTGAGAGTCCTGTGTAGTCTTGTGTTTGTCTGTCCTCTGTTGACTTTCTGTTCTGTTAAAAAATTGTTTATGATTTACTGTTTTGTCTCCGGTGGCCCCTTTGGCCCTTCTTTTTCTTTATTTTAATGGAGTTCCTTTCTTTTCTGACGCTAGCATTTATATTTTATTGTAAACCGCCCTCATGTTTCGGCAAGGGCGGTATATAAAGTGTTAAATAAAGATAAAAGATAAAGGAGGAGGCATTAATGCCCCTGTACAAGTTGTTGGTGAGGCCTCACTTGGAGTATATTGTGTTCAGTTTTGGAGATCACATCTCACAAAGGATATAAAAAGACTTGAAACAGTTTAGAGGAAGGCAGTCAAAATGATTTGGAACCTGTGCCAGATGTTTAAATAGTTAAAGAATAATATTGAACAAACAAACCTTTTTCAAAGAAGGGGAAGCTGCAAAACTAGAGGACATACAATGAAACTGCAAGGAGGCAAACTTAAAAGCAACATCAGGAAATACTTTTTCACTGAAAGGGTGACAGATACGAGTGGACTGTTCTTCTGATGGAGCTGGTAGGGGCAAAAACAGTGATGGAATTCAAAATGGCATGAGACAAACAGAGTGGATCACTTTATAGCAAAAGGATGAAATAAAAACAAACTTAAAGAACTTTTATACTTCAACAAATAAAGGGAGTGACCTGTATGGAGCGGTGTGTACAATTCTAAACAAAAGCATAGAGGGGGTGATCTACACGTAGTGGTGGATTCAACCACTCTAACCACCTTACTGGATAGACTAGATGGACCATACTTGTCTTTATCTTTCATCATACACTATGTTACTATGTTAGGAGGTACCTGAAGGCACCGCCATAAAGGCAATGATTTTCTTCTACTATGTTGGGAGCAGGACAATGCAGTCCTATGGTTTGGCAGCCCTTGCCAATGCAGCCAAGGGGCTATGGGCTGCTCGAGAGGAAGTGGGGGAGGTGGATGAAGGGGTGCGGAGGAGGAGGAGGGAGGTGGGGAGGGGAGGGGAGTGGCTGGGTGTAAGTGGGGAAAGGGGAGGAGGAGGAGGAGGAGGGGGAGGGGGAGATGGGTGGCTGAGTAGAGGTGGGGGGATTAGAAGTAGGGGGTGCAGGGGTACTGAGGTGCCAGTCACTGACAGCACTGTTGTGCCACAGCTGCCAGGGCTGTGGCATAGCAGATGCTACCTTTAGCTGATCTCCAGATGCTCCACCATGAAGCCACCCTGGTCCCTTGGGACCCCAAAGTTCTGCTGCATCTGAAGGTTCTCAGGCATGAGGTGCTGCAAGGCTTTCTGGCCATTGCCTGGGCCCAGGACCTTATGGTGGGCCATTTGAAGAGCCTCAGGGCAGAGCTACGTACCCTGACACAGACCATGTTGGGCTTGCGGGCAACACCTCTGGCCTGATTCCACCCACACCCAGGGGGAAGGGGCCCAGTAAGAGGGAGAGGAACCATTGTTTCTGTGGGATAATGTCTTTTTTGTTAAAGAAATAAATGTGGGGTTCTGTTTCTGCCAACAACTGTGCCTGTATCTTCCATCATCCCCTCCTGCTGCTTTATGACCTGTGTCCCTGTAGCCTGAGACCCAGGGATGCCTCCATCTAGGGACCATCTGTGGCCAGTCACTTTTCATGCATCCACAGTGCTCTGAGTTCTAAACAGCAGACCTCTACAGCATAGGCTGCTGGTTTGAGTACTGCTTGCCATGAGGAATAGCCCACATCAGTTGCCTTTACACAAATGTAATGTCATGAGAAGCCTCCTGTCCCTATGCATCCATTGGCTATGATGACGGGAGAGAAATGCATGACTGGACCCTGCATAGGAACTTTGGGCATACTGGTTGCAGAAGGGGGCAAGAAGAGCATACCAACAGGTATGGCAACCACCCTGGTTGCCTATGCAAAGCACCACAACCCTTTAATAACCCCAAGGGTAAGATGGCTCATATAGCCAATCTCCCAGTCCCTGCTGCCTCCTTCTGTTATCCAAGTAACCCCGCAGATAATCGCATGTAATGTACACTATTACAGTAACAAATAGCCCATAAATCTACCCACAGACATTATGAATTCCACATTATCATCTACTCAGTGAAGCAATGAAGTGGCTAGAACTACATAACTTAAACATAAATTATGAGAAAACTGAGGTCCTATTCGTCACAAGGAACATAAACTATAGCCCCCTCCCCCTCCCCCCCCCCCCCCAAAGCTTCAACTTTGTGATTTCGAGCTAGAGGTTAAAACTGAAGCAAAATCCTCAGGATTACCTTGGATCTGTCATTTTCCATGTCTTCCCATATAAAGCTAATGTCCAAATCTATCTTATATAAACTGTGAATGCTTCAGCAGCTTAGACCATTCCTGGATAGTCATGACTTCCTTTTGGTGCTCCAAAGGTCTACCAAAGCAAACCATTAATCATTCTCAACTGGCTCAAAATATATTGTTGCCCGTATCATCTACAGTACATGAACACATCACACTGATACTTTAAAGTTTACATTGGTTACCAATTTTGAGCAGGATTACATTTAAAATGATCACATTTAAATTGTTGAGGGAAATAGCTCCATCATACTTAACCTCTCTCATCAGCATCCCTTCTTACCAGAGAACTAGGAGAAGTCACAGCAATAATACCATGGCAGTCCCCATTAACTACCGCAACACAAACCGTTCCACAAGTAACAGAGCATTCACCTATTGCTCACCTATATTCTGGACTTCCCTACCAGATAAACTAAGAGCTATTATGGATCTTGCAGACTTTAGAAAGGAAATCAAAACATATCTATTGTTGGAACACTTTGGTGATTTATATAATAGAAACAAAATATACCCAGCATAACAATAAGCCTAATAGGAAATATACACTGATCCCTTCTACTTAAATTATCCTGGATTTCCAAATACACAACCCAACTGTACTATCCTATGCCGACGAACATAAACTCACTTGTAAATAAGTTGATTGTAATACATGTTTATGTAAATATTGTATGATATTACCTGCACAAACTATTTGATTTAATTCTTTGACATTTCTGTACCATACCCAAGCCCTATGTTTTTTGTAAGTTCAATCTACCAGTTTAATGTAATTGTTTGTTATTTGCAAACCACCCTTGATCTTTGGAAGGGGTGATATAGAAAAACTTACAAATAAATAAATAACCATCATAGGGGCCCATACGTGATTTCAACTGTATCTCAAATGATTATGGCCATCATCAGCCCTGGGTACGGAATATTCACTGACGCAACTTGGGCAAAAGATAAGTAGGACCGTCGGTGCCATCTTGGATCTCCATCCACAAATGGCAGCAAGGCATGGTCCCTTAGCTCTTGGCTAGCTAAAGCCCCTTCACACCTACTGTATACTACACAATGAACATCTCTTGACAGCAACAGCACTATGACATGCCTGTGCATGTTACATTGAAGCAGTTGCCTTGCACCACCAACAGAAAGAAGAGCCAGGGGTCCAAGTCTGCTCTGCTGCTGTACCGCTGTCCCCTCAACAGAGTCATGCATGTCATTCACACCCTGCAGAGCACCATCTCCCTGATATGCTTGCTGTAGGCCATTCTTTGTGATTGCCAGCATCCACAATTGCACAAGGAGCCATTCTTCCCCCCCCCCACATGTCCCAGGACACCATAGAGGCACGCACTCTACTGCACACTCCCATCGCCTACAACAGGGGTGGGGAACCCTGGTCCTGGAGAGCCGCAGACCAGTCAGGTTTTCGGGATATCCCTAATGAATATGCATGAGATATATATGCATTAGAGATATCCTGCCAACCTGACTGGTTTGTGGCCCTCCAGGGATGGATTTGGAGACCCCTGCCTTACACCTCTGTCATTTAAGATTGTGAGTGGGCAAGGTGCAGATGTCCAAGACATCAAAAAGGTTAGATAGAATGTGTCACATTCCTCCTCACTTCTCACCACCACCAAAATATTGTCTATTAGACAACTTTTTGGTGGTGGTGAGAATGGGTTGAGTTCGCAGCAGATAGATCCGAAGGGCCCGGAGACAGTCCAGTGTGTGTAGGCGACTTTCTTCTTCGGAGGCATGGGGTTCTGGGAAGAAAGACGGGAGTTCAATGGACTTTCACGTGGAAGGCAGATGCCGCCTTGGGCACGAACTTCGGGTTGGTTCGTAAGGATGCTCTATCCTGGTATAGCTGTGTATAAGGGGGATGCGACACTAGTGCCTGCAGCTCGCTGATTCTCCTGGCAGACGTTATGGCAACCAGAAACAGGGTTTTCCAGGAGACGAAGACTGTAGTGGCTCGAAGGGGTCCTCGGTCAGGCGGCAGAGGACAGTGTTGAGGTCCCATGACGGAACGGGTTGCCTGATTGGGGGTTTCAAATTAGCCAGTCCCTTCATGAAGCGGTTTGTCAAAGGTAGTGCTGCAATGGAAGTTGCCCCTTCAGGCTGGGCGTGAAACGCAGCAATTGCCGAAAGGTGCACTCTGATGAACTGAGTCTTAAGGCCAAGGTTAGACAGAGAAGCAAGGTACTTCAGGACACTGGGAAGAGGACACGTGGTGGGCTCCAGCCCTTGCGCAGTGCACCAGATGCTGAATCTCTTCCATTTGAGGCCATAAGATTTCCTGGTAGAGGGGCGCCTGGCTGCTAGGACCACGTCTTGCACCTCAGATGATAGCTGGAGTGTAGAAAGGCTCATCCGCTCAACCTCCAGGCAGTGAGAGCCAGGGCTTTGAGGTCGGGGTGCCTCGTTTTGCCTCCGTCCTGCGTGAGTAGGTCCGGCCGGAGTGGCAGGCGCTTCGGTTTCCCTTGCGCAAGGCATTGGAGCAGCGCAAACCACATCTGCCGGGGCCAAAAGGGAACCACTAGGATGGCGCGAGCCTTGTCGCGGACCAACCGCTGGAGTGTCGCTGGGATGAGGGGAGTCGGGGGAAAGGCGTACACGAGAGACCACTCCCCCCAGCACACGTCGAATGCATCCGCCGCCAGTCTCTTGTTGGAAGGGTGCCTGGAGCAAAACAGGGGGCATTTTGCGTTCTGTTCCGTGGCAAACAGGTCGATGTTCGTGCGCCCCCACTGACGGAAGAGGCTGTCGGTGACCTCCGGGAGCAGTGTCCATTCGTAAGGTTGCAGCTGCCTGCTGATCTTGTCGGCTAAGGTGTTCTGGTCGCCCGGCAGATAGGAGGCTCGGATGTTGCACCCATGAGCCAGGGCAAGGGACCAGATCTGCAGGGCTTCCTTGCAGAGGGGCTGAGATGCCGTGCCCCCTTGCTTGTTGATGTAGAACATGGCCACTTGATTGTCCATCTGGATGAGGACAGTTTTCTTCTGCACATGCGTTAGGAAGGCTTTGAGAGCGTACTTGATGGCCCTTAGCTCCAGGAGGTTGATGTGCAGGAGTCGCTCCTGCGGTGCCCAGGCACCTTGTGTGCTGAACTTCAGAATGTGGGCACCCCAGCCCAAGTTGGAGGCGTCCGTGGTCAGGGTGTCTTGGTGCTCGGGTGGGTGCATGTCCTTCCCCCCCAAAAGGTTCTCTGGAGCAGTCCACCAGAGTAGTTGAGTCCTGATCTTGGAGGTCATAGGGATGCGGGTGGAGAGAGGCTGCGAGTGCTGCTTCCAGTGCATACGTAGATGCCACTGCAGCGGCCGCATCTGTAACCTGGCAATGTGGACCACAGACGTGGTAGCGGACATGTGGCCTAGGAGGCATAGGATGGATCTCGCTGAAGAGGATTCCGCCGAGGCCAATCTGGTCGTGAGCGATGTCAGGGCGAGCAGCCTGCGTTTGGGAAGGAACGCCTTCGAGAGTGTGGTGTTGATCTCGGCTCCGATGAATTCCAGCCTCTGAGAGGGGGTGCGCTGGGACTTGTTGTAATTGATGACGAACCCCAGGGAGGAGATCAGGGACTTGGTAGTCCTTAGAGCTTTCTGAAGTTCCATTGCTGAGGGGGCTGTGATGAGCCAGTCGTCGAGGTAGGGAAAAATGGAAACGTTCAGTTTGCGTAGATGTGATGCGGGAACTGCCACGCATTTCGTGAACACCCGTGGGGCCGGCGATAGGCCGAAAGGGAGGACTCTGTACTGGAAGTGCTTGCCCAATACATGAAAACGAAGATACTGTCTGTATGACTTGTGGATGCGGATGTGGGTGTAGGCATCCTGCAGGTCCAGGGACGCCATCCAGTCGCCAGGTTGAATCAAGGGCATGATGCAGTTGAGAGAGTACATCCTGAACTTCTCTTTGATGATGAACCTGTTGAGTTTGCGGAGGTCGAGGATGGGGCGGACTCCGCCTGTCCTTTTGGGAACGAGGAAGTACCTGGAGTAGAAGCCAGAGTTTATCTCGTCCGATGGTACTTGCTCTATAGCATCGGAGGACAGCAGGTGTATCAGCTCCTCGGCCATGGCTCGACACAGGTGCGGTGGGGTTCTGCTGATGGGTTGGGTGCTTTGGCGAGGGGTTGAGCTGAAACGCATCCGGTAACCCTTTTGGATGATCTCGAGAACCCAGGAGTCGGAGGAGATGTCTTTCCACTTGTTTAAAAAGTAGGTCAGGCGACCCCCGGTCGGGGTGGGTGCTGGAGAGTAGGCGTCAAAAGGACGGTCCACACTTAGCAGGGGGTGGATTGTTCTTCCTCTGCTTGCGGTCACGCTGAGAGTTACGCTGGTGAGGGGGACCGCTGTAGGAGTTGCTCCTGTATTTGTGATACTGCCATTTCCTGTTGGAGGGGTACTTCTTGTTGGAGGAGTAGTAAGATTTCCTCTGGAAACTGTTCTTATGGGCTCCGCTGCGGCGCTCGTAGCTGTACTCTGCAAGGGTTTGTGGGGTAGTGCAGTGTTCTTTCATGTCGTTGACAGTGTCTTTAACCTTGTCCCCAAAGAGTGATTCCCCCGTGCAGGGGGCATTAGCAATGCTGTCATGGGTGTCATCTCAAAGGCCGGAGGCTCTCAGCCACGCCCATCGTCTCGCAGAGATAGCCGTACCGGCGGTACAAGAGGCTGTGTCGAAAGAGTCAAAGGTTGCGCTGGCCAGGTGTTTGCTGCACTCCGAAATATCGGCAAGTGCGCTGGCGAGCTGATTCTGAGACTCCTTGGGGAGGGATGCAGCGGTCGATTTCAAGGTTGCCATGCAGGTGTCCAGGAAGAGAACTTGCTGAAATTGGTGTGCTGCAATCTTAGCACTAAGCATAGCACCTTGGAAGACCTTCTTCCCGATGTCATCCAAGAGTTTGTTGTCTCGGCCCGGGGGGCTATTGGCGTGGGTACATGAAGACTTGGTGCGTTTGAGCGCTGAAGAGACGACGATGGAGTTGTGTGGTAGCTGGGTCTGAGAAAAGCCAGGCACAGGCCTCACTTGATACTTGAAGTCAAGCCGCCTTGGAAACGGACGACCAGACGCTGGTGTCTACCACAGTTTCGAGTGATTTTCTAGCAGTCTCTGATGCACTGGGAGTGCGAAAGCAGGCTTTGGAGTGGCGAGGTATTTTAGAACCTCTGGAACAACCTCTCCAGGCGCATCAGCAGCGTTCAAAGAGAGGGCAGAGGATAGTTTTGTTAAGAACTTGGGGTAGGTGAGATCCTCCGCCAGGGGGGGTTCTTCTATCTCAGCTGTCTTCTCTGAGTTGGCGAGCTCTGTGGATGCCGATCCCACCACTGCAGCTTCGATGTCGTGGTCGTCGGCAGTGCTGTCGGGGGACGGATTTTCTGGGTCTGGATCATCAGAGGGTCCGCGTGGGTCTTCTCTGGTTCTCTTCTCTGGGATAGAGGTAAGGGCTGGGGGAGGAGTGGCCTAGTGGTTAGGACAAGGTACTTCAGGCCGGAGGGCCGGGGGTTCAAGTCCCACCTGGGGACAGCAATCTCAGGCCGGAGGGACTGGGATTTCTAGTCCTATAGGTACTCCTTGTGGTCTTGGGCAAGCCACTTAACCCTCCATTGCCCATGTTCCCTGTAAGTATTAGCGTATGTGTGTCATATCCCCTCGTGTTAAATGTATCTCCCAATTGACCGCTTTGACCCGGTGAAAAGCGGGATATAAATACAGCTAAATAAATAAATAAGGGCTGCCTCCGGAGCTTTGTGCGCTGAATCTGCGCTATGCGGGGTTGACAAGTGTGCCACGGGCATTGTTGAAGCAGAGGGTATTGTTGAGACAGATTGCTTCACGAGTTGTGTTAACAAGCTGATGATAGCTGAGGAATTACTATGGCTGGATCTGCTAGCCCTGCTGCGGTTTGAAGGGCTCCGGCTATGGTTGCCCTTTCGAGGATCCTCCCTCCGGTGGCGCTGGGAGCGGTGGCGGTGGCGCTCGGAGTGCCTGCGTCGTTTGGGAGAGAGGTCCCTGTGGCTAGAGTCGCTGCTGCTGCTGCGTCCGTTGACTCTGGTCCGTTTACCGTGTGTTCTGCTCTTGGAACTGCTGCTGCTGCGATTATTGGAGTTGCACAACAGCGCGCTGGCATTGCGCAACAGTGCGCTGTCTCCGTTGGGCGTGCTGTTGTGCGGGGCGCTGCTGTGCGACGCACTGCTGCGCGAGGTGCTGCCATGCGAAGCGCAGCTGCGTGCAGGCTTCCCTCCGATGCCGGTAGAATTCACGGGCATAGAGGTCCCGCCCCCAAGGTGGGAGGAGTTGGAGGACTGCAACAGAGGCTGTGAGGACCGCAGCAGGTCGCCATCTTGGGAAGCATGGACGAGTGCTGTGGGGGACCTGATCCTGGAAGCTGACTGCAGGGCGAGCTAAGAGGAGTCCAGGAGGATGAAAACAGGAGAGACTGCAGCAGTAGGGGCCGGGCTTACCTCCGTGCCTCTGCGGATGATGGTGTTGGGTCCCAGAGCAGCAAGCAGGTCAGTCGGGTGCACCGGGCTGGGGATGGAGGCTCCATGCAGCATGTCCCGCCGGGAAGGGGCACTCTCTGCAGCAACGGAGGCTCGGCTAGGGATGGAGGCCCGTACAGGCACATCCGGGGCTGGCAGAGGATCAGGCAGTGGAGGGCCAGAGCCGGAGGCTGGGCACATCACTTGGTATCCTTTCTTCATTGCCCCACAGTAAGTGCATCCATGTGAAGTCTTGTTCTTGTTGCCACAATAAGGGCATTTCTTAGATAGATATTTGGGCATAGTTGTAAAAACGCAAAACAAATAAATTAGAAAAAAGAAATTGGAGAGAGAGAGCAGGGTCCGTCTTGCTGGCAAGGCGGAAGAACAAAAACTGTCCGGACTAGGGGGCAGACCGGTGGGATGGGCTACCTAGGTGGGCTCAGAAAGACCCTCCTTTCTGAGCTCTAGAGAGCACTTCCGTATGCATGGCTCCGCCCGGAGGACGTCACCAAGTGTGGCTGACGCAATCCTACTGGTCCATGGAGAAACCCTATTCCCAGGGAGAATCTGATTTGGAGCATTGTGCACCTGGCCTGACACTGGTCTGAGCCAGTTTTACAGAAGCTGAGAAGCATTCCTCTAAGCTAAGAACAAACCTTTCTATCTTCTCTGCTGGTTTAAGACTATAAATTCTAACTGTTGATTTTTGGGGGGATTACTATTATAGCTTTTAACTGTGGTTTTATACGAAGCTTGGTGGCTTTTAGACCACTTTCCTTGTATAGACTTACATCAGATATCTGTGTGTGTGGCAGATAGACAGTTATAACAAACTAGGGTTTTACCCCTGCTGCACTGGTTGGTGAAACCCTATTCCCAGGGAGGAGCTGCTTTGGAGCATTGTACACCTGGCCTGACATTGGTCTGAGCCAGTTTTGCAGAAGCTAAGAAGCATCCACTAAGCTAAGAACAAACCTTTCTAGCTTCTTGCTGGCTTAAAACTATAAATTCTAACTGTTGATTTTTGGGGGGATTACTATTATAGCTTTTAATTATGGTTTTAGACTAAGCTTGGGGGCATTTAGACTACTTTCCTTGTATAGACTTACATCAGATCTCTGTTTATGGCAGATACAGAGTTATAACAAACTAGGTTTTTACCCCTGCTGCACTGGTTGGTGAAACCCTATTCCCAGGGAGGAGCTGCTTTGGAGCTTTGTACATCTGGCCTGTCAGTGGTCTGAGCCAGTTTTGCAGAAGCTGAGAAGCATCCATTAAGCTAAGAACAAACCTTTCTAGCTTCTAGGAGTGGAGGAGTGGCCTAGTGGTTGGGGCAAGGTACTTCAGGCCGGAAGTTTGGGGGTTCAAATCCCACTAGAGGACAGCAACCTTGGGCCAGAAGGACTGGGGTTTCTAGTCCCACAGGTGCTCCTTGTGGTCTTGGGCAAGCCACTTAACCCTCCATAGCCCATGTTCCCTAGTTCTCTGTGTGCTGTGCTTTCCTGTCTAATCAATGTGTTTATACCTCAAAAATTTCCTCTCATGATTTGACAATTTCCAATCTGTAATCAAAACCACTGCTGATCACTGGAAGTAGCAGCATACAAATGTATACTAAATAAATAAATAAAATAAAAATTCTCTGCTGGCTTAAAACTATAAATTATGTTGATTTTTGGGGGGATTACTATTATAGCTTTTAACTGGTTTTATACAAAGCTTGGGGGATTTAGACCACTTTCCTTGTGTAGACTTACATCAGAACTCTGTGTATGGCAGATACAGAGTTATAACAAACTAGGTTTTTAACCCTGCTGCACTGGTTGTGTTGTGGTTGATTGTATTCAAAGAATCATACCAGGAGTCAGTTTGCAGAATTCAAATCCAGTTTTAATGTGTTACACAGTCTCAGCTGGAACAAATCCAAAAACAAAGGCTGAGCCCCGAGGTGCGCTCGGAGCTTGCTTATATACATTCTCACATATCCATTTTCATCATTAAATCAAAGTAAATTCTCTATTGACTACTAGAGCAGTGACCCTTCTATTGGCTACTCTTTCTCCACTCCAGCCCCCCTTCTCCCTCGTTAAGACATTCCTGCATCTGCTGAGTAAATTCTCTTATCTACAAACTTCAAAGAATACAGAGACATTCAAAAACCTAGAGGGTGTTATCTGTAAGGCACTGCCACCTGACATAACAGCACAGACCAGCTGGACCTACCAAATGTGATCTTTCCTGCTCTGTGATGTGGGGGCCTGTCCTCCAGGTCCGGAGACAGGGCCCACCATAAATGCACGTTTTAATTAATTTATTGTAGGTACCAGGACATTCCTGGCTCCAAGAAAGCCTGAGTGATTAGAGTTCAAGGAAGGTTTGGCACTCTTGAGCAAACAGGATAGGGGAGGGGGGGGGGGAGAGCAGAATTGTTCAAAAGCCGCTTTTAAAAGCAAATCTTTTCTCTCCAGCACTAGTCTCAAGTGGGGGTGGGTAATTCAATACTGTTATAGATACATTTCTATGCATGAGGCCTACTAGAGGCCTGGCTAATTTCTGGGGGCTACCACATTCCCCCATTTTGATTATTGTCACCCCTCCAGAAAGGGGTGAGATAAAAATCACACATTAAGTACTATCCTAGACTGTGGCCGCCTCTTGAGGTAAGGCCTGATACTTCCACATAGCTAATACTCGGGCTGCAGTCTTGTGTTCAACTGTACTATCAATAATAGAGGTGAACATGCATAGGCAAAGAGGTAGAAAACATGTAAGAAGCATACATAAAACTAGCATTAGTAAAACAGTACATACAATAATTTTCATACCCCCTATCCCTGTAAATATAGAACCAAACCAAACCATCCATTTAGCTCTAGTCCATGCCAGATCTGAACAGGTACATGAGCTAGCTTCCGCATACGGTCGGCTATTTCTTCAATAATGCTTTACCTGTTTCTTTAGTTCTAATTTCTACAACAGCTTGTAAGTGGATAATACGATTTAACATATAAACAGGAGTGCGGTATCCCCAAGTCCCATCATCTGCCCAAGCAGCTGGGCCCTAGTATGTAGTTGTCATTGTGTGTATAGGTGCGTTCCTGGCTAAGGGAACCACACCTTCCCTTGTGCCATTTGCTGGCATTTATGGCTGCACAAGCATCAAAAAAGAGAGAGGCCGGGCTAGTGGGGGAGGATATCTTCGTGAAATTAAGGAGGTAGCCCACTGCTGAGTGGGAGCGAACCTCGATAACCTGATAGGTTGGACTCTGGTGTGGGTTAAAACAAGTCTTGGTTTTCCCTATCGTACAGATACTCAATTCTGTACCATTATATTCACATTGGCTAACAGAACCGGTGCAGCTGTAGTGTGAGTGGTAGAGCAGAGTTTGGGTAATTTTTACTCCTGTTTGGGTGGTGGTTATGCAGGGGATATAAGGGGGTACAGAGGAAGTCATTCTAAAGGGCCCCAGGAATACCGCAAGTACAATATAGACAAGCATATTCATCATAGCTACACTACTTCAATAAGTCTCTATATAGAACTGAAAGTCTTTTCTTTTACTCAGGTACTTCATCTTTCACAGCTTCCGCCGTGCATAGACCTGTCAGCTTCCACGACGTGTGATAAGAGTAGGGCTGTCGAGTCTACACTGATGGTCTCTGCCACCTCAGGGTAAGATGCAAGGGCGAATCAGGATGGTTCGTTGAGGTCCAAAGCTAAGGATCGGTAGGTGCAGCTGGCTTCAACAGACTGTGGTGGATCCAAGGTGCGAGCTTCACAACTTTAACTGCCACAGGGGTAGACAGTATGATGATGTAGGGCCCTCTCCAGTGTGGCTCCAACGGTTCTTTTCTCCACTCTTTAATCCATACTGAAGTCCTGGGCTTTAGAGGATGCAGGGGTTCTGTTAGATGGATGGGCAGCTGGTCTTGCACCCATGTATGAAGACTCTGCAAAACAGAACTTAAAACCAATAGTTCTTGTCTAGTAATTTCAGATCCTATCTGTCTCATATCTCCTCTTATTCCCTATACAATAGGCGGGGGGTTTCCATACAGAATATCAAAAAGGGGAAACTCCTAAAGACTTAGCAGGGGCTAAGTATATCCTAAGAAGGGCTATAGGAAGAACCTGGGGACCCTTCAGGTAAACCTCTTGGCAAAGTTTGGACAACTGAGATTTCAGGGTTCTATTCATAAGTTCTACTTTTCCTAAATTCTGAGATCTGTAGGCAGTATGCATCAGTCAATATCGCGGGGCCATACTTAATGGATTTGCTTCCTGAGGTTATCCACCCTCATTCTTTGTACAGGGCCCCATGTGCATGCAAGGTTGTAAGGGCATACTTGGAATCTGCGTACACATTTAGACGGAGCCCTTTTCCTATTATCAGTGCTCTAGTGAGAGCGATCAGTTCAGCTTTCTGTGCTGAAGTTCCTGGGGCCAGAGCTGAGGACTCAACTACCAGATCAAGGGTCACCACTGCATACCCTGCACAATGATGTCCATTGATGATGAGACTGCTTCCATCCACAAAGAAAGTCCGTTCATGGTTCTCCAAAGGAGCATCAGTCAAACCCAGGCGGCTTGAGAATACAGTGTCCATGGTTTCTAAACAGTCATGATCAGGGGGGTCAAGACCAACTGGTAACAACGTAGCAGGATTCAAAGTTTAACCGACCTTCAATTGTATCTGGGGGTTTTCACAAGGCATACTCTGATGCCTCAACATTCGTGAATTAGCTAGAAGTTTCCTTTGTGTTTCATAATGGTTAGGACAGAGTGTGATACAGTAACTTGAAGATTCTGTCTCAAAGTGAGCTTGTCAGCTTTGCTCATTAGGAGGGCTGTAGCTTGCAACAGCTCTCAAACAAGGGGCCAGCCTTGTGCAACTACATCCAATTGTTTTGACAAATAGGCTACTGGCCGTTGCCAAGTTCCAAGAGATTGAGTCAACACTCCTAGAACATTTCCTTGCGACTCATGAACATAGAGACTGTAAGGTTTTCTGGACATCTGGTAGACCCAGAGCTGGTGATAACATCAGAGCGATTTTCAAAGATCAAAAGGCTGCATTCCTGTTCAAGTCCCCATTCCAATGGAGACTTTTCCATTCCTTTGGTAGCTTGATACAATGTGATACAATGGTTTTGCTAGCAGCGCAAAATTGGGGATCCATATACAACAGTACCCTGTGGCACCCAAGAAGGCTCTCACTTGCCTCCTGGTGGTTGGAATAGGAATACTGCATACAGCTTCTTTGCGTTCTGGTAAGGGTCCCAGGCGTCGAATTCCATTGGACAACGGGAATCCTAGGTATTTAACTGGTTTGACAAAATTGCGCCTTGGCTCTTGAGACTTTGTATCCAGCCTCATTAAAAAGGTGCAAGAGTTCACTGGTGGCCTGTAGACATTCACTTTCTGAGTTGGTGGTTGTGAGCAAATTGTCCACATACTGGAGAAGAACCCTTTCTCCTGGGTTCACATAGTAGCTTGATAGATCCTGATTCAGGGCAACACTGAAGAGAGTAGGTGAATTCTTGAATCCTTGGGGTAATCGAGTCCAGGTGAGTTGGCCCCACCTTCCTGTTGTGGGATCTTGCCATTCAAAAGCGAACAAAAGTTGACTGGTGGGGGCTAAGCGTATGCAGAAAAAGGCATCTTCCAGGTTCAGGACGGTAAAATAAGTAGCCTTAGCGGGGGTCAGTCCCAAGAGAATATAAGGATTTTTGGTACCACTGGGGGTATAGTTTCAGCTGCATCATTCACTCTTCTTAGATCCTGCACTGGGTGGTAGTCACCTGTCCCAGGCTTCTTAACTGGGAGAAGGGGGGTGTTCCAGAAGTCCATACTTCAATAGTTTCATTAGTTGTTCGGGGAAAAAGATACTGCTTCACATGCACTGGTTCCGCTCCTGGCTTGAGGGTGACAATGATAGGGGCTATGTTCTTTGCTAGGCCAGGTGGATTATCTTCTGCCCATACTCCAGGTGGGGCTATAAGGTTGGTGGGTATACAGGAACTAGCTGGCTTGATTGGAGATGCACTATAGAACTGCTACTCTTCTTTTTGGGGAACAGTCAGCACCATCAATCCAGCAGGCTTTGGGTTCACAGTCATTTGCATTTCTCCCCCTTCAGCAAAGGATATCTGTGCCTGGAGCTTTGCAAGCAGATCTCGGCCCAAAAGTGGAATAGGGCACTCAGGCATATACAGGAACTGGTGCATTATTTTGTGTCCCCCTAGTTCACACATGCGGTTCTGCAGGAGAGGCTTTGTGGCCTTAGCCCCAGTAGCTCTGACAATGGTGATGCATCGAGAAAACAAAGGGGCTACTGGCTTTAGTATTCTGCTCCTGTATCCCCAATAAAGTCCATATATTGGTCCCCTATTTTCTGACTGACCATAGGCTCCTGGGGACCCAGGGAAACTTGGAATCCGGTCTGGCCTAGTCTTCATCCATGTTGTAGCCCTCTTCAGCTGCCACTCACTCTATAGCTGCTTCCCTCTCTTGCTGGAACACTGTGCTTGGTTTATTCTTTCATGACTAAAATCAAGTACTCCCTCCTCCCCTCCTGGGGTGGAGATAAGATGCGGGCATTCACTTCTCTAATGTCCTTCTTTTCTGCAATGGGCGCACTGATTCGCACCCAGTGGAGGCCTGCTACTTCTGCGGCCCCTTACACGTTCTTTGGTCCTTTGATTAGGAGAATCTCCTCCACATCGTTCAATTAAAGCAGCAGCAAGATGATCTGCTTTCTTTTTATTTTACATTCACTTTCTCTGCCACATTCAGTCTTACATTTCACATACATTCTAATCAACTTCCATTAACTGTGCTGTATTCATGCCCGCAAATCCATCCATTTTCTGCAATTTCTGTTTTATATCTCTCTGGGACTGACTGACAAAAACGCAAATTCTCCTGGGCTACTGGTCTGCATAATACTGTTCATTAGTTCAATCAAATCCTAAGGCTTCTCAGCATAGGAGGTATAATGCATTTTTCAGTTCAGTAAATCAGTGGTGGAAAAAGGCACATAAACAAGGCTAGTCGGCTGTAGGCCCATTTACTGGTAGTCATACTTCTGAAGGTATACAGCAATCGGCATGTCCTTGGGCGCTGGCTGTGAGTGACCCTGAACTGGCAAATGAATCCCTGCGGGGACTGGCCGATAAAGATATTGGGACAGACAGAGTGGAATATCTGGAGATTCTGGGGCAGAATAAACAAACCTTTTTTTTTTTTTTTCTACTTTCGTTTTCTGGCACATTCTATATTTCTGACTACTTTGGGTGATTGCTAAAAATATTCTGCACTGCTCCTCAGAACAACGTTTTATCCAAGAGGGTTCTAACCAGGATTCCATGTAAGGGAACTGGTCAGGGAAAATACATAAGCTTAAGATTGGTTGCAATAAGCATAATGGATGTATGTGCTCATTCTAAATAACAACTGTCTAAGACTGTACTTCTGAAACTGAGATTTAAAAGACTTTTCAAAAACAAGGTACCCTTTTGCTCTGAACGCAGACACACAAAATTCAAATACAGAAAAACAGATGAATTTATCTTAAAAACCAATATCGTAAAAGTCAGTGTAGCTAACTGACCTGTTCATTAGTCATCAGTACAGAGCTTAACAATTCAAAGTAATTACCTTAAATCTTACAGTTCGGGGAAACATGCATTCAAATGACTTATACGTTTTTCATGAAAAGGTTGGTGAATATCTGGAATGCAAACACTCCGCAAGATGAACTTTTTCCCAGTTAATTAAAACCTTATACATAATACCAGAGACTGGTGTAAAGCTGATGTGAAACCAAAAAAGTTATTTCTTTTTAAGACAAATTACTCAGCGCCTTGAAGCCAGTCTTGGAGTTATCTTAGCCAAATAATCCTGACTTTCAAAGCAGCCATAAATTACCATACAGCTGAAGGAAAACAGAGCAGTCATAAACACTAAGGGTTAAAATAAAACGAAACATTGTTTGAGAATATTAAATCCTACATAAACATAGTTGCAGCTCAGTTTTGTTGTTTCTGTAATTTATGAACGATAATTATGTCCTCCATGAGGTGCACAATATATCCCTTTAGTTTAAAAATTTGTTTTTTAGTTTTCAATAGCTCACGCAGTGAGAACCAAATATATATAGATATTTCAAATATAAAATGCAAACACGATTAACTTCTTATTCACTCAGTATTTAAATCATTCTCAGGTTGCAATCTGGTAACGACCAACTCAGAATGCCTCTACTTTAAAGGTGAAAAGAAAGACAAAAGCAGTTTCCTTAATTTGTCTATCGACTTAGGACTACGGGCAGGGCTAAGGTATAACCAAAAAAAAGTGGAGGAGATCGAAAGGGGTTAATAAGAACTTAACCCTCTCCAGGCCAAGCCCCAAATGTTCAAATAAGAGTTCAGTTCAAGACAGGGTTTGATTATAAACTCATAGAAAGAAAGCAAATTCTCCACCAGGATGAAAGAAGTGAATAAGTAGTACAATCACAACGGAGATGAAAAGAAGTAAGCACAGGGATGTCCCAGGAGAGAGTGGGTAGATAGCAATCATTCTGATCAACGGAGCAACCTCGTGGTGTAAGTCTTAGTTGGAGGAATGAGACTAGTCACTCAGATGAGACAGCTGGAGCAGCTTTCATATGACTGACATGTATTCACTCAGGATTTAAATCACTTTCAAGTTGTGATCTGGTACCACTGGCTCGGAATGCTTTATAGTCCTGTCAGGGTTCTTAACCTCTACTTCGTAGGGCAAAGGGAAAACAAAAAGCAGTTTCCTGAATTTTTCTCTCATTTCCTATTTAAACTATTACAGTGCTTACTGAAGATTTTGAACATAAACACAAAACAAGGCTAAGCCCACAACTGCATTATACCTATAGCCCTACAGAAATTCTCCGCACAAGTACAGGAACTCGAATAAGCTCACTCCGCTAGCCAGTTTCATGCTGAGCTGAAGGAACAAACAGGAATGAATGAGACAGCTTCTTGATTTAAACGTGATTCCTGTCTTCTTTAATACTATTTCTTAATCGGTAAACTGTTCCATAAATTACTCAACAGAATAATCTTACGTTATACTGGAAGGGAAACTTGCGGTTTCAACAGACAACAGAAATCAGATACAGAAAACACATAGTAAGGACAGACAAACAGCAAACGTTTCCTCCATTTCGCGACCTGGCCGCAGTCGCCTGGCCAGAACTGCGCTACCCAAGAGTCCACTCTTGCTCGGTCTGTTTTTTTCAAGGCCTCTCATTCACACACGCAGACATTCAAGACAGAATAAAAAATCCCAACATTCCCAAAAAATCTGACTGACTGACTGAGGGGTAGGTATTTTCAGTCTCTGCTTATACCTTTTAAGACTTCCGAGACTTACTAGGACCGCCCCGAGAGTTGATCAGACTCTCAAGCGCTTATTCCAGAATCCCGACTGACTGACAGGCTGACTGAATAGAAGAAGAATTCTACTCACCAGATCTGGTACCAGAAACAGGTCTTGGGTTGAATTCTGGACTCCCCTCAGGTTCAGAAGTGTAGGCCGGCTGGAAACAGCAGTCTGTCGAGGCGAGAAGGAATCCCTCCGATGCAAGATTACCGGCGGCGCCTGGGTTTTCCTTTGCGATCGCTCAGAGCGTGGCTCCAGCCGGGCTAGACCTGGAGGCAAAAGCTGTAGTATATTCACTTGAATACCATCTCCCCCATGCATTCGGCCAATGCACCAAAATGTTGTGGCTGATTGTATTCAAAGAATCATACCAGGAGTCAGTTTGCAGAATTCAAGTCCAGTTTTAATGTGTTACACAGTCTCAGCTGGAACAAATCCAAAAACAAAGGCTGAGCCCCAAGGTGCGCTCGGAGCTTGCTTATATACATTCTCACATATCCATTTTCATCATTAAATCAAAGTAAATTCTCTATTGGCTACTAGAGCAGTGACCCTTCTATTGGCTACTCTTTCTCCACTCCAGCCCCCCTTCTCCCTCGTTAAGACATTCCTCCATCTGCTGAGTAAATTCTCTTATCTACAAACTTCAAAGAATACAGAGACATTCAAAAACCTAGAGGGTGTTATCTGTAAGGCACTGCCACCTGACATAACAGCACAGACCAGCTGGACCTACCAAATGTGATCTTTCCTGCTCTGTGATGTGGGGGCCTGTCCTCCAGGTTCGGAGACAGGGCCCACCATAAATGCACGGTTTAATTAATTTATTGTAGGTACCAGGACATTCCTGGCTCCAAGAAAGCCTGAGTGATTAGAGTTCAAGGAAGGTTTGGCACTCTTGAGCAAACAGGATAGGGGAGGGGGGGGGGGGAGAGCAGAATTGTTCAAAAGCCGCTTTTAAAAGCAAATCTTTTCTCTCCAGCACTAGTCTCAAGTGGGGGTGGGTAATTCAATACTGTTATAGATACATTTCTATGCATGAGGCCTACTAGAGGCCTGGCTAATTTCTGGGGGCTACCACAGTTGGTGAAACCCTATTCCCAGGGAGGAGCTGCTTTGGAACTTTGTACACCTGGCCTGACACTGGTCTTGTTGTAGCAAAGTGCAATCAATGAACAAGTCCAGGAGTCAATTGACAGGGTCCAAGCCAGTTTAATGTGCACAGGTCCAGTCAGTCAAAGCTTCAAAGTAACTGAGCAAAAGTTTATACAGAGACATAACCATTTAAGAATATGTTGTAGCAAAGTGCAATCAATGAACAAGTCCAGGAGTCAATTGACAGGGTCCAAGCCAGTTTAATGTGCACAGGCCCAGTCAGTCAAAGCTTCAAAGTAACTGAGCAAAAGTTTATACAGAGACATTACCATTTATACCTCTTTTTCAGTTTGATACATGAGAATTTTCTATTGGTTCTAACTCGATACATGCAAACTTTTCATTGGTTCTACATTCCCTTTTCCTGTCCAATCAGAAATCCCTCCGGAGCCTAGCAACCGGCCCCCTCCCTTAGGATTGCTTGAACAATGGTACAGTTCTTAATTCTACTCCAAGGTTAACCTTGGCTTCTGGAATGCATATTCTGAAACATTTCTATTCTTTCTCACACCAGAGAATAAAAGAAGACTTATGAATTCATGAAAACTTCTTATTAAGCATTTTAAAACAGCTTTCTTATTTTTCACAGATTTTTGGTTCTTTTCTAGCTATAATGGAGGTTGGGATCCAGGCCTAACTTACAGGCCTTTCATAATAGCAGGCCATGCTAGGCCATAGCCTACTACATTCCCCCCTTTGATTATTCTCACCCGCAAGTGAGAAAGGGTGAGAATTAAATCACTCATTAGTCAATTAGCACATTATACAGGTGTAATAGCATCATTGTGTGGTATAGGGTAATATTGCCACATAGCTAATATCTTTGTAGCTGCCTTCCTTTCTACATTGCTATCAATGGCTGCTGACTTTATTAAACTGTGATGAATCCAGGGTTCGAGTTTTGCAACTTTATCTGCTGTTGGGGTTAACAAGATGACAACATAAGGTCCCTTCCAATGCGGTGTCAACGGTGTCTTTCTCCACTCTTTGATCCACACCGAGACTTCAGGCTTGAGAGGATGCAGAGGTTCTGTTAGATGGATGAGCAGCTGGTCTTGTGCCCACGTATGAAGACTCTGCAAAACAGAACTTAAAACCAATAGTTTTTGTCTAGTAATTTCAGATCTAATCTGTTCCATATCTCCCTTTATTTCCTATACAATAGGCGGGGGTCGCCCATACAGAATCTCAAAAGGGAAAACTCCTAAAGACTTAGCAGGGGCTAAGTATATCCTAAGAAGGGCTATAGGAAGAACCTGGGGCCACTTCAGGTGAACTTCTTGGCAAAGTTTGGACAACTGAGATTTCAGGGTTCTATTCATACATTCTACTTTTCCTAAATTCTGAAATCTGTAGGCAGTATGCATCTGATAATATCAATATCTCGGGGCCATACTTAATGGACTTGCTTCCTGAGGTTATCCTCCCTCATTCTTTGTACAGGGCCCCATGTGCATGCAAGGTTGTAAGGGTATACTTTGAATCTGGGTACACATTTAGACAGAGCCCCTTTTCCTATGGTCAGTGCTCTAGTAAGAGCTATCAGTTCAGCTTTCCGTGCTGAAGTTCCTGGGGCCAGGGCTGAGGACTCAACTACTAGATCAAGGGTCACTACTGCATATCTGGCACAACAATGTCCATTAATGATGACAAGACTGCTTCCATCTACAAAGAAAGTCCGTCCAAGGTTCTCCAAAGGAACATCAGTCGAATCAGGGTGACTTGAGAATATAGTGTCCATAGTTTCTAAACAGTCATGATCAGGGGGTTCAAGACCAACTGGTAACAATGTAGCAAGATTCAGAGCTTGACTGACCTTCAATTGTATCTGGGGGTTTTCACACAGCATACTCTGATATCTCAACATTCGTGAATTAGCTAGAAGTTTCCTTTGTGTTTCCTTTGTGTTTCATCCACCATCTCCCACCTAAACACCACCACCTCTCCGCTGGACCCCTGCCCCACAGACTGGATAAAGAAATCCAAAGAAGACCTGAGCACACCACTGACCCATATTGTCAATGAATCCTTCTCCCAAGGTCGCATGCCAGACATCCTCAAAACTACAATCATCCGACCATCCCTAAAAAAACAAAACCTGGATCCCCTATACCCTGCATCCTACAGACCAATAGCAAGCCTACCATTCACCACCAAGATAATCGAGAAGATAGTCCAGCAGCAGCTTCAAGAACACCTGGACAACAACAATATACTGGACCCACAACAACACGGCTTCCGCCCATTACAAGGAGTCGAGACCCTCATGACCACACTGATGAACACCCTCATCATAGGAACCCAAGAAAAACATTCTGGATATGCCATGATCTTCCTTGATATATCAGCAGCCTTCGACACCATCTCCCACAACATCCTCATATGCAGATTGCAGTCAATTGGGATCAAAGACACCGTACTTCTATGGTTTTAATCCTACCTAATAGACAACAACTAATCCATACCAGCACCTCGACCTCGCCCCCCTTCCAACAACACCAAGGAGTATCTCAAGGATCCACGCTGTCCGCCATCCTCTTCAACATCTACCTACAACCGCTCTGCTCAGTCATACGTACCCACAACATCAACTTTCATATATATGCTGATGATATCATGCTCTACGCCCCAATTACAACCACAAATCCAACAAATATACATCTATCAGCATGTTTCACCAAAGTATCCGACTGGCTACAAGAAAATAACCTATCCATAAACATAAAGAAAACTGAAGCCCTCATAGTGACAAAAGACCCAGACTTCACACCGCCCACACACCTTAACATAGGAACCACATGCATTCAAATACAGCCACAAATAAGATATCTAGGCATTATCATTGACCAAGCCCTAACCCTCAAGCAACAAATTACTAAAACCACCGGAATTATATTCCACAAAGCAAAAACAGTGCAACGTCTCAGACCCCTCCTCGAACCTCAAGACTTCAGGATGGTAATGCAAACTATGACACTCCCACATCTGGACTACTGCAACATAATCTACCATGGACTACCAGCCACACAGACCAACCCCCTCCAAACCGCATTGAACACCACAGCGAGAATCATTCAGAGAGCAAGGAAAAGCGACCACATCACCCCAATTCTAAGAGACCTGCACATACTTCATTTCGAAGCACGAACTAAATACAAATCCATCCTACTCACCCACAAAGCCATCCACCAAACACAGAACACCCAGCTCCGCACCCTGCTGTCTCGTCCAGCTCATGGCAAAACCACCAGACAGGCCTCCAGCAACTCCCTCACCGTCCCTCACAAAAGAACCAAATGCTCTCAATGGACATGCAATTGAGCCTTCGAACGTTATACTCCATCCCTATGGAATTCTCTACCGAGCCACCTCAGAAACAATAACGATCTAATGTCATTCAGAAAGCAGCTAAAAACCATCCTATTCCAAGAATGCTTCAAAGCAACTCCCACCAGAAAGTGCACCAACCCCTGATCTCACCCATTATGGACCTCTGATCGAAAACTGAACTATACTGTCCATGTCTAAAGTCTGTCCTATGTCGAAATCATCAGTGTTGCCTACCTGGTGATGGCCCCACCCTTATACTTAATTATCCCCACCCTTGAGTGTAGCGCCGCTTTGACCCGGTGAAAAGCGGGATATAAATACAGTTAAATAAATAAATAATGGTTAGAACAGAGTGTGGTACAGTAACTTGAAGATTGCTCACTAAGAGGGCTGTAGCTGCAACAGCTCTCAAACAAGGGGCCAGTCTTTTGCAATTACATCCAATTGTTTTGACAAATAGGCTACTGGTCGTTGCCAAGATCCAATGAGATTGAGTCAACACTCCTAGAACATTTCCTTGTGACTCATGAACATAGAGATTGAAAGGTTTTCTGGACATCTGGTAGACCCAGAGCTGGTGATAACATCAGAGCGGTTTTCAAAGATCAAAAGGCTGCATCCTGTTCAAGTCCCTATTCCAATGGAGACTTTTCCATTCCTTTTGTAGCTTGATACAATGGTTTTGCTAGCAGCGCAAAATTGGGGATCCATATACGACAGTACTCTGCGGCACCCAAGAAGGCTCTCACTTGCCTCCTGGTGGTTGGAGTAGGGATACTGCATACAGCTTCTTTGCATTCTGGTCCCAGGCGTCTAATTCTGCTGGACAACTGGAATCCTAGGTATTTAACTTGTTTGACATAATTGCGCCTTGGCTCTTGAGACTTTGTATCCAGCCTCATTAAAAAGGTGCAAGAGTTCACTGGTGGCTTGTAGACATTCACTTTCTGAGTTGGTGGCTATAAGCAAGTTGTCCACATACTGGAGAAGAACCCTTTCTCCTGGGTTCACATAGTAGCTGGAAAGATCTTGATTTAAAATAGCACTGAAGAGAGTAGGTGAATTCTTGAATCCTTGAAGTAATCTAGTCCAGGTGAGTTGGCCCCGCCTTCCTGTTGTGGGGTCTTGCCATTCAAAAACAAACAAAAGTTGACTGGTGGGGGCTAGGCGCACACAGAAAAAGGCATCTTTCAGGTCCAAAACGGTGAAGTGAGCAGCCTCAGCGGGGATCAGTTCCTAGAGAGTGTAAGGGTTTGGTACTACAGGGTGTATAGTTTCAGCTGCATCATTCACTCGCCTCAGATCTTGTACTGGGCGGTAATTCCCTGTCCCAGGTTTCTTCACTGGGAGAAGGGGGGTGTTCCAAGGTGACTGACATTCCTTAAGAAGTCCATACTTCAGCAGTTTCATCAGATGGTGGTGAATTCCTTCAATGGCTGGTCGAGGGAGAGGATACTGCTTCACATGCACTGGTTCCACTCCCAGCTTGAGGGTGACAATGACAGGGGCTATGTTCTTCACTAGGCCAGGTGGATTATCTTCTGCCCATACTTCAGGTGGGGCTATGAGGTTGGTAGGTATGCAGGAACTAGCAGGCTTGATTGGAGATGCACTATAGAACCGCTACTCTTCTTCTCGGGGAACAGTCAGCACCATCAATCCAGCAGGCTTTGGGTTCACAGTAATTTGCATTTCTCCCCTTTCAGCAAAAGATATTTGTGGCTGGAGCTTAACAAGCATGTCTCGGCCCAGAAGTGGAATAGGGCATTCAGGCATATACAAGAACTGGTGCGTTATTTTCTGTCCCCCTAGTTCACACATGCGGTTCTGCAGGAGAGGCTTTGTGGCCTTAGCCCCAGTAGCTCTGACAATGGTGATGCATCGAGAAAACAAAGGGGCTACTGGCTTTAGTATTCTGCTCCTGTATCCCCCATAAAGTCCATATATTGGTCCCCTATTTTCAGACTGACCATAGGCTCCTGGGGACCCAGGGATCTTGGAGTCTGGTCTGGCCTAGTCTTCATCCATGCTGTAGCCCTCTTCGGCTGCCACTCACTCTATGGCTGCTTCCCTCTCTTGCTGGAACACTGTGCTCGGTTTATTTTTTTTCTAAAATCAAGTACTCCCTCCTCCCCTCCTGGGGGTGGAGTCAAGATACGGGCATTCACTTCTCTAATGTCCTTCTTCTCTGCAATGGGCACACTGATTCACACCCAATTGAGGCCTTTCACTTCCACGGCCTCTTCCACGTCCTCTGGTCCTTTGGTTAGGAAAACCTCCTCCACATCATTCAACTAAAGTATCAGCAAGAAGATCTGCTTTCTTCTTTATTTTACATTCACTTTCTCTATTACATTCATTTTCACGATTCACATACTTTCTGAGCTACTTCCATTGACTGTCATGCCCGCAAATCCATCCAGTTTCTGCAATTTCTGTTTTATATCTCTCTGGGACTGACTGACAAAAACGCAAATTCTCCTGGGCTGCTGGATCGCATGGGGTATATAGTGAGGGCTGCCTGCGCTATTTGGATCCCACTTGGGGCCATCAAGGCTGATGGGTCAGCATAATACTGTTTATTAGTTCAATCAAATCCTTTGGTTTCTCAGTGTAGGAGGCATAATGCCAGAAACAAAGCTGGTCAGCTGGCTATTGCAAAGCTGGCCCTGGACCTAGTGCAATAGGATAACGTGACCCTCCCTTTTACTGGTAGTTGTACATCTGAAGGCATACGGCAATCGGGCTGAACTAGCAAATGAATCCCTGCTTGTAGTGTCATCGGTGGACTGTGGCCTACTCTGAGTACTTTAAACTGTGCCGGGGCTTTCGGTCAAGAGGGGGTGCACGTCCTCCTGCTACGGAGGTGGCTGGTGACATTTGCAGGGAGGCATCCCCCCCCCCCCCCGCCCCAGGATCTGCTCGGGGTGGTGGAAGAGCTGAGGGAACTGGCCTATAAAGATAATAAATGGGCAGGTTGTTATTTTTTTTTTTTTTAAACATTTAACCAGGAATCCTATGTAGGGGAACTGATCAGGGAACATTCTCTGTACAATCTAATAAACACAGGAAACTACGGGGCCATGAAGTAACTAACACTAGCCATCCCCCTTTCACAGAGCATTTCTAATAGGGACAGAGACAGCTTATGTCTGTAGTCTTCAGCAAAGTCCTTGCTAGAATTCCTAGGCATACATTTCAACAAAATCGGCCCCCTCCTCCACATGTGCTTGTCTACAGACAGAGGGGGCGGGCTGCATTTCCCTTTGCACTAAGCATAATGGATGTGTGTGCTCCTTCTAAATAAGAACAATTTAGATAAAGTCCTTAAAATATAAAACTATTATTTTGCAACATGTTATAACATCAATCCCAACAGAAAGAACTATAGCTCCTAACATGACGGCCACATATCTGTTACGTATGACTGGAATAAAATTACTTGGCATGAAAACTAACTGCCAGCCATAATCAGCATGTCTCTGCAAAAGAAATTACTTTAAATCTTACAGTTTTAGGAAGCAGATATTCAAAGGACATTCTGAATACTTTTTCCATAAAGTGGGTGGATATCTAGAATACATATACACTTTTTTTCTATCTTACTTTTTATTAACAATAAGTATGTCTTCTATGAGGTGCTTGCTGCAGTATATCAGGAACTAGAATTCAAACACGATGAACTCCTTATCCACTCAGGATTTAAATCACTTTCAAGTCGCGATCTGGTACTACTGGCTCGGAATGGTTCTTAACCTCTACTTCGTAGGACAAAGGGAAAACAAAAGCAGTTTCCTGAATTTCTCTATTATTTCTGTTTGGACCATAAAATCTGCCTATCTGATCGGAATAAAGTATTTATTTTAAGGTAACATGCCGTAACACGTAATACTAACTCTACAAAATCCTCCTCACTTGGTCCGTACCACAAAGCAGGGCTGAGATATAATCAAGAACAGCTGAGGAGCTCAAAAGGGGTTAATAAGAACTTAACCCTTTCCAGGCTAAGCCCAAAACTATCGGGATTCAAAATTATGACTAAACATTCCTATTAAATGATATATAATACATGACCTTAGCAGAAGGAACATCACTATTAAAACACATTGAATAAAACAGGTACAATTTTCCTAAAATAAGCACAAATTAACCCAGCTACAAAGTGTTGAGATTAAGCCTTCACAGGGTTAAAAAGACACTGCACATTCCTGTCTTCAAACATGCCCCGTCTCTCTCCGCTAGCTAGTTTCATGCTGTGCTGAAGGAACAAAAAACTAGAATGAATGAAACAGCTTCTTGATTCTACAGTGACTTTGGCATAAGTGTTTGCATCCTTTTCTCACTACTATTTCTTAATCGGTAAACTGTCACAAATTACCCAACAGAATAATCTTACATCATACCAGAAGGGAAACTCGCGGTTTTAACAGATAACAAAAATCAGAGACAAACAACAAACAGTAAGAACAGACGAACAGGAACTGCGCTACTCAGACGTCCGCTCTCGCTCGGCCTGTATTTCAAGACCTCTCACTCACACAAGCAATCATAATTTAACAAGAAATCATTTTGAGCCAGTTTTGCAGAAGCTGAGAAGCATCCACTAAGCTAAGAACAAACCTTTCTAGCTTCTCTGCTAGTTTAAAACTATAAATTCTAACTGTTGATTTTTGGTGGGATTATTATTATAACTTTTAACTGTGGTTTTTGACGAAGCTTGGGGGCATTTAGACTGATTTCCTTTTGTAGACTTACATCAGATATCTGTATTTGTGGCGGATTGACAGTTATAACAAACTAGGGTTTTACCCTTGCTGCACTGGTTGGTGAAACCGTATTCCCAGGGAGGAGCTGCTTTGGAGCATTGCACACCTGGCCTGACACTGGTCTGAGCCAGTGTTGCAGAAGCTGAGAAGCATCCACTAAGCTAAGAACAAACCTTTCTAGCTTCTCTGCTGGCTTAAGACTATAAATTCTAACTATTGATTTATTAGGGGATTACTATTATAGCTTTTAACTATGGTTTTAGACTAAGCTTGGGGCATTTAGACTGCTTTCCTTGAATAGACTTACATCAGATATCTGTGTGTGTGACAGAGAGTTATAACAAACTAGGTTTTTACCCCTCCTTCACTGGTTGGTGAAACCCTAATCTCCAGGAACAAGCAGAAATGTAGTCTTTACATATGGGTATCGTCGGTACCGATGGAGCCTGCCCTGGAATGCTCCCCAGCGTCCAATTAGAAAGCCTTTGGGAGCATCCCAAGCACCTGCGTGCAGCCTTCCCGCCTTTCCCAACTGTCTCTCTCCAGTTCTTTGTTTTCCGCGGAGCCGGCAGGTCGCACTTCCTGTCACCGCAGAAAATATCCCATTTATTCTTCTTTTTTGTGGTCGCGTCTGCCTTCCTTCGACACTACACTGGTACCGCCAGTTCTTTCTTTATTTACTTGTAAAAAAAAAAAAAAATCTTTTCCTGGTGTCTTCCAGCTTTTTCTCTTCTGGTGCCACGCGCCATTTTGGGCACTAGGCCCAATTTTCCTCTACAATGGAAAAACCCGCTTCGGGTTTTAAAAAGTGTTCCAAGTGTGGCGGTATCATCTCCGTCACCGATACTCATGAGTGGTGCCTCAAATGTTTAGGTCCTGACCACTCTATCTCCGA
This sequence comes from Ichthyophis bannanicus, assembly GCA_033557465.1. NCBI lineage: Eukaryota > Metazoa > Chordata > Amphibia > Gymnophiona > Ichthyophiidae > Ichthyophis > Ichthyophis bannanicus. The sequence goes on from CM066035.1 coordinate 735,857,752, forward strand.
GTGTGTTGCCTGTGGGATGATGTCAAAGAGGGATCGGCAAAACCGAACTGCTAACCTTAGCACCCTTTTTCCCTCCGATGCAGCATCTGTGGCATCAACATCTTCCAAGGCTTCGTCTTCCTCCCATGGATCTCAGGTAACTAAACATAAGTCTAGCCAGTCCTCAAAGGGTAGATCTCCTTCTAAGTATCGAGATGCCTCTGGCATTGCCATTGAGGGACTCACACCGGCAAAATTGCCCCGGCGGGAGGCTTCAGCTTCCAAAGCATCATCGGGCCTCCAGGATGTTCTCGAGGCCCCAACCTCGGCAGAACTACTGGTGCCATGATCTAGGGTACCGGCCGCTTTGTCCAGTACCGATACTCAGGCATCGGCAGCATCGATAGACCAGAGATTCGTGGCTATTGAACGCAGTCGTTGGCTCTTCTCTCGGCATCGATGCCCCCGAAACCGCTTCAGACAATTCAACCGGTACCGGTACTTGTACCGGCACCTACATCAGTACCAGAGGCAATTGCATCGACGTCGGCAGGTGGACTACCGATACCGACGCATGCTGTGCCCTCTGGTACTGACAAGTCGGTACCGGACCCTGTCGATACCGACTTCGATCGGTACCGGTATCGGGCACTGCACGATTATCCGGACAGGAGATACTTTGAATCCTCCGACGAGTCTGAAGACTCTGACAGCTCTGTCGATACCAGAGTACTTCTTCCTGAGGATTCTTCCTCTCCTAAACGTAGGATGTCTCTTCCAGAGGATATATCCTTCCAGGATTTTATCCTGGATGTGGCTCGGGGTCTTTCCATCACAGTGGCTCCTGAAACAGAGCCTAGGGCAAAGGAGTTGGAGATTTTATAGTATCCTAAAGCTCCCAAAGAGGCAGCTACTTTGCCTATTCATGAGATTTTGCATGATCTCATGCTAAGGATGTGGGAAACACCTCTCACCACTTCTCCTCATTCTCGTAGGCTCGATACCATGTATCGAGTTCTTCCCTGTCCTGGATTTCAAAAACTCAGCTGCCCCACCATTCCATGGTGGTGGAATCAGCTATGAGAAGGATCAAGAGTGCAAAAAGACATGCATCTAACCCTCCAGGATGTGAATGTAGAACTCTTGATGCCTTTGGGCGTCGAACCTTCCAGGCCTCTATGCTTTCTGCCAGGATTAGTTCCTACATTTTATATATGGGAATGTTTCTTAAGGAAGTTACAGGAGGTCTAGAGCTTATGAGCCCTCTCCTTCCTGATGATAAGAGACAAGATTATCTTGCACTTATCAAACATGCTCGTGCAGCTTTTGATTGCTTTGAGTGCATAAACAGAACTTCTGCTATTGCCATAGGCGCACATAGGATTGCCTGGCTCCAGGCATCTGACTTGGAACTTTGGGTACAGGACAAACTGGGGAATATTCCTTGCACAGAAGAGAATCTCTTTGGCAAAAATTGGCAAGAGAAAGCTAATGAGCTAGATGCTGATAATCTCACCTTGGATAGATTATCAAAATCTACAGTGGACCGTGCAAGGAAAAAGTCCTACAAAAAACCATTCTTCACTAGAAAGAAGAAGTTCTACTCCTCCTATACCCAGCAAGGGCATTGTTTAGGTCAGTCTGCCCAAAAGGGTCAGCAGCAACCTAAACAAAGAAAAACAAAGGCTGCTAAGCCTCAACCAGCTCATCAGACTCAGCCTCCACAGGGGCTTTGACTCCCATCTAGAGAACTGTCTTCCTGGCCCTGGATGGGCCAGAGCCTTCCACCATTCCAGGAAGGTTATGTTATTTTGACCCCAGATGGGGGCAGATAACAGCAGAAAATTAGACTCTGTCTATTGTAAGAGAGGGATACAAGCTTCACTTCCTCAGCATGCCCCCTCCTACAATGGTAAGACAGTTCAATTCTCAGACCTCTCTCAACTCCCAGTTAGATCACGAGGTCAGTCTGCTTCTTGCCCAAAGGGCAATAGAAGAAGTACCTATTCATCAACAAGGTACAGGGTTCTATTCCCCTTTTTCCTTATTCCAAAGAAAACAGGAGGGCACAGACTTATTTTGGACCTCAGAGAATTGAACAAATTCCTGTTCAAAGAGAAATTCAGAATGATTTCTCTGGGAACTCTACTGCCATACCTTCAGAGTCAGGATTGGCTTTGTTCTCTAGATCTCAAGGATGCGTACACTCATGTTCTCATCCATCCAACTCACCGAAGGTTTCTTCGCTTTCTATTTCAAGGGAAGCACTACCAATACAGAGTTCTTCCTTTTGGCCTGGCCTCGGCACCAAGGGTGTTCACAAAATGCATGGCTGTGGTGGCAGCATTCCTCCGCATCCTAAAAATATTCATCTTCCCTTACTTGGACGATTGGCTTCTTCGAGCCCCATCAGAGCCAGAGGCCAGGTTTTCTCTATCTTGCACAATGCGTATCCTTCAATATTTGGGACTTATCATAAACTTCCCAAAATCCAACCTAGTTCCCACAGTCTCTAGAGTTCATAGGAGCCCTGCTGGATACCAGACAGATAAGGTCCTATCTTCCACAGTCCCGCTGCCTTCGCATGGTGCAGTTAGCTTCCCAAGCAATGCTAAAGTCTCACCTCACTGCTCGGGAAATGTTACAATTGCTAGGCCACATGGCATCCACCGTGCATGTGGTCCCTTATGCTCGCCTCCATATGAGAGCAGCCCAGTGGACTCTATCCACTCAGTGGACTCAGGTGTCAGGTTGCCTATCAGAAAAAATAGCAACCTCAGATCATCTTATTTTGTCTCTCCAATGGTGGCGGTCACCCCAGAATGTGTTGGTGGGGTACCCTTTTCAGCAACCCCCACCCCAAGTAACTCTAACAGCAGATGCCTCAGAGGTGGGTTGGGGAGCCCATTTGCAAGGCCTCTCTACCCAGGGTTCCTGGACTCCACAGGAGACCGATCTACACATCAATCTCCTAGAGCTCAGAGCAATCTTTCTTGCTCTTCGAGTGTTTCACACCCAGCTCAGCTACAAAACTGTCCTAATTCAAATGGACAACCAGGTAGCCATGTTCTATGTGAACAAGCAGGGAGGAACAGGCTCTCTGTCGCTCTGCAACGAAGCTTTGCGACTAAGGGCCCTCGCCAGAGAGCATCAGATTCATCTCCTTGCAGTGTATCTTCCAGGCATTCAAAACTCTTGGGCAGACAGACTCAGTCAAGTTCTGCTTCCACACGAATGGTCTCTCCATGCAGACCAGGTGGCAAAAATTTTCCAATTTTGGGGAACCCCGGACATAGACCTCTTTGCAAGTCTGCTGAATGCCAAACTTCCCCGGTTCTGTTCCAGAATTCCGGCTCAGGGTTGTCAGGCCAGGGATGCCTTCCTCCTCCATTGGGGTCGGGACTTTCTGTATGCCTTCCCACCCATTCCCCTAATTCCCAGAACTTTATTCAAGCTTCAGAGAGACAGAGGTCATATGATTCTCATAGCCCCACATTGGCCACGACAAGTATGGTACCCTCTGCTCTTACATCTCTCTCAAGCTCCATCTCTGGAGTTAGGATCTGCTCCAGATCTCCTATCCCAGGAGGATGGGATGCTGTGGCATCCCAATCCCCAGTCTCTACATCTCAGGGCCTGGTTGCTGAAAGCCTAGAACTTCATGGTCTTAACCTTTCTCAGCAAGTAAAGGATATCATTTATGCTTCCAGGAAACCATCCACAAGACACTCTTATACTTTCAAGTGGAAAAGGTTTACCATATGATGTTTGCAGACGGGTCTTAACCCTCTTGCAATACCTCTGGAATCATTACTAGAATATCCCTTTCATTTGTCTAATGCAGGGCTTAAGACCAATTCAGTGAGAGTTCATTTGAGCGCTATTGCAGCTTCTCTCAAGCCTTTAAATGGGCAACCTATTTCCTCGCATCCTCTCATAGCGAGATTTATGAGAGTCCTTTTTGTAACTAAGCCTCCCATTAAGCCACTACTGGTGGCATGGAATTTAAATCTGGTTCTTGGCCAGCTCATGAAGCCGCCTTTTGAACCATTGGCTACTACCTCATTGAAATTCCTTTCCTAGAAGGTTATTTTTCTTATTGCAATCATATCAACACAGTGAATTACAAGCATTGGTGGATGATCCTCCTTATACAAGGTTCCATCATGATAAGGTAGTCCTTAGGACTCATCCTCACTTTATGCCAAAGGTGCTTTCACCTTTTCATTTAAACCAAGCAGTTTACCTTCCTGTTTTTTCCCCAAGGCCTCATGCCTCTAATGCAGAAAGGAATCTTCATACTTTGAACTGTAAAAGAGCTTTGGTCTTTTACTTGCAAAGGACGCAGCAACATAGAACGTCCTCTCAACTCTTTGTTGCTTTTGATTCTAGTCATTTAGGACTTCCAGTCTCCAAAAGGACACTGTCCACCTGGATTGCACAGTGTATATCTTTTGCCTATCGGAGTAAGAATCTTTCTCTTGAAGGCCATGTCACAGCACACAATGTGAGAGCCATGGCAGTCTCTATGGCTCATCTTCACTCTGTGTCTATCGACGACATCTGTCGAGCAGTTACCTGGGCCTCGGTTCATACCTTCACAGCCCATTACTGCTTGGACAAGGACTCCCGCCGGGATGCCTTGTTTGGTCAGGCTGTTCTTCAACACCTGTTCCATTCTTAATCAACTCCTACCCACCATTCCCGGTAGGATGCCGGAGATCCATGGGGGGACGTGGAGCCCTTTCAAAAGGGCACACAACTTCTGGGGTTTCTCCCTGGCATCTGTAGTTAGGGAGTCCCAATATGTGAAGACTACATTCCTGCTTGTTCCTGGAGATATCATAGTTACTTACCTGTAACAGGTGATCTCTGGGAACAGCAGGAATTTAGTCTTTACAACCCACCCACCTCCCCTAGGAGTTGTATCTCTCTATCTCTCTCTGTTCTCTCTCCCTCTCTCTGTCTCTTTCTCTCAGCTTTAAACTCAGCTGGAGAGAGACAGTTGGGAAAGGTGGGAAGGCAGCACGCAGGCGCTGTGGGATGCTCCCAAAAGCTTTCTAACTGGATGCTGGGGAGCGTTCCCACACAGGCTCCGTCGGTACCGATGATACCTTTATGTGAAGACTAAATTCCTGCTGTTCCCGGAGATCACCTGTTACAGGTGAGTAACTATGCTTTCCCAGGGAGGAGCTGATTTGGAGCATTGTACACCTGGCCTGACACTATTCTGAGCCAGTTTTGCAGAAGCTGAGAAGCATCCACTAAGCTAAGAACAAACCATTCTATCTTCTCTGCTGGCTTAAAACTATAAATTCTAACTGCTGATTTTTGGGGGGATTACTATTATAGCTTTTAACTGTGGTTTTAGACAAAGCTTGGGGGCATTTAGACTGCTTTCCTTGTATAGACTTACATCAGATATCGGTGTGTGCCCACAGTTCAGGAACAGCCTACTCGCCAGGGACACTTCGGTTCCCACCCACTCTACCCTTCACCCTACCCACCCCAGTGGCTACATTGCCTTTATAGTGGTCACATATGTGCCATCTATCCTTTCTTACTTGGGTTAAAAGTCCACATTTTCTTAATCCTTTCTTCTTCTTCTACCTCTTCTTGGGCTGCTTAACCAACATGTCGTGTATTCAGTGCAATAACTGCGGTACTTTCATTCCAAGACGAATCATTTGGAGGCTAAGCGCTTGTCCTATCTGCCTCATTTCAGCTGCCATGCATGACGAATTGACTGTACTAAGGAAAGACCTAGTTGCCATGCATAAAGAAGTGACTCTACTGAGGGAGGAAATGGCTGCAATGAAACGCACCTCTTCTAGGATACAAACTGAAAAAAGTCCGCCACCGCTCCCACAAAGAATCAAACACCCCAGGAACAAATGGATCACAGTGGGTTCTGGAAGATTGCAACCTGTAATGCAGAGACATCCTATACATCAAGAGATATCCCTGCATAATGCCTTCTCTGCCTTGGCTAATGAGGATGCTCAATCCAATGAAACTGAAGGGCCCTTAAATGAGTCAGACAATGCCCAGTCTCCTGCTAAAGCACCAAATATGAAGAAAACCTCACCAAACAGAAAACTACTTGGAGATTCCATTATCAGAGGCACCAACTTGGGAACATAGTTCAAAGGAGAGAAGATAGTCATGTGCCTCCCAGGCTCGACAGCCAGCAGGAATTCAAACCAAGTTGTTGAAATACTTAGCGCACAAAGTGAACACTCCAAACTTGATGTTCTTATCCACTTGGGTACAAATGATCTGGGTAGAAACAGTGCCTCTACAGTCCAAAAGGACTTCCAATCTCTGGGAGAGAAACTCAAGCCCATTTTTAAAACTGTTGCATTCTCAGAGGTTCTGCCTGTTCTTGGTAAGGGGACAAAAAGGCTGCATCGTATTAACAGCTTTAATACATGGCTCCAGACCTGGTGCAAACAAGAAGGATTCAGATTTATTGGCGACTGGGGAAACAGATGGACCAACAAGAGACTATACTGTGCTGATGGACTACATCTCTCTGTCACAGGGAAAAGAATCTTAAGTGAAAAATTCAGGCAGTATGTGGATATGCATTTAAACTAGGAAAAGGGGGTGACAGATGTGGAAGGTGAAGACCTGCACCCCACCCCCTGCAAAAGCAGAAGAACATCAGAAACAGCCACACTTTTAAACCACACATCAAAAACAAGTGGGAAGATGTGGGCAGAACAAAATCAATGCAAAATACACACAAGCTAGGTAAATGCTGGAAAGCAATGAACACAAATGCTCGAAGCTTAGCCAACAAAGTTCCGGACCTGGAAGCCCTAATGGTGGAAATGGGTTTGGACACTGGCCATTACAGAAACATGGTTTAATGAATTGCATGATAGGGATATAACCATAGCTGGCTATAATCTATTCAGAAGAGACAGAGAAAATGGAAAAGGAGGAGGAGTAGCCTTGTATGTCAAAAGCAATATTAAAGCTACTGAAATGCAGGGGACATGGGGAAAAGAAGAAGCACTATGGATTATGTTGGAAAGAGGAGATGGCACTATCATCCATACTGCTATAGTCTACAGACCTCCGACTCAAATTTATTTATTTATTTATTTATTAACAATTCTTATATACCGCACTATTAGACATCAGCGCGGTTTACATTGAACAAAAAAACATCCGACAATTTACATATGTCTGGTCATTACATTTAACAGGAAGTATAACTTGGCGAAATAGGGGAAACTAAATACAATGAGGGTTATCTGATAAAGGATATCCTGGTTAACTATATACAATGGTGGTACAATAGAGATATATAACGAATTGATTATAGATATTGCCAAGATAGCCACAAAGGGGGTAGCGATCATTTTGGGTGACTTTAATCTACCTGATGTGGATTGGATTACTCCTTCTGCACATCTGGAAAGAAGCAAAAAAAATGTAGATGATCTCCAAGATGCATCACATAGACAAATGGTCATGGAACCAACCAGGGAAAGATCAACACTGGATTTAGTGCTCACTAACAATGATAGCGTGTCAAATGTCTGGGTGAGTGCCCCTGTGAGCAACAGTGATCATCACACGGTGTGGTTTGAGATAAAATTCAAGGCACAGGCCAAACATAGCAAGCTCAAAGTCCTAAACTTCAAAAACACTTACTTCAATAAAATGGCCGAGTACCTAAAGGAGGAGATGACAGGGTGGAAGGAGATAAGGGAAGTGGAATTGCAATGGGCTAAACTAAAGGTGACAATAAAAGGGGCAACAGATAAATATGTAAAAAAAGTAAATACAAACAAGAGGAGAAGGAAACCTATTTGGTTTTCCAAAGAAGTGGCTGCTCAAATAAAGGCAAAAAACACAGCTTTCGCAAAATTCAAAAACTTGCAAACAGAAAAACACAGAAATGAATACAGGATCAAACTCAAAGAGTCAAAAAGAGAAATAAGGATAGCAAAATCAAAGGCAGAGGAAAAGATGGCTAAAGATGTTAAGGGTGGCAACAAAACTTTCCCGAATATACCTGAAGAAAGGAAGAAGATCAGAGTTGAAATTGCAGGTCTCAGAAGTGCTGGGAAAGGACTTGTGGAAAGTGACATAGAAAAAGCGAAATTGCCAAACAAATACTTCTGCTCTGTTTTTATTAAAGAAAATCCTGGAGATGGACCAGCTGTGACTCCCAAATATAAAAATGGGAATGAAGTAGATACCACACCATTCACAGAAGATGAGTCGTTGGAACAACTTGCTAAACTGAAAGTGGACAAAGCCATGGGACCGGATGGGATACATCCCAGGATACTGAAAGAGCTCAAAGAGGTTCTTGCAGGGCCGTTAAAGGATGTTTTCAACAGATCCTTGGAAACAGGAGAGGTTCCTCAGGACTGGAGAATGGCTGATGTCATACCTCTACACAAAAGTGGTGACAGGGAAGAAGTGTCAAACTACAGACCCGTGAGCCTTACCTCGGTGGCAGGAAAAGTAATGGAGGCACACCTGAAAGAGCGAATAGTGAACTTTCTCAAAACCAACAGATTGCAAGATCCGAGGCAAGATGGTTTTACTGAAGGATGGTCTTTCCAAACAAATCTGATTGAGTTCTTTGACTGGGTGACCAAGGAACTAGATCAGGGGCATGCGATGGATGTCATCTACCTGGATTTCAGCAAAGCCTTTGATACTGTTCCTCATAGGAGGCTTGTCAATAAACTCAGTAGCTTGGGGATGGGTCCCAAGATGGTAAACTGGATTAGAAATTGGTTGACAGACAGGCGACAGAAGGTGATGGTACATGGAGCTCACTCGGATGAAAGGAAGGTGATTAGTGGGGTGCCCCAGGGTTCGGTCCTGGGCCCGGCACTGTTCAAAGTATTTGTGAGTGATATTGCTGAAGGACTGAATGGAAATATCTGTCTTTTTGCAGATGACACAAAAATTTACAACAGAGTGGACTCCCCTAGGGAGTGGATAACATGAGGAAAGATCTACAAAAGCTGGAAGAATGGTCTAATGCTTGGCAATTACGATTTAATGTGAAAAAGTGCAGTGTTATGCACTTAGGTAGCAGAAATCCAAGGGAAATGTACGCAATAGGGGGCGAGAGGTTGGTGTGCATGGTTCAGGAGAAAGACCTTGGTGTGATTATCTCTGATGATCTCAAGGTGGCAAAACAGTGCGAGAAGGCAGTGAAAAAAGCCAGGAGGATGTTGGGCTGCATACAAGAGGGATTACCAGCAGAAAGGAAGAGGTACTTATGCCACTGTACAGGTCGCTGGTGAGGCCTCACTTGGAATACTGTGTTCAGTTTTGGAGACCATATCTTGCAAAAGATGTTAAAAGACTGGAAACTTCAGAGGACGGCAACCAAAATGATTTATGAGCCTGTGTAAGAAACCTTATGAGAAGAGATTTGAAAACCTAAATATGTACACTTTGGAGGAGAGGAGGGATAGGGGAGATATGATTCAGACCTTTAAATACTTAAAGAGGAACGATGAACAAACAAACCTCTTCCAAAGACGGGGAAACTGCAAAACTAGAGGGCATAACATGAAGCTGCAAGGTGGAAAATTGAAAGGCAATGTCAGGAAATATTTTTTCACTGAAAGGGTGGTGGATGCTTGGAATGCTCTCCCAATGGAAGTGGTGGGGGCAAACATGGTGACGGAATTAAAAACAGCCTAGGACAAGCACAGCGGATCCCTTTACAGCAACAGGATAAAAACAAAATAAACGGAACCATCTAACTTCTCAACAAATAGGGGTGTCCTACATGAAGTGGTGGGTCCACCCCTAAACAAAGACATGGGGAGGGGTGGCCTGCATGGAGCGACGGGTGCATCTACTCTTGCCGTATATTTGCTGGGCAGACTGGGGGGACCATGCTGGTCTTTATCTGCCGTCATTTACTATGTTACTATGTTAGAAATAGTCATTCCTCACATGTATTATCTACAAAATCTTTTGGGTTGGGATAACACTGATATACTGGAGTGAAATCATGCTGGTCTTTATCTGCCGTCATTTACTATGTATATGTTATTATGATAGGAGGCCACCTGTGCTGAGCGAGCTTGAGGAAAAGGTGCTGTGCACCATGGACGAGGAGGCATTGACTAGTGTTAGCAATCTTGACAGGTCATGATCCTCACAGCAACCAGGTTGCTAGTGCTTCCCTGCTTCAATGGTGGTCATGGTGGAGCAACACAAACCCCTGGCTGTTCATGAAACCAGTCTGCATCATTTACGCATTACCAACACCACCCCCCCCCCCCCCCCCCATTGCCCAGCTTCACAACCATACCTGAGGGGCCTCCACATCTGTACTGCACTGGATAAGTGACCTGGAACTGGTGTTGCCAGATAGTTTTTCAGCTTTGCCGTTTCATCAGCTATAGAATGGGCATGCAGTAGCTATGGATGTAGAGGCATAGGTCGCTGTACAGTGGTCACACTAGCACCATACAGATGTAGAAGGGTCACTGTCGGCTGTCCACTTGGAGCTAGAGCATGCCAGAGGGCTTGAGGCATAGCAAAATACCTGCCTCCCACTCATCCCTCTTTCCCACATCAAACCTGTGTTCCCATGCACCCCATCTGGCCCACTCTCCTGTGCACATCTGACCCTTATCCCTTGGTGTTTGTGCAGTGCCTCACACATATTATGATGGTGGCATGGACATTCATTGTCTTGGTCAGTGTGACAAGTTGAATTTGCATGGGGTACCAGGAAATCGAACCCTTGCTTCCTTCGTGTCAGCAACATATGCACATCAAGCTGGACTTTTTATTTATTTTTTAACAACTTTTTTATACCGTCTTTCTACAAGTCAAGACGGTTTACAAAGAACTGAGTGCAAAAACATTGTAACTTAACAGTAAAGTGTGCATTACACAGAACATTCAGTACAAAACAAGATTAAACATCAACACATTTGGGTACTTATTTACAGAGTGGTGGTGACCTGCATAAGAGCTTAAGAGAGTTATTATTTAGGGGCTTGTTTACAAAGCCGCGATAGTAGTTAAAGATCGCGAACCGCTAGCGTGGCTTTGTAAACAAGCCCCTTAGTGTTTTGTCCACAATGTTCAAAGAATAGCAGGGTTTTTAAACTTTTGCGGAAATCAGTGGTTAGTTGAATTGATCTTATTTGATGTGGTAGTGCATTCCAGATGGAGGAAGCATATATAGAAAATGCTCTACTGTTCGCTCTTTGCTTGAGGGTTTGTCCATGTGTATTTTAGGGTGTTTACTATAGCTGATCTCCTGGGTCTGCCAGTGATGTTATGTATTAATAGGAGGGTCTGGCTGTTTTCTGATTGGTAAGTTAATATCTTGTGAATGTTGTGTAGGATTTTGTTTTTGATCCTGCTTGAAATGGGTAACCAAAGTAGCTGTTTAAGGAGAGGGGTGATGTGCGTTTGTCAGGATTTGGCCATTATGATTCTTGCTGTGGTGTTCTGTGCTAGTTGCAGGGGTATACTGTGCTCTTTGGGAAACCGTGATAGATGGAGTTGCAGTAGTCAGATAGTGGAGTGATTATTGCCTGACAAACTGTGCAGAAGTCCGTTGGGGAGAGTTTACAGAGATTTTTTAGGGTGTGGATCTTAAAGTAAACAGACTTGGTGATGCGGCTAATTTGTGGTTGAAAGATGAGCTCTTGGTCTAGTGTGATACCCAAGTCATTGATTTGTGTTTTGACTATGATTGGGTTGTTCTTTATCATGATCATTGTTGGTGGGATGAATTTCTTGTTCCTTGTGATGTGAAGTAGATCGGATTTGCTGAAGTTGAGCATGAAGTTGTTTTCTATGAGTCATAGATCTATTGGTGTGAAAATTTTTGAGAGCTTGGTGTAGTCTGGTGATGCGGTGGAAAAGGGGGTAAACATCATTATGTCGTCTGCATATAGATGTTACATTCCTTTCCCTCTATCCCTGTCACCATGGACATTAGAAACATAGAAACATGATGACAGAAAAAGACCGCATGGCCTATCTAATCAGTCCTTATATATCAACAACTACAACAATCCACTTTTTACCTTTAGAGATCCTCTGTGTTGGTCCCATGCTTTTTTGAATTCAGTTACTGTCCTCATCTCTACCACCTCCACTGGGAGACTATTCTATGGATCCGCTACTCTTTCCGTAAAGAAATATTTCCGCATATCACTCCTGAATCTATCTCCTTTCACCCTCATCCCATGTCCCCCCGTAGCAGAACTTGCTTTCAATTGAAAGAGGCTCTCTCCCTGAACATTTCTGCCACAGAGGTATTTAAACATCTCAATCATATCACCTCTATGCTGCCTTTCCTCTAAGGTGCACATATTAAAATCCTTAAGTCTGTCCTCATATGCTTTATAATGAAGGCCACTAATCATTTTAGTAGCCACCCTCTGCACCGACTCCATCCTGTTCACATCCTTTTGAAGGTGCAGTCTCCAAAATTGCACACTATACTCCAAATGAGGTCGCACCAAAGACTTATACAGAGGCATTATCACCTCCTTTTTTCTGCTAGCCATTCCTCTCCGTATGCACCCAAGCATCCTTCTAGCTTTTGCCGTCACCTTTTCTACCTGTTTAGCTACTTTAAGATCATCAGACACAACCACGCCTAGGTCCCGCTCTTCTTTAGTGGACAAAAGTACTTCACCCCCTATACTGTATTGCTCCCTTGGATTGCTGCAGCCCAAATGCATGACTTTACATTTTTTAACATTAAATCCCAGCTGCCAAATTCTAGACCATTCTTCAAGCTTAGCTAGATCCCTCCTCATGTTATCTATACCTTCCTGGGTGTCTACTCTATTGCAGATTTTGGTATCATCCGCAAAGAGGCAAACCTTACCCGACAGCCCTTCCGCAATATCAATAACAAAGATGTTAAAAAGAATCGGACCAAGGACAGATCCCTGGGGCACACCACTGGTAACATCCTTCTCCTCAGAGTGAGCTCCATTTACTTGTACTCTTTGTCGCCTCCCACCCAACCAATTTCTAACCCAAGCAGTAACTTTAGGGTCCATCCCTAGGGTGCTCAGTTTGTTTATAAGTCGCCTGTGAGGAACAGTGTCAAAGGCTTTACTGAAATCTAAATACACCACATCTAGAGCTCTCCCTCGGTCCAACTCCCTGGTCACCCAGTCAAAGAAATCAATCAGATTTGTCTGACAAGACCTGCCTCTGGGGAATCCATGCTGCCTCGGATCCTGTAATCCGCTGGACTCCAGAAACCTCACTATTTTCTCTTTTAGCAGCGTTTCCAATAATTTACTCACCACCGAAGTTAAACTAACCGGCCTGTAGTTTTCAACTACATCCTTACTTCCGCTTTTGTGTAAAGGCACCACATGAGCCTCTCTCCAGTCCTTTGGCACCACTCCCGACTCCAACAAGGCATTGAAAAGGTCAGTCAGTGGAGTTGCTAGAACGTCCCCATTTTCCCTCAGTATTCTAGGGTGTATCCCATCCGGTCCCATCGCTTTGTCTACTTTAAGTTGAGCTAGTTTCTCACGAACACAGTCTTCTGAAAATTGTTCAAGATGTCCCTCGCTTCTGTTCCTATTTGTGGGTGTTTTCTGAGGTCCTGCTCCTGGTTCTTCATCTGTGAACACAGAACAAAAATATTTGTTAAGCAATTCTGCTTTATCCTTATCAGCTTCTACATATTCCCCCCCCCCTGCACCCTTGAGACTGACAATACCACTTTTGCCCTTCCTCTTCTCACTAATATATCTGAAAAATGTCTTATCCCCCCATTGATTTCTTCTGTCACCCCCTTGGCCCTGTTCAAGGCTATGGCTCCCAGAACATGTGCTCCTGCCCCCTTGCCTGTCTCAGTCACATGCTTGCCATGAGCTGCCATTTCTTCATAAGAACATAAGAAATGCCATACTGGGTCAGACCAAGATCCATCAAGCCCAGTATCCTGTTTCCAATAGTGGCCAATCCAGGTCACAAGTACCTGGGAAGTTCCTAAAAAGGCACACAGGTTCTACAATGCTCATCCCGGGGCAAGCAGTGGATTTGCTGGGTCCTCTTTAATAATGGTTTATGGGTATTTCGTCCAGGAACTTGTCCAAACCTTTTTTAGATCCAGCTACACTGACAGATTTTATTACATCCTCTAGTAACAAATTCCAGAGTTTCATTATGCATTGAGTGAAAACATATTTTCTCTTATTAATCATAAATGGGTTATGTTGTAGCTTTGTTGCATGTCCCCTAGTCTTTCTACTTTTTGATGGCATAAACAACCAATCTATGTTTGCCTGTTCTATTCCATTCATTATTTTAAAGACCTCTATCATATATTCCTTCAGCCATATCTTTTCCAAATTGAAGAACCCTAACCTTTTAAGCTTTTCCTCATAGGGGTGTCCTTCCATCCCTTTACTATTTTGATGTCTCTTTGTACCTTTTCTAATTCTGCTATATCCTTTTTAAAGATATGGTGACCAAAATTGCACACAATATTGTGGGCCGGCAGTCATACTAGGCGGCTGCCTAGTAGGGGCGGCGGGCTATATTACTTGTGTCTTGCTTCAGCCTGGTAGCTGAGGCCCTTAATTGTGTAGTTGTGGGGCAGTTAAAGCAGTCCAAGTGGAAATAGGCCAACACAGGAAAATTTATTTCTAAATTTTATTTTAATCATCAAGTTTGCAAATTGGACCTTGGCAGAAGGTTCCAAAACCATTAACAGAAAGTGGGAATATTTTTCTCCAACAAAAAGCTTCTTTATGAAGGTACTTCAGCAGTGCTATAACAAATCAGTTTCCTTCAGTCTTTGGAACAAAACAAGTTTCCTTTTTCATCCAAACAAAACACAGCTGAAAAATCCTGTTGCAAGTAAAGTCCAGCTAACCTTGTTAGCTTCTCCCAGCTGTTTCAGGTAAGCTTAAAAACAGGCTCTACTTTTCAGCATAGGAACTAACTGCTGTTGAAACAGTTTCATAGCACAAGTACTATTTCAGCTTTAAAATGAGACTTCTCTCCTTCCAGCACTTCACAGTATCAATTGCTCAGCATGACTACTTCTTGGCTTTCTTTATAATAGCTAATAAATGCTTCTTAAGCACTTCTCATGCATAATGAACATTCCATTGAGACTTCTGTGGAATCTGAATCCCCTTCATAGAATTCCACCTCCATTTCTTCCTCAGTGCTACAAGGCTCAGGGACTGGGATACGTTCAGGGATTTCTAGTTTCACTTTCCTTAAAAGCTTAAAAAGTTTTCCCCAATGAACATTCCTTCTCCCCCCTGGAATAATGTCAGTGCTCCTAGACTTCCTTCCCTTTAGTGAGTCACTTAAAGGTACTGTCTGGTTTACCTTGCTTGTAGAAACCTTCCTTTTGTCAGGCTTTCTAAAAGGCTCCGTTTCTTGCTCAGAGTCTGAGCTGCTTGCTTCTGAGTTAGAACTATAGTCCTGGAACTCTCTCAAGCTTCTTCCTGCTCTTCTCTGGCCCTGCCACTCGCTTTGGCAGTTCTGCCTGCTTCTCCTGGTTTCCCCAGTTCTCTCAGCTCGGCTGTGCTCTCCCTCATCACTTGCTGACTGACCACGTTTAAATGTTTGCCAGCGTGCTTCCCTTTCTGGCCCCACCCTCTCTCTCCCTGCTGTTGCCCTGGAGACTGGGTGTGGCTTCAGGTTAGCCTTGCAAGTGTGTGTTTCAGTATTACTTTCATTTTGGGACCTGTGCTTAGGTGAGCCCATCCCCCTCTTAGGAGAAAAACCTTCTTTTTTTTCTCTTTCCCAGGTCTGTGCTGCACCTGCCTCACCACAATATTCAAGATGTGACCGCACCATGGAACAATACAGAGGCATTATAATATCCTTTGTTTTATCCTCCATTCCTTTCCTTATGATTCCTAGCATTCTATTTGCTTTCTTGGCTGCTGCTGCACACTGGGTGGAGGGTTTCAACTTATTATCCATGATGACACCTAAATTGTTTTTCCTGGGTGGTGGATCCTAATGTGGAACCTTGCATCATGTAACTATAGTTTGAGTTGTTCTTTCCTAGGTGTAAAACTTTGCACTTGTCCACATTAAATTTCATCTGACATTTGAACGTCCAGTCTTCCAATTTATCAAGGTCCTCTTGCAATTTTCACAATCCTTTTGCGTCTTAACAACTTTGAATAAGTTTGCGTCATCTGCAAATTTGATTACCTCACTCATTATTTCCATTTCCAGGTCATTTATAAATATGTTAAAAAGCAGTGGGACCAGCACAGATCCTTGGGAGACTCCACTATACACCTTTCTCTATTGAGACAACTGGCCATTTAGACTTACTCTCTGCTTTCTATCTTTTAACCAGTTCCTGATCCACAATAGTACACTGCCTTCAATCCCATGACTTTTAAATTTCACCAAGAGTCACTCATAAGGAACCTTGGCAAAGACTTAGAAAAATGATGACCAGGGCCTGTGCCTGTGACCCTTTCATGAGTAGAACTTGCTTATGTGGCACATCCATCTGAACCACGCCTGGCAACCATTCATTGCACTGTTGCCTGCCCCTGTCAGACCACATGCTTCTAGCCACCACTGTGCTCTATAGTGCTTCCCACCTATTGTTTGGGTGGGATTTTAACTCTGGACCTTTGCATATGGGCCTGCGGCCACACCACCAGACATTGCTTTTCCAGATATGCTATCTTCTTTGCTGCAAGCATATGGTCCTCCTTATGGCTACCCCTCAACCGTTGATGTTTCCTTAGATTTAGTGTGTACATTAGGATATGGAGGACTTGCGAACTTACCAGGGAGCCAGCCTCCCACAATGTACCCACTGCTGAAGTTCTCCTGAATGCCTAATTGTGCCAGGAAGTAGGCATCGTGGCATGACCCTGGGAAACAAGGAAAAACATCTGTTATCTCATCATCAGCATTGCAGATGAGCTGCATGTCACAGAATGGTAGGATTTTCTCTTATTGTATATAACTTCCCATGCTCTTGGTGCACCTGAACATAGAAAGGCCTGCTATCTGATGAAATTGCAGTGTGGTGTGTTGGCACTGCAGTTCTAGGGAAGCTTATATACTGCATGATCTTGGGGAGGAACACTGCAAGGAACTGTGTCAGACACAGCAACACCACTGACTGGCTGTCCATGGCAGTGAGCATGGTCTGAAAGCTGCCAGTCACAAGAAAAGCGAGGGATGTGATCTTGATGTGCATAAGTATGGGATTGCCTCTCTATGTGGCAGTGCTGAGGTCTGCCCCAGCTCTTGACACAAATGGTGTATGGCAGCTTGGTCCAACCTGATCCTCTTTAGATACTGCTCATCAGTGAGCCCCATGTATTGGTCCTTCACCCGGTTCACTCTCTGGTAGGGATGGCCACCCTCCTGCACTACTGTCCAGCTCCCCCTCTATGACTGCTGTGAATTGGTTTGTGCATTGCATTGCACCTACCCTCCACCAACACTACGAGGATCACCATTTTCATCCACCTCAGCCCTACCATGGCACCCATGAGCTACCTTCCTCATCATGCATTGTTCTGTGCTGTATGGGATGTGGACAGACAAATATGTGCATGCACTCCCAGCCACACAGGCACTGATATCTATACCCACACTGACTGTCATGCACCCTCCTCAGCTCCTCAATTCCTACACACTTTGACAAATGCACACACCCATGGCCACAGCTTGGAACACAGACAGGGGTAGATGACAACATGGTGGATGGAGGGATTGTAGTAGGAATGCGAGGTAGTGAAGGAAGCTGGTGGAGGGCCAGTGCCAGGGTAGGGGAGTGAGGTGGCAGGGGGAGCCTATGGAAGTTGGAACAGCAATGACAGATGCACAGGGAGCGTGGTTGGGACAAAGCAGTCACACAACATGGTGTGCAGTAGACAGGGACACCAGGCAGACTCTTCCCTCTCAACTTTTCTCTCTTTCCTTCATGCTCCTCCTAACACAATTGCATTCACAGTCAGCATGGACAGCAAAGTTCCCTACCTTTTTGTGCTTTATAGTAGGTCTATGTCAAAACGTCTGGTTGCTGCACCCAGCATGTCCAGGATGCTATAAAAAATATACCTTGGATGTTCACACCCTTGTTCCACCCTGTGATGCCCCATAATGCCCCCAAGCATGTCCATTTTGACAACCTCTGTCTTGGATGTTCCATCCTTGGGGAAGTTCAGATTTGCCCGGTTCTGTAATATTTCAGACATCTAAGCCACATCCATCTCTTGTAAAATTACCCCCTTAGAGGCCAATTCAGAGGAATACATGCAGGGTCAACAAAATTGCACAACCAATGCACATCCCCACCATAGATGGTGTTCCGTGCATGCTTTCAAGGGCATACACGTACATCACAGAATACGTCGCGAAACGTGTCCACCTTTGCACTTATACAGAGCAACACAGTCCACCATGGATTGCATGTATAAAAGGTAAAAATGTGTATCCTCGCAAAACATGCACACTGCTATGCAAACAATGTACACTACCCGTTTATGCAGGAAAATGATTCTGTCACGGCTGTCCACTCGTGGATGTCGATGTCTGTTCATGTGTAGGTCCAAAAACATGCCCACTTGCTCTGTGCCATTCATGTGTAACTTGAAAAACATGCCCACCTGCACTGTGGCCCATGTGCAACAGGAAACAGGATGGAGTGATGACTCCCCCGCCTCAGTGAGTCCCATACAAGAGTTCAGAAAATGGCACCACGCCAGGTTAACTTCTCGGAGGCTGAGACCCGCCTGCTCTGCAGGCTAGTTTTAGAAAATGAGAAGGCCTTGCTCCCCATGAGGCACAGACAACTAGCCCTTGCTGCAGCACGCAGGGGGTGGGAATGCATCAGGACCACCCTAGCGCAGTAAGTAAGTCAAAGCAGGAAGGCAAAACAGGAAGACCTAGAGGAGCAAGAAAGGGACGGGGAAGCATGTGAAGTGATAAGAATAGTGTACCCAGAACCAGGAGAGCAGCCCCAAAGCAAAAGGCCAAAATGAGCAAGGGCCAGCTGAACCCAGAGAGTGCACATACAGTTACACCACACCACCAAATGTCTGCATACATACAACAGGACCCACAACAGGAAACATACAAACAGAAACACACTGCCCAAGAGAAAAGCTTAGAGGTAAAGCAGGCACAAGGGACAGATGAGCCAACTAACAGGCACACACATACACCCTCACTCACACACACACACACACACACACACACACACACACACACACACATGCACACACACACACACACACACACACACAACAATGTACAATGGGAAAGTGGAGTAATCCCTGAGAAGCAGAAACAGAAAACAGAAACAGAAACAACACAGTAAAACACATCAACCATCCCACACATGTGTAACAGTGCAGCAACATGACCAGATCATGTAAGCCAAATCACTGTACAGTGCCACACAAACATGGGAACACAATATTGATATCCACGACCACCCCAAACAGAGGGAAAACCACACATGAATGAGCAGTCATATGCAAACAATCTAACAATATTGAACCTACAATTTCTGGAACCATCAGGGTGAGGAACAAACCCCTATAATGTTGCAATAAGGAAGCAGCCAACCTGCCAGTTGAAAACTCACTTTATCTGGTATGCAAACCAGCAATCAAAATATATTCCTGTAATGCCCACCCCAGACAGGAATCCACAGTGCAGCCCTTAAACATGGCAATGTACAGCCAATACAAGGGGAGCAAGTGGGATTTGAACCCTAGGGCCCTGGTTCCCCAAGCCAGTGCCCAAACCATCACAACACATCAATCTTCATGCTCTGCTGGACACGCACCAACATGGTTTCAAGCCACATCACAACAAAGAAACCCTTCTCACCTCCCTCTTTGACAACCTCCTAAGGGGCCTAGACAGCATAAAGAACAGATTCCTACTAATCTTCATCGATATCTCAGCCGCCTTTGACACGGTATCACACTCCATACTCCTGCAGCACCTACAAGAGATCGGACTATGCAACAACACACTAAAATGGTTCACCTCCTACCTGAGCAATCGAACTCAGCAAAGAGAGAAAATCAACTCAGTTTCCCATAACACAAGGAATACCTCAGGGATCGGCCCTTTCATCAATCCTATTCAACATATATATCCAACCCATATGCAGCATCATCAAACATGGAATACAATATCACCTCTACGCAGATGATATCATGGTTTATACTCCGATTGATCTGAACGCACCTGATATAACCTCAATGACCAAGTGCCTTGACAACATGAATGCCTGGCTAGCCAACAATAACCTGAAGGTGAACTTTGATAAGACAGAAGCAATGTTCATTTACAGAAGTCCGGCATTCAACCCACCACAAGAAATCACCATCCTAAATAGAACAATAGCAATAAAGGACGAGGTGAAGTATCTAGGCATCACCATAGACAAGAACCTAAATCTAAAACCAAACATAAACAAGAATGCAGCAAAAGCATACCATTGTTTAAAACTCATCAGGAGACTTAAACCAATCCTCAGCCAGGAACATTTCCGCACCGTATGCCAAGCAGTCATCACCCCGAGACTGGACTATGGAAACTCATTATACCATGGTCTACCCAAGCAGACTGTCCATCCACTTCAACTGGTTCAGAATACTGCAGCGCGCATTATCACAGGCACCGCCAAATACGAACACATCACGTCCGTACTTCAACAGCTGCACTGGTTACCTATAATTGCACGGTCGAGATTCAAAGCAGCACTAATCATATTCAAAAGCCTTACATCATTGCTCAGCAGACGTATTACAGGCCATACTAACCAAAGACACAAGCAGCAGGCCCAGGCGAACCCAAGAAAGCAACAGACCCCGCACTCCCGCTGGTTACCATAAGACAAAGCAAGCAACCTCCAAAAGAGCTATTTCACTCTCGGCACCAGACCTATGGAACTCCCTCCCTGAAGAACTAAGAGCCCAAAATGACCTCAAGGACTTCCGAAAATTCCTCAAAACCCACCTGTTCATGGAGTCCTATGGACAAGTAACATAACTATCAAACACCACAACCTGACACATGCGGTTGCCAACAGCCTACACACTCAAACGAGAACTGACAACCAACACCCAATAGTCTATGTGCATGTCCTGTATCCCCACCCCCCTCCTGTTGAATGTAGATCCCCATGTAATGTTCCTAACCACTTTGATTGAAGGATAAGGTGGTATACAAAACTGGTTAAATAAATAAATAAAATAAAACGCACCTGCCCACCAACCCAAACAGGTGGAAGAAAGTAGCCACATGCACATGGCAAATGGTAGAGATAGCCTGTGATAGGGGGCCAAGTAGCATGAAACCCAGCCATGCAAACAGAAAGGTGCACTGACCTGTGGGGCAGTACACTGAAAGAACACACAGAGAAAGCCACAAAAAATCCAGAGCAAATAAAATGTGGGATGCACACCAGCAGCTATGCAAAACAAAGGGAGCAGTTGGGAATTGAACCCCATGACGCTAGCTCCCCTTGAAGCCAGTACCTAAACCACAACACCCCCCCACCCCCACCACCATGTCTGAATTGAACATGCAATGTGGCACATGTATAGGACACAGCACAGGCAAGTACAAACAGACAGGAGCACAATCAGTATCGAACACAGCTGTAATGCACCCTGTTACCTGGACAGAACTATGGCCCAGACCATGGACACAACACAACCAGGTCACAAACCAGCATGCAAGACCCACAATGTGCATCATTGGGCAGGCAGCAAATGTAGCAGGTCACCCGAACAATGTTGCTTGCAGAACAACTGGGCAGTGGACCCCTGTCCCCTTGGCCCCTTCAGTCCATGCCCCAGCCAGTCCAACACAGGACAGAAGAGGCCAGGAAGAGCAGGGCAAGCTACAGTCCAGGGTGAGGTAGCTCTGGAGATGTGCCAGCATGATGGGATTGGGTCACGTGTACGCAGGTGGTAGGATGGTAAGCGGGCAGCTCAGGGATAATCCTGGAAGGGACGAATACATGTGCATATGTAAGACACCACCCTTCTGACTCCATAGATGCTTCCATATCCTGAGGAAAACCGAGGCCTACTGGGTGAATTTCCGGGCCCATATGCCCCATGCGGCCACAGATACTAAACCAATCCAGCAGCAGCTGCATCAGGAGCAAGGTGAGTATACATGTACAGCACAAGAAAGGAGCCATGACACGCAACATGGCACAGGCCCAGTGTGGCTGGGCAATGCAGGGGCAATAACAGAGTATGGGGTGGTGTATGACAATGGGGACATGACAGCCAGATACCCCTTCACACTGTAACTAACACCCACCCTCTTTGCATCCTACATACAGCCAAAATAGTCGAGGACTCCCCCCTCCCCGTGCTAGAGGAGGAAGAGGAAGATGATGAAGGGGATGAGGCAGAGAAGGAGGCAGAGGAAGAGGGGGCGAGCCCCTGGAACATGCAGCCCCCACAGGAATCCCCCACATTCACCATTGCAACAGCCAGCTCCATAGTGCTATCCAGCACCTCCCTCTCAGGGGAGAGTGGGGATAAGGAGGAGTATACCCTAACCCTGACTGAGGTTCCCTGCTCCCCTGAGGGGGAGGGATAAGATGGTACTGTGCAGGCTGGGCAGGGGACTTTACAGTGAAAGGTCCAGAGGGGAGCACAACAGGGGCTGAGGGAGAGAGACAGGGCACACCTGGGAGTGTGACCCCCAAAGAGGAGGAGGGGGAGGAGGGACAGGAGTCCTTGGAGGAGAAAACCCTGTGAATGGAGGAGGGGGACACAGAGGGGAGATGAGGGAATGTGGCAGGAATGGGAGTGGTCAAGGGGCAGAGGGGGGAGAGGAGGAGGCAGAGGGGGGATGGGAGCATGCAGGGGCAGAGGGAGGGGATGGGAGTGAGCAGAGAGCAGAGGGAGGGGCTGAGGGACTGGGCAGGGACAGAGGGAAGGGATGGGGGAGCAGGCAGGGAGCAGAGGGAGGGGATTGGGGGGAGCAAGGGCCATGGGGTGGGGATATGAGTGGCCTATGTGATGGAGGCCCTGACATGGTGCTGTGCAATGAGGCACCATCTGAGGAGGCACAAGATGCCATCCATCAGCATGGTGAGGGTACTGAGGGTGCCATGGGGCAGGTCCCAGTAGCAGTGGTGGGCCCCATGACCTCATTGCACAGCACCTGCAGGGCATCTGAGGAGACCTTCAGGCCCTCACCCAGGTGGTGCATAGGCTCAGCGAGGCACTCACGTCTCCGCCTGGGCCACTGGGTGGTAGGGGCAGGCCAAAGTAGGCACCATTGAATGGGCAGGCACGGTTGCTGAATACACATGTTGGTACAAAGCGATTCTAATGTGCCAACAATAAAGGTTGTTTACTGTTCAACAGCATGTCCGCATCTTTGCCTACACCAGGAGCCACAGGGGGCATGGCGACATGCAGGGAGTAATGATGTGGGTGGGCAGAGCATGCACAGTCACATGCTGGCAGGGCATGCCCTCATGCAGGCATTGGGCATGTGGGGCGCTGGCAGGTGCCCCTCGTCAGATCAGCATGGCAGATGGGGACCATGCCCCCACACAGTGGGCAAGTAGATGTGACCCAGCATGCCAGGGTCCATCCCTCCCCTGCACATACCAGGACCTGTCTCACTTCTGCTGGCTCCAGGAGGGTGCCCTGGATGCTCAACCAGCTTGGGCAGGGGGATGGGATGAAGCTGGTGGGGACAGGGGATGTAGCTGGGACAAAATGGATGGACCCATGCACTGTATGAGCTGGGGCTGCAGCAGGGTGTGGCCTGCTATGGGCCAGGACTAGACAGTGCGCACCGACTGGGGGCATGTGGGGCGAGGGGGTCATAATACCTGTGTGGGTGGGGGGAAGCCCACATGCCTTGCTGTGTCTGGGTTACTACATGTGAGGAGGGGGTGTGCCCTGTGTGGAGGCACATGAATGGCAGAATGCAGGTGGAGTGATATACATATGGGAATGTTAGGCACACAACAGCAGATGTGGGGATTGAGGTGACAGCTGGCGGGGCTGAAATGGTGCATTGGACAATGGACAATGGCAGATGCACACAGGGCCTGCCCATGGCTACCAAGCCCCACCCCCTAACCCCCCAATATGGTTAGCCTACCTCACATGAAGTATGCCTGCAGGAGGGTCTGCCTTGTCACTGCACCACATCGGTAGGCAGGACCATGTACAGGCTGGGGGGCCACCATGTTATCCACCTCATCCTCAGACTCTACATCTGCTGCAACTGGTGTGGGCTGCCTCCAGCGCAGTGCATAGTTGTGCAACATGCAGCAGGCCAGGAATATCCTGTACACCTTGGATGGTTCATACAGTAGTTCACCTCCTGACCTGTCCAGGCACTGGAAGCGGCTTTGAGTAGTCCAAATGTCCACTCAATGACAGAGCTGGTGTGACCGATGGTAACGCTGCTCCTCAGGTATGAGAGGGTTGATGAATGGTGTCATCAGCCAGTACCGCAATGGGTAACCCCTGTCACCTGTAGAGAATGGAGGTGACATGGATGAGAACATGTTGTGCCATGGCCAGCATCGTGGGTGATGGCCTACCCATGTATCACATGCCAACCTAACATGTTTAACATGCATTTGTGTCACAATTGTGCCATGCAGTTCCCCCCCATGCTTGGTGCTGGATCATCCCTGATATACAAGCGCCCCTATACATCCCCAGCTGTGGTTGTGGCCCAGTCCCACCACGCCCATGTTCTGAAGTTGCCGAGCGCCCTCCTGCACCCATGTGGTGATAGGAGTGCCTGCGGGTCCCCCAGCCACAGTTGGGCAACCCACAGCCATGGAGTGGCACCTCAGTGGGCACGGCCTACCTGTATGTATACAGCAAACCATGCCTCTGTGACCCAGGGGGGTTCACATGCATATGTGTAAGGTGCTGGCCTATGTCCACCTATCAAGCAGCCAGCCACCGGTAATGGCACTGTCCTTGAAGGCCATGTGGATCCCTGACTGGGCCAGGATAGCGTGCAACGATATCCATGATCCTCATCTGGGCGTTGCAGATAACTTGCAAGTTCAGTGAGTGGAAGGGCTTACTGTTCCTGTATGTTGCTTTGTGCAGCTATAGTGGGTGAAAGGCCACATGGGTACAGTCAATGGCCCCCAGGATGGATGGGAACCCTGCATGCTCATCGAACCCTGCTGCTGCTGCTGCTGCTGTGGGGCGCACAGGAATGATATGTACTGCACAGCTCATCTCACAAAGGCATCAAGGAACTGGCTGATGCTGCGCAACATGGCTGCCTGGCTTAGCCCAGCTGCCGTTGACTCCACTGAATAGAAGTTGCCTGTCCCCAGAAAGGCTAGGACCGTGATTATCTTCACGTGGACAGGCACCGTGTCCTGTCTGTATGTATGTGGTGCCAGGAGTGGTTTCAGCTCCTGACACAGGTCGTGGATGGCTGCACGGTTGAATCGGTAGCAGGTTATGCACAGCTCATTGCTGATGACCATGTATTGGGCACACAGCCCGGGGACCCTGGCATATAGGTGGTGATGTGCTGCCCTCTGGCGCTCATGGTCAGCAATCACCAGCAGAGCAGTGGTGAACATGGTAGCAGTCCCTTTGTGTAAAATCCTTGGATACCAAACAGCAGCCAGGAACTGTGGGGGAATGAGACAGGTCAGTGTGTATGTATGGGACCCTGAGTGTATGCCACATATGATACCCCCCAATATGCTCATGGGTGGCATGAGGGCAGGTGCTGTGGTCAAATGATGGCCCTACACCCCTGAATACTACTACTACTACTATTACTACTGAACATTTGTATAGCACTACAAGGTGTATGCAAAGCTGCACAGACACATGTAAAAGTTAGTCCCTGCTCATCAGAGTTTACATTCTAATAGAGACAGACAACAGTAGCTATAGACATGGGATACAGCTAGGGGGAATGGTAAGGAAACACAAAGGACATTAGGTGAATCAAGATCCGAAAGCAGCAGTGAAGAGGTGAGTTTTCAGTCTGGATTTGAAAAGGGTCAGAGAAAGACTCAGGTAGTTTGTTCCAGGCATAAGGAGCAGTAAGGTGAAAGGAGCGAAGTCTGGAGTTGGAAATAGAAGAGAAGGGCACAGATAAAAGTGATTTGATACAAGAATGGAGTTCCCAAGGAGGGGTATAGGGAGAGAGAAGAGAGGGAAGGTAGTGAGGAGCTGCAGAGTAAATGCACTTATAGGTCAGCAGGAGAAGTATGAACTGGATGCAGAAATGGATAGGAAGTCAATGAAGAGACTTGAGAAGCAGAGTAATATGAGCATGACGAGGCTGGCAGATTAGCTGCACAGCAGAGTGTTGAACAGATTTAAGGGAAGAGAGATGTCTCAGAGGGGAGCCAGAAGAAGGAGCAGAAGGAGCAAGTGATGCATATGCTATTTGGGTACCCAATGGGTGGCATGTCCAACATGTGCCGCTGCACAATCGCATATGTAACAGTGCACATGCCCATTCAGTTCGGGTGAACCCCCAACTGTGCAATGCAAAGTATTCCATCCACTCCACGCACAGCACTGTATTGGGATGTACAGTGCCGGTGATATCGCACCCCCCCTGCATGTTCCTATGGTGTCCACCCATGTGCCCCCCCCTGTTGTTATGGCAGGGCTACATGTGTACACGGCCTGTATGGGTGATAATGTGGCATGCATATTGGGCGCCATTCAGTGAAATGTTTGCACGGACCTGACAGGGTAATGTGAAGGGTAACACTATTAGGGCTGGTCCATATGTATTTGTATATACAGTCGTCCCTCGCCACTTCGCACTTCGACTTTCGCGGCTTCACTCTATTGCAGTTTTTTCAAATACATGTATATTCATTAAAAAGTTGATTGAGACAGTGAAAATGATACAGCGCATGCTCGGTTGTCTGAGTCAATTATACACCCCTGCCCACTACTTCGCGGAAATTCACTAATCGCAGTAGAGTCTGGAACTGATTAACCGCGAAAAACGAGAGACGACTGTATCTACATATTTAACCTTTCTTATATATCACCTTTCAATTGTATCAAGGCAGTTTACATCAAACCCAACTGAATGTTAATTACATGGAACAATTGTAAGGTTAACAGCAAACATAACCGAATATTCAATTTCTAGTAATTGGAGGACATGTAGGCAGGGGAACAAGGTGACAGCAATTAATTATACTTTGCAGGGATATAGGGTGGTAAGTGTAAGCCACTACAATTTACATGGTTACATATTTACAGTGTGATTCAGTGGTTGGTCTAGGATGCAAATGGCTGCATGGTGGTATTTATGTGTCTGTCCCAGAACATTCCCGTGAGATGATTTACTTAAGCATTTTGCAAAACTAATATGTTCCCTGTGGCAGTTGCCATCTGCCATTGCCTGCTCTCAGGAATCCTGATGGTGCCTTGGGGTGCAGGGCCACATGTGGGGTTTGAACCTGTGCTGCTGGCTCCATGTGTTGTGTATGGACCCACTATGCCATGGTACCACATCATTCACTGCAGTACTACACGGTGATCACAATGTAGTTGCATTGGCTTGTGGAACACAGACCTGCACCTCTGTGAGGGTGGACATGTGCATGGGGGAGCCATGTAGTCTGGCCCTGCCCCATCCTGTTGTCAGCCACTCGCTCCCTGCTCCAACTGTCCCCTTGCCCAATGCCCTGCCCTATGGTGTGTGTCAGTACAGGGCACCTGGCCTTTGCCCTCAGGTCCATGCACACCACAGTCTCTCACAGGGGTACCAGTGCTGCCAACTAGCATCTGGGGCACAGGTACTTTCACACATAGCATCCCATACACATTATACCCCCTTGATACCTACCATATCTGTGGTAACCCAGTTGTAGATTCCCCCAAGTGTGCGTCAACAGGTTAGTGATCACGCCAGCGGAAACATGTAGCACCATCGAGTATGGGCATCACCAACTGAAGGAATATGGGTGCAGCTGCCCATATTTTATGCACTGCACAACGAACGTGCATGTATATGTGCGGCCACACGTGCAGGCGTGTTCCATATTCCGAGCACGTGCACATGTGCGATGTTGCATATCCACATGCTATAAAATGTTTATTTCCATTGTGGCAATACCCCCACAAAAACAGCATTTTTCTGTGCTGATATTTTCGTGGATGCCACTGAAACCTGAGCTGCTGTACTGTCCACCATGGCCCCCAAGGTGGCCACTAAGAAGCACACTTTCAGTGATGGGGAGCTGACCCTTCTCATAGAGGAAGTACTAGCCAATTTTGGTGTTCTCATGGGCATCAAGGATGCTGAGGTTGGAGCGTATGAATGGCAGCAGAGGTGGCTCACCATATGCCGCAAGATGAATACAATCCACCACAACAACAGGGACATAGAAGGTGTCAAGCGAAAGTGGTGGCAGGTGGCTTTTTTTTCCATTTTCTGAAAAATGCATTTTTGGCTAAAACAGCCTCTATGACTTCATCTTAAAACCATGCTGGCAGTTTTCTGTGCTTCCTTCCACCTTTCTTAAAGCATGGAATGCATATGGTCTGGGCTTC
This sequence comes from Ichthyophis bannanicus, assembly GCA_033557465.1. NCBI lineage: Eukaryota > Metazoa > Chordata > Amphibia > Gymnophiona > Ichthyophiidae > Ichthyophis > Ichthyophis bannanicus. Next base: position 735,886,278 of record CM066035.1, read on the forward strand.
CAAGATAGTATTTTTGAACAACATCTAGGCTTGATGTAAATCTTTAATCTTTGCAGCTGCCCTTTTTATTTTTGTCTTAACCATTTTCCTCATGTTATCATATTCTCCCTTTTGAAAGTTAAATTCTAGTGCCGTGGATTTCCTTGCTGTCCTTACTCCACTTATAAAATCAAATGTGATCATATTAAGTCACTATTGCCAAGCGGCATCAACATCGTTATCCCTTGCATCAGATCTTGTGTTCTACTAAAGACCAGGTCTAAAATAACTTCCCTTCCTGTCAGATCCTGAACCAGCTGCTCCTTGAAACAGTCATTTATTTCATCTAGAAACTTTATCTCCCTAGCATGTCCTGATGTGAAATTAATCCAGTCGATATTGGATATTAAAATTCCCATTATTACTGTGCTGTAACTTTTGTTAGCTTCCCTGATTTCTGTTAGCATTTCATCATCCATCTGTTCATTCTGGCCAGGTGGATGGTAATACATCCCAATGCCTTTCTCTTCTCCTTTTTACATAGAATTTTTATCCATAGAAATTCTACAGTGTATTTTGTTTCCTACAAACCTTTTATGCACTTTGACTCAATACTCTCTTTAAACACAAAAAATCGCTGGGTCTATTGGAGCAAATAACCAAAATAATATAATAATTGCTCCACTCCACAATGCTCAAGAAAATACCATAATCAGGGAACAGGTCTCAGACTTTAATGGGGTGGAACCCAGAGGTGAACCTCTGCTGTGGTTAACCAACCCCGTTTTTTGCATCAAGGACCTTTCCGTTCCCCCTCTTCTGAAATTTTAAACATAAAATCCGCTTAGATAATCGCAATTCATTCTTTAATGTTGGTTCCAAATGAGTAGATAAAGATGTTCTCTCCAGTAAAAATAAAGCCAAACTTTTCTGTTCATGTCAACACTAGAAAACGGAAGAGCAAATTTATCATACTCTGTTGCGCTGGCTAGAATAAATTCAGTATGAACAAACTTAGCTTCAATCCCGACGCTAATCCTGCGCGCTTGGGCATTTCACCGCGCAAGCGGTTTCTTCGGGGGATCCAACTGTCACACTGTGCCAAATGCAATCTTGCGGCTCAAGCTGTTTGCTTCCTCATATAACTTTCTGCTCTTCTGAAATAAAACAAAAATGTCTTAATTGGTATTTTTCGACAGTACAATATAGACATTGCACAAGAAACTCACTCCTACCGTTTATCTCACTCCTCCATGTTTCTCACAATGAAAAGACGCCGCGCATGCGTTGAAGCCTCCCATCTGCTGCTATTTAAAGGTAAATCTATTCAGTTACCATTGGTTGACAGACAACCAAAAATAAGTGGCATCCGAATTCCCCTCCTCCTGCAAAATTACATCATCCCTGAAAAATCAAAAACAAAGAAAAGACTTCAAATGCACACTGCCCAATCGATCTGAGCATTTAGTCCTCCTGGATAAACTGTGCCTAGAGTGTAGATCCAACGCTGCTCCACATAAAGTAAACTTTGCTCCCATGTTTGATTGGCAAAACCCTTCAATACTTGATCAATGCAAAAAACTTGCAATTGCTCAAAACTGTGTGAATGTTCCATACAGTGAGATACTATCGGTGCCTCCATCCGTTGACATCTTAGCCTACTGCGGTGCTCATTAATACGTACCCGCAAAGGTCGTGTAGTTTTACCGATGTACAACAACGAACAGGGACAGTGAAGGGCATAGACCACATAACTGGAGCCACAAGTGGTGGATTTCTTAAGATCATACTCTTTGCCATGATAAGTAAATCATGATGTCTCAACAGTAATGGCACAAACATTGCACTCACCACATTTAGTGTGTCCCCTCTCAATGCAAGGATCTGTTGAAACAGCTGGTCTCAACGCAGCTGGACTCAATAACTCTTTGAGATTCCTATGACGTTGCCACACGCAACGTACTGTTTTACCCTCTAATCCAGGAATGCTTTGAAGTACGTTAGAGTGGCGTTGAAGAATTCTCTTAAGAGAGCCACTAAACACTGAATACTTTGTTATTAGAGTCACTCGCAAATCATCTTGGCAAGTGGATTTCTCACGGGAAGACAGAAGCTGGTCTCTGTAACTATAGCGAGCCCGAGTATAAGCGGTCTTTATCACATTCTTCGGGTATCCCCGCTGTGCAAAATTAATCTTCAAATTCCTCGCTTGTTGTTTAAAATCCTCTTCCTCAGAACAATTTCTGCGAAAGCGGAGGAATTGTGAAAATGGCAAACTGTTTTTAAGTTGAATCGGGTGCGCACTGTGATAATGTAATAGCGCATTTCTATCTACTGGTTTCCTAAAAATGGATGTATGCCATCTGTCAACCCCCTTCGTGACCTCCACATCTAAATAAGTTATCGTGGTCTTATCATATATAGAAGTGAACTGAATATGTGGATCCTGCTGATTCAACCAGGTAAGAAAAGTGCATAAAGAACTCTCAGAACCCGTCCAAATCATGAAGATGTTGTCGATGTATCTGCCCCCGAAGGGGATATACTGCTGAAACGAAGAGGGGTATAACCAAAGTCGCTCAAATTCAGCCATGTAGAGGTTAGCCTGCGTTGGGCTTAGTGCGTTCAGATAATGCCACTCCTTCTTGGACAATAACTTTTCATGAAGGGCCCTTATGGTCAGGGCATGAATATGATCTTGTAATGATCTTTTAGGATCACTCTCTAAAATGTGATAAACATCCCGCATTGAAAGCTGCCACTGGGCTTCCAAGAGATACTGATCACGATTCTGCACCACAATTGCACCACCCTTGTCTGCTCTCCGTATGACCAAATCAGGACGTTCCATCAAAGACTGCAAAGCTTGCCGCTCCTCTTTCCTTAGTGCATGATGAATCCCACTGTGGCTCTGTTCAAGTTAACACACATCTTTGAGGACCAATTCCCGAAAAAGTAACAAGGAGGGATGTGGTGGGCCCGGAGGATTCCACGTAGAAGAAAGCGGTAACGGAACCCGATTTTGGGTTTTCTTTTTGGAACCATCGTCGGCCTCCTCTAACGCACTAAGCCCAACGCAGGCTAGATTTTATCTTTTGCCAAAGATTCATAGGTGTCTGGACAATCCTCCGAGACGGCCTATCGTCTCGACGAGGGGTACAGTTCTCAAACCATTGTCTACTTATTTAGACTCCTTTTTAAGGCCTTTGTTATTGGCCATTCCATCCTACATTCGTGACACCACTCATTTTTTACAACTATTGGAACAGCATTCCCGTTGGGCAGGAGATACAGAAGTGATCTTGGCAACTCTTGATGTCACCTCTCTATATACCAGCATCCCCCAACAGGCAGCGCACGCAAGTGCTTGTACAGCTTTACGAACTAGGGGAGATTTGTCTGACTCCCATATGATGTTTTTGTCAGGATTACTCACCTTGGTCTTGTTTCAGAACTATTTTCTTTTTGAAGATACTTTATACCATCAGGTCTCGGGAGTAGCGATGGGCGCCACGTGCGCTCCCTCCCTAGCTAACCTCTACATGGCTGAATTTGAGCGACTTTGGTTATACCCCTCTTCGTTTCAGCAGTATATCCCCTTCTGGGGCAGATACATCGACGACATCTTCATGATTTGGACGGGTTCTGAGAGTTCTTTACGCACTTTTCTTACCTGGTTGAAACAGCAGGATCCACATATTCAGTTCACTTCTATATATGATAAGACCACGATAACTTATTTAGATGTGGAGGTCACGAAGGGGGTTGAAAGATGGCATACATCCATTTTTAGGAAACCAGCAGATAGAAATGCGCTATTACATTATCACAGTGCGCACCCGATTCAACTTAAAAACAGTTTGCCATTTTCACAATTCCTCCGCAGAAATTGTTCTGAGGAAGAGGATTTTAAACAACAAGCGAGGAATTTGAAGATTAATTTTGCACAGCGGGGATATCCGAAGAATGTGATAAAGACCGCTTATACTCGGGCTCGCTATAGTTACAGAGACCAGCTTCTGTCTTCCCGTGAGAAATCCACTTGCCAAGATGATTCGCGAGTGAATCTAATAACAAAGTATTCAGTGTTTAGTGGCTCTCTTAAGAGAATTCTTCAATGCCACTCTAACGTACTTCAAAGCATTCCTGGATTAGAGGGTAAAACAGTACGTTGCGTGTGGCAACGTCATAGGAATCTCAAAGAGTTATTGAGTCCAGCTGCGTTGAGACCAGCTGTTTCAACAGATCCTTGCATTGAGAGGGGACACACTAAATGTGGTGAGTGCAATGTTTGTGTCATTACTGTTGAGACATCACGATTTACTTATCATGGCAAAGAGTATGATCTTAAGAAATCCACCACTTGTGGCTCCAGTTATGTGGTCTATGCCCTTCGCTGTCCCTGTTCGTTGTTGTACATCGGTAAAACTACATGACCTTTGCGGGTCCGTATTAATGAGCACCGCAATAGGCTAAGATGTCAACGGATGGAGGCACCGATAGTACCTCACTGTATGGAACATTCACACAGTTTTGAGCAATTGCAAGTTTTTTGCATTGATCAAGTATTGAAGGGTTTTGCCAATCAAACACGGGAGCAAAGTTTACTTTATGTGGAGCAGCATTGGATCTACACTCTAGGCACAGTTTATCCAGGAGGACTAAATGCTCAGATCGATTGGGCAGTGTGCATTTGAAGTCTTTTCTTTGTTTTTGATTTTTCAGGGATGATGTAATTTTGCAGGAGGAGGGGAATTCGGATGCCACTTATTTTTGGTTGTCTGTCAGCCAATGGTAACTGAATAGATTTACCTTTAAATTGCAGCAGGTGGGAGGCTTCAACGCATGCGCGGCATCTTTTCATTGAGAGAAACATGGAGGAGTGAGATAAACGGTAGTAGTGAGTTTCTTGTGCAATGTCTATATTGTACTGTCGAAAAATACCGATTAAGACATTTTTGTTTTATTTCAGAAGAGCAGAAAGTTATATGAGGAAGCAAACAGCTTGAGCCGCAAGATTGCATTTGGCACAGTGTGACAGTTGGATCCCCCGAAGAAACCGCTTGCGCGGTGAAATGCCCAAGCGCGTAGGATTAGCGTCGGGATTGAAGCTAAATTTGTTCATACTGAATTTATTCTAGCCAGGGCAACAGAGTATGATAAATTTGCTCTTCCGTTTTCTAGTGTTGACATGAACAGAAAAGTTTGGCTTTATTTTTACTGGAGAGAACGTCTTTATCTACTCGTTTGGAACCAACATTAAAGAATGAATTGCGATTATCTAAGCGGATTTTATGTTTAAATTTTCAGAAGAGGGGGAACGGAAAGGTCATTGATGCAAAAAACGGGGTTGGTTAACCACAGCAGAGGTTCACCTTCTGGGTTCCACCCCACTAAAGTCCGAGACCTGTTCCCTGATTATGGTATTTTCTTGAGCATTGTGGAGTGGAGCAATTATTATATTATTTTATTTCAATGCTCTCTTTGACATATAATGCAACCCCTCTACCAATCTGTCCAATCACTGCGATATAATTTGTACCCATATATTCACCATGTCCCATTGGTTGTCCTCCTTCCCCCAGGTCTCTGAGATACCAATTATATCTAACCTTTCATTCAGTGCTATATATTCTGACTCTCCCAATTTATTTTTTAGATTACTTAGATTGTAAGCCCTCTGAGGACAGGAAAATATCTACTGTACCTAAATGTAACTTGTCTTGAACTACTGGAAAGGAGTGAGCTAAATACTGCGAAATAAATAAATAAACAATCTGGCTATCAGTTGGCAGGGGTAATTTGGAATCCTTCAACTCTGTCTGCTCTTTACTGAAAGGCATCTGGCTTACTTTTCTCCAGGACCAAGCAGGAAGTCAGTCCTCACATATGGCTGATGTCAGCGCCGACGGAGCCCTTGTGAAAAGCATTTCCCCAGCTTTCTAGGAAAGCCTTTGGGAATGCAGCGCGCATGCGCGGTACCCTTCCTGGCAAAGGGTGCCATCTTGCTCAGTCTTTCTTTTCCATGGAGCCCAACGGACGTGAGTTCGTGTCACCTGGGAAAAGTAGATTTTTTTCTGCGATTTTCGTTTTTTCTTATCCGGTTCGACGCCGATTCCCCTTCCCGCCTGGGCTCGGTATACCGGTATCGAGTCCGGAATTTCTTTTTTTGTTTTTTGTCCTTCGTGACTAGCGTTTGTTATTTTCACTGGCAGCCCGCTCTTTTGACCTTGCAGGGGCCCTTTTACCCCAGATGACTGCCAGCGGGTTCAAAAAATGTGATTGGTGCAAGAAACTTATGTCTCTCACCGACACACATGACTGCTGCCTCCGATGCCTCTGGTCCGACCATGACCCGCTGGTCTGAGGCCCGTGCGGCAAAATGTCGTCGAAGGCACTTCGGAGCCATCAGCATCAATGTGAAAGAATTTTATCAGAGTCTGCGTCCGATCGGGCCCGGATTTCGTCAGAGGCCTCGACATCTCTGGAGTCTGACCCCGAGCGCCGTCGTGGTTCCTCTGAGAGGGGGTCTCCCACCCGGGAGTACAAAAGGAAGAAGAAGCTCGTAAAGGCGTCGTCGGTGGAGGCACCTGGGTCCTCGAGGGCCAGGTCGCATAGCCCTGACCGCCACCCCAGGCTATCGGAGACGGAGAGGCCATCCAAACTACCTTGCATGGAGCCGGAGTCCCCGAGCCATATAAGTTTTGTTGTCCTCGTGGACTCTCCTCCAGGAGAACTGACGTTGGGCCTGAGTCGGGGGCTGCTGAGTCTCCTGAGCTTGGACTCAGGCTGACGGCCTTGGAGAGAAGCTTGGCTGCCTTCATGGAACAGCAGCGGGTGCTGATTACCAGTCTGACTGGTGCATCTACCCCGACTACCGGGACCTCGATGTCTAAGTCGACCCTGGAGGCCGAGTCGATCCTCGAGTCTATCAAGTCTCGAGTCGATCCTCGGCCAAGGTCCCCCTCGACCTCCTGTGCTGGGCCCAGGTTGTCGACGCCGGTGCTCTCGGCATTGGGAAGGGCGGCACCGAGGCCCACATGGCCGGAGCCACTCTACTCCTCGGAGGAGGAGTCGGCATGGGAGACGGAGGACGAGGCGTCTCCTGACACCTTCCGGACCTGGTTCATCCCTTCGGACTCCCCGGAGTCCGAGCCTCGGAGAAGGTCCCCCGGTTCTCGGACCGTGAGGGACATGGCCAAGGCTTTGGCATTCCCTGTGGACGCCAAGGAGGAGCCTCGAGCCGAGGAGCTTGATGCCCTCCAGTATGATTTTCCTCCCAAGGAAGCCTTTACTGTACCAGTTCCTCCGATGCTGGAACAACTGCTCTTCCGTATGTGGGAGGCATTGGCCTCGGTGCCAGTTCTTAGCAAACGGGTCGGTTCCTTTTATTGAGTCCGTAAGAGCCCTGGGTTCCAAAAGGTGCAGCTACCACACAATTCCATGGTTGTGGAATCGGCCATGCACCGCCTGAAGAGTCAGAAGATGCACTCCTCAGTGCCTCCCGGATGTGAGGCCCAGAACCTGGATGCCCTCGGTAGAAAGCGCTTCCAGGGCTCTATGCTATCTTGCCATGTCCAGACTTACCAGCTGTACATGGACATGTACTTACAGGACCTGGCAAAGGAAATTGTTGGGTTCTCAGCTGGCCTCTCCGAGGAACCCTTGCAGAGGTTCTATGGGGATCCGAGAGTGCTCGAAGTTTATCTCTTGAGCAGCCTAAGATGGCTTCGAGGCTTCGGCCCGGGTAGCCGCAGCCGGCATCGGTGCATGCCGTCAGGCCTGGCTACAGTCATCGGACCTGGAGTCATGGGTGCAGAAGAATTTGATCGATGTCCCGTGCCGAGGTGACAACCTATTCGGTAAGCCCATGACTGAAAAGGCTGCAGAAATCGAGACTGAGACTCTCACCAGGACAAGGCTGTCCAGAAAGACTTCTGCCCCTTCCCAAAAAAAAAAGGGCTCGGGAAAGAAATCATTTTTCCCGAGGAAGGGTGCTGCCTACAAAACCTACCCTCAGTATCAGGCCTCTCCAGCTCCCCAACAGGGCCAGCAGGCCAAGGGGCAGGGGCATGGGCCCTGTAGGCAGAAGACCCCCAAGCCACCAGCTCCAGCTCCTGCACAACAGGGAGTGGGGTTTTGACTTCCACAGCATAGCCTCTCCTTCGCCAGTGGCTCCACTCAGCACAGGGGGTCGGCTGACCTTGTATGCCTACAGGTGGCCAGCCATCACAGGGGATACCTGGGTACTGAGCATAGTCCAAAAAGGCTACATGCTCCACTTCCACCAGCTCCCCCCCTCCTACTATCCAGGGGATCCTCCAAGACTCCCTCTAAACAGGAACATCCTCCTTCAGGAGTTGGCAAGTCTTCTAAAGGAACAGGCGGTGGAACCGGTGCCTTACCACCTGAAAGGGCAAGGCTTCTACTCCAGGTACTTCCTGGTACCAAAAAGGACAGGAGGCCTCCAGCCTATCCTAGACTTGTGAAACCTAAACATGTTTCTGGAGAGGGAAAAGTTCAAGATGCTTGCCCTTGGTATACTGCTGCCCTACCTCCAGCAGGGAGACTGGCTATGCTCCTTAGACCTAAAGGATGCTGATACTCACATCCTCTTTCATCCAGACCACAGACAATATCTCAGATTTGCGGTGGAAGGAAACCATTTTCAGTACAGGGTACTTCCCTTTGGCCTAACCTCTGCCCCCAGGGTTTTCACCAAATGCCTGGCGTTGGTGGCGGCTTATCTCAGGAATCAGGGAATTTTTGTCTTCCCATACCTGGATGACTGGCTCATCAGGGGCCAGTCTCTCCAGGAGGCCAGACAAGCCACTCTTCGCACTGTCTCTCTTCTTCAGCATCTGGGCTTTGTCATAAACTACGCAAAGTACACTTTGCTCCCCTCTCAGAACCTAGAGTTTATAGGGGCAAGCTTAGACACTCTTCAGGCAAGAGCTTACTTGCCCGAAGACAGGGCCCACAGACTGATAGACTTGGCCAACCAGTTCCAAAGCAATTCTCATGTCTCCGCCAGGCACTACCTGCGGCTCCTGGGCCACATGGCATCCACGGTACATGTGACTCTGAATGCCCGTCTGCATATGCGGGCTGCTCAATGGTGCCTCAGAGATCAGTGTACACAGGCCACAGGTGACCTCCAAGACAGAGAAAAGGTATCCAAACCACTTTTGGACTCCTTACAGTGGTGGCTACATCTCCCAAACCTTCTCAGGGGGGTACCTTTTCAGGCTCCAGCACACACAAGGGTGCTTACGACCGATGCTTCCTTAAAGGGCTGGGGTGCACACTGCCAGGGCACGTGCACTCAAGGCATGTGGTCTCCTTGAGAGGCCACTTAGCAAATCAATCTTTTGGAGCTGCGAGCAATCCGCTTAGATCTGCAAACTTTTTCCCATGCCCTCTCTCACCAGTCTGTCCTAGTTCAAATGAACAATCAAGTTGCAATGTTCTATATGAACAAACAATGGGGCACGGGCTCCAGGCTCCTATGTCAGGAGGCACTGGCCCTTTGCTCCTTTGCAGTCAAACAGGGCATGTTTCTCAAAGCAGTTTACCTACCTGGTCAGGAGAATTTCCTAGCAGACAAGCTAAGCAGGATTCTCCAGCCTCACGAATGGCAGTTGAATCCATTGGTGGTCCAGCAGATCTTCCTTCGCTGGGGACTTCCATCCATTGATCTCTTCGCAAGTCCACAAAACCGTCAGCTGCACAGGTTTCGCTCCAGACAGCCGCATCCCCTGAGGATGGCAGCAGATGCTTTTCTAATCTCTTGGTCTACGGGTCTCCTTTATGCGTTTCCTCCCATGCCCCTGGTGGCCCGAACTCTGTTCAAGATTCTCCGGGACAAGGCCTCGGTGATTCTGGTAGCCCCCAGATGGCCGAGGCAGCTGTGGTTTCCACTTCTGCTGCAATTGGCGGTGGAAACTCCGTTCCCTCTGGGGTTGCAACAGATCTCCTGTCTCAAGAGCAGGGTTCCCTTCTGCACCCCAATCTCAGGTTCCTCAATTTGATGGCCTGGATGCTGAAAGGGTAGTTCTAGCTCCCTTACTCCTACCTAAGGAGGTTGAGGAGGTGGTATTAGCCTCTAGGAGACAGTCCACCAGAAAATCCTATGCCCTCAAGTGGCGCAGGTGTTCTCCAGGAGCAGCAGGAATCAGTCCTCACGACCCTCCCTCCTCCCCTGGAGTTGCAGTCATATCATTCATTTTGATTTTTTGCTGTCTTTTAGCTATGTCATCAGACTGAGCAAGATGGCACCCTTGGGCAGGAAGGGGACCGCGCATGCGCGCTGCATTCCCAAAGGCTTTCCTTGAAAGCTGGGGAAATGCTCCGCACGAGGGCTCCATCGGCGCCGACGTCACCCATATGTGAGGACTGATTCCTGCTGCTCCTGGAGAACACCTGTTACAGTTGTGAGTAACTACTCTTTACCTTTGTTGGAACCTCTCTATCGGGATGCTTTAACTTCCCTGTTTTACTAGTATCCTTCAAAGATACATCATTCCAAACCATGCACTTTTTGGGGACTGTCAGCTTTGCTGCTTGAAGTCGGCCTCCATGGAAGTGATTTGCAAGGCCATGACATGAACTTTTGTTCATGCATGCATATTTCACTACTGTTTGGAAAGGGATTCCCAATGCAATAGCAGAATCAGTCAATCTTTTCTTCAGAACATATTCAGGGGATAGAATCCATTTCCAACCTCCTAGGCCTATTTTGTCCTGTTTAGGCTGCCTCTGTAAAAAATTACAAAAATTCTCCCTCAAATTCATAAAAGGCCTTTTGCTACTAAAAATATATGTTGTCTGCTATTGCAATACTGTGTGATCACCTTTTTCCTTTGGAAGCAGCCTATTGCTAGAGATTCTCATCTATTAGGTTATATTTTGCTTGTCCGTGCAAAATACAGTAGAATATCTGCAGCAGCTATTCTCTGTGGACAACAGGATAAGTCCTCACAACCCTCCCACCTCCCCTTAGAGTTGTATTTTACTTTAGCTTCTAACTAGACTGGGGTGATCCCATGCAGTGACACCAGGTGAGAAAAGGCACACATGCTTGTAGGGCCAGCTTCAAAAACTTCTAGAAGAAGCTTGGAATAGTTCCCTTGTGTGACTCTCAGTGTTGTCACTCATATGTGAGGACCTATCCTGCTGTCTGCAGAGAACACCTGCTACAAGTGAGTAATTCTGTTATTGTATATTCCTCTCGCCAGCATTTATGTGTTTAGCAGGTGTTGCTAACTTGGTAAATTCTTTTCAGTATTGAGTCCAAAATGTCCTGTGCATGCACAGGAAGCTCATACTTTATCTTTCCTTAAAACATTTTATGTTTTCTAATTAGTGTTACAAAACCAACATCATAACAACAGAACTATTAACAGGGTTGCTACACAATTTGTGCAGCCTTGAACAGAATTCAATAATGAAATACTCTATAAGTAAAAATAAATGAAGAGTACAGATAGTCACTTTTGACAAGTTAAGCAAGAAAGAAATGAAAGCTATACCATCCACTTGCTGCAAATCCTGATCTCTAGTTTTCAATAAAATAAAAAGAAAGAGAGGAGAAAAAGAAAAAAGAAGAGAAAGTACAGCTACACATATCAGCCTACTCTACCCACTCTTCAACCCCACCTACGAATCAATACCCATATTGCATGCATACCTTCAAACAACTTCCAAAAGATAAAGGGGAGGGGGTGCGGGGGGGGGGGGGGGTGCGGCGGGAGGAAGAGTATACTAGAAAGTCACACCTTTTGAAGAACAAAATGAAGGAAAGGCAAGTGACATGCCAGGCATGAATGTCTATAAAGCCATCATAAAATGAAAGAAGGAGGACCATGTTTTCCAAAATTTAGGGATCTTGTCATGCAACTCTCCAGTTAGCTTCTCCATCCTATATACGTCCCAAGCTTTCTTCAACCATTCTTCAGAGTATGTAGGAGTGGCTTTGTTCTACCCATGAGCCACAACATTCCTAACCACCAACAGCAAGCTCTGAACTGACCTTCTGAAAGTTTGGATGGCAACCCAGGGATATCAGAACCAGGAATAAATATGCATAAAGGGGAACTAGAAAATTAATTATATTTGAAACATTAGTTTGCACATCCGCCCAGAAACCACTTATCTATACCCACAAAACCATATCCCCTCCCCACAGTAAAAGCCTGTGAACAGTGATCCCATTTACATAATCAGGTGTCAGATAAGCTCTCATTAAGATTCTAATGTGCTGTTGTAGCAGCAAAGCGCAGACAAACCAATAATACCAGGAGTCTGTTCAGAAGGTCCAAATCATTTATTTGTGCACAAGTCTCGAACCAGTCAATTTCAAAATGGCTGAGCAAAGTTTTCTAGCATTACAACAACTTTTATAGACTTCTGTTCCATTCTAGGTATAGGAAAACATTTCATTGGTCCCGGTACTCTCCCGTACCTCCCGTACCCCTTCCATTGGTCCCGGTACTGATAAGTTTATCCAGTTATGTCCCTTCAGTGGGCATGACACCTGCATACCCCCCTTCTAGTCCCAATTACAATGGTCAGTTCATCAACTTGTTACTTTCACACTCTCAAGGCCATATAGCCAATTTGTGCATGCAGAGGAGCAGGGCTCTGCAACTCATCTGTCAGCACTCCCAATTATTTCTTTGCAGATGTACTTTTTCTTATCAGTAACTTTTAAACATGTTTTTCTGTATTTTTCCATCTTTCAGTTCTGCTTACCTAAGCTAATTCAATACTTCTACTGAGTTCTATCTTACAATAGCAGCATATTGGGGGATGTGCAATCCTATATGCCTCTCCACAGGCCTCATTTACAGGTCAAGCTAGCCATGCTGGCCTGCTTATGTCAGACACCGTGGATCACAGGCCTTCACCTGCCACATTCCCCCCTTTGATTAATCTCACCCTATTACTTAATAAGGTGTGAGAGTTAAATCACCTTTAGAAGAATCACATCATGATTGAAGGATTTCGACTAGGGCTGGCTTTGTATAAAGCCATTATTTTAGTGGCGGTCTTCCGCTCTACTGTACTATCAATAGTGTTATGTATGGAACGCATACAACATGGGATTAAACATGGTAATAAAAAGATAACAGCAACAAGGATTAGTACTAAAACAATGAAAGTCTTAAATCCTCCCACCCATGAAAAGAGGTTAGCAAACCAGTTAGGAAATTTCAATGAGTGCCAAGTCTGTACTGGCACATAAGCATGTCTTTGCATATCTTTAGCAATTTCTTCAACTACTTGACCTTTATCATCTATTTTCAAACAGCAATTAGTTAGATTCAGTTTACCACATACTCCTCCTTCAGCTGCTAGCAAATAATCAAGTGCTAAGCGGTTCTGATATATAGCAGTGCGCATCTGAGTACTTTGTCTAGCTAAGAGCGTAAGAGCATGACTAGTTTCATTGGTTATTATTTCAACTACTGCTTGTAAGCGAATAATACGATTAATCATATAGACTGGGGTTCGGTAGCCCCACATACCATCATCATTCCAAGTGGCAGGCCCATAATACTCAATAATTCTTTCTGGTGGCCAATCATCACCCTGCCACTTCTCCCACTTGCCTATCTGTAAGGCTTCTCTTTTCTGTCTTAATGCTCGCTTGTGTCGGTGGGTAGTGTATACAGGGTATCCTAATTGTTCTCCATGTTCAGTGTTTAACAGAAAGAAAGAAGGTCTGATGGTTCCTAAGACACATGCTCCTCCCCAGTGTGGCGGGAGTTGTGCATATGCTCGGTTTCCACAGATCCAATATAGGCCAGGTGGGGCTTGCCAGGCTTGGACTTTGGCAAGGTTAGTCCATAAACCAGCAAGTTCAGGAAATCTAGCTAATGGGTTAGGAGGTTCAGGATGTTTGAGTCCTGACCACCATGCTATCTTTTTGGTCGTGGCATTATAGTATTTCTGGCTAAGACAGACCAGCTGTCCTACCTTCTGGGTGAACTGGGGTCCAGTTCTGGCATAGCAAAGACGTCCAACGATTGAGTGCGCTAACACCCATTCACTGGTAGTCTTGTGTAATTCAGTCTGATTGTAAATCATAGAATAATTCAATTCTTGGGCTTCCCAGGGCCACTGATCTCCCATTTGGGTTCCGCCACAGAAATAACAATCTGTGATCTTAAGACTAGATACTACTGCTCCAGCTAATTCTAAAAATAGATTCTGTGAGGGATGAGGGATCTCAAACTTATTTACATGCATGGCTTCATAAAAGGTATTATGGATATGATATTTAGATGACTTGTGGGCTTGTGTATTCAATCTGATATACACAATGGTTCCTGGATCTATTGCCCCTCCAGCAATACGTAAACCAAACTTGTATCCTTGTTTCCAAGCATAGGGATTGTGTATATGTAAGTGTAAGGGGTTGCAAGCATCTTTCTGACATTTATCATTTGTGGTTGGCTTGGTTAAAGTAGCCATTCGTTTATCTATTTTCTCATCAGTTATACCAGTATTCCAGGTGGCATAAAAAACACATTCCCAATACGGGCAATAGTAGTCTGCTGCTGGGGCAGTACTATAGCCTGGTTCCTTTTTCCCTGTACACTTTCTCCATCCTGTGGCACCTTCTGGACACATGTACTTATGGTCATTTCGATACGCCTTCTCCCATGTACCACAGGTGGAATAACTATCTCTATTAATAGCATTACATGCATCAAAATTCAAAACAGCAGGTTTAGTAATTTATTATTTTATTTATTTATTTATTAACTTTCTTATATACCGCGTTCTTCTGCATCAACGCGGTTTACATTAAAACATAACCGTCCAGCACAGATGGTCTGCACTGGCTTCACAATATAACAAGGGGTATATGTACAGGTAATAACAACAGGGTAACTATGTACACATATATACAGGTAAATTGCAATATACGTTTGGAGAAGAATCAAATGTGTTCCATTAGCTCAAGTGTGTAATAGTTGATGACAGGGTGATAAGAGATGCTATTTGTCGGGGGGATCCGTGTCAGGCACGCTTGGTTCCTGGCTCATATGCTTGTAACTCACAGGTTGTTTAAGTGGGTTGCTGGGCCTGGCTTGCTGTGGGGGGTGACTCTGGTCAGTATAATATTGTAGGAAGAGAAGATGTTTAAGTGCCTTCCTAAAATGGGAGATGCTTTTGGTATCCCTGATAGCGGGGGGAAGGGCATTCCAGCAGGTAGGCGCATATAGTGAAAAGGCTCTGGATCGTGTTGCTTGTGAACATTTTGTTATCTGCCTTGGTAGAATCAAAGTATTTATCGCAGCTGATCTTCTTGCTCTATTAGGGGGTGTCATCTGGATAAGGTCAATGATTGATGTAGAGGAGCAGTTGTTAATGGCTTTGAAAGTAAGTGTCAGCACCTTGAAGGTTATCCTGCTTTGGACCGGAAGCCAGTGCAACTGTTTTAGTATTGGTGTGATATGTTCCTTCCTTGAAGCCCCCTGCAGAATTCTGGTGGCTGCATTCATGGCCAGTTGAAGCGGTGTTATGGTGGCTTTTGGGAGGCCATGCAATATGGCGTTCGCGTAATCGAAATGAGGGATTACAAGAGCTTGGTAGACCGATCGAAAATCTTCTGGTTCTAGGAGCGGTTTCAGGTGGCGAAGCGTTCTGATTTTGTTGTAGATTGCTTTTACCATGCTGCTTATCTGGGCCTTCATATTGAGCTGTTGGTCCAGAATAACTCCGAGGTACCGAATTGATGGTTTGCTAGTGAGTTCAGCATCCCGGACCTTCAGGGAGCTTGGTGGAATGAATGATGAGTTCCTTGTGATGAAAAGGACCTCTGTTTTTTTAAAGTTTATTTTTAGTTTCTGAGTGTGTAGCCAATCCGTGACCGCATCGAAACAGGCAGAGAGGGGTGCAAGGTCAGGTTTGTCCAAAAGGAAAGGCATGTAAAGGAGAACATCATCGGCGTAGATGAGGTATTTAATGTTGAAGGAGTGGATGAGATTACATAAGGGCTGCATGTAAATGTTAAATAGCAGTGCAGACAGTGACGATCCTTGGGGCACACCTTTTTCTTGGAGAAAAGGTGCGGACGTGGCAGAGCCGGAACGTACATATTGCCATCGATCCATTAGATATGATGCACACCAAGTTAATGCATTTCCCTGGATGCCCTTCTCGCTAAGGTGGGAGAGGAGTATTTCGTGACAAACCGTGTCAAAGGCTGCTGCAATATCTAGGAAGATCAGCGCAAACCCTTGTTTGATATTGTCCAATCCAATGATAAGTGTATTGAATAACGTGGTCAGGAGTGTTTCTACCCCATGCGCTTCCCGAAAGCCGTGTTGGCAAGGGTCGAGTGGTGCATTTATTTCTATATGGTGTTGAAGTTGTTGTTGCACAACCTTCTCAATTATTTTCGCCAGCAGCGGGATACTTGATATCGGCCTGAAGGAGTCAGTTCGTGCCGGGTCCAGTTTGCTATTCTTTAGTAGTGGTCTTATTGCTGTCTGTTTTAGGCTTTTGGGGAATGTACCCGTTGAGAAAGATAGTGCAATGATTTTGGAGAGGAAGGGGCTGAGTTCGGTCCGCAGAGATTTTATCCAAAACGCCGGACATGGGTCACTTGGTGCAGTGGTGGCATTTATGGAGGAGATGGTGTCCTGTATGCTTCTTGCTGAAGGGGCAGAGAACTCAGTAATGGTGTGTTTGGTGACCGTTGTTGCAGTATTTGGTAGGGTCACTAGGGGGAAACTATTTGCGGTAGGAGTGTTGGACTGGTTTGTCTTGGTACGCAGGAAGTCAGCATATTCTTGGGGGTCAGGGAGGTCTGGTTGTGTAAACGAAGGCTCTTTTGCTAAAGTCTTAACTAATCCAAAGAGTTCGTGGGGCTTGTTTAGAGAGCGTTGTAAAATCTCTGCATGAAATTGTTTCATTCTCGCTGTTACGTCTGCCCTGTGTCTTTTAAGATGTTCGTTGTACAGATCAAGTTTTTCTGTTGAACGGGATCTTCGCCATGATCTTTCAAGTTTTCTGAGTTTGAGAAGTGAAGTTCGGAGTTCGGGGGAGAACCATGGGGCATTTTTCCTTGTTTTCACGGCCTTAAGTGGTGGCGTAGCAGCTAATATAGGTCCATCTGCATCCTTCCATCGTATTTCCATCGTGTAATAGGATGGATTCTGATGCGGATTATAGCATGCTTTGATTTTGCCATGAGTGCAAACATTTAGTTCAGTGGTGTTATAGATACACCGAGTCACTGTTCCCTTACAGGTATAGTAAGAATGATAAAGCAAAGTCTGAGTTACTTTCAGTCCAGTTCGAGTAGAAGTAATGCAGGCAGTGCATGGAGGTAAAGCATAAGTCAGTTCAAAACCTCCAAAGAAGGCAACCAAAGCAAAGCAAAAGTAAAGATGCATGTTGATGTTGATTGGAGTTCTTCTGAATCCTCAGCTTGCTGATCTTGATCACGACGGTCTTTTATTCTTCGTCCCGTTTGCTAATGAAGCAATTTAACGGGTGCTGAGTGTTGATTGAAGATCCTCAGGTTGTCCAGTACACATTAACCAACTTATTAGCAATTTCAGTTGGCTTGTGAAGTCTGGCTTAGTCAATGTAGTCTCAAAGTAGTGTGTCAAATCACACGCAAATTGGGTTCGTTGAAACAAAGCTGTTGCTGCATGGAAAACAGCAATCCTCTTCGAAAGACTTGGCTACTGCAAAGCACTTGTGATGAAGTGTCTAAGCTGCTGGTTGCCGTCTTAGAGTAACTCGCAAGGGTGCATCAAGATGCTGTTCTGCTGTCCACTGCTCAGGTTCAGGATCAGCGGCGGGCTTGACTCTGCTGTGGTGGATCCAGGCGTCAATCTCGGCTACCTTTACTGCAGTTGGGGTAGACAGGATGACGGTGTACGGTCCCTTCCAATGGGGTTCCAACGGTGTCTTCTTCCAATCTTTGATCCACACCGAAGTACCAGGCTGATAGGGATGCAAGGGTTCCGTCAAGTTGATAGGCAACTGGTCTTGGATCCACGTATGGAGAGTCTGCAGAACAAAACTAAGAGCTAGGAGTTCTTGTCTGGTTACTTCTGAACCAATCTGGGCTAAACTTCCTTTGACTCCCTGCACTATTGGTGGGGGTTTACCATACAAAACTTCAAAAGGGGAAAATCCTGTTGACTTTACAGGAGCTGAGCGTATTCTGAGTAAAGCTATTGGGAGTACTTGGGGCCACTTCAAGTGTGTCTCCTGACAAAGCTTGGACATTTGGGCTTTTAGGGTACGATTCATTCGCTCAACTTTCCCTGAACTCTGGGGTCTGTATGCAGTGTGGAGTTTCCATTGTATCTGCAAAGCTTTTGCTAACTGCTGAGTAACTTGGGAGACAAATGAGGGTCCATTGTCTGACCCTATTACTGCTGGGATTCCGAATCTAGGAACAATCTCTCTCATTAAGACTTTGGTAACTTCTCGGGCTTTCTCAGTTCTGGTTGGGAAGGCTTCTACCCACCCAGAGAAAGTACAGACTAATACTAGTAGGTAATGGTATCCATTGGCTCTTGGCATTTCGGTAAAATCAACTTGGAGGTTGTGCCTGGGGGTGACACCTCCTGACTGAACTCGGGGTGCCGTTATAAGGCCTTGCTTGGCATTATTTTTGGCACAGGTTAGACACTGACGTGCTACTGAGGCTGATATGGTTGTCATCAGCGGGATGTAGAAATGTGGTCTGAGTGCTTTTTCCATAGCACTTTTTCCATAGTGGGTGGCTTCGTGGAAAGCTTTGACAAAGGATGGTCCTAACAGTTCAGGAATTACTATTCGTCCAGGGGGTTGACTGCCCTCTTCTGGTGGCAGCTCAATCCATCCATCTTTCAGTATTCCATCTTCTCTGTTACAGTAGTAATCCAATTCTTTGGTGGTATATCGTGGTGTCCATAGATTCAAAGGTACTGGAAACAATGCTGCTTGCATTGGCATAGCTTGTGGGGCAATTTGTCCTGTCATAGCTGCTTGTCGTGCTGAGGCATCTGCAAATCTATTTCCTCGGGCAACTTCTCCTTTTCCAGCTTGATGTCCTCTGCAATGCATGACAGCTACACGTGTTGGGGCCCAAACTGCATCAAGTAACATCAATATCTCGGGACCATATTTGACTGATTTTCCTCCAGATGTGATGAGTCCTCTTTCTTTATAGAGGGCTCCATGGGCATGCAAGGTAGTGAAGGCATATTTGGAATCTGTATATACATTTAGCACAAGTTTTTCTCCTAACAGCAACGCTCTGGTGAGTGCTATCAATTCGGCTTTCTGGGCTGATGTGCCTGAGGCTAGAGCTGATGATTCAACTACTTCATGTTGAGTGACGACTGCATATCCGGCACAGCGTCGTCCATCCAGGATGAGACTGCTCCCATCAACGTAATAGATCTGGTCAGGATTGTCTATGGGCACATCTGTCAAGTCAGGTCGACTGGAGAACACAGTTTCCATGACTTCGATACAGTCATGTTCTGGGAGTTCTTCACTGATGGGTATCAAGGTAGCTGGATTCAAGGCATGGCTCACTTCGAGTTGTATCTGTGGGTTTTCACATAACATGCTTTGGTACTTCAACATTCGGGAATTGGTGAGCCAATAATTTGCTTTTTGTTCCATAAGGGCAAGGACTGCATGTGGCACAGTGACTCGTATGTTCTGTCCTAGTGTGAGCTTGTCTGCTTCGCTCACTAGTAGCGCTGTAGCTGCAACTGCTCTCAAGCAAGGTGGCCATCCTTTGGCCACAGGGTCCAATTGTTTCGATAGGTATGCTACAGGTCGCTCCCAATTTCCCAATTTCTGAGTCAACATGCCTAAGGCATTTCCCTGTGCTTCATGTACAAACAAGTGGAAAGGTTTGTGGACATCTGGTAGTCCAAGTGCTGGTGATGACATCAATTCTTCCTTTAACGTCTTGAAGGCTGTATCCTGCTCAAGTCCCCACTCCAGTGGTGACTTCTCTTCTCCTTTTGTGGCTTCATACAGTGGTTTGGCAATTTGGGCAAAGTTGGGTATCCAGATTCGGCAATATCCTGCCGCTCCCAGAAAGGCTCTGACTTGCTTTCTGGTTGTTGGAGTTGGAATTCTGCATACTGCTTCTTTTCTTTCTCTGCCTAATCTTCGGCTTCCTTGGGTTATACGAAAACCCAAGTATTTCACTTCTTTTTGACATAGCTGTGCTTTGGCTCTGGAAACTTTGTATCCAGCTTCATCTAGTAACTGCAAGAGGTCTTTAGTGGCTAGTATACATTCACTTTCTGATATGGCAGCTATCAACAGATCATCCACGTATTGGAGAAGCACTCTCTTCCCCGGGGCTACTGGATAGCTTGAAAGGTCTTGATTCAGTGCAGCACTAAAGATGGTAGGCGAATTCTTGAATCCTTGGGGTAATCTTGTCCAGGTGAGTTGGCCCCCTCTTCCAGAGATGGGGTCCTGCCATTCAAATGCAAACAATATTTGACTTATAGGGGCTAGTCTTATGCAAAAGAATGCATCTTTTAAATCCAGTACAGTGAAATGGGTAGCTTCAGCAGGTATCAGTCCTAGAAGAGTGTAAGGATTGGGTACAACTGGATGTATAGTTTCAACTGCATCATTTACTCTTCTTAAATCTTGCACTGGGCGGTAGTCATCTGTCCCAGGTTTCTTTACTGGCAAAAGTGGAGTGTTCCATGGGGATTGACATACTTTTAGTAGGCCATACTCGAGCAATCTTTGTAGGTGGCGATGAATGCCTTCAATTGCGGCTCTTGGGAGAGGGTACTGTTTGACGTGCACTGGTGTAGCACTAGGCTTGAGGGTTACAATCACTGGAGCTATATGCTTGGCTAGGCCTGGGGGACTGCCTTCTGCCCATACTCCAGGTGGTGCATCAATACTTTTCAAAGTTTGTTCAAAATAGGTGTCTTGGATGGAGTCATCGATGTAATACCTCCATTCTTCTTCTCGGGGAACTGTCAGCAGCATTATTCCTGCTGGTTTGGCTTGGGATTTTACTGTCATTTGCATTTCTCCTTGTTCAGAGAAGGATATTTGTGCTTGAAGCTTGGCTAACATATCTCGTCCCAGTAGTGGCACTGGACATTCGGGCATATAAAGGAATTGATGAGTTATTTGCTGTCCTCCTAGACTGCATATACGATTCTGAAGAAAAGACTTTGTAGCTTTGGCACCGGTTGCTCCTATAATGGTGACTGCTTTTGTAGAAAATGGGGCTATCTTTTTGTCTATTACTGAATGTTGTGCTCCAGTATCAACCATAAAGTCCATAATTTGGTCTCCTATTTGTATTCCGACCATAGGCTCCTGGAGACCTAAAGCAAACTGGGAGCCCGGTCTGTCCTAATCCACGTCATTCTCATCATGGGCCGGTGTGGCCAATGCTTGAATGGCTCCTCCTCCTCTCTCTCGCTGGAATTGTTCTCGATTGGCTCCTCCTCGGTTTCGGGGATAGCCTCGTCTTTCTTCTCGCCACTGATGATCGTTGTCGTCATCTTGCTGGGCGTCTCCGAGTTGCGGGCACGTATCTCTCCAATGTCCTTCTTCTCTGCAATAGGCGCATTGGTTCACGCCTAGCCTCTGGGTCCGGCCTCCGCCTTGACCCCGCCCTCTTCCTCTGCTCCTTCGACTAGGGACACCTCCCCTTTTCTGTTCAACTATGGCCGCAGCCAAAAAATCAGCTTTCTTCTTCATCTTTCTATCACATTCTCTCTGTCTTTCAGTATCACGATTCACATACACTTTATGAGCGACTTCCAATAACTGTGTTGCATTCATGCCCGCAAACCCTTCTAATTTCTGTAATTTACGTCTAATGTCTGGTTGAGACTGGTTTACAAAAGCAGAATTCACCATACATAAACTTCCTGGTGCCTCGGGATCATAGGGAGTATACATTCTGTATGCTTCAGTTAATCTTTCATGAAAATCTGCTGGGCTCTCATCTATCCCTTGGATAACTCCTGCAACTTTGGAAAGGTTCATAGCTTTTTGGCCCCCCCTTTTCAGGCCTTGTAAAAAGCCTTGGCGAAAACAGGCTAGGGCTGTGGATCCTTCGTCTGTATTTGGATCCCATTGGGGGTCTTCATTCGGGAATTCTCTCTGAGCTGCTTCCCGACGGTCTATTATATTCTGCCCTGGTCCCGGAGCTACGGGGTTCTCTGCCATCCATTCAATAGCTGCTTTCCTAATTCGTGCTCGCTCTTCTGTCGTGAATAGGGTAGTCAGGAGCTGGCGACAATCTGGCCAAGTGGGTTGGTGAGTTTCCATAATAGTAGTTACTAATTCTGTCAGCTCCTGGGGCTTACTAGTATAGGAGGCATAATGCGACCTCCAATTTAACAAATCAGTTGTAGAGAAAGGGATATACACATAAGTTAGGGGTCCCGCTACCACCTCATCATTATCATTCTTTACGGGCACCCCCGGAACTTGCCGTAAGGGAAACATTTTGGCTGCCGTAGGTGTCTTTTGGGATCTAAGGGTTATTGTTGTGATTGTCCTTGAAGGGGTCACTTTCTTTTTCCCAACAGGTTTCACTTTGGGTATATCTTTTACTGGCGTGCTAGTGCTAGCAATCGCTTGTACACTGTCCTCTTCGTCTGGGGCATTCTCTTTCTCTCCTTCTTCTACCTCCACTTCTGACTCACTTTTTATGGCATCCTCTTCTCTTTCAGCTAATTCTTCCTCTTCCTCCCCTCCGGGAGGTGTATCAGGGATTGGGTCCCGCTCCGGCCGTCGCTGGGGTTCCGGGGCAGGACGCCGGGCTACTCTTATTGGACCTGGGGTTCGGGGCTGCCTGAGAATTATTTCTGGGGAATCAGGATCTACCAGGATGGGCTTCTTTCTGGATTTCTTATCCTGCTCTTTCATTTTGGGCTGTTCCGTTTTCTGTCTAGAATCTGTTTTCGCTAACATTATTCGGCACTGTTCCTCATAACAGCGCTGCGCCCAGGGGGCGGATCTTCACAAATACTTAACCAGGAATCTATATAGGGGTACTGATCAGGGTGCGCTATCCGCACTCTACGGTGTATTGACTGAATAATCTCTACATTGAACGTTCCCTCTCGGGGCCAGATGGGGTCTAGATCGGGCCACTCCCTAGTACACAAAATCTGCAAACGGGCCGCTGTCATTTTAATACCATAATCTCCTGAATATCCCTCTTTAAAATGTGCGATCATACATTCTAATGGAGTGTTTCTAGTAGACCCCGCCCCTCCCATTTCGATGTGTGCGCGCAACAACAGACAGAAGGGAAAAGGAGGGCGGACCGTGGGTAAGGGGTCCTCACGGTCCTGGAAACGTATAGGGAATACAAATAACAAGACAAGACGACAATCGCTTCCCCCTTTTCGCGACCTGAACGCGGTCGCCCGGTCAGGAAATGCGCTACTCAGGGGTCCGCCTTCACTTGGTCCGTGCTGCCAGACCTCTCATTCACACTTCGTTCACACAATCATGCTAGCAACGTATCCCAGAATGCATTCGTTTCTATCTATTCTGACTAGTCTTTTTCCCAATTACAAAAAGGATGGGGGTTTCACCCGGCGAATTCCCATGCGGGGTTACTCGGCCCTTCCTTGAGAGGTGATCAAGCTCTCTTACCAATTCCCAATATCTCGAGATTACAAATTCCAAATTCCAAGTTCCAATGGCAGTACTGCTCTTTCTATTTCTGTCTAGACACCAAATCAAAACTATACTCACCGGATCCGGTCCTCAAACTTCCCAAGCAGGCGCATGAGTTGGACCTCGGACTCCCCTCACTCGGGTTCGAGGCGTTGGCTCCAACCGGGCCCGGCACCCGCCGAGGTCCGACCAGCTCCCTCCGATACAAGGGACCGGTGGCGCCAGGGAGCAGCCCTCGTCGGAAGGGCGCGATCCCGGCAGGACCAAGCCTATAGAGGCGGAAAGTCGTGGTATATTGCCCTATATAAACTTTGATTCCACAACTTCCCGGCCAACGCACCAAGAATATGTAGCAGCAAAGCGCAGACAAACCAATAATACCAGGAGTCTGTTCAGAAGGTCCAAATCATTTATTTGTGCACAAGTCTCGAACCAGTCAATTTCAAAATGGCTGAGCAAAGTTTTCTAGCATTACAACAACTTTTATAGACTTCTGTTCCATTCTAGGTATAGGAAAACATTTCATTGGTCCCGGTACTCTCCCGTACCTCCCGTACCCCTTCCATTGGTCCCGGTACTGATAAGTTTATCCAATTATGTCCCTTCAGTGGGCATGACACCTGCATACCCCCCTTCTAGTCCCAATTACAATGGTCAGTTCATCAACTTGTTACTTTCACACTCTCAAGGCCATATAGCCAATTTGTGCATGCAGAGGAGCAGGGCTCTGCAACTCATCTGTCAGCACTCCCAATTATTTCTTTGCAGATGTACTTTTTCTTATCAGTAACTTTTAAACATGTTTTTCTGTATTTTTCCATCTTTCAGTTCTGCTTACCTAAGCTAATTCAATACTTCTACTGAGTTCTATCTTACAATAGCAGCATATTGGGGGATGTGCAATCCTATATGCCTCTCCACAGGCCTCATTTACAGGTCAAGCTAGCCATGCTGGCCTGCTTATGTCAGACACCGTGGATCACAGGCCTTCACCTGCCACACTGTAGCCAAAGAGAGGGATATACAGTATATACCCCTAAATGTATGCTCTTGCACCTTTCCCTAAAAGGCATCATCTTCTTCACCCAATGTGCATATACTTATGTGGGCCTAAATCAAATGCAATTATAAGAGCATTGTAAAGCCAAGATGCAATACCATTAGCAATAGGCATAACAAGTAGGAGTCTCTCAATTTGCAGGGCCACTTGTGAAAAGCGTGTCACTCTTTCTGCATTGGCCACAAAATACCTAGTTTGAAAAATATGAAAATAAGAAAGGCACATCTTAGTAGTATTCTTAAACTGTGGCTTGGTGATAAAAGCACCACTTTTGAATAAAAGGAGAAAAGAATAGAACCTAGCCTATTCAAAACCAATTGACACACACATTTACCTATATCTCTGACAAAAAAGACGGCTCGGAGAAGGGTAAATGGAGAATGGAATGGGGAGATTCAGATCAATTTACAAACTTTCAGCCAGCTGCACAGTGTGGCTGACATAAACTTGTGGTCTCACACTTGCCTACTCATGCCATCCTTACACATAAACACTAATGCAGGGAGTGATATAGGATGATATAGGACAGTCCACTTTCAAAGACACCCAAGTGGGCGACTCTGAAGGATCTTTCCAACAATGAACAGCACGCAAACAAAGCACCAGTAGTAAACTTGGAAGCCTATATCTCCTACTGACTGAGAAAAGACAAGTAGCTTAGAGGCAATTTTTGCCCTTTTCCATGCCAGATAGAACTGCCAGTAACTTTTCAATTCTTTAAAACACTGTCGGAGAACTAACAATAATAAGTAAAAAAGAAAAATATAATCTGGGAAAGAATAAGCATTTTGGCAATATTATTCTGTCCAAATCAAGTCACTGCTGGCTCTTTCCATTCTTTAAGCTGTGGCCTAATGTTGTCCAACGGCCTTTCATATTTTAATGAGAATACGAAGTCTGAATCACAATCTTAATTAACTCAAGGTAACAAAATTGCTTATCCTCCTGAAATAGGAGTGAGATGATGGTCCTTGCACTATCTTATACTGCATCTTACAGAACATAAACAATGATTTAGGGAACTTCACAAAAAAACCCTGAAATACCCCCAAAGACATTAATTAAGTCCACTGTCTAGGTCAGACATATAAATTAAGGTGTCGTCTGCATAAAGGGATATTCTTTGATCCAGAGTCACTAAGCATACTCCTCCATTGCCTTCTGCCTGTTTAATCGATGTTACAAAGGGCTCCATCACCAAATCAAAAAGAAGAAGTGACAAAGCTGAAAAGATGAGGAAACATTACCATTTACTCCTACTTTGGCTAAAGAGTTAGAATGTAAA
The DNA here is from genome assembly GCA_033557465.1 of Ichthyophis bannanicus. Taxonomy (NCBI): domain Eukaryota; kingdom Metazoa; phylum Chordata; class Amphibia; order Gymnophiona; family Ichthyophiidae; genus Ichthyophis; species Ichthyophis bannanicus. The sequence goes on from CM066035.1 coordinate 735,912,272, forward strand.
ACCTTGATCCAGAAACAGAAATTATTGCCAAATACAAATTGTTAAATTAAAGCAAATAAATAATTACTTTCAATTTTATCAAACACCTTTCTAATATCTAGAGAGGGGATGCACAATTGTCAGCCCTTTCTGATGCTGCAAAGCATATTCACAAAGTACCTAACATTATTGGAACAAAATCTTTCCCTAATAAATGTCCAAGTGAACAAGATGGGAACCAAACTCTGTCTTAAAGCAAAGCATTTTAATGAAGGTCTTATAATCAGAATTCAGAAGGGCTATAGGCCTATAGTATAGTTACTGTATAAAGTGGCATCTTTCTCCTCTTTTGGTATTACAGTAATCACTACTACTACTTAACATTTCTATAGCGCTGCAAGACATACAGAGCTTCATAGAATTACTCTGGTAGTCAGCCTCGTGCCACAATCTTAAATACTTTCAGTAACACTGGAGCATCCAGACCTTTCGTATGCTGATATTATTCAGCCATCAGCCCATTCAGTCCACTGCCTTGTTAGCCTTAAGACTTCACATAGTCCTGCATACCTCAGCTGAAGTAAAAGAATAATTAATACTCTTGTGAGCTAAGGCATCTAGTGTTGGGAGGCACTGAGATAGTAGCTAATTCTTAATTTGATCTGGGGAGGCTGTGGAGTGGGAAGTAAAAAGATCCTTATAAAATTCTATAAAGGAGTTAGCAGTTATAAAGATGCATCATGACCCGGAAAACTGCAAAGCTAATCATGCTAGCTGTGGAAGCCAAAGAGAACATTTAAAGAAACTCTATGGGACATCATCTTTAAATTCACCAGAGAACCTTCCAATCTATGGAAAAAGAGATTGCCAGCCTTTCTCCAATGGACTCTCCCTCCAAAATTCAAATTCAAATTTCTCACCTCAATCCCACCAATCTGGTTTGAGGACTTCTCTATAAAAGAACAAACATCCACTGCTTAACCACTTCACCCAGAAGAAAGCCACAGTATGGTGGCTGAAACATTGGTTCCAGTTACGAAGACACAATACAACCTGGAAAACTACAACGTTTATCATACTTGCTGCAAAAGCCCAAGAGAACAAGTCAGCAGTTTGTTTAAAGTTGTGACTTTTATCTCCAGAAACAAGCAGGAATGCAGTACTCACACGTGTGAACGTCACTGATGGAGCCCAAGTGGTAATGATCCCCAGCATCCAGTTGGAAAGCCTCTGGGAGCATTCCGCTGTGCTGCATGCCTGCCTTCCTGCCTTCCCGCCTTCCCAACTCCTCTCCTTCGTTCTTCATTTTCTGTGGAGCTAGTAGGATGCATCGTCCTATCACCACCGAAAAACTTCCCTTTTTTGTGACCTTCAGGGTACATTGGGCTTCTGCCTTCCCATCAGCATCGGTTCCATCGAATCCAACACCAGTCCTGATAATTTTTCAGGTTTTTATTTTCAACTTTTCTTTTCCATTGATTTTCATTGTGGTTCTAAGGACTAAACTAGGCCTCTAAGCTTCCATAGCCTTTTCTTCAATCTCGAAGACAACTTTTTCAGGTATAGTTTTAAAAAATGTACCAAGTGTGCCAGTACCATTTTGGCCACTGATAAACATGACTGGTGTCTAAAATGTTTGGGTCCTGAACATAAATCCACTTTTGTCCTTTGTGCCAATAAATGACAAAGAAAGGTGTCAAGAACTGAGCCAGACAGTTTGAATCACTGTTCACCTTTGACTCTGTTTCAGTGGCTTCCACTTCATCAAGGGCATCGACTTCTTCTCCTGGGTCTTAGGCTTCTTTAAGTCCAAACACAGAAGTAAGTCAAAGTCTGCAGCCATTTCCAAATGACATCATCGACAGAAGCAATTAGGTCTAATAAAGCCACCTTTGCTTTCTCAGAGACTGACATTGCAAAACTATTAGAACATCCAGCATTATTAGATGGGGATTCCACCAGTATTCATACCGGGGTATCATCTATATGATCAGATTTTCAGAATGCACATTGGAAAGCTATTCGGGTCCAATTACACGCATCCACAATGACTCAGTATCTTAAACAACAGATGATCCCTAGGGGATTGAGAGTATTGACGCCACCGCATATGTTTATAGATGAGTCTAATTTTTTTGTATAAATGGAATATGATCTTAAATAAATGTGGATTAGACCTGATAGCTTTATTGGTCGAACGATTGACCACTGAAGAACTAGTACTTCAGGGAAAATTGGAATCCTTAGGAGCTCAATTAAAAGAGGACTATTAAGGCAACAATCCCTTAAATTGGAAAATGCAATTTTGGTAACTATGGATGTTACAGCTCTGTACACAAATATTAATCAACAGGAAGCTTTGGACATTATATCTGATTTCCCTTTAAATTTACCTAATAGGATACCACGAAACTTTTTGTTTTCATTGTTAAAGCTGGTGTTGGAACGGAGTTATTTTCAATATGATGAGCACTATTATTTACAAATCTTTGGAGTTCCGATGGGAGCAACAGTGGTCCCATCAGTGGCTACACTATACATGGCATATTTTGAAGAGCAGCATATTTATCCTTCACCTTGGCTTTATTGCATTTCATCATGGTTGAGATTTTTAAATGATGTATTTTTCATCTGGCTGGGTACTGAAATTCAATTGAAAGAATTTTTTATATGGATTAACACTTTAAAATCAAATATTCAATTTGTACCTTCTTACCATCAAAGACAGATTAATTTTTTGGATATGTGGATCTATAAACAAAAAGACCAGTTGTATACTTCTTTGTATAGAAAACATGTCCAACGTAACACGCTACTACAATATACTAGTTTTCATCCAGGACCTTTATGTAGGGGATTGCCACTGGGTCAATTTTTGAGAATTCGTAGATTGTGTACCATGCTGTCAGAATTCCATATACATGTCAAAGATTTGAGTCTTCGTTTATTGGAACGGGGTTATCCAAAAGCGTTTATTTTTAGGGCTTACCGCAGAGCACGCTTTAATCATCCAGAATGGTGGGCTGATGTTGAAAATAATAAAATACATGATAAACAAGTTGATGATGATCCTATAGTGGGAGTTTTGCTGTATACGCATTGTTCACCCCATATTAGCGCTATTTTGAAGAAACACTGGCATATCCTGGGGACACATGTTTATTTTCAACGGAGACTAATGATAGCCTATCGTCGGGGCCGCAAGATTATGTGGTGCATCTGGGCAGTTCCATCATTCAAGCCTCCCATTTACAGCAATCAATGCTAGGACATGTCCACTCTGGCAGTTGTGATTTCTGTGCATCGACGATTATGGGAATAGAGTGGACTGACTCTACCACTCTCAAAACATATCAGGCACATTTCAACACTACATGTTGTTTATATGCTCATATGTCCCTGCTCTCTGAAGTATATTGGTACTTCAGATACAGACCAGCCAGCCTTTGCTGTCTCAGGAATGGTGTCGGCCCCCACCAGAAAATATGTCCTTTAGGACTTCATACATGACATGGCAGCAGGGTTCTCCATCACAGTAGTCTTGGAGAAGGAATCAAGGGCAGAGGAATTGGAGATACTCCAATACCCTCCCACACCCAAGGAGGTGGCTACCTTATTGATGCATTGTATCCTGCAGGATCTTATGCTCCATATGTGGGAGGCCCCACTAACGATTCCACCTGTCAGCAAGAGACTCGATACCATGTACTGAGTACCAGTGTCCAGGCTTCTAAAAACCTCAGCTCCCCCACCACTCAATGGTGGTAGAATCGGCAATGCGCCGCATAAAGAACTCAAAGAACCATTCATCCATTCCTCCTGGCAAGACTCGAGGACACTCAATGCCTTCAGGCGTCGATGTTTCCAGGCATGCATGTTGTCCTCCAGAATCAACTCATCTCCAGGAACAAGCAGGAATAAGTCCTCACATATGGGTACGTCGGTACCGACGGAGCCCGTGCGGGAAAGCTCCCCAGCTTCTTAGAATAGAAGCTTTTGGGACCTCCCACTGCACATGCGCACTGCCTTCCCGCCTTCCTGAACAGCTCTCCTCAGTTTCTCTTTTTCCGCGGAGCCAGCAGGTCGTGTTCCTGTCACCGCTGAAGAAATTGTTATTTTATTTGTTTCTTTAGACCGCGTACCTGCCTTCCCCATACCGATACCGGTATCGCCGGTCTTTTCTTTCTTTCTTTAAAAAATTATAATTCTTTTTTCTTATTTTTTAGCTTTTTGGTCACTTCAGAGAGGCCTCTCGGCCTACTCAATTTCTCCTCATGGAGAAGCCAGCCCCTGGATTTAAGAAGTGTACCAAATGTAATGCTGTTATTTCAGTCACAGACACCCATGACTGGTGTCTGAAATGTTTGGGGCCTGACCATTCCATACCGGACTGCCCATCTTGCTCCCACATGTCTAAACGTGGGCTGCAGAACCGGGCCAACAAATTCCATGTGCTGTTTGCTTCAGAGAATACAGCATCACAGTCATCCAGGTCTTCTTCTCCGGATGGATCTCAGGTAACCAAACCTTCTGTGGGCAAGTCCTCAAAGAGCAAATCTCCTTCAAAGCATCGAGAGGCTCTTAGCTTAGAACTTGAGGACCCTGCCCCAGCCAAACAACCCCGGCGGGAAGTCCAACTTCCAAAAACGCCAATTCAGGGGTCTCAGGTTGATATCGATGCTACGGCCTCGACAGATCACCTGTTAGCCTGCTCTGGGGTACCGGGTCACTCCGGTACCGACATCCAGGCAGCTATGGCGTCCATGGGCGATACTGTACAGTCCATGCAGCAGGCCGTCATGGCTTTCATTAAAGCTGCAACGCCATCGGTTCCGCTTTCAGCGGTTCCGGGCCCGATACCGGTATCGTCCGCCATGCCGGTATCGAGGCCGTCCACCTCTAAACGCAAGTCGGTACCGTATGGGCTTTCGCTCCATACCGGTTCCATACCCGATACGCCCGATATCGATACCGATCGGTACGCGTATCGTGCGTTAGAGGAAAGCACCGATTCCTCTGAGGATTTTCACTCCTCTGATGATTCTGCTGAGTTTTCACTCAACTTACCTGAGGAGCCCTCTTCTCCTAAAAGGAGAATGTCCCCTCCAGAGGATTTGTCCTTCCAGGACTTTGTTTTAGATATGGCTACAGCCCTTTCTATTACCACATCCTCTGAAAAGGAACCCAGATCCAAAAAACTGGATATTTTGGGATACTCAAAGGCCCCTAAGGAGGCAGTTACCCTGCCTATCCATGAAATCCTTCAAGAACAACTGATGGATTTCTGGGAAAATCCTTTGACTTTGTCTCCTTATTCCCGTAGGTTGGACACCATGTATAGGGTCCCTCCTTCTCCTGGTTTCCAAAAGACTCAATTGCCCCACCACTCTATTGTGGTGAAGTCTGCAATGAAGAAGATTAGGAGTACCAAAAGGCACTCTTCCACCCCTCCAGGACGGGAATGTAAGACTTTGGACTCTTTTGGTAGGAAAATTTTCCAGGCTAGTATGCTTATAGCCAGGATTAATTCCTACAGTCTCTATATGGGCATGTTCCTGGAGGAACTTGCCAAAAAGGTGCGGCATTTTGCCCCCTTTATCCCTGAGGATAAAAAGCAGGGATTCCTTTCCCTAGTGAAACAACTCTTAGAGGTTTCTAAGTTCTCTAATAGGGCAGCATATGATTCCTTTGAGGGAGCCAGTAGGGCTTCGGGCATTGCTATTGCAGCCCGACGTCTTGCTTGGCTCCAGGCCTCTGATCTGGAACCTTGGGTTCTAGATGGCTTACGGAATCTGCCCTGTACAGGTGAGAACTTATTTGGGGAAGAGTGGCAAATCAAAGCCACCCAGATGGATGCTGAAAATGCCACCTTGGAAAGACTTTCAAAGTCCACTTCAATTCCTACTAAGAAAAAGTCTTTTAAAAGGCCTTACTATAAGAAGGCCAGAGTTGCTTCAAATACTGGCCAGCAGTCTTCTCAACCTCGCTATACTGCTAAGCGTCAGCAATCCAAACAAGCACGAGCTAAGCCTGCAGCAGCTACTGTAGCTCAGCAGGCTCCAACCCCTCAGGGGTTTTGACTTGCTCCTAGGGAACTTGCCACTTCTGGTTCTAACACAACCAGAACCTCTCACCATACCCGGAAGGTTGGTTCACTTTGCTCCCAGATGGGAACAAATCACAACAGAACAATGGACCCTCTCTATCATTCGAGAGGGTTACAAACTTCATTTCTCCAGCCTTCCTCCCCATCATATGGTGAGACCATTCAATTCTCCCCCATCTCTCCTAACCCTGTTGGGTCAAGAGGTTTCCTCTCTTCTTGCCCAAGGGGCCATAGAAGAGGTTCCTCTTCCTCAACAAGGGTCCGGTTTCTACTCCCCTTATTTTCTCATTCCAAAGAAGACAGGGGGATTCAGACCAATCCTAGATCTGAGAGAATTGAACAAATTTCTCTTCAAGGAGAAATTCAAAATGCTGTCTCTCGGCATTCTCCTTCCTTACCTCCAGGGTCAGGACTGGCTTTGTTCTCTAGACCTACAGGATGCGTATACACATATACTCATCCATCCATCCCACAGAAAGTATCTTCGCTTTCTGTTTCAGGGAAAACATTTCCAATACAGAGTACTCCCCTTCGGTCTAGCCTCTGCTCCAAGAGTATTCACAAAATGCATGGCAGTCGTAGCCGCATTTCTAAGAGGCATGGGAATCTTTGTCTTCCCATATCTGGACGACTGGCTCATCCGAGCTCCAACTCAGTCACAGGCCCAGATTTCCCTGGACCACACAAGGAGCCTTTTGCAGTATCTGGGACTGGTAGTAAACCTTCCCAAGTCCCAACTCATCCCTACTCAATCTCTAGAATTCATAGGGGCCCAGTTGGACACCATCACTGCAAGGGCCTACCTTCCACATGTTCGAGGCCAGCGCCTCCTGAGTTTGGCCTCCCAAGCTCAGTCCAGCACTCACTTGACAGCCAGGGAAATGCTACGCCTACTGGGTCATATGGCCTCCACAGTGCATGTGGTGCCCTATGCTCGTCTTCATATGAGAGCAGCTCAATGGACCCTGGCCACTCAGTGGACTCAGGCGTCAGGAGCGCTCTCAGACCAAATACAAACCTCCGATCGTCTGTTTTGGTCCCTCCACTGGTGGACTTCCACCAAGAATCTGTTGTTGGGGGCTCCATTTCAACCATTGCTACCCCAAGCAACCCTCACAACAGATGCCTCCCAAACAGGGTGGGGAGCCCATCTGCAAACTCTCTCCACTCAGGGCACTTGGTCTCTACAGGAGACCACCCTTCATATCAATCTTCTGGAACTGCGAGCAATTTACCTTGCCCTCAAGGTCTTCCACTCCCTCCTAGCCAACCTCACTGTCCTAGTTCAGACGGACAATCAGGTGGCCATGTTTTACATAAACAAACAAGGAGGGACGGGCTCTCTGTCGCTTTGCAACGAAGCTCTAAGACTATGGGCCTTCGCCAGAGAGCATCAGATTCACCTGCTAGCAGTGTATCTCCCAGGAGTTCAAAACTCTCGGGCAGACAGGCTCAGTCGAGTTCTGCTGCCACACGAATGGTCCCTACATTTGGACCAAATAAACCGAATCTTTCAGGAATGGGGGACCCCGGACATAGACCTCTTTGCAAGTCCGTGGAATGCCAAACTTCCCCGGTTCTGTTCCAGAACTCCGTGTCAGGGAGCTCAGGCTACGGACGCCTTTCTCCTGAATTGGAATCAGGCATTCCTATATGCCTTTCCACCCATTCCTTTGATTCCCAAGACTCTGTTCAAACTCCAGAGGGATCATGGAACTATGATCCTCATAGCTCCACGCTGGCCACGCCAAGTGTGGTTCCCTCTACTTCTACAGCTCTCCCAGGGATCCTACTTGGATCTGGGAGCTGCGCCAGACCTCCTGTCTCAGGAGGAGGGGACTTTGTGGCACCCAAACCCCAAATCCCTTCACCTCAGTGCTTGGTTACTGAAGGCTTAAGCCTTCAAGACTTTCATCTTTCCCAACCAGTGAAAGATATCCTTTCTGCCTCTAGGAAACCCTCTACCAGGCGTTCCTATGCTTTCAAATGGAAACGTTTTTCCATTTGGTGTGCTCAGCAGGGTCTTGACCCTCTGGCACTTCCTTTGAATTCTCTTCTTGATTATCTCCTGCATCTATCCAATGCAGGCCTCAAGACGAATTCGGTAAGAGTCCATTTAAGTGCTATTGCAGCATCCTTGAAACATATAAATGGACAACCTATCTCCTCTCATCCTCTTGTTGCAAGATTCATGAGAGGCCTGACTCTCACTAAACCTCCCATCAGACCACCCCCGGTCGCATGGGATTTGAATCTAGTGCTCGGTCAACTTATGAAGCCACCTTTTGAGCCAATGTTTTCCACCTCCTTGAAATTTCTTTCCTGGAAGGTCATCTTCCTCATTGCAGTCACTTCGGCTCGCCGCATCAGTGAGCTGCAGGCTTTAGTGGCTAATCCACCTTACACAAGATTTCATCATGATAAGGTGGTCCTTAGGACGAATCCCCACTTTATACCTAAAGTGGTCTCGCCTTTTCATCTTAATCAAGAGGTATATCTACCTGTCTTTTTTCCAGCTCCTCATGCATCCAATGCAGAGAGGAACCTTCATACTCTGGATTGTAAAAGAGCTCTCGCTTTTTACCTTAATAGGACTCAGCCACATCGAAAGTCTTCTCAACTTTTTGTGGCCTTTGATCCTTCCCATTTGGGACTTCCAGTCTCCAAGCGTACACTTTCCAATTGGATTGCTCAGTGTATTTCTTTTGCTTACCAGAGCAAAAACATTTCTCTGGAAGGCCATGTCACTGCTCACAATGTGAGGGCCATGGCAACTTCTATGGCTCATCTGCACTCTGTTTCCATAGATCAGATCTGTCGAGCCGCTACCTGGGCCTCGGTTCATACCTTCACAGCCCATTACTGTTTGGACAAGGACTCCCGCCGGGATGCCTTGTTTGGCCAGGCTGTCCTCAAGCACCTGTTCCATTCCTAAACAACTCCTGCCCACCTTCCCAGAATGGATGCCTGAGATCCATACGAAGATGGCGAACCTTTACAGGGGATCCCATGCATCTAAGCTAGGGAGTCCCCATATGTGAGGACTTATTCCTGCTTGTTCCTGGAGATAGCACAGTTACTTACCTGTAACAGGTGATCTCTGGGAACAGCAGGAATTAGTCCTCACAACCCACCCACCTCCCCTAGGAGTTGTATCTTTTATCTATCTATCTTCCTGTCCTCTCTCTGTTGACTCAGCTATAAACTCGAAACTGAGGAGAGCTGTTCAGGAAGGCGGGAAGGCAGTGCGCATGTGCAGTGGGAGGTCCCAAAAGCTTCTATTCTAAGAAGCTGGGGAGCTTTCCCGCACGGGCTCCGTCGGTACCGACGTACCCATATGTGAGGACTAATTCCTGCTGTTCCCAGAGATCACCTGTTACAGGTAAGTAACTGTGCTTTACATGCTAAGCATGTTTCTGGAGGATATCACCAGGGATCTGGGGACTTTCATCTCTTTCTTCCTGAGGATAAGTGGAGTGCATTCCAGACACTCATCAAACAGGGCCAGAATACTTCTAAATTTCTTACCAGGATCTCTTTTGATGCTTTTGAATCCACAAGCAGAGCTTCAGCAGTCTGCAATGGGGCTCGCAGAATGGCCTGGTTACAGGCATAGACCTCGAGCAATGGCTCCAGGATAAACTGGCCAATATCTAATGTAATGGAGAAAACCGTTTTGGCACAGAAGGGAAAAAAAACAGGTGAGATTGAAACAGATGATCTCACCCTAAAAAGCCTTTCCAGGAAAACAGTTGACCCGTCCAAAAGGAAGGCTCTTCCCAAGAAATCTTTTTATTCTAAAAAGAAGAGATAGTATCCTTCTTATCCTTCTTACACACTCTCTGCTGCCTATCAACCTCAGCATCCTCAGCAGAGACAGCAGGGTCCTCACCAACCCAAGAAACCCAAGGCCTCTATGCCTCATCCAGGTTTTTGACTCCTTCCTAGGTAGCATTGGCACTGTGCCCCTGGAGGGCCCCAAGTCCCAACACATAGTACTACTACTACTACTACTGAGCATTTGTATAGCACTACAAGTTGTACGCAGCGCTGCATAGACAGCCCCTGCTCATCAGAGCTTACAATCTAGTCAAGACAGACAACACAGTAGGTGTAAACAGGGATACATCTAGGGGTAATGGCAAAGAAACACAAAGGAGGAGGGCAGATTCCTGTGGTGTCCACAGTCCCTCTGTGGTCAGGTTGTTCAGATGTGCCCCCTAACCCATCTTGGAAGCATCCATTGTCAGGATGTATCGCGGTGAAGGCATCTGAAAAGGTGTTTTGTGGGAGACACCACTACTGAAGGGGCTTGATCAGTTGAAGGATGATGTGTATCTTGTCTCTGAGTAGACACGATGCTTACGTCCACTGGGAAGACATAGTCCACTGCACTTGTCGCGTGTGTAATCGAGCAAAGGGGATGACATGGACTGTGAAGGCCATGGGGGTCTATTCTGTCCCACAAATAGTGAGGATGGATGTCTTGTTGGGACATTCATCCCTGCTATTCGCCCCCCTGCCAGCCCTGTCAAAAGCTTCCCCATATGAACAAGGAGTTTGTAGGGGGAGGCTTAGATGAGGAAAGGAGTGGGCATTGCAGAGGTGGAGTTAGGACAGGCAATGGGTGGGCAGTGGGCGGTCCGGAACCCCGGATGTACAGGGCCGATTCTGAAGTCAGCCCTATATGTCCGGTGTCAGTAGGCTGGACAGGGGACAGCAGGCCCGGGCAGTGCAAGGAAGGTGAGGGGGTGTATTATCCATACATGGGGAATCCCACTCAGATCTTTTTGCCACTCCATGAAACACGCAGCTTCCGCTCTTCTGCTCCAAGGTTCCGTCACTGCACCAATAGGCCTTGGACGCCTTCCTTCTCCATAGGGGACAGGGCCTCCTCTATGCATTCCTTTCCATCCCCTTAACCCTTCATCACACATGTTAAATTACCGACGACTTTACACACCTGGGGTCAAATTGACCCCAGCAGTAAATGACCAGAAACCGTGAACAATTTCATCCACATAGGATTGGCATTTGAATGCATTTATTAAAAACAGTTATCAGTTATTGCTGTTTACAAATGTTCAGTGTTTATGATATAAAAGTAGTCTAACTATTAACTTCAGTTTATCACTTAATTGAAATTAAGTCTCGACACCCCTAGTATAATCATCTATCTAGGCGTCTTTTAGTCAGCACATTCATTGCATAACAGCTGGCAATGTTCTAGGCATATGGCTATACCACATTGCTTGCAGTATTTTGATGTTTTCTTATCTGACGATCTGGTGTAAAGCTGGCAGCGCAATCGTGCCCCTCTGGATTCACAACCTGTAGGACCAGGTAAGCCGAATCCAAGTAGTTGCATGCAGATCCACACCCCTTTCTGAAGTGTTCTTAGGTTCTGCAATCGCAATGTCTGCTGTGGCAGAACTAACTCCTTTGCCAGTTCTGTTAGGAACAGTCACCATTTGTGGGACACCTCTGTTTGCCATTCGGGTTTTTGCTGCACCCAAATTATGTAAGCTGCCACACCAGAGACATCGAACATGTTCATCAGCAGGCATAATGGCCATCTTCTAGTGCCACATTTGCATGTATATGTACGCACAAGCTTGTCCAGATTGTCTACTCCAGACTTAGTAGCATTATAGTGCAGAATCATCTCAGGCTTCTTTTCATTCTTGTCGTCTATTGCCTTGTCATGATGCATGCTGCTCAAAACAATGACCGTTTTGTTTTTCTTTGGAACATAACTCACTAATGTGATCCCTTTGCAAAAAACAAACTGTGATGAAAACAGTTCCTTGTTCCGCAAAATCAGCAGTTCATCTGGTATGTCCCTTTTGATTTTTCTCATGGTGCCAACAACTGTAGTGTGTTGAATCAGAAGATCTACAGCCAGTCCTACATCAGCAAAGAAATTATTACATGTAACACTGCGGCCAGTTTTCCAACAATGTCTAGTCAATCTTTTCACAACTTCAACTCCTTTTTTCAGTTTGACCGCTGCTCCTGGTTGCTTCCCCAGATAAACTTCTCCTTTCAGTGTATAGCTGGTCTCTGCATCACAGTTCCAGAATATCTTTATTCCATACTTTCCTGGCTATGTGGGAATGTATTGTTGAAAGCCGCACTTGCCTCTGAAGCCGACCAGTTGCTCATCAACTGTCATATCCATTCCAGGTAAGTACATCATTGATAAGCGTGCATTTAGCATGTCCCATATATCACGGATGGGTGCCAATCTGTCGGTGGCTACGCATTCTGGACAAGTGCACAAGTTATTCATTCTCACAAACCATAAGATATCCTGGAAACGATTTATGTTCATTATGGAGCAATAAAAAGGTTTTGAGTCAGGTGCAAACAATGATGTAATTGCTTCTTTTGATGATCTCTCTTTACCGGCATAGAGCAATATTCCAATGGTTGCCTTTAGTTCAACAATCTCAATATCTGTCCACTCTTTTACGTTTCCATCAATTTGTTCAGCTTGTGTGTGGTAGTAGTTCTTGGCATAATGATTAGTCTCTCTAAGAATGATGTCCAACAGGTTCGGGAGATGATGGGACTGGCTGAAAACACAGGGAGATTCATTTTGAAATCCCCACACATTATTTTAGCTGAGGACATTTTGCCTGCTGCAAAGTAGGAACAAAGTTCTCCAGTACTAATGTACCTGCAGTGTGGCCAGTCCCTTTATTTTTTGAAAATGTGGTACAAGACCGAAGGGACAACATGTCTGAAAAATTCCTGTAGGGTTTCAAATTTGCTCTAATATTAGAGCCATGATGGCATCCATGACCTGATTTTAATCTCTCTTGAGGAGCTTGATAAGTCTGTGACATAGAATTCATCCACACATGTATATCTCAGTATTGTTTGCAAGGGCAGTGAAATGCCTATTTCATTGGGGAGGGGGGAGACCAAGCTCCACCCTAATATCACCCCTAGCCTTCCATGGCCTTCCCCTTCTGTTCTGCCTGTGGGGCTCTGATATCCCATGGGTTGAAGAGAGCTGCTGCAATCTCAGCAAAGACTCCTGTCTGCCTGGAGGAGATCGAATCCCTGCGGGTAGACAAAAGGAATCTTTGCTGCGACTGCGGCCATTCCCTTCTCTTCTACCCATGGAAAATGGTATCCCCACATGCAGACAACCTTCATTGAAGTTGTGATCATTGATTTTCCTTCTTTTTCTGCTTGTGGGGATTCAATTTCCCATGGACAGACAGAAGGAGTCTTTGCCACAATCATGGATAGTCTCTTCTCTTCGGCCCATGGGAGATCAGATCCTCACAGGCAGAAGAGGAGGGAAAGACTGCGATCATGGCCTCAATGCAGGTTATCTGCCCCTGAGGATCTCATCTTGCGATGGGCGGGAAAAAGTTTGGTGGGACCATGGCCCGTATGGCCCACCCCATTACGACGCCTATGATTGTTTGGACATTGCCACCTGATGTGAAAGTAGGTTTGCCCTTCAGGGATTCTTTGTGAAGTCAAACCCAACTACAATATACCCAGGAGCTTTTATTCCATTTTGTTGACTCAAAAAAGAAATATTTAAAATTGGGAGTTAAAACTGGATGATGCTTTTATTCCACTCTTTTGTTGACAGACAACTTTAGCTAGGTATTCCTACATACTTGGATAACATATCCTGCGAGTCCTCAGTGGAAGCAAGGTTTCTTACATATAACAAGTGTTCTCCAAGAACAGCAGGATAAAAACTACACAAACCTGCTCTCACCTGTGAGATGGTTTCTTGAACTAATGCATAAAATTGCAAAGACTACCATGTGACGATAGCAGCAAAGGAAATCACACATATATGGAAAAGCTTTCTGTCTCAGATTTTTTCATTGATAGCTCAAGGTGAGTTACATTCAGGTACAGTAGGTATTTCCTTGTCCTCAATGGACTTACAATCTAAGGGGACTTTTTACTAAGGTGTGCAAAGTAGCACAACTAAGGAGTCTGTTTACTAACTGGCAGTAGCGGACTCCGTGCGATATCGGAGCCGTGGCCCCATTGAAATCAATGGGGCCACGGCTCCGATATCGCATGGAGTCTGCTACCGCCAGTTAGTAAACAGACCCCTTAACCATGGAAAAAAATATGGAATTCCAAGAATACCTGAGCGCCATAGATTAGCAGAACCCAAGGTAAATGTTCCTGCATTTCAGTGACTAGGAACATCAAATGTTACCAACACCAGGAACACATGATGGTGGGCCTGATCCCAGGCTCATCATCTATTAAAGGGGTCAGCCAAACCACGAACCAACTTCCCCTCTCTACCAGGGTCTTCTGCCTATTGAAAATTTAAACTCCCTGATGAGCCAGTCATTTCAAGGCACTGCTATGTTGAGACATGGTGGTACTTGGGATTGCCCCTGCCCATCAAGAAATTCCATTGGATAGGATAAATTAGGTTCTCAGAAGAGCATGAAGGGTGCAGGGCTTTGGGAGGAGAGCAGAGCTAATGGGGCAAACTATTAAGGCTGCTGAACTGCCACAAATATATGGGCCTTCTGGAAGGAAGATGATTTCAGATGAGATTGAGGTGGGAAGGGAGCAAATTCCAATTGCTAGATGGTGCAAGTGAGGGTTTAATCTGCTTTTAAGGTTGGCTCCCTCTACGTTTCATTTCAGGAGCATTGTGGCTCACAGTAGTGAACTGATAATTCTGGGAGAATGTTAACTACAACTTTGGAAGCGTGGTTAACGTTTGGCCCTGAATGCATGGATTTAGCTCACACTTTTTCAGTCATATTTCAAGCCTAGTTATATTCAGCTATGAAGTATATTTCCCTGTCCTTGCAATGCTCACAGTCAAAGTTTGTACTTCAGGAAATGAATGGTTAAGTCACTTGGCCTAGATCACAAGGAACAGCAGTGAGATTTGAACCCTGATTTCCCTGGTTCCCAACTTACTGTTCTAACCTCCTATTACTATTAATCATTTAATAGCACTACAAGGTGTACGCAGCGCTGTACAAACATATAAAGAAGACAGTCCCTACTCATAGAGCTTACAATCTAATTAAGACAGACAGAACAATTCAAGAGAAACAAGGGGATTCAAATAGGGAAGGAGATAAGGAGAACAAGTGATTAGGATCCAAATGCAGCCTCAAAGAGGTAAGTCTTTAGCATGGATTTGAAGAGGGGGAGAGAAGAGACTTGACATAAAGATAGAGGAAGTTCGTTCCATACATAAGGAGCAGCAAGGTGTAAAGATCAAAGTCTGGAGTTTGCAGAAGAAGAACAGGGCATAGAGAGAAGAAAGCCAGAAGGGGAGAGGAGTTCACGAAGAGGGGTGTAGGGAGAGAGAAGAAAGGAAAGGTAATGAGGGGCATTAGAGTGAATGTATTTATATGTTAGAAGAGGAAGTTTGAATTGGATATGGAAATGGAAGGGGAGCCAGTGAAGTGATTTTAGAAAAGGGGTTATATGAGTGTATCAGGGCTAGCAGAAGATTAGCCTTGCAGTAGAGTTCTGGATAGATTGAAGAGAAGAGAGATGACACTGACGGAGGAGCAAGGAGGAGGTTGCAATAGTCAAGACGGAAGGTGACCAAAGAGTGGAGAAAGGCCTTAGTGTGTTCAGAGAGGAAGGGACAAATTTTGTTAGTGCTGTAGAGAAAGAAACAACAGATTTTAGCTATATATTGAATATGTGTAGAGAAGGAAAGGGAGGAGTCAAAGATGACCCCAAGGTTGCGGCCCGAGGAAACAGGAAGAAGTTGTCAACAGTGATAAAGAAGGAAGGGGGGAGCAGGGCTTAGGGGGGAAAATAAGAAGTTCAGTTTTAGCCATATTTAGTTTTAGATGGCAGTGAGACATCCAGGTGACAATGTCATATAAGTAAGTAGCAATACGAGTTGGGAACGAAGGAGAGGTCAGATGTAGATAGATTTGAGAGTCATCAGCATAAAAGTGATACTGAAAGCCATCGGAAGAAATGAGGGCACCTAGGGACTGGGAATAGAGAGAATAGGAGAAGGCCCATAACAGACCCTTGAGGTATACTAACTGAGAGAGGAATGGCAGTAGAGAAGGACCCTCCAGAACAAACACTGAAAGAGTGATTGGAGAGATAAGAAGAGAACCAAGACAGTACAGGGCCTCTAAAACCAAGTGAAGATAAAGTAATTCCACTCCACATGTGTGACTTCTTATCCCATTGTTCTTAGAGAACACATTACAGGAAAGCAATCTTACTTTATTGATAAATCAGTTTTAAGAGTTTTTTGGATCCTCTCCTTTCCAATTTTCAACCAATAAATTATACAGTCAGGGTTAAAACAAAGGCAACAAGATCATAAAATTAATGTAGTATAGGACTCAGCATGCTATGGGCTAACAATGCAATGTGTAGCACAATATCAGATATTATTGTTAACTTGCAATAAGAAATAGCATTATAGGGAACTATATTTTTCCACAGACAAGCAGGGAGATGCAGGCACACTTCTATTGTGATGTCATCGACAGAACCAGTGTGCTGGAGCTCTCCCTTAGTTTTGAGGAATTTTTTGATTCCTCTGAACATGTGATCATGTTCCTGCCTCCCTGGAGTCCTCTCATCTAGTCAGTCTATTTCATCCATGGCCCTCAACAACTATGACTCTCCCCATCTCCAGTTCAACACTAGCAATCACTTTAAAACTGAAAGAAAAGCAAACCATCAGCCTTCTTGATTCAGTACAGCAAAACTACGAAACTGCTCTTCCTCAGCTTCCTCCCATCAACTCAGCAGCACTCTGCCTCAGTTACTGCCCTAAGCCTCGTGAAATCCTCTCAGAGCTTTCCTCACTATGGCAGTGATTTAGCCACAGTTGGCATCACCAACCTCCCTTCCCATTTGAGCCCCCTTCCTCCTTTCTCAGTCTCTGTGGATAACTCTGTGCTCCTTCCTGTTCCCTCAGCCTGTAATCTGGGGGTTGTCTTTGACTCCTCTCTCTCTTTCTCCACACATATCCAGCTCGTAGCTAAGACCTGCCGTTTCTTTCTCTATAACATTAGCAAAATCTGCCCTTTCCTTTCTGAATACACTACTAAAACACTTATCCACTCCTTAATCACCTCACGTCTTCACTACTGTAACCTACTCCTTGCTGGTCTTCCTTTGAGTCATCTCTCTCCCCTTCAATCTGTTCAACACTCTGCTGCGTGACTTGTCTTCCGCCAGTCTCGTCATGCCCATATTACCCCTCTTCTCAAGTCACTTCATTGGCTCCCTATCCGTTTCCACATCCAGTTCAAACTTCTCCTGCTGACCTATAAATGCATTCACTCTGTGGCTCCTCAATACCTTTCTTCTCTTATCTCTCCTTACAACCCCCCTCGGGAAATCCGCTGTTCTGGCAAACTACTTCTATCTGTGCCCTTCTCTCCTACTGCTAACTCCAGACTTCACTCCTTTCACCTTGCTGCACCTTACGCCTGGAACAAACTTCCTGTGTCGGTACACCAGGCACCGTCTCTAACCCTCTTCAAATCCAAGTTGAAAGCTCACCTCTTCGCTGCTGCTTTTGGATATTGACTCACCTGATCTCCTCTTCTCTCCCTTTTCTCTCCCTTAGTTTATCTCTGCTTACACCTTCTGTGTTTTGTCTTGTGTTTTGTCTTGACTAGATTGTAAGCTCAAATGGGCAGGGACTGTCTCTTACATGTCTGTACAGCCATGCTTATGACTGGTAGTGCTTTACAAATGCTCAGTAGCAGTAGTAGTAGTACGCCAAGACAAGGCTCTTTGAGGAGGGGCTCATAGCACAAATGCTGCTCTATCTCCAGAGCATCCCATGCCACTTCTGCAAGGAACAGCTCTTAGCCACAGCAATCCTCTTCTCCTCCTCCTCAAACATTTTGTCAAAGATAGTGCTGCCATTCTCTAGCAAGTCACAGCAATATCTGAGGTCCCCCCATGGTCTCCCTCCCACTCTCTTCAGGAAAATAGACTTAGGCTCCTGTACCCATTCAGCTTTTTGCCTGTATAGATTGTGCTTTGACCTCACATCAACAGCCCTATATTGAGGATGATGATATCTCATTACTCGGTTTTTCTTCCTCCCACTCCTATGACATTACCTCAGAATCGATCAGTCCTATTTATTTATTTATTTATTTATTACAATCTCTTATATACCGCGCTATTTGGCATCAGCGCGGTTTACATTATAACACAACGACCATAACAACATGCTGTTTGGTTTTACATCGAACAGGTGATCAAACTTGGATAACAGGGGTAACTATATACATGAGATATTTACATGGTGAGGAGTAACTTGTATAACAGGGGTCAATTATGATATACATGAGATATTTACATGGTAATGGCTTTTCACCCATACTCTGCTTATGAATGCAAGAGAAGTCTTCATATCTTACCTGAAGATATACAGAAAATCTCAAATGTTCTGTCACTCAGCAATTTTCAAACTCCCAGCAACAAGAACTTTCAGTCCATCCTCAATATCTGCAGTGTACCCAAAGAAGTCATAGCCCTTTTACTAGATACTGCAAAATCTTCATACTTCCATATGGAAAAAAATGTCAACAAATCCCTCCACCTTGAGACACCTAAAGTCCTCCTAGCCCCTGATCATGTCCACCAGCAGTTGTCTCGTCATTCAGTGGTGTCTGAAGTGGCCCTTAATAAATCAAAAAGTTTGCAGATGCAGTCTCATGCACCACCTGGCAAAGAGAATAATATACTTGACATGGGCAACAAATTCTATCAGAGTGACATGCTGGCCCTGAAAATTATGACTTACAAACTGCAGATCCTGCATTACCATCATGATCTCCTCCAACAACTGAATGATCCTGGCTCCTTCCCGTCCCGCTAGGATCATGTTCAAATACACCTCAATCTTTAAGAATCAGCATATCATCTTCTCTAGTAGACTTACTATGTCTATGATACCATTACATGCTCTGCTGCCACAGCTATTAAGTGCTACTGTAAATAGACAGTCTCTCAGGGCTTCTGGCCTCTGAGAAGTCCTTCACAATTGCTTAGCAAATGCTCTGTGCAGAGATGGCAATCTCTTTAGGCATAAAGTCAAAAGGGGCATTATCTTGGCATTTCGAAGACCAACAACAAGGAAGTTGTACCATGGAAAATGGCTGCGCTTTACTCACTGACTACTTAAATAAGAACATAAGAACATAAGATATGCCATACTGGGTCAGACCAAGGTCCATCAAGCTCAGTATCCTGTTTCCAACAGTGGCCAATCTAGGTCATAAGTACCTAGCAGTTTCCCCAAAAGACACAGGTTCCAGTGATATCCTGGGTCCCTTTTAATAATGATTTATAGACCTTTCCTCCAGGAACTTGTCCAAACCTTTTTTAAACCCAGCTACACTTTTACTACATCCTCTGGAAGGGCCGGATTTACCTTGAGTGAGGCCCTACGCCAACAAAAATTGTGGGCCCCCAGCAGGGGCGGCCCAAGGGGGGTGCGGGGCCTCATTTGCATAAGGGGCCTCATTTGCATAAATATTTGCATAATGTTACCATATACTAACTTTTAGTAAACGTGCCTCTTAATGAGTGTATGGATAAAGAAAGACTAAAAGATTTCTACATTACTATAATCCAGTGCCAACTGCCAGACACATTAGGAACTACTACAAACACTGCCCATTTAGAACCCATAGCAAACCCGCCGTATCCTAACAGCACTACCAGGACTCACAAAGCACCATACTCTACCAATCAAAAGGCAACACTGCAAATATTAAACCAATACATTTCAGAGAACAACAATACATGACCTACTGGAGAAAGAGAACAAGTGGCAATGTCAAATAGGAATTATATAAACAGAACACCTCAGCTCAGTTACACATGCAGAACATAGACCATCACCAAACAAGTAATCACAATTTAGAAACAGGAAGACAATAATTAAACTGGGAATCCCAAAAGCCAAACTTGGAATGTACAACACTGTAGAAATAAAACTATACATTAATTTGCTCTTGTACTAAACAAAGCGCAGAGTTAATGATGCACATTTACCAGAGCTGACATATTCCAATTAATAAATTCAAAATAAAGAGATATTTTTCTACCTTTTGTGCATTTTTTTCAGCTGCAATTGCTCCAGCCACTTTCTTCTGGTTTCTTCGTGTCTTCTGCTAACTCTCCATCGTCTGCTGTCCATTTGTACTTTCTTCTCTCTTCTAGTTTTTTTTCCATTCTCTCTCTACATCTGCTTTAACATACTAATCTTTCTCCTTTTGCTCTTTCCTCATTCCTATTTCATCCACTCAAATTTTACCCCTCCATCCTCAATCCCCACTTACTCTCCCAATACCCGGCCAATTGTAGATTTTTTATCCCTCCCACACAAAATATTTTTCCCTTCTCCATTTTACTCTTCCAGCCCCATCCCATTCTAATCCTCCCCCAACATCAGCTCCCTTCTAGTTCCAGCCTCACCCAGCATCCATTCCCTTCTAGTCCCTGCATCAGCCCATTTCCAGTCCTAGCCACCCATCAGCCCATTTCCAGTCCTAGCAACCCCCCAACCCAATACCAGTCCTAGCCCCCCATCAGCCCACAGCCCATTACCAGTCTTAACCCCCCCCAAGCCCATTACCAGTTCTAACACCCCCCCACAGCCCACAGCCCATTACCAGTCCTAACCCCATCAGCCCACCTCCAGTCTTAACCCCCCCAGCCCAGTTCCAGTCCTAGCCCCCCCATAGCCCATTACCAGACAGCCCCCATCAGCCCACAGCCCATTACCAGTCTTAACCCCCCCAAAGCCCAATACCAGTTCTAAACCTCCCCCCACAACAGCCCACATCCAATTACCAGTACTAACCCCATCAGCCCACCTCCAGTCTTAACACCACCAGCCCATTTCCCGTACTAGCCCCCCCATAGCCCATTACCAGACTGCCCCCATCAGCCCACAGCCCATTACCAGTCTTAACCCCCCCCCCCCCATCGCCCATTACCAGTTCTACCCCCCCCCCCCCAACAGCCCACAGCCCATTACCAGTCCTATACCTGGCTATACTTTATTCAGGAAGGACAGGGTAGGAAGAAGGGGAGGAGGAGTGGCACTATATGTAAAAACTACTATTAAAGCTTTGGAATTACAGAGCTTAAAAGGGAGACAGGAGGCATTGTGGGTTAAACTAGAAAGAGGGAAAGAGAAATCTATTTGCATTGGAGTGATATACAGACCTCCCTCACAAGAGGAAGAGGTGGACAGAGAGTTAATTGAAGACATACGCAGCATTGCTAGGAAAGGGGAAGTGCTACTGATAGGAGATTTCAATATGCCAGATGTTGATTGGCACATTCCTGCTGCAGTATCATCTAGAAATAAGGAGATCCTGGATTCTCTACAGGGAGAACTATTCAGGCAATTGGTAACAGACCCCACACGTGAAGGGGCCATATTGGACTTGGTGCTTACCAATGGTGAAAGTGTTTCTGATGTTGTAGTGGGAGATCATTTTGCATCCAGTGATCACCAGATGGTGTGGTTCAGTATTAGGACTAGGGCTGTTAGAATCCATTCCAAGGTGAGGATCTTAGACTTTAGGAAGACTAACTTTGCGAAGATGGGCCAATACCTCAGGGAGTCGTTAGTGGGATGGGAACAGCTGGGAGATGTAGAAAAACAGTGGGCAAAACTGAAAGGGGGTATTTTAAAGGCAACCAACCTTTTTGTTAAAATGGTAAATAAAGGCAAAAGGAACAGGAGACCACTATGGTTTTCGAAGGAAGTAGCTGAACAAGTGAAGAAAAAGAGGGAAGCCTTCATGAAATACAAGAGATCACAGAGAGAGGAAGACAGGCATCTGTATTTGGAAAAACTTAGAGAAGCTAGCAAAGTAGTCAAGAAGGCAAAGATTCAAAAGGAGGAGGAAATAGCCAATGCAATAAAATGGGGGGATAAGACATTTTTCAGATATATTAGTGAGAAGAGGAAGGGCAAAAGTGGTATTGTCAGACTCAAGGGTGCAGGGGGGGAATATATAGAAGCTGATAAGGATAAAGCGGAATTGCTTAACAAATATTTTTGTTCTGTGTTCACAGATGAAGAACCAGGAGCAGGACCTCAGAAAACACCCACAAATAAGAACAGAAGCGAGGGACATCTTGAACTATTTTCAGAAGACTGTGTTCGTGAGAAACTAGCTCAACTTAAAGAAGACAAAGCGATGGGACCGGATGGGATACACCCTAGAATACTGAGGGAACTTGGGGACGTTCTAGCAACTCCACTGACTAACCTTTTCAATGCCTCATTGGAGTCTGGAGTGGTGCCAAAGGACTGGAGAGAGGCTCATGAGGTGCCTTTACACAAAAGCGGAAGTAAGGATGTGGTTGAAAATTACAGGCCGGTTAGTTTAACTTCGGTGGTGAGTAAATTATTGGAAACGCTGCTGAAAGAGAAAATAGTGAGGTTTCTGGAGTCCAGCGGATTACAGGATCCGAGGCAGCATGGATTCACCAGAGGCAGGTCTTGTCAGACAAATCTGATTGATTTCTTTGACTGGGTGACCAGGGAGTTGGACCGAGGGAGAGCTCTAGATGTGGTGTATTTAGATTTCCGTAAAGCCTTTGACACTGTTCCTCACAGGCGACTTATAAACAAACTGAGCACCCTAGGGATGGACCCTAAAGTTACTGCTTGGGTTAGAAATTGGTTGGGTGGGAGGCGACAAAGAGTACAAGTAAATGGAGCTCACTCTGAGGAGAAGGATGTTACCAGTGGTGTGCCCCAGGGATCTGTCCTTGGTCCAATTCTTTTTAACATCTTTGTTAGTGATATAGCGGAAGGGCTGTCAGGTAAGGTTTGCCTCTTTGCGGATGATACCAAAATCTGCAATAGAGTAGACACCCAGGAAGGGGTAGATAACATGAGGAGGGATCTAGCTAAGCTTGAAGAATGGTCTAGAATTTGGCAGCTGGGTTTTAATGTTAAAAAATGTAAGGTCATGCATTTGGGCTGCAGCAATCCAAGGGAGCAATACAGTATAGGAGGTGAAGTACTTTTGTCCACTAAAGAAGAGCGGGACCTAGGCGTGGTTGTGTCTGATTATCTTAAAGTAGCTAAACAGGTAGAAAAGGCGACAGCAAAAGCTAGAAGGATGCTTGGGTGCATACGGAGAGGAATGGCTAGCAGAAAAAAAGGAGGTGATAATGCCTCTGTATAAGTCTTTGGTGCGACCTCATTTGGAGTATGGTGTGCAATTCTGGAGACCGCACCTTCAAAAGGATGTGAACAGGATGGAGTTGGTGCAGAGGGTTGCTACTAAAATGATTAATGGGCTTCGTTATAAAGCATATGAAGACAGACTTAAGGATCTTAATATGTACACCTTAGAGGAAAGGCGGGATAGAGGTGATATGATTGAGATGTTTAAATACCTCCGTGGCATAAATGTTCAGGGAGAGAGCCTCTTTCAATTGAAAGCAAGTTCTTCTACGAGGGGACATGGGATGAGGGTGAAGGGAGATAGATTCAGGAGTGATATGCGGAAATATTTCTTTACGGAAAGAGTAGTGGATCCATGGAATAGTCTCCCAGTGGAGGTGGTAGAGATGAGGACAGTAACTAAATTCAAAAAAGCATGGGACCAACACAGAGGATCTCTAAAGGTAAAAAGTGGACTGTTGTAGTTCTTGTTATGGAAGGACAGACTAGATAGGCCATGTGGTCTTTTTCTTTCATCATGTTTCTATGTTTCTATGTTTAACCCCATCAGCCCACCTCCAGCCTTAACCCCCCCAGCCCATTTCCAGTCCCAGCCCCAGCCCCCCCAATAGCCCATTACCAGTCCTACCCCCCCCCCCCATCGGCCTAAAGTAAAATTTAATTTTAAAAAAAAAAATTCTGGCTGCCGCCGCGGGGACCCCTCTGATGCCACGGCAGCATGGACTGACCCGCGGGGCCCCCGCTGCACGCGGAATCAATGGTCCGTCCGTCCCTCCCTCCCTCCGTGCAGGCTTTGAGAGGCGCGAAGGGAGAGTGTCTCCCTCGCGTCTCTGTTAAGCCCGCAGGGGCTGATGGGAAATTTCCCATCAGCCCCTGCCGGCTTAACAGAGACGCGAGGGAGACACTCTCCCTTCGCGCCTCTCAAAGCCTGCACGGAGGGAGGGAGGGAGGGACGGACGGACGGACCGATTGATTCAGCTTGCAGAGGGGGCCCCGCGGGTCAGTCCATGCTGCCGCGGCAGCAGAGGGGGCCCCGCAGCGGCAGCCAGCAGTTTTTTTTTTTTAATTGTATTTTTAAAAAAAGCTAATTTGTTCGATTTTTGTGGGCCCTTGCCAGCTGTGGGCCCTACGCCACAGCGTAATGGGCGTATAGGTAAATCCGGCCCTGTCCTCTGGTAACAAATTCCAGAGTTTGATTACATGTTGAGTGAAAAAAGGTTTCTCTTATTAGTCTTAAATAGGTTACCCTCTAGTTTGATTGCATGTCCCCTAGTCTTTCTATATTCTGATGACGTAAACAATCGATCTACGTTTACCCATTCCACTCCGTTCATTAATTTATAGACTTCTATTATATCTCCCCTCAGCCGTTTCTTTTACAGGTTGAAGAGCCTTAACCTTTTTAGCCTCTCTTCATAGGGGTATCCTTCCATCCCCTTTACCATTTTGGTGGCTCTTCTCTGTACCTTTTCTAATAACGCTATATCCTTTTTAAGATACGGCGACCAGAATTGCACACAATATTCAAGATGCGGTCACACCATGGAACAATACATTATAATATCCTTTGTTTTATTTTCCATTCCTTTCCTTATGATACCTAGCATTCTATTTGCTCTCTTGGCCGCCGCTGCACTACTTCTCAGAGCAGCACTCATTTCATGCTGCACTGGACACATTCTATCCTATCTACTGTAGCTATCGAATTACAGACTTCTTCAGTTAGTTATCATCTATCTGAGACTGCCATATAACATCAATATGTGTAGGTTAAATCTGTGTCAGTACACTCCTTAGAATCCAGATTCATGAGCGCCTCCTGAATACAAAAGCTCTAATCCAGTTGCCACCTCCAGGAGTCAAGGGGAAGTGCAGCATAAACTTCACTAGCTGTGGTTGGTGAACTGTGGGACCCAGCGCTGTACCTATCCCTGTGCAAGTGGTGCAATCCTAATCCTAATCCAGGGCGCAAAGGATTAGGAGTGCATTTTGAGCTGCTGGCCTCATCTCCCCCCCATGCTGACTGCTGGTGCCCTACCGCCACCACTTTTTTTTTCTCAATGGCAGTGGCACCAGCAGCAGTGAAGCGGACATGACTTCAAATTAAAAAAAAAAAACTAAACACACGGATCTTTCTGACTCCATGCTTGTACACAGGTATGGTCCCTCCCTCCCTCCCTTCTCTGATGTCAGAAGGAGGGACCAGGCCAGCCATTCAAGTGTGGAGTTACAAAGACCCGCGTTTGAATGGCTGGTCTGGTCTCTATGACAGAGTAGATAGGGATCAGATCTGCATACAAATGCGGAGTTGAAAGACCCACATGTTTTTTTTTTCTTTAAATTTGAAGGCAGGTCTGCTCCTGTGTTGCTATTGCCACCGAGAAAACAAAATGTGGTGGCAGCAGGGCAAGGGCAGGCAGTCAACTGGACATGGAGGTATGGGTGAGGTATGGATGAGATGGAGGGGGAGTGCCAGATCTGCAAATTGCACAGAACACGATTATGGCTTGGTATGGCTCTGGTGGGACCTCAGTGTTGTTCTGGCAGACTTCATGAAACTTTCCTTAAACATCTTACATGGAAAAACAAGACATTTAGAGGAATTTATTACTGTTCAGGAAAATATTCCTACTGGGGCAACTGCAATTTCTCCATGAACAAGCAGGAAATAAGTATTCACCTAAGGGTGATGTCATCCTATGGAGCCCAAGCAGGAATATTCCCCAGCTACTAATAGAAGCTTTGGGGAGCTTTCTCCGCATGTGTCATTTTCCTGCCTGCTGCCACAGCACCATTTTAGCTCAGTCTCTGTTTTTCCCCGGAGCTCAATAGGGACATCTTTTCTCAGTGTTTATCTTTTAGAGATCAAACCTAAGCTCTCCTTAGGAACTTGGATGACAAGACTTTGATTTTCATACTTTGGACATGTGAAGAGGAAGATCATTAGAGAAAGACATAATACTTGGCAAGGTAGAAGGTCACCGTAAAAGAGGAAGGCTGGCAATGAGATGGATCGATACAATAACAGCAACTATGCATACCACTCTATCAACAATGAGCCACTTGGCTGAAGACCAAACAAAGTTTAGGTCAACTATCCGGAGGGTCGCCAGGAGTCAACACCGACTCGAAGGCACTTAACAACAACAACCTTTTGGTAATTTTCTAGCCCTACACAGGGACTCTTCTGCCTATTTGGCTGTTTTGTAACATTTTACCACCTGCACATTGCATTTTATTTATTTTCTTTCAGTTTTTCAGCCGTTTCAAGTTTCTTTTCTTTTTGCAGCACTACTGCCCCCTTACGCATCAGTGCTTCAGTCATGAGTAAACCTTCACTTTTCAAAATTAAGTTGTTTGATTTTGCTGCATCTGGTTTTCCAGCTGATATGTCTCAAGAACTTGCCAATGGGTTTAAGAAGTGTTCCAGGTGCTCTAGAACCATATCTACCACAGATACTCATAACTGGTGTCTTCAGTGCCTGAGACATGATCATCAGCCTTCTTTTTGTAATTTGTGTTTGCTGATGACAAAAAGAGGACTCAAAGAATGAGAGAAGCAGCACAAATCACTTTTTGGCACTCATAAGTCTGATCCATCGACAGCACCAGTCTCAATGGCTGCATCGGATGCTGGTGGTGCATCAACATCAAGGAGTTGAGCCCACTCGGAGCTGAGCATCCATAGTGCTCAAAAGCATTGGCCATCAATCAATGCCCACCTGAAGATGAAGAAGAATTCAGCTTCTTCTTCGATGCCAAGAGGTGATCACACCGAGCATCGAGTGGAGACTCCAGTGCATCAATGTCAAAGTAACTTGATGCACAGAATCAAGAACGATGAGGGTCTGCAAGAGTGCCCCTCTAAGCTTCCCCAAAGAGAGAAGAGATCATCCTCTAAGGCATCAGAGGGGCAATGACAGCCTACTGTATGCCGAGACCATGTTGACAATACCCCTTCACAGATTCCAGGAACATCGGATGATGTTGCTGAGGCCTGGCAGCCTTCAGAGATGGGAGCCATGGAGAAGCACCTTCTGAGAGCTCTCAAGGAATGACTCATGATACCGTTTGCCATGCAGCATGTCAGTTCCTCGTTGTCTGCTGCATCAACATCAGCACCTGTCCAGCAGATCCTCGAGATGCATAGCTTGCCTGCAGGAGAGGCATCAACATCAGGGTATCAAAGGTCCTTGAAACCGGACCCTGACTGGCCGATCTCACTCTCTAGTATATCAGGGTTCCATGTTTCCTCTAAACCTAGACCATTGGTGCATCATCACTCCTGAAGGAGCTCCCAATCCCCAAGGGTCATGAGAGAGATCCAGGCAGAGACTTAATAATAATTTGACTTCCTTTTTAACTTAGAAGGCTAGGTCACTGATGTCGAATCGGGAGACATGTCAGAGGCAGGTCTCCATGGCTTCCATCAGACCCTTCTCCTCCTTATGAACAACACAAGTCACCTTCTGAGAATATGACATTCCAGGATTTTTTGAGGGATATGGCCATGGATATGCCATTTTCTTTAAAGATTGAGGATGAACCCAGGGCAGAAGAACTGGAGATTCTTCAGTATTCTTTGGCCCCTAAGTAAGCGGTGGTTCCCAGAAAAAGACTTTTACTCTTATAGACATAAGTACTTTCCTGGGCCTCAAACTTCCCAACCAAAGCAGGCTGCTTGATCATTGTCATGATGTGAGAAGTCTCAGAAGCCCCAACTTGCTCCTCAGCCAAAGTCTGGGGCGGTATTTTGACTGGTTCCTGCAGAGCATAGCCACTATACCAGTAACCCCAATGGAAAACTAAGATTCACTCTTTTTACCCAGAGGCAACCCCTCAAAACCTCGGACACTTGGATTTTGCAAATTATCCAGAATGATTACAAATTACATCTATTCAACATGCAAACAGGATATCCTGATAGTCATGGGTGACTGGAAAGCAAACATTGGCAACAAAGAAGAAGGCAAAGTGATTGGAAAATATGGACTTGGCAACAGAAATGAAGCTGGTGAAAGACTGATAGAATTCTGCAAGGCCAACGATCTATTCATCTGAAACACCTTTTTCCCGTCCTAGCCCCCCATCACAGCCCATCAAGTCCGAGCCCCCCCATTACAGCCCATTTGCAGTCCTAGCCCCCATCACAGTCCATTTCCAATCCAAGTCCCCCCATTACAGCCCATTTTCAGTCCTAGCCCCCCATCACAGTCCATTTCCAATCCAAGTCCCCCCATCACAGCCCATCCAGTCCTAGGCCACCACATCACGGCCCATCCAATCCTAGGCCCCCCCCATCACGGCCCATCCAGTCCTAGGCCCCCCCCCCCATCATGGCCCATTTCCAGCCCCAGTTCCCCCTCCCTCCATCATAACTCATCCAGTCCTAGCCCCCCCCCCCCAGAACAGCCCTGTGGCTGTCTAAAGGGCTGGAGAGGGAGCCGGGGAAGCCCGCGTGAGGCCCTGGCTCCCTCTGCACAGCCGCTAGCATGAGGAGTCTTTTCCCTCACGCTAGCGGCTGTATCTGTCAAGCCGCGAATGCTGGGAAATGTTAAAGTATTGCCTTTAACCTCTCCCGGCATTCGCAGCTTCACAGATACAGCCGCTAGCGTGAGGGAAAAGACTCCTCACGCTAGCGGCTCTGCAGAGGGAGCTGGGGCCTCGCGTGGGCTTCCCCATCCCCCTCTGCAGCTGTCCACATTGTGCGTTAATGGTGTCCGCGCGGGGCCCCTTGAAGCAGGGGGCCCTGTGCGAACAACATTATCGCACAATGGACGGGCTGGCCCTGACTGTTACCATACTTACAAGGCTCTGCCAGGAAATTTGGAAGAAAACATCATGGCCAACTGACTGGAAAAAATCTGTGTTTATACCAGTACTGAAGAAAGGTGATCCAACTGACTATGGAAATTATCGCACAATCACTATAATCCCATATGCCAGCAAGATTCTACTGAAGATCATTTAGTAGAGACTACAATCATACCTAGAAGGAGAATTGCCTGAAGTGCAAGTAGGGTCAGGAAAGGATGAGGAACAAGAAACATCATCACGGATGTGTGATGGATCCTTGAAAAGACAAAAAAATACCAAAAGGATATCTAAATGTGTTTTATTGACTATAGCAAGACTTTTGACTATGTAAACCATGAGAAACTCTGGGCTATATTAAGAAACATGAGTATACCAGAACACCTGATCATTCTCTTGCACAATCTTTACATCGATCAAGAAGCAACAGTTCAAACAGGAGAAACAACGGTTTAAAATCAGTAAAGGTGTACGACAAGGCTGCATACTTTCCCCCTACTTGTTTAATTTATATGCAGAACAAATCATCAGAGAAGCAGGACTGTATGAAAACAACAGAGGTGTGAAGAATGGTGGAAGACTCATCAACAACTTTTGCTATGCTGGATGACACCACATTACTGGCTGAAAATGAAGACGATCTGAAACATTTGCTTCTCAAGATCAAGGAACATGGGACCCGATTTTCAACAAGGCACCGAGGTCTACTATACCCACAGAAAATTTCCCATCCAGGAAAAGTGTGCCACCAAAACGGGCAAGCAACAGAAATACAGCAGAAACTGAGCACAGCAGTAGGCACCCATTGTGGCATATACAGGTAAGCGCAGGGTGTCTATCCCGGGCACTGTGACCAAGGTATGTGACCACAACATCAACCAGAGAAGCAGGATGGCATGTATGTAGGAACCCATGTATTGCCTGTCCAGCGTACCCGTGTATAGATGACACCATCATGCAGGCCCCACAGGCTGCCTGTGCAATATCCCTCTCTGACTGGGCGGATAGACACCAGCGGTGTGGCAGCGAGAAGAAGTGTAAACTTCAGCCCTGATGAGAGCGAGAGCCTTGTCCGCTCCATGCTGCAGCACAAGAGGGTCCACTACCACAGGGAAGGCCATCAGCCAAACCTGCAGCTGTCAACAGCCATATGGAGGGGCATCCAACTCTAGCTGAACAGGTAATGAGGCCACAACAGGCGCGAGGGGTGGGGGAGGCTGAGCACCATGCTAGGCAGACACACCCTGAAAGGCACAGCTGTGTTCCTGCACAGGGAGATAGGGCTGTGATGCCAAGCCAGATGCTAATGGCTGCCCCAATGTATGCCTATCAAGTGGTGGTGGGGGGATGGCCATGCATTGGTACAAGTGCCAGCTCTGATTGCCTGTACACAGCAGATGGTGAGGGTGCTGCACCCTCTGGTGATGGTTGATAGCAATGCCACAGGGCATGCACAGCAATGGCAATGCCCGGTGCAGGGGAAGCTGTGGTTCAGTTGGGCACCACATGGGACAGTGGCAGCCTTTGTGGATGCCCTGGACACCTGCCCCACTCCCGAGTCCCTGTGCCCTGATGCAGGGGACTGGGGGGACCAGTGGCAGAAACCACACATGTGTTGCCTGCCTGTCCCTGCAAGCAGCTCTGCCACCATAGCCTGCCACCCATGGGTATGCCCCTGCCCCCAGGATGGGCATGTCACCAGACCGTAGAAGGATACAGGTATGCACAACAGGCAATATGATAGTGCCCAACTGAGCTCATGTGTGTCCCCTCTCTCTCCCACAGGGAATATGACATGCAACACACCCTCAAGACCCTCAAGTGCCACTTCTGTATGCTGTGCCAGATGAGACCAAACCAGCTGCAGTGGATCAGGAAGAGACTGGCGGCCAAGGAAGGTCAGTGGGGTATACAGTGGCACCCAGCAGATGCAGGGGGCGGCAACCTTGGCAGCCAGTATGGTGCAGGCAGGCCACCTGGTGGTGGACTTTCTCTGTATGCAATGATGGGAATGTGCTATGAGCAGCTGCGGCATCCCACAGTGACACCATCCCATGTATGCACCAGCTGGTACCCAAGACATGCAGGTGTGCACGCACCTGGCTGGAGCGTGGCACAGAAGGGCAGTACAGGGGCACACACTCCCAATAGTGGCTCCAGGGGCACATTGTACACCTGCCTATGATGCATGCCTATCGCCTGGGGGGCCAGCAAGGCACAGCTCGGCATGTGTGGGGGAGAACAGAGATGGCTGGAAGTGGGTAAAAGGGGGGTATGCAATGTGCACTATGAGGGAGGCAGGCCCTTGTGGGCTAAAGGTAGGTTGGCCCACATAGTGTCTCTGCCTGTCTAGCATTGCTTTACATCTGCATGGTGTGGGTACAGGCCTACACACGCTCCCCTTGCTCTACTGTGCACTATTCTGCCACTACATAGGTTCACTGCTCACTATCAGCGGTCATATATGCCAGGAGCTGTCATGTAAGGATACATGGTTAGTGACGTCCAATGTCGGCACACATATGTTTTAGAAATCTGCCTTACGTGGGTTTCACGGCAACATGCCCTCATTTAGAAGCTCAGATGACAAGACTTTGACTTTCATACTTTGGATACATCATGCAAAGAGAGAGATCATTAGAGAAAGTTGACATGCTTGGCAAGGTAGAAGGTCAATGCAAAAAAGGAAGGCCAGCAATGAGATGGATTGATACAATCACAACAGCTATGGGTGCCATTCTGTCAACAATGAGCCACCTGACTGAAGACTGAACATAATTTAGGACAACTATCCAGAGGGTAGCCATGAGTTGACACCGACTCAATGACACAACAACAACAACATTCCTCCAAATTGCCCTCCAAGGGCTCATTCCATTGACCCTCTGCATCAGGAAATGCTTTAGAGAGAAATTACCACCCTCTTGGTGGATCTGTTGATCAAGCTTGTGCCACCCAAGCAAAGAGGACAAGAGTTTCATTCCAGGTACTTCATGATATCCAAGAAAATGGGGGGATACCATTCCATCCTAGACCTTAGAGATATGAACATGTACTTAGTCAAAGAAAAGTTCAGAATGATTTCTCTGGGTACCCTACTCCCTTATCTTCAAAAAGGAGATTGGCTATGCGCCCTGGATCTGAAGGATGCTTATACCCACATACAGATACATCCCACTCACAGGAGGCATCTCAGATTCATTTTGGGAGGACATCACTTCTAGTACCGAGTACTGCCCTTTGGCCTAGCCTCATCACCTCACATCTTTACAAAATGCCTTGCAGTAATAGCAACTTACCTTCGGACTCTGGGAATGTTTGTCTTTCCCTATTTGGATGACTGGCTAATTAAGTGTACCACTCCAGAAGGAGTTTGGGTATCAACACAGCTGACCATTCGGGTGCTGAAACCATCCGGGTTAATCATAAATTACCCAAAATCCTACCTTCAGCTTTCCCAACAATAGGAATTAATTGGAACCCTGCTCAACACGACTCAGGTGAGAGCCTTCCTCCCACATGACCGACTTCACAGATTGACAGCCCTAGTATGAGAGACTCAACTGAGTCAACAGGTAACATCTCACAAGATGTTAACTGTATTAAGTCATATAGCCTCTACAGCACATGTAACAACACATCTCCACATGAGATAGGCTCAGTGGACTCTGAAGACTCAGTTGACCCAGAACACAGGATGACTCAGAGATCGTCTGCATGTCACCTGCCTACTCATTCAGTCATTGCAATGGTGGACAATCCAGCACAATTTTCTCAAAAGCCTCCCTTTCCAAATTGCTACACCACAAAAAATTGTGACGTCAGATGCATCCAAACTGAGTTGAGGAGCTTATCTCGATGGGTTTCATACTCAGGGCGATTAGTCTTTCCACCAGATCAACTTCTTGGAATTATGGGCTGTGGTAAATGCTCTAAAGACTTTCAAAGATTGGTTTGACAACCAAATTGTCCTCATTGAAAATGACAGTCAAGTAGTAATGTTCTATATCAATAAGCAGGGAGGAACAGGCCCCTACCTCCTGTGTTAGGAAACAGTCAGGTTGTGAAAATTTACCATTGTCCACGGGATGGACTTGAGAGCCACATACCTGCCAGGCTAACAAAGCACTCTTGGCAGACAGACTGAGTTGAGTCCTCCAATCATACAAATAGACACTGTACTGTTAGAGTTGAGTCCTCCAACCATACAAATAGACACTGTACTGTTACAACTTGCATCATTTGAGAGTGGGGACCTCCTCAATAGATCTGTTCATGACTCTTCAGAATGCCCAGGTGGATCAGTTCTGCTCCAGAGTAAGATGGATAGCAGACTAGCTTCAGATGCTTTCCTCCTAAACTAGGGCTAGAGTCTTCTGTATGTGTATCCTCCAATCCCTCTCATTGCAAAGACCCCACTGAAGTTCAAAACAGACAGGGGCAGGATGATTCTCATCACTCCCTACTGGCCCAGACAACCTTGGTTTCCTCTCCTACTACAACTCTCCAGTCGGGAACCACTCTGGTTAGGCCATGCACCAGACTTGATATTGAAGGAGAATGAAATGTTATTGCATCCTAACATCAAGTTCTTAGCCCTCACAGCATGTATGTTGAGAGGCTAACACTCTCCAAGCTCAATTTGTCAGTCGATGTGATCGATGTCCTTTTGACCTCCAGGAGGGCCTCAATGAGAAAATCTTATTATGCAAATGGAAGAGGTTTGCTATCTGGTGTGAGGACCATTCCTTAGATTCCTGTGCTTGTCTCACATAAAAAACTGTTGAAATATCTTCTGCATCTCTCCGAGTCTGGATTTAAGTCCAACTCTTGTAGGGTTGGCCTCAGTGCAATTGAAGCTTACCATAAATATGTGGAGGGATGACCCATCTCTGTACAGCCTTTAGTTGTTCATTTTATGCAGGGTTGCTTCTCATGTAACCTCCCTACTAATCTCCCGCAGTGTCGTGAGACCTCAATTTGGTACTTGCACAGCTAATGAAGTCTCTCTTTGAGCAGCTCAATTTTTGCTTCCTGAAGTTTTTGACCTGGAAAGTATTGTTTTTGATGGCAGTCACTTCAGCATGCAGGATGAGCAAGCTTCAGGATCTCATAGTTCATCCACCTTATATTAAATTCCATCATAATAGAGTGGCCCTCCATACTCAACCTAAATTCCTTCCAAAAGTGATATCAGACTGCAAGCAAGCCTTAGCCTTCTACTTGGAGCGGACAAAAGCGCATAGAAAGTCCATCTAGCTTTTTGTTTCTTTTGACCTCAATAATCTAAGGGTAGCTGTCTTCAAACACTCTCTTTCAATTTGGCTAGCAGAATGCATCTCTTTTGCTTATGCCCAAATAGGCCTGAGCTTCCATGGTCATGTCATGGCTCACAATGTTAGAGTCATGACAATGTTGGTGGCCAACTTGCGATCGGTCTCCATGGAAGAGAATTGCAAAGCTGCAATATGATCTTCAATCCACACATTCACATTTCACTACTGTCTGGAAGGGGATTCTCAAGGGACCACAACTTTGGCCAATCAGTACTACAGAATCTGTTTGAGGAATAGAATCCAACTTCATCCCCCCTAGGTCTGTTATTTTCTGCTCAGGCTACCTAAGAAAAATAAGTGTTAAACTTTGAAAGGCTTGTTCTAGTTAAGATAATCTGGTTAGCTCCTGTTGGACGACATTCAACTGCCTTGCAGGCCGATGCAGAATGCTAGCACAGGCTTTACGTTTAAGCCATGTTTAAGCACATTTTACGATCTTTTAAATGCAGGAAATAGATGTAAACACTGATGGAAAAACTAGTGCCCAATTAATGCCACACATATTTAAATCTATTTAAATTAACCATAATTATTTAAATGTATTTTAATCAACTGGGCTGGTATGCAAATCATGGCTACATCTGATGCAGAGACAGGCATAGAGGATTTCACAACCAGCCATAGCACCAAAACTTTTACTGCAGGGTCTGAGTAGAAGCAAATTTCTAAAGCATGCCCCCCGCCAGTATTTTGATGCACCAGGTGCTTTTCCCAATGCCTAGATCATCTTCTCCTTAAATGATCAGGCATCAGAAAAAGCCCCCGATACCATCAAAATACTGGTGGGGGTCGACAAAAAAGAATCCGTGATGGCCCCGCACCCCTCCCCCGACAGTATTTTAATGGCATGGGGGACAATCGCAGCATCAGGAAAAGCCCTCATGCCATCAAAACACTGCCGTGGGCCAGTGCCCTGACAAAAGATGTAATTACCTGATCATCTAGCAGCCCCTAAAACCCCCTACCCCCACCCACTGTTCCCTCTAAGCTGTGCGCGTGTGCGCGCGCACACACCTCGCCGAGCGAGCGCACATACTTTACAACAGAGCACACAAAAATTATGGCTCTGATTCTGATAGAAAACAACACAGACGTCTTAAAATTTAAAAGTTATGATTGTAATTACTAGAAATTTCCCGCTTCATTTAGTAATCGTCTATTTTCATTTAATTTGATTAAAATGAATGTGGTGTACATACTGTATTCTGACATGTAGTCAAATTTTAAAGTATATAACTCCTAGTGTCGTTATGTGGCGCACAAAAATTTAACCTTCTTTCAAAAGCTGCACACAGCTGATATTTTATGCGCACACAGTCTACAGAAAATTAGAGGGAACATTGCCCCCACCCAAAGTAAAAGTGAACCCACTCCCAAGCAAAAATAAAGAAAGTAAAATTTATCTGGTGGTCTAGCGGCCCTTGAATCCTCCATCTCAAAACCAAAAATAAAAGTGAAATCATCCCCAGGCAAAAATAAATAAAGTAAAATTTACCTGGTGGTCTAGTGGCCCCCCATACCAAATATGAGGGAGCACTGCGTATGCGCTCTCACTCTGGTTCACTATCTTTTAAAATGGCACGCCTGGCCTCGTGCGGTGCATCCTGGATGCCATAAACTTATCCTTATATGGGATCTATATAAGGGGTTAGACTGCCATATCCTTATATAGGAGTCTAACTCCACCCAGTGCATCCAACCAGGTAAATTTTACTTTATTTTAGCTTGCTTGGGGGTGATTTCACTTGGGTGTGGGGGGATTGGGGCCACTGGGCCATCAGGAATTCTCTTTTGTTGGGCACCAGCCCCAACAGTATTTTAATGTCTTTGGGGGGTTTTCCCAATGCTGCAATCATCCCCGATGCCATCAAAATACTGTCGGGGCTGATATGCAAATTAGCCATGCGGTGCCTGGCGAGCAAGCCAAACTAGCACAGACACTTATGTGTTTGGCTTGCTCTCCCAGTTTAACGCTGTGGTGGCTCATTTGCATGCTTACGGTTACTGTGGTGTGCATTTGCATACCCTAACTTTCCTGCATCACACATTAACACTAGAAGCCCCAAAAGGAATTTTACCTAGAAACCCCAAAGTGCGTCAATTGACACATTATCACGACGGCTGCATTTAGCATGAAATGCAGATGTGAATTAATGTGATGTTACTTATTTGTTAAATACGTGCAGTATGTGACGTCATTACATGATGTCATCATGTGTTTATTGTTTGTAAAGTCGGGAGTAAAACTGTAAATAGTAGTTGAGATGCGCCACCTAGTGGGAACATGAATTCATATCCTGAAGCCCCAAAGTACGTCAATTGACGCATCCAAGACAATTGAGAGTGTCAATTGGCATACTTTGGGGCTTCTAGGTATAAATTCATTTTCCCGCTAGGTGGTACATCTGTCATTAATTTTTGATGCACATATTTGAACATCTTGACCTTGCTAACAAAGTCATGGAACATGACTGACATGGTTCTAGCAGTGGTGCTGGTATACAACTTCGAAGATGCATTTGTGTCAATTGACGCACTTTGGGGCTTCTAGTGTTAAAATATGTACATTGTCAGGAATGTTAAAAAATCAATCCAGCGCGGGTCTAGTACTAGCTTTCTGCATCTGCCTGTTTGTTTGTTAAGATAGACTGTAGCTAGGGGGTCCCATACTTGAAGTCGTATTTCCTGCTTGTCCACGGAGAAAAGGTAGTTACTCATCTGTAACAGATGTTTTCCATGGACAGCAGGAAAAAGTCCTCATAATCCTCCCACCTCCTCTGAGAGTTGTATTCTACTATAGCTATATTATCAGGCTGAGCTAAAATGGCACCACCACAGCAGGTGGGAAAATGCCACACATGTGCGGTGGAAGCTCCCAAAAGCATTGATTAGTAGCTGGGAAGTGTTCCTGCGTGGGCTCCGCCAGAAGACATCACCTATACATGAGGACCTTTTCCTGCTGTCCATGGAGAACATCTGCTACAGGTGAGTAACTGCCTTTTCCATTAATGATATATGAGATTGGGCAGAATATGAGGACATTAAATAGACTGGCCAGGTTTTGAGAATTTGAAATGTTCTTGTCTTTGTTTTTGTTTTTTTCAACGTAGTGGGTATTCCCCATTATTTCCTTAGTGGATAGAGACAGGGTTGAATTTTTCTTATTGTTTTATTTTTCCTTTTTCTCTGGGTACCTGTCTATATATTTCTAATACTGTGTATTGATTCTCGCATTTTATTTTCTTGTTTTGTAATTGTTTTAGAAATTCAATAATTAATACATTTTAAAAAATAGACTCCGTGCAGTTCCCATTGAAGATAAACACCTTCACCAAGCATTACTGCTTGGAACGTTCCTCAGTTTGGAGTCGGGCATTTGGGTGAGTGGTTCGCTGTAACCTCTTCACCTCATAACCTTCTTCTCTGTGACTGACCTATTAATGCCTGGGCCACTGCCAAAGAACTTTAAACAGGCAGCCCTCACCTCTATATTCACCATGGAAATGTGCCTCTATCCCCCTGCTTGTCTATGGAGAAAGCAAAGTTTTTTCTCCAGAAACAAGCAGGAAGTCACTCCTCACTTATGGGTGACGTCGATTGAATCCTGCTGTCCCTGGAGAACACCTGTTACAGGTGAGTAACTACGCTGTACCTGTAATGGGGGCTCTCCTTAGACAGCAGGGATATGCAGCCAGTCTTGTTCCCCTTCGTTCCTGAAAGAAGGGGGCCACTATGGCAAACTGCCAAAAATACATTGATTTCAGAACCAGCTGTGGGATTGACTGACTAGATGAAAGGACTCCGGGGAGGCAGGAAAATAAGTACATGCTCAGAAGAATCAAAAAGATTCCTCAGAGCTAGGAGAGAGCTCCAGTACACTATCTCTATAGATGAAGTCACAACGGAAGTTTTTATTTTATTTTTATTTTTATTTAGACAGTTTTGTATACCGCCTTATCCTTCAATCAAAGCGGTCACAACACAATTGGGGGATACATTTAACAAGCGGGGATATGAGACACATACACTAATACTTACAGGGAACATGGGCTATGGAGGGTTAAGTGGCTTGCCCAAGACCACAAGGAGCATCTGTGGGACTAGAAACCCCAGTCCTTCCGGCCCAGGGTTGCTGTCCTCTGGTGGGATTTGAACCTCCGACCTTCCGGCCTGAAGTACCTTGCCCCAACCACTAGTCTGCTCCCTGCTGTCTACAGAGAACTCCCATTGCAGCAAGCAACTTTGTTTTCTAGCTATGTTGAATCTTCTTTTGTCATATCAATCCTGTTAAAATGGCAATATACGTAACTGATAATTGCATCTGTGTGGTTTATTTTCATAACCAAATATATTCCACAGTGTATACATTATTGCTTTATCAGAAAGGTCAATATTCATTAGCATGGCCACTATGTAACCTTAAACACAGAACTTGGGTGCTTAAAATTATACATGTTTTTCAGCAGTGCTATCAGTATAAGTGCTTTAAAAGTTTAGGTTAGATATTTAAAGTTAGACAAGTTATTTATCCATCCGCTAGAGATGTGTATTTATTAGCTTGCAATTGGTTCCTTAGTGCAACTTAAAATAATTGATGTTTGCAAATCAATTTAGCGTGCATTAATTTACAAATTAATGTGCAAAAAGATTTGTGCAAACCTAAATTTTTATTAAATGAATGTGTGAAACAGACTGAAAACATCAGAAGAAGAGTAAAATAGCACTTAGATGTATACATTATACAATCAGCCACTGAATATCACCACTGAAAGTATAACTTTTTGACCGCCTTTGCTCTGCCCCAAACAGGCTGCTTTTCTGGATATATTGCTTTGGCTTGCTAGTAGAACAGCCAAAGTTATATGTAGATCCACTGCACATTAAAAAAAACACACTTATATGGCTGGGGCCAATGCTAACAGCATATATGTTTTTTGAATATTGACCTCAGAATGTTTAAGCTATTCAATCTTTGCAAGTAAATAATGTAATCATATTCTTGGAATAATATTTACTTGTGCTATTTGATTACCATACATCTGCTAACATGTCATTCATGTCTTTGTTTTATGTATATATACTTTTAAAAGATTTGTATAAATAGAACATGTTCCCCTGAGTCAAAGATCGGCTATGATTGTGACACAGAGAAAAAATGCAGCGGAAAAGGGGTAAGTAAATAGAAATCTAACAATATTTTTCTTCAGATTTATGTCTGCCTAAAAAATCAACAACTTTGATTATAACAGCTAATTTCAATCTCCTGGTCTAGCTTTAATGGGTCAATTTTCAAAAATCTGACATAATTACAAAATTTGCAGTACTTTTACAGTGTATACTTGCAACTAATTTTCAAAGAAAAATTATTGCTTTCATTTCTCTTTGAAAAATATTATCAAAAGGGATTATTTTATGAAAAGGTTTCCACATGTAAAGTAAGTATTTACATGTGGAAAATGCCTATATAAAATTACTTGGATGAATACATGTGTACAAGAACATATGCCGCATGTTCTTATGTTCTTGAGAGCATGCATACTTTTACACAGTCTACTATGTAAACATTCTCAGGGGCATAGTTTAGATGGAACGGGGCAGAGATGCATTATGCAGGCTTACATTGGAGCCTATTTACTAAAGCGCGAAAAGTGTTTGTACTTATTGCATCTTAACTGGCAAAGTAAAGTTCAGTAAGTGCAAAGCCAGTGCAAATGTAGGGGACATGCCATCACCTGCCATGCATTTAACACCCAAAGCACACTTACTGTATGTGAGAGCTAAGTTGCACCTGCCAGGGCAGGGAACACAGTCTCAGCACCACAGAAAGACAAGCAGCAGCGGCCGTGATGTTGGCCTTCCCACCGATCTCACCCTTTGACACAAAACCTCCTTGTTTCCTCCCCCTCCTGGAGTATCTCCCCCACCTGGTAAATCTCCCCTTCTGGCTCTCTCATCCTCCAGAATGGCAAGTCAAAAAAACTTTAATGTAGTAAATCTAAACCGTGTCTTCCTCCACAAGCTATGCACATGGAGGAAGCTGTTATCATACAAAACATGCCCGGAGCCAAAATCACCTTGGAAATAGAAGAAAGGAACAGATTCAGGCAAAATTAACTCATGGCGAAGCAGACTCAAACCCTGATGCTGGTAATCACGCCCCAGTGAGCCGATCGCTGAGTGCAGCAGAAAAGAAAGCTTATCGATGCACAGAGTCTCAGTTTCTTTTTTTCTTTTTTTTTTTAAGCTTTGATGCCCTCACTTGGTTTGCAGCTTGTCGTGCTGTGAGGGCTTGTGTGCATCAGTAGGGTTACCAACTTCTTCACCGAGAAAAACCCGACACCTGTGGCTCGCCATGCTCCACCCATTCTCCGCCCCTAGTCCCACCCCTGCCCCGCCCCCAGCCCCACCCACAAAAATTACCGAGGATACGTGTAGGCTAACTTCCTTGGTCAGATAATAATTAAACTGGGAACCCCAAAATCCAAACATGAAATGTACAACACTGAAGAAATAAAACTATAAAGTAATTTCCTCTTGCACTAAACAAAAACGCAAAAGATGTTATCAATACACACTTCCCAGACCAAACATATTCCAGCTAATAAATTCAAAATAAAAAGTATTTTTCTACCTTCTGTTTGGGCGTTTTATTTTTCAGTTGCAATTGCTCCAGTCACTTTCTTCTGGTTTCTTCGTGTCTTCTGCGAGCTATCCATTTGTCCTTTCTTCTCTTTTAGATGTTTTCCATTCTCTCTCTATTTCTGCTTTAACATACTGATTGTTTCCCTTTTGCTCTTTCCCCCAATTCTTTCCTTATTCCTTTATCATCCATTTAAATTTCACCCTTCCATTCTCAAGCCCCTCACTCTCCCAATACCCAGCCCATCATAGACTTTTCTTCCACACAAAATATTTTTCCCCTCTCCACTCATTCCCCATCTATTCTAGTCCTCCCCCAAAATCAGTTCCCTTATAGTTCTAGACCCACCCAGCATCCACTCCCTTCTAATCCCATTCTCCTATGCCCCACATCAGCCCATTTCCAGTCCTATTCCAGCTCTTCATCAGCCCATTTCCAGTGCTAGCCCTCACATCACAGACCATTACCAGTCCTAGCCCCCCCCCCCAAATCACAGCCCATTTCCAGTCCAAGTCCCCCATCACAGCCTATTTCCAGTCCTAGGCCCCCCCCTCATCACATCCCATTTGCAGTCGGAGTCCCCCCGCACCATCACAGCCCATTTGCAGTCCTACCCCCCCCCCATCACAGTCCATTTGCAGTCCTAGCCCCCCTAATCACAGCCTATTTCCAGTCCAAGTTCCCCCTCCCTCCACCATAGCCCATTTCCAGTCCAAGTTCCCCCCCCCCCCATAGCCCTTTTCCAGTCCAGGTCCCCCTCCCCATCACAACCCATTTCCAGTCCATGTCCCCCCCCCCCATAGCCCTTTTCCAGTCCAGGTCCCCCTCCCCATCAAAACCCATTTCCAGTCCATGTCCCCCCCCCCACATAGCCCTTTTACAGTCCAGGTCCTCCCCCCTTCACAACCCATTTCCAGTCCAAGTCCCCCTAATCACAGCCTATTTCCAGTCCAAGTTCCCCCTCCCTCCGCCCTAGCCCATTTCCAGTCCATGTTCCCCCCCCCATAGCCCTCTTCCAGTCCAAGTTCCCCCCCCCCATAGCACTTTTCCAGTCCTGGTCCCCCTCCCCATCACAACCCATTTCCAGTCCATGTCCCCCCCCCTAGTCCTTTTCCAGTCCAGGTCCCCCTCCCCATCAAAACCCATTTCCAGTCCATGTCCCCCCCCCCCCCCCCCATAGCCCTTTTACAGTCCAGGTCCCCTCCCATCACAGCCCATTTCTTTCCAGTCCAAGTCCCCCCCCCCCCTAGCCCTTTTCCAGTCCAGGCCCCCTCCCCCATCACAGCCCAGGCAGTCCTTGGCCTCCCCCCCCCAAAACCGCGGCTGTCTGAGGCTTTAGAGGGAGCCGGGGAAGCCCGCGCGAGGCCCCGGCTCCCTCTGAACAGCCACCAGCGTGAAGAGCCTTTTCCTTCACGCTGGCGGCTGTTCCTGTGAAGCCGCGAATGCTGGGAAAGGTTAAAGGGCATTGCCTTTAACCTTTCCCACCAATCGTGGCTTCACAGGAACAGCCGCCAGCGTGAAGGTACAGGCTCTTCACGCTGGCGGCGGTTCAGAGGGAGCCCGGGCCTCGCGCGGGCGTCCCCGGCTCCCTCTGAAGCCCTCCAGGTTGGGAGGGAGAAAAGCCGGGTTTTTTGCTCTGGCCGCTCCCGATCTTGCGGCCAGAGCAAAAAAACCGGCTTTTCAAGGGCCGGTTTTGCCTCTGCGCCGGCAGCCGGCCTGGCCATGGAAAAACCGGCCAGGCCGGCTGAAAACCGGCCAGTTGGCAACCCTATGCATCAGTGATGCTGAGAGCTAAACTATCAGTAGTTTAACTACTGGCAGGGTCTCCCAAGATGGACAGGTCTCAGCTAAGGTGCCAGACCAAGACAAACCACCCATCTGGGCAGCAGCAGAATGGGATAGTGTTGACGGCGGAGGATCACATTTCTGAGACAACGGCAACAACACCAAACTTAAACTGCGCGGAAGAAAGTCCCGGCAATCTACTTCTGTATCTTGCCATGAAAACCCAATAGATAGTTACAACAAAACAAATTGTGCTATAGTGCTGGAAGATGAGACCCCCAGGTCGGAAGGCACTCAACTAGCTACTGGGGAAGAGCTGAAGACTTTTCAGAGTAAAGCCAGCATTTATGATGTGGTTGGATCAAAGCCCTCAGGACGTTTGACTGCCAATGTAGCTGCGCATGAAATGAGAGTCAGAAGCTGTAAAGATGTCTTACGCATTGGAACATGGAATGTACGAAGCATGAACCAAGGGAAGTAGGAGGTGGTCAAGAATGAAATGGAACGTGTACAACTTGATCTCTTGGTTGTCAGCAAACTGAAATGGACTGGCATCAGATACTGTGCATCAGATGATCACATGGTCTACTATGCTGGAAATGAAAGACAAAGAAGAAATGGTGTTGCATTTATAATAAAGAAGAAACTTGCAAGAACTGTAATGAAATACAATGCAGTCAGTGAACGCTTAATCTCTATTCGTCTACGAGGAATGCCTATCAACACAGCTATAATTCAAGTATATGCCCCAACAACAGCTGCAGAAGAGAATGAAATTGAAGAGTTCTATGAACAAGTACAAGCTGAAATTGACAGAACATGCAAACAAGGTATCCTGATAGTCATGGGTGACTGGAACGCAAAAGTTGGCAACAAAGAAGAAGGCAAAGTAGTTGGAAAATATGGACTTGGCAACAGAAATGAAGCTGGAGAAAGACTGATAGAATTCTGCAAGATCAACGATCTATTCATCTCAAACACCTTCTTCCATCAACACAAGCGGCGACTGTACACATGGACTTCACCCAATGGATGGTATAAAAATCAAATTGACTACATCTGTGGAAGTCAACGATGAAAAGGTTCTATAACATCAACAAAGACAAAACCTGGAGCTGATTGTGGTACAGATCATCAACTACTAGTATGCAAACTCAAGCTAAAGTTGAAAAAGAGCAAACCACTCATGAATGCAGCAAAATATGACCTTGAGAATATACCACTGGAATTTAAAGACTGCCTGCAAAATCGATTTGCTGCTTTAGATACAAATGACAGAGCTCCAAAAGAGTTCTGGAATGACATCAAGAAGGTTGTGTTGGAAGATTGTGAGAAGTCTCTACAAAAGGTGAAAAAGCAAAAACGGCCAAAATGGATGACGGAAGAAACTCTGAAAATTGACCAGAAATGCAGAGAAGCTAAAGCCAGAGGAGAAAGAAAGACAATAACAGAACTCAACAGAGATTTCCAACGTGCAGCAAGACAGGACAAGGAAAAGTACTACAACGACGCATGCAAGGAAATAGAAGCAGAAACTATTAGAGGAAGAACAAGATCAGCTTTCCTAAAGCTACGAGAGTTAAAGAAAAAGTTCCATCCTCGAATTGGAATGTTACAAGATGCTCAAGGTTCTATGTTGAATGATGCTGAGAAGATCAAGAAAAGGTGGAAGGAATATACAGAGTTTTTATATGATAAAGATCAAGTGGACCAACAGCCGTTTCA
Source organism: Ichthyophis bannanicus (assembly GCA_033557465.1). NCBI lineage: Eukaryota > Metazoa > Chordata > Amphibia > Gymnophiona > Ichthyophiidae > Ichthyophis > Ichthyophis bannanicus. Next base: position 735,956,863 of record CM066035.1, read on the forward strand.
ACCTGTACCTTATGATCGGGAACCATTGGTAATGAAAGAAGAAGTTGAAGCAGCATTGAAAGCCTTATCAAAGAACAAAGCACCAGGCATTGATAGCATTCCCATAGAAGTATTACAGCAATCTGATGCAGCTGTTACCGTACTTACAAGGCTCTGCCAAGAAATATGGAAGACAGCATCATGGCCAACTGACTGGAAAAGATCTGTGTTTATACCAATACTAAAAAAAGGTGATTCAACTGACTGTGGAAATTATCGCACAATCGCTCTGATCCCACATGCCAGCAAGATTCTACTGAAGATTATTCAAAAGAGACTACAACCATACCTGGAACAAGAACTACTTGAAGTGCAAGCATGGTTCAGGAAAGGGTGAGGAATGAGAGACATCATTGCGGATGTGAGATGGATCCTTGAAAAGACTAAAGAATACCAAAAGGATATCTATTTGTGCTTTATCGACTATAGCAAGGCTTTTGACTGTGTAAACCATGAGAAACTCTGGGCCACATTAAGAAGCATGGGTATACCAGAACACCTGATCGTACTCTTGCACAATCTGTACATTGATCAAGAAGCAACAGTTCAAACGGAACAAGGAGAAACAGAATGGTTTAAAATAAGCAAAGGTGTAAGACAAGGCTGCATACTTTCCCCCTACCTGTTTAATTTATATGCAGAACAAATCATCAGAGAAGCAGGATTGTATGAAGACAACAGAGGTGTGAAGATTGGTGGAAGACTCATCAACAACCTTTGCTATGCTGATGATACCGCATTACTGGCTGAAAGTGAAGATGATCTGAAATATTTGCTTCTCACAATCAAAGAACATAGTCTCAAAATGGGCCTGCACCTTAATGTAAAGAAGACAAAGATCATGACAACTGGTATAATCAACAGGTTCATCGTTGAAGGAGAAGAAATTGAAATTGTGAACAACTTTAACCTACTTGGATCAACTATCAATAAAGAAGAAACAAGCAGTCAAGAAATCAGACGACGCATTGCTCTTGGCAGAATGGCTATGAAAGACCTAGATAAGATTCTCAAGAGCAGAGATGTCTCTCTCCATACAAAGATTCGACTTGTTCAAACCATGGTATTTTCAATAACATCATATGGATGTGAAAGCTGGACAGTGAAAAAGATAGACAGGAAGAAAATTGATGCCTTTGAATTATAGTGCTGGCGGCGAATACTGTGTATACCATGGACTGCCTGAAGAACAAACCAATCGGTACTAGAGGAGATCAAACCTAAGCTTTCTTTAGAAGCTCAGATGACAAGACTTCGACTTTCATACTTTGGACACATCATGCGAAGAGAGAGATCATTAGAGAAAGACATCATGCTTGGCAAGATATTAGGTCAACGCAAAAGAGGAAGGCCAGCAATGAGATGGATCGAGATAATAACGGCAGCTACAGCTACCAGTCTGTCAACAATGAGCTGCCTGACTGAAGACCGAACACAATTTAGGATAGCTATCCAGAGGGTCTCCATGAGTCGACTCCGACTCGACGGCACTTAACAACAACAACAACCCCAAGAAGGAAAAGACTTTTCAGCCTATCCTAGATCTTATGCACATCAACCGTGCATTGCAGGTATCACACTTTCAGATGGAAATACTGCACTTAGTTATTCTAGCAGTGCGTCAGGGTGAATTTCATAGAAACATAGAAACATAGAAACATGATGACAGAAAAAGACCACAAGGCCCATCTAGTCTGTCCTTCCATAACAACAACTACAACAGTCCACTTTTTACCTTTAGAGATCCTCTGTGTTGGTCCCATGCTTTTTTGAATTCAGTTACTGTCCTCATCTCTACCACCTCCACTGGGAGACTATTCCACGGATCCACTACTCTTTCCGTAAAGAAATATTTCCGCATATCACTCCTGAATCTATCTCCCTTCACCCTCATCCCATGTCCCCTCGTCGCAGAACTTGCTTTCAATTGAAAGAGGCTCTCTCCCTGAACATTTATGCCACGGAGGTATTTAAACATCTCAATCATATCACCTCTATCCCGCCTTTCCTCTAAGGTGTACATATTAAGATCCTTAAGTCTGTCCTCATATGCTTTATAATGAAGACTACTAATCATCTTAGTAGCAACCCTCTGCACCGACTCCATCCTGTTCACATCCTTTTGAAGGTGCAGTCAGTTTCTGTCAGTTCTGGATCTCACCAAGGCATACCTGCATATTTCAATTTGTCAACATGGCCAACTCCAACCCATCCAGAGGTTGATTTACTTGGGAGCGCAGTTTTATACAAAGGAAGGAATGATATCCCTACTGGCAGAAAGGCTACAAAATCTTCAGAAGCAGCTGTCGCTTTTTGGTAAAGAAAGCGCCATCTGTATGGTACTATCTCCAGCTACTGTAATCCATGACAGTGGCCTTAGATCTGGTGCCCTGGATGCAAGCTGAGATGCAACCCTGGTTTCCGCAGTGTCACCCGCTGTCACAGAAGCTGATTTGTTTGGAGGAAACAAGGGTGCGACTGGCTCAATGGCTGGAGCCAACCCATCTGACAGCGGGAGACCATTTGGAGCCTCCAGACTGGATACTTGTGATGAGAGATGCCAGCCTCATGGAATGGGGCACATTTCCAGTCAAAAGTCATGTGTAGGCAGTGGCCCCTGGAGGAGAGTACTTGGTCTATAAATCGGCTAAAAATGAGAGCAGTCTTTCTGGCGCTCCAGTCCTTCCATTCTCTCAAAGTCTGGAATGCTGTGATAGTATGCTCCAACAATGCGACCACAGTGGCATACATCAACTAACAGGGGAGCACAGGTAGCGCAACACTAGTGGAGGAAATTCAGTCCTTATTGTAGTGGGCGGAAGAGAATTGGACAGCCCTCTCTGCATCCCATGTGGTGGGCAAGGAGCACATCCAGGCAGATTTTCTCAGTTGACACCAGTTGGATCCAGGAGAATGGAAATGAATGCAGCAATGTTACATGACATCACTTTCCACTGGGGCAAACTTATATGGATCTGATGGCATCTCTCTCCAATGCCAAGATGACCAGATTTTTCAGTAAACGCAGGGAGCACATGTCTGAGGGTCTCTATGCTTTCATGCAAAAGTGGCCTTCGGAAGGTCTGCTGTATGTGTTTGAACCAGGGGTCTTCATTGGTTGGCTTCTGCAGTGGATAGAAGCTCACAGCGGTCCAGTGATTCTCCTTGCTCTGGATTGGCATTGCAGGCTGTGGTGTGCAGATCTGATGTGCATTTGATCGACAGGCTTTGGCATCTGCCAAACAGGATCAACCTGCTGTCGCAAGAACTGATACTAATGCCTCAGGTGGATCAAGCAAGCGAGGCCGAGGAGGAAGGGCTATTCCACATCAGTAATTTCCACCCTATTGAAGGTCTGAAAGAGTTCTACTACCTTGGTGTATGTGAGAGTTTGGCAAATGTTTGAAGAGTGGTGCTCGTCTAAGGGAATTCACCCTTTTTCAGCCACTCTAACAGATATTTAGATTTTCCTGCAAGATGGACTACAAAAAGGGGGGGGGGGGGGGCTCAGTGGTTGGGACAGGTTACCTCAGGCCGGAAGGCCAGGGATTCAATTCCCACATGGGGACAAGCAACCTCAGGCTGGAGAGACTGGGGTCTCTAGACCCATGGTCACTCCTTGTGGCCTTGAGCAAGCCACTTAACCCTCCATTGCCTCAGGTACACTTAGATTGTGAGCCCTTCAGGGACAAGGGAATAAAAAGTACCTGTTAGTATACATGTAAACCGCACTGATTCTAAAGAGCGCAGTATAAAATAAATAAATAAAGGGTTGGCACTCAACTCCTTGAAAGTTCAGATAGCAGCCCTCTCCTGTTACAGGGAATGAGTGCAGGGTTGTTCCTTAGCAGGACACCTGTATGTGGTCCATTTCCTCAGGGTGGTGAAGAAAGCCTGACTGCCCTTGCAAGTGGTGGTTCCTCCTTGGGACCTGAACTTGGTATTCTCCATGTTAACTTATCACACTTTGAGCCACTGGCCCAGGTGTCCTTGAAAGACCTTACTTTGAAGACAATCTTCTTGGTAGCTATTTGTTCTGGGTGACAAGAACATAAGAACATAAGATATGCCATACTGGGTCAGACCAAGGTCCATCAAGCCCAGTATCCTGTTTCCAACAGTGGCCAATCTAGGTCATACGTACCTAGCAGTTTCCCCAAAAGACACAGGTTCTGCAGTGCTTGTACTGGGTCAAGCACTGATATCCTGGGTCCCTTCTTAATAATGGTTTATGGACCTTTCCTCCAGGAACTCGTCCAAACCTTTTTTAAACTCAGCTACACTAACAGCCTTTACTACATCCTCCGGTAACAAATTCCAGAGTTTGATTACACATTGAGTGAAAAAATATTTTCTTTTATTAGTCTTAAATAGTTTACCCTGTACCTTCATTGTATGTCCCCTAGTCTTTCTATATTCTGATAACGTAAACAATCGATCTACGTTTACCCGTTCCACTCCGTTCATTAATTTATAGACTTCTGTCATATCTCCCCTCAGCCGTCTCTTTTCCAGGTTAAAGAGCCCTAACCTTTTTAGCCTTTCTTCATAGGAGTATCCTTCCATCCCCTTTACCATTTTGGTGGCTCTTCTCTGAACCGTTTCTAATAATGCTATATCCTTTTTAAGATACAGCAACCAGAATTGCACACAATATTCACCATGGAACGGTATTGAGGCATTATAATATCTTTTGTTTTATTTTCCATTCCTTTCCTTATGATACCTAGCATTCTATTTGCTCTCTTGGCCGCTGCTACACACTGGGCCGAGGGTTTTAACATGTTATCCACAATGACGCCTAAATCTTTTTCCTGGGTGGTGGTTCCTAATGTGGAACCTTGCATTGTTTAACCATAGTTTGGGTTGTTCTTCCCCAGGTGCATAACTTTGCACTTGTCCACATTAAATTTCATCTGCCATTTTGATGCCCAGTCTTCCAATTTATCAAGATCCTCTTGCAATTTTCCACAATCCTCTTGGGTTTTAACAACTTTAAATAGTTTTGTGTCATCTGCAAATTTGATAACCTCACTCGTTATTCCACTTTCCAGGTCATTTATGAATATGTCAAAAAGCAGCGGACCCAGCACAGATCCCTGGGGTACACCACTATTCACCTTTCTCCATTGGGAAAATTGGCCATTTAGCCCAACTCTCTGCTTTCTATCTTTTAACCAGTTCCTGATCCACAGTAGTACACTGCCTCCTAAGCCTTTCAGAAGTCCGATAGCTTATTAGTTTTGGTTAGGGGCCTCTAAAAAGGGAGGTGGCCTCCAAGTCTTCAGTGACTCAATGGGTAACAGAAGTGATAATCTTGGTCTATAGCATAAGAGGCAAGGTGGTGCCGGTTGGCCTTAGAGTTCACTCGACATGAGCACAGGCGACTTCCTGGGCAGAGCATAGTCTAGTTCCACCCGTGGACATTTGCAGATCAGCAATGTGGTTGTCGTTGCACACTTTTACCCAGCATTACTGGTTGGATGTTCAGGCTGCAGCAGATGCATGTTTTGGGGCATCGGTGCTCCATTCATGACTCACCAGTCCCTCTCATGATTAGTTACTGCTCTGGTACGTCCCACACATACTGGACTGGACTGGTAGGATGATAAGGAAGGAAAAATTAGACCTTACCTGCTAATTGTCTTTCCTTGAGTTCATCCAGTCCGGTCCAGGACCCTCCCTAGGTGGAAGGATAGATTTTCTTTTGTCTGTCTGATAGGTCAGACGATTGGAGCGAGTCCAGCTGTTATGAGGAGAAGATCATAGAAAGAAATATATCTATCAATGGCCTGACATCTTCCCTAGCAGGGGTGGTCGTCCTGGCAAATGACTCTGTCAGTACAGCTTGCCTTCATTCTGTACATAGTTATGAGTTTTTAATGTCATGTGTTCAGTACAAGGATATGCATTTGCAATCTCGCCATAGCATATACTTTTATGCCTGAAGTAATTTTATAAGACACATTATACATACGCAAATTACTTTATAAATTTACCCCATTACATACACGCACATATTTGTACTGTAACTACTCAAATGAAGTCTAAATTCTATGAGAATATTTGTGCACTACTGGAGATAATTTTGAGAGCCTATTTGATAGGCCTATGTTATTTTTATAAAATACACATAAAACAGGTACACTACTGGAAATTTTTATAGGCACCCTTGTACTTTATACTTGTTACTTTTGCAGGTGGTGGATGTGGGATAAAATAGCATGCTGTTTTATTCTCCTGAAATAAACATGCCATCTGGAATGTCTTTTGGTAACCTGCTAAAAATACACTAATCAATATATAAACATCGTGGTCAGCATTTTTTAAGGGACTTAAATAAAATGTATATATATTCTGGGTCACTATTTGAATAGCGACTATATAGAGTTTAGTATAATGTAATCAGTCTGGATAGCAGACTGAATATCACTACTCTGGATAACTCAATGCTCCACCCACACCCTGCCAAAGCACCACCCTGGTATTTTATGGTTAGTACTGAGGCAGCCTCAAAGGATTTTCAGTGGCACTATTTTCAATGGCAGTATTCATATAGTGCCACTGAAAATCCATGGAAAGTGCCACCTAATGGAATTATCAAGTTAACCGCTGCCATTATCTGGATAATTCCAGTTGAATATCATTCCAACAGACTGTATGGAAATCCATATGTGGAAGCCAGATAGAAGAGTAATTTTCAGGCAAGTCAGTTTACCCAGGCATAGGTAGCAGAAAGGGATGGTTCACAGGGGTATGGCCCCTGCCAATATTTTGCATAACACAGTATCAACAACTACAGAGCTTGAGAGCAGGGCTGGTGTTTGGTTTGTTGGCCACTCCAACCTGCTCCTGTACCCAGGTAAATGATTTTGAAAATTGCCTTACTCATAGACTGATGGACTACGTAAGCTAAATGTCATAAATATATAACATTTTCTTATCAGTCATAGGAAATGTGCTGTAGTCAGATTTAAATAATTGGTTTCCAAACCTTTTGAAATAACTTTCACAGTTTGTAAAGCTGATAACTGATCTGCATATGAAGTCTTTTGGACCAATATTTAACCACAGTGATAAGCAATATTTTGAACACTGGTCACCATAATTAAATAAAAATTCCAGAACATCCTGCTAGACCAGTCCAGACTAGTGGGTTATCTCCCCCTACCAACAGATGATGGAGACAGAGAAAAAATTAGAACAGTGCCATGACATCATCATAGCATAAAATCCAGTGAAGCTAGAGATAATCTCCAGTATTTTTTCTGTCTCCAGCAGATGGTGGTTGCTGTTTTAGTGCAGCTAAGGCCTGGAGTTCCTGGCAGCTGTCCCGAGGCACCTGTCAGTACAGCTTGATGACTTGAGACTCCAGGGCATATTCGTGATACCTCTTTGGCCTGTCTCTTTTTCTTTTGGGGGTGAACTCCTGGTCATTAGGGCCAGTTGAGTTTTGTTGATAGATCCTCTGTGGAGGTGCCTAGGTCCTAGTCTTCCTACTAGTTTTCTTTTTAAGTTCTTTTAATCTTCTTGTTTTTTTATTTTAAAAATAAGAAAGAAGAAATAGAGATAAAAGAATTAGATGAATTGTAGTTTTAGGAGATAGACCCCTTTAAGGCACTTGGCTGATAGAGCTTCCCCACCCCACCCACTCCCAACAATGGCAGCATTGGAGATCAGATCGGGGAGTTACTAATATCGGGTCTGTAAGTACCTTCCCTGGATTACTGGCACGGGGCTGTTCTTTCTTTGGTGGTCAGCTTGAGGCCTGTTTTCATGCCTGTCTTCATCTCCTGCATGGGCATACACACGTGCTTGAACTTGCAAGCTGGCGATGCCTTCATCTCCCCCCCCCCCCCCCATTGTCTTGGGTGTGTCAAGTGGTGACAGTTTCTGCTAGATCTCTTGTGTGCTGTTTGTGCAGCCAATACTGGGGAGACTTCATAGTGGCAACTTCCCCTAGGTGCAGGCAGGCTTGCCGTCAGAGTCCCTGGTTTCTCCTGCTGCTCAAGAGACCCCTCCTTTGGCTCCCCTGTTGATGACTGCAACAGCTCAGTCTTTGGGATTGTCTCTGGAGGAGGAGTCTAACCCCTCCTTTTTAATTCTCTAGTTGCAGTAAAAGCATTATCCCACAATTCAGGACCCAGCAGCAGCTGAGTTTGCTTGGCTCTTTGGAAAGGGGGTCAAGGGGCAGATCTATCCCAGGTCCAACCCCTCCCTCCATCTGCAGGGCTATCGAGAGCCATGGAGGTGGGATGCAAGCATTCCCATTCTGAGGACTCAGACCACGGCTGCAGCTGGCCGTGCAAGATGTTGATGTGGTGCCTCGAGGATGTTGACTCCTTGGATAGGGATGAAGTAGATCAGGGGCTGCTTGATGACTCTGCAGCCAGCAGGACCAATCTTGAAGAGGGGGAGGTTCCCCCTGAGGAGGTTGACTTTTCCGCAGGGAGGAGATCCCACCTCTGATTGTTCCAATTGCTTCAGAGCTCTGCATCCCCAATTCCTCTTTAGGAAGTCAGACTCATATGACATCTAATCTCATTCTGGAGGACAGCAGGAGACCTTCTAGGGCATGTACATTTCTGCCTGAGCTTCAGAAGATGATGTCAGTGGAGTGGGTCCATTCGGAAACAACCTTGAAAACTGTGCAGCATCTGGGTAGAATCTATTCCTAGTCTCAGGAAGATTTGCAGGTGGTTGTGTTATCTGAAATTGGATGCCTTAGTCACAGCTGAGACTAAGCTCACCAACATTCTGATTGAAGATGGAGGAGCCTCCTGGATCAGCAGGACAAGAAGGTGGAGGACCTTTTTTTTAAAATTTCTTTATTTATATTTTCCAACAAAATACAAACAAAAGAGAAAACCAAATTACAGCAAATTAAAATACACAATTCTTCTCTGTGACACGAGATATTTAAAGACTAAACACAGCCCACCCCACCCTGTCCATCCCATTCTCATGCGATCATCAGGGGCCATATAAAAGAAAGAAACATAGAGCATCTGCAAGCCTGCAAGGGCTATAGAAGAGCCAATACTCCACTACAGAGAACATAGGCACAAGTGTACCACCATGCGCATCTACCAAGCTCAGTAGTATGTTTTCAGTTAGAAATAACGGAAATACGGCCACTTCCAGCATGGAGCTAGTACAAATTGACAGTCCTTTTGTAAGGATAAGATGCCAATTGCTGACTGAAAAATGACCCCAAATCAGGAGAGAGTGGCCCTGAGTCCCAGTACCATCCAATACGATTCTATATTGAAGCCCATTCAGTGACACTGAATGTTAGGACAGTCCTACACCACATATCTCAAGTTGCTGACATCTCCTTGATGAGACTAACACTTATTCTCAGCTGCATATTAAACATATGCCTACGGCCCCCTCCACCCATCGTGAGCCTTGCTTTAACAAAGCCGCAGTATTAGGCCAGGCAATCAGGGAAGCTCCTCCCCCTTCCTTTTATTAAACCCAAGCTTCCAACGAGCAAATCTAGGTGGTTATTTCTCTATGATAGCTATAGTTGAACAAGAGTTCTATCAATTTAACCATATACTTTACTTGGAAGGATAACTGTTAGTATTCTTATTATATAATTCACTTTATGAGTGATATACATACTTATATCTTCAAGACGACCCCACCAAGAAACAGACCGATGACCATGTTACTGTATATAATTAGAGCTCGTTAAGTCAAAGAGGCTGACGTTACAGCATGAACCTAGCTGTGAACCACATGGATAATAAGACTCACTAAATCTAGAACAATTCCCTCGGAAGCTAGGAAAATCAACACGTAGAATTTAAAGCCATGGGGGATACCACTTTCCATACTAAGATGGCCATCCCCTTACTCTGAAAACCCTTAAAAGTAGGGCCTATATATCAAATTTCAACAACTCCATTACATTCAAGTGTGTCTCTTGCAGCAGTGAGATGTCAGCATTTCCTATCTTACCATACAGAAGAAAACATTCCTTGTGGTAGAAATTATTAACCCTTTGAAGGCTTACTTTAAATTTTTAGTTCACATTCTGCAGCCGGGTTAATTTTTGCATATTTCAGGAAAATTGTACCCGTCTTATTCAATATGTTGTAACAGTGAATTTCTTTCTGCTATGGTCATGTATTATATACCATTTGATAGAAAAATGAGACAGCAATTTTGGATCCCGAAAGTTTTGGAACCGGCCTGGATAAAATGACCTTTACATTCAGGTACACAATCTTGAAGGAAAGCGTACTGACAATATAGCTCCAAATTAACAGTCATATGTTGCAGAAACAGATCAATGTGTAGCATTTAGTTTTACATTATAGAACAACTTCTTAAGCGCCTTTAAAGTGTGGCTGCAACTATAGACCAAAGAAATGAGAAGAGGCCCCGTCATATGATCAGACACAATAAAACACCCAACTCTAAAAAAAAATAAAAATAAAACATTTCCCAAAGTCACCTACAACCAGAGGGGGCTATATAACACACAAAACAACGGGTGAGCCCACTAGGACAAGACAGACACAGAGGGCTCAATGACCCAACACTTCCACATTCCTGTAATACTCAGAATATCGCATCTTGCCCACCTCCCTTATTGAAAGTAAAGATAATGTCCTTCAAACAAGACAGAGTAAAACGTCCCAGTAAATAGCAGTGTTACATGCTTGAATGTCACTTCTGCGTGGAAAAGTCGCCTTCACACGATCTCAGACCAGTTGAACGCCCATAATAACAAGTGCCATACAACTGTAGCAGATAGAAGATGCAATATAACCTTCACCGCATCACCGCCGACTCCTTAGCCTCCAGAAATGCGCATAGATCTCCTGGATCATCAAAAGTCTTGGTCTGGTTATGCAACGTGACTTTCATGCGGGCAGGATATAGCAGTCCAAAACAGGCCTTCAGTTGAACCAATTGTGGACGCAATGCCAAAAGACTTCTTCTTCGATCCAACGTCACCTTCGCAAAGTCCGGGAAGAACAGGAGTTTATGTCCCTGATATTCCAAAGCTGTAAGTGCTCTGGCTGCTCCCATTATTTGCAACACTTGCTGAAAACGCAAAACTTTCAAGATGATTGAGTGTGGACGCATGCACGTGGCCACGGACTGAGTAGGCAATCTGTGGGCACGCTCGATCTTGAAAGGCATAGTGAAATGCAACTTTAACACTCCTGGAATCATGGCCTGCAGAAAAAATATCAAGTCATGACCCTCTGCTCCCTCAGGAACTCCTAGTATCCTTATGTTGTTTCGCCGAGCGATTGTTGCCATCTTCCACCTCTCTTTGCAGTGAGCATATCAACTTGGCCACTTCTCAACGGCCTCGAGCCTCTCCCCATGTGATGCCACCACTTTCTCCACCTTCTCCAATTGAGCTGTATTTGACTCCAATGAAGATATCTTCTTGCATTGCACATAACGATTCTCCATTAGCTTTGACCAATTCTTTGACTGCCCGAATCTCAGCCAAGATCTCCTGCGAAGTCTCAGGACTATCTCAAATGACCGCCATCTTGTGAGTTGAGAGCGGTTCCATCTTGGTTTTCTTTGCATTAGCATTTTGAGATACTTGGAAATCCAGCTGCATCTGTTTGGAGCCCGACATATGTCTTGTCAGACAAATCTGATTGATTTCTTTGACTGGGTGACCAGGGAGTTGGACCGAGGGAGAGCCCTAGATGTGGTGTATTTCGATTTCAGTAAAGCCTTTGACACTGTTCCTCACAGGCGACTTATAAACAAACTGAGCACCGTAGGGATGGACCCTAAAGTTACTGCTTGGGTTAGAAATTGGTTGGGTGGGAGGCGACAAAGAGTACAAGTAAATGGAGCTCACTCTGAGGAGAAGGATGTTATCAGTGGTGTGCCCCAGGGATCTGCCTTGGTCTGATTCTTTTTAACATCTTTGTTAGTGATATAGCGGAAGGGCTTTCAGGTAAGGTTTGCCTCTTTGCGGATGATACCAAAATCTGCAATAGAGTAGACACCCAGGAAGGGGTAGATAACAAGAGGAGGGATCTAGCTAAGCTTGAAGAATGGTCTAGAATTTGGCAGCTGGGATTTAATGTTAAAAAATGTAAGGTCATGCATTTGGGCTGCAGCAATCCAAGAGAGCAATATAGTATAGGGGGTGAAGTACTTTTGTCCACTAAAGAAGAGCGGGACCTAGGCGTGGTTGTGTTTGATGATCTTAAAGTAGCTAAACAGGTAGAAAAGGTGACGGCAAAAGCTAGAAGGATGCTTTGGTGCATACGGAGAAGAATGGCTAGCAGAAATAAGGAGGTGATAATGCCTCTGTATAAGTCTTTGGTGCGACCTCATTTGGAGTATAGTGTGCAATTCTGGAGACCGCACCTTCAAAAGGATGTGAACAGGATGGAGTCGGTGCAGAGGGTGGCTACTAAAATGATTAGTGGTCTTCATTATAAAGCATATGAGGACAGACTGAAGGATCTTAATATGTACACCTTAGAGGAAAGGCGGGATAGAGGTGATATGATTGAGATGTTTAAATACCTCTGTGGCATAAATGTTCAGGGAGAGAGCCTCTTTCAATTGAAAGCAAGTTCTGCTATGAGGGGACATGGGATGAGGGTGAAGGGAGATAGATTCAGGAGTGATATGCGGAAATATTTCTTTACGGAAAGAGTAGTGGATCCGTGGAATAGTCTCCCAGTGGAGGTGGTAGAGATGAGGACAGTAACTGAATTCAAAAAAGCATGGGACAAACACCGAGGATCTCTAAAGGTAAAAAGGGGACTGTTGTGGTTGTTATGGAAGGACAGACTAGATAGGCCATGTGGTCTTTTTCTGTCATCATATTTCTATGTTTCTATATCTGGGATCGAATGGTAGCCAAGTAGGTAGGAACTATTTGATCAAATATTGAAGAAATCAGGATTCTTGTCTATTGCCCTCCGGAGCACCGCTCTTACACGTCCATCTTGAGCAGATACCAGGCTCCGCCCTCTAAGGTGGAGGACCTTTTGAAGACAGCCTTCTCCCTGGCAATCCAAGTGCTGGGCTGTGACAGTTTCTTTTCCCATCTTCCCTGACCTCCTTACTTCTAACATTAATCCATGGAGTGGAGGAGTGGCCTAGTGGTTGGGGCAAGGTACTTCAGGCCGGAAGGTATGGGGTTCAAATCCCACTAGAGAACAGCAACCTTGGGCTGGAAGGACTGGGGTTTCTAGTCCCACAGGTGCTCCTTGTGATCTTGGGCAAGCCACTTAACCCTCCATAGCCCATTTCCCTGTAAAATAGTTATCTCCAAGTTATAATGCCCTGTTCAATGTAATTTCAGTTTGTTTAATGTAAACTGCACTGATGCAGAATAGCACAGTATATAAGAGAATGCAAATAAATAAATAAAATAAAATAATCATGTCTCACTTAGATGATTGTAATGTTGTTCTCACAGGCCTCCCACATCACAAACTGCAGGATCTATAGCTCATCCAAAATACGGCCATCAAGATACTTGCTCACACTTTGCGCTTTGACCACTTGACCCCCCCTTCTAATTCACTCCTACTAACTCTCAAAATCCTATCGTATCCAGTACAAACTCCTCACCCTGGTTCATAAGACACTTAACACTGGCACTCCTCTTTACCTCTCAAACCTGATTATTCTGCTTTCTCCACACTGGGTTCTCCGCTCCGTCTGTGCTAACTGCCTTCACTTCCCGTCGGCTTCTCAAGTCAGACTAGAGATCACCCGTAATACTGCCTTTTACTTTCTTGGTTTTCCCTGCCTATCTTTAAGATGCAGAGCACTAAGTGGGCAGCATTGAAAATCACTGCTACCTGCTTAGTGCAATTCCCCACCTCCACTCCACCCCAGAACGCCCCCAACACCCCCCCCCCCACCCCCACCCCCCAACCCCGATGCTAAGCGGATAGCTTCTGGGCACATTAGGGACTTAACCAGGATTTTCCAAAGGCACTACCCATGTAGGTGCCTTTGGAAAATCCCGGTTAAGGCTTTTACACAGGTAACATGAGCTGTTACCCGTGTAACTGCTTTCAAAAATCAGGCCCTTAGCATTTAAAAATGAACAACAAAACCCCTTTTGGAATTAGCTTTTAAAAGTGAATGCCAAAACCCTCTTAAGAATTAACTTTTAAAAATGAACACCAAAACCCCTTTAAGAATTAGCTTTTAAAAATGAACACCAAAACCCCTTTGAGAGCTTTCAGTCAGCGTATTACCTTGCTTTTCAATGGAGTCTGACAGGAATGCCAGTATCTGAAAGGCCCTGTAGATGCTTATATGCACTGCCTAGCTGTTTAGTAAGCTACTCTAGGGCCACATAACACCTGATGAGGTCAGAGACTTCAAAGTTAGCTGTGAATGAGTAGCTGGAACAAAGACAATGAACTCTTAACTGACAGAGCCTTGCCCAACACTACAAGCTAAAAAAAAATCCCCCTTTGAAGTATAGCAAAAAGACACATTGCAGAAGAGGAGAACGTGGAGGCCAATTATCTCAGCCATCATCTGCTCAATCCCAGAGAATGTGAGTTGGCACCTTGGGCCTTCAATTGCATAGTGGAATTTTGGAGGGTTCTGGAGGTCGATTTCATGGTGGCGGCCTCCAATGCCAAGGTTCCCACCTATTTCAGTCAGTGGAGGGAGACCAGGTCCAAAGGGGTGGATGCACTGATCCAGCTGTAGCCCCTATCTTCCCTACTGTATGTTTTTCCTCCATGGCCCCTGTTTGCCTGCATCTTTGGAGGATAGAGAAGCATCCCTGCCTGGTGATCCTCATGGATCTGGACTAGTTGTGTCATCTGTGGTATGAGGACCTTATTCATTTTCTTGTGTCATCATCTCTAAGTCTGTGTACTTACAAAGGGTTGCTGTGGCAGGAGCTTGTCCTCATGGATGACCCAGTTCTCTTCTCGCTTATGGCTTGTCCCTTGAGAGGGAACACCTAGTGCATAAAGGTTATTTGGTAGCAGTGGTCAATACCCTTTTGAGGGTCAGATACCAGTCTATTTATTTGGGTTATGTCTGGTGCCTTTTTGAGACGTGATGCTGCCTTCTTAAGGTTTCGCCATAGCAGGCGCATGTGCCGGCTATGCTCGTATTCTTGCAGGAGAGTCTCGAGGAGGGATTGGCTTGGAATTCTTTCAGGGTGCAGGTTGCTACACTTTCCGACTTCTGAGGACCTATGGTGGGCTGCTCCCTTGCTTCTCCCTGGGATGTCTCCCGTTTTCTCAGAGGCATTCGGGCATTGTGCCCTCCTGTCCGTCCGGTGTTCCCACCTTGGAATCTGACAATCATTCTTCGGATGCTCATGCAACCTCCTTTTGAGTCTTTCAGGAGAGTTACACTTAAGGATTTGTCATTGAAAGTGGTCTTTTTGGTTGCTGTGATTTCAGCACATCACATCTGTTGCAGGTGCTTTCTTGATTCTTTCTTGTCTTTTTCAGCTTAGGGTGCTACCTTGCATCTGATACCTTCTTTCTACTCAAAGTGCTCTCACTCTCATGTGAACCAAGTGATTTCCCTGTCAGCCTTTTCATTGGATCAGTGTTCGGGGAAGGATAAAGGCCTTCAATTCCTGGATGTGCACAGGGTGTAACTCTGATATTTGTGGGTTACAAACTCTTTTTGGCTTTAAGAACATAAGCCATATTAGCATGAAGCGCAAACCTCAAAGCACTTGGTATCAAAAGCGCAGTAGAAAATGGTAAAACCAGTGCAGTGCAAATAAATACATAAACAAATGGCACTGAAACTATTGGCAAAAACTCACATCACTGATGGAGAAAAAAGACCTCAGTGAATACTGTCACCAAGCCAATGCATCGGCTCTGTGTCAAAGTAGCTCTTCAAACACACCAGAAAACTGAAACATATGCAGTACGTGGACACAAAAATTCCACATATTAACAACATGAGACCAATAATTCAAAAAAATTGCATGATTCACATTATGAATTAGCATTCACAGCAATAGCAACAAGGGCATATGAATATACAGGCACTGCATGAAACAATTATTTAGCTGCAACACGGGCTGTAACACTGTCCTGGCTCCAACGCTGGGTGTTTTGCAGGTGCTGTGTCACGGAGTCGGACACTGCCTGATATCACTAAGCCACTGTAATCAGACAATTTTCATAGCTTTGCGTGCCCAAACAAAACAAACAACCTGAAAGAGCCACACTATCACATGCCACAGGAATGTTAAAAGAAATGCTATCCCCATACTTGCAGCCTGCTGCAAACAGGATAAAACTTGCCCCTCAAGTGCCCTTACACAATTTCAACCTGCAAAACACGCCACGCATGTGCTATAAGAGTTACCCAAAGCAAGGCGGAGCTTCATGAAGGAATCACCCAGCACTACCTAAACTGCCCAATCAGACAGCACTGTCAGCAATCGACTCAAAACACATGGACCCTACCTCCACAAATTTCCATCAAAGTCAAACAGATCCATGAACACTAAATACGCAACTAATATTACAAAAGCACAGACATGAACATTGCAAGACCAAAAAAATGACAAATGGAACTATCCACACAACCCACAAATTACCAGCAAGCCTTCCAATCAATGCCCTCATTCAATCTGGATGGATAAATCAAATTAAGCTTAAAAATCCACGACTAGTCTCTCGGGGTCAATATTAAATCTCTGTCACTTTCTCTACTCAAGGGGGGGACATGGTCGATGACCCAACACTTCAAATCCACAAAACTATGTGAAACAGATTTACAATGATCCTCAAGTAGGGCATGGGGAACTAAATGTTTTAATTTATTCCAATGCTCTAACAAACAGATGCGTAACTTTCTAGATGTTTTCCCAACATATGCTAGCCAACATGGACACGCTAACATAGATACAACAAACTCTGAATGACAATCCATCCTTCACCATAGCCCATATTTGCGTTTGTGATGCACAAACAATTGTAGGGTCACATAATCACAGAAAATGACCCACAGGCAGAATGGCCCATATCCAGTGGTCGCACCACACTTTTCTTAACAACTGTCAGACTAAGAGAATCATGTAAATTGCACCCATGGGAAAACCCCATCCATGATTTGTAATCACTCAAGCCATGAGTGGCTCAGTGGTTGGGACAGATTACCTCAGGCAAGAAGACTAGGGGTTCAATTCCCACATGGGGACAAGCAACCTCAGGCCGGAGGGACTGGGGTCTCTAGTCCCATGGCTACTCCTTGTGGCCCTGGGCAAGCCACTTGACCCTCTATTGCCTCAGGTACACTTACTGTAGATTGTGAACCCTTCAGGGACAAGGAAATAAAAAGTACCTGTTAGTATACATGTAAACCACACTGATTCTGAAGAGTGCAGTATAAAAAATAAATAAATAAAAAAACATCAAAGTGTGCAAAAATGATCCAATGTAAAGCGCAACTGAAAGGTGTCAAAAATGTGAATATCAACCATGCCACCAGTCCAAGAACCTGAAGAAGACAACAATCATTATATAGTGCCTTCTTACATGCCTTATCAACAGTCAGCCTCAGATATCCCCGTTCACAAAAGGCCAAGGTCCACTGTTGAGATTGTCTCTTGAACTCAGACGCTGAGCTACAGTTCCTACGATAACGTAGAAATTGAGAGAATGGAATGCCATTCTTCAGGAGGACAGGATGAGCGCTAGCATAGTGTAGAAAAGCATTCCTATCAGTGGGTTTTTAAAAAACTGAACATCCATAAAGGATACAGTGGATTTGTCATGCATTAAAGAAAACTGAATGTGCACATCTAATTGATTCAACCATTGATGAAACTGGAAAAGATGTTCTTCAGTCCCAGTCCAAATGACAAGCACATCGTCAATTTAATGGACCCATGTGTGTACGTAAGACAAGACAGGTGTATCGTGTCCACATAGATTCGAACTGGGCAATGTATAAGTTCGCAACTGATGGCATCAATGTGACACCAATAGCCACCCCAGAACATTGTTGATACAGCACATCATCATAGCAGAAAAAGATTCACACAAAGTCAAATATGCAAGCTTCATTAAAAATGCTAAGTGTGCTTCGCCAATATCACCACATCCCTGAAGCACTGACTTAATGACCGCTAATGCTCCTGGTATAAAGAGAGGCCACGTCCAAAGTGGCCAAGATGCTATCTGAAAACCCTCCTTGTACCTGCATATGATCCAAAAGGGTCAAAAAATGGGTCGTGTCCTTTACAAAAGATACGATGGACGGTATCAATGGATGCAAAAAACAGTCCAGATAAATGGACAGGGGCTCAAGTAATGACCCCAAAGATGACACAATTGGGTGGCCCAGAAGAACTGTTACACTTGTATGAATTTTGGGGAGAATACACAAATAAGAAACCCGTGGTGTATTCACATTCAAAAAGCCAAATTCTTTTTTGTTAATCAGCTTCATCTCTAAGGCTTCTTTTGTCAAAGTATAAAGAATATAAGAAAATAAGAAATGCCATACTGGGTCAGACCAAAGTCCACCAAGCCCAACAGTGGCCAATCCAGCTCACAAGTTCCTGGCAGATTCCCAAACAAACACACAGGTTCCACAATGCTTGTTCCAGGGCAAGCAGTTAATTTTCTGGGTCCTCTTTAATAATGGTTTATGGAGCTTTCCTCCAGGAACTTCTCCAAACCTTTTTTAAATCCAGTTGCATTGATGGGAGTCATGTGATGCAGTGAACCAAGGTAGCGGTATTTCCTTGGCTCCAGGGCAACCCGCTGGAAAACAATGAATAAGTACTCCCCGGGAATTGAATCGAAGCATGCAGTGCTGAAACACGTTGGGACAGTCTCACGCAACCTGTGGAAACAGCTGGTGACAGAGAGGTGCAGTAAATGACTACTAAAGCTCCGCGGCGGGAAAAGTCACAGCCTAGATCCTCAAAGATGGAGGTCCTCAATCCACCGAGCACATATACTTCCCAAAGTGAATACACTGCTGGGTTAGTGGAGGAGGTCACAACGGTGGTAGTGAAGGCGCTAGATGAAAGGCTACTTACTATTACCACACAGCTCTGCCAGGTGGTGCAGGGAATGGCAGACTTTGGTGGGCAGCTTGAAGGTGTGGAGCAAAGGATCTCAGAGGCGGAGGACAGAATCAAGGCAGCAGAAGCGCACTTGGAGCACATCCAGAGTATAATCCTACAACAGGGTGAGAAGCTCGAAGATCTGGAGAACAGAGGATGGAGGAAAAATCTGCATAGTGGGAGTAGCGGAGTCAGTCGCAGACAACGAACTACAAGGCTTCTTGGAGTCTGGATTCCCACTACATCGTCCGTTGGATAAACAGATGGGAAGGGTAGCCCTGGAGCAGGCACATCGACTGGGCCGGCGAAGAGAAGGGGAGAATCGGCCACGTGTGGTGATAGCATGCTTCCTAAGATATGTCCAAAAAGAGGCTGTGCTTCAGGCTGCTAGAGCTCGCCGAAACATGGACCCTAGAACTCGGGACTTCCTCATCTTCCAGGACTATTCAGTGGCGGTGAATAGGAAGTGCAGAGAATATGTTACAGTTTGTAAAGGTCTGAGTGATAAAGGAATCCGGTTCTCCCTTTTATACCCCGCCAAGCTCCGTATCGAGCATCGAGGGGCTCAGAGGTACTTTGATTCCCCAGCGGTGGTGACCTATTTTCTGAACACTCTGTCTGGTTAACATGCCTGGAGAGAAGCTAAGTACTTGAATGTGCCATGAGGTGCTAGCCTCCGTAATGCGCTTTCAGAAGCAGGGACAGCAGTTTGTGCTTACTGGGAGAAATTACACAAAATGCCCCTGAACTACAACTGCCCCAACCAGGGAAGAAGAAAGCTGGCTGAGTGGACACCTTGGTTGGCTGCCACCAGGTGAACTGTGATATGGTAATTTGGTATAGCCTACACGGAACTGAAGCTAGCTGTTTGTTGCTACATTTTGAGTGAACATACGGGGGAGCCTGCCTAGGTCTCTCCACTTTAGTTGGCTGCTATCAGGTGGCCTGAGACATGATTATTCTGTTGTTAATCTGTTATCCTATCATGTGTTATATGTTGTTGAATTCAGTTGTTGGATTCTACCTTTTCTAAATGTGAATACTGGGGAATTTGTATGGGCCGCTCCGCCTCTCATGGGCCGCTCTCTTCTCTTTTCCCTTCTTCAGTCTTCTCTTCTTCCTATCTTTTTGGTTTTTCTTCTCTCTCCTCTCTTTTATCCTTTCTTTGGTTGGCTCCCCTGGCACATATGCACCCTTTTGCCACTTTTTTCCTTTTTCTCTTCCTCTCCTTCCCCTTCTTCTTTCTCCCCTAGATTCCTCTTTGGGGATTTCCCTCTTCTCCACCCCTAGGCTGGGGTCATCTTGCTGGGGTCTCTGCCTGATGGGGGCTTGGTTGGAGGGACCAGGGGGTGTGAGGGTGAACACATATTAAGAGCTGTGGTGGACGTCATGGTTTAATTCTGCTTACAGCAAAGCAAAGGATCTTGGGGGAGGAGATGGATGGGGGGGCAGGGAGGCTGGGAGGCAGGGGGATGGAGCCCTGAGGGGGCTGTGGGGGGGGGGATTGACATAATGTCTGATGGTGGAACGAGACTTATAATGCTCGTGGCCATCAGGGGGAAGGGGATGGGTCAGGAGGGGAGAGGTAGAGGGGTTGTAACATGAACAACAGCGGGCCCCAATGCATATGAAGCAGCAGATGAATAGAGAAGTTGGAAGGGATTGGGGGGTTGGGGGATATGAAAGGGGTAGGAATTAAGGATAAGGGAAGAAATTTTGAAATAGAATGGGAGTGGGTGAGGGGAGGGGGAGGAGAGGAGAGGGAGAGCACACCTGCGGGATAACTGGATCAAGAATTGGCATTGGTGGAATGATGGGAATGAGTGTCGAGGACAGTGCCCTGGGCTGTGGAGGAGGGATAGCACAAGAGAGGGTCAGCTCTGAGTTGAGGGGGCCTGACCCATGATAGCAGACCTAAAATTCATGACTTGAAGGTACTAGATCTCTATGGGAAGAATGGGCCAAGATATGTGGATGCCATACGGGATGGGGGAGGAAAGCTACAGCAAAATACAGAGGGGGTAGAAAAAGTTTTCAGAGAGTTTTTCTGTTCTCTGTATCAAGGAGAGAACCACCCAGGACTCGAAGGGAAGTGTTTTTGGAGGAATGAAGTCAGGCTCACAGATCTGTAGTTTCCTATTTCACCCCTGGAACCCTTTTTAAAAATTGACTTTACATAGTAGGTCTGCAATCTCATATTTCAGTTCTTTCAACACCCTCGGATGTATACCATCCGGTACAAGTAATTTACTACTCTTCAGTTCATCAAATACTTATAAAGCGTAGTTACTCACCTGTAACATGTGTTCTCCAGGGACAGCAGGAATCGGTCCTCACATATGGGTGACATCGGCGCCGACAGAGCCCTCGTGCGGAGAAATTTCCCCAGCTTTCAAAGAAAGCCTTTGGGAATGCCTCGCGCTTGCACAGTCCCCTTCCCGCCCAAGGGTGCCTTCTTGCTCAGTCAGTTGTGTCGTACCCCCTTTGCCTAGGCCAGATGCTTAGGGCAAAAGGGGCTGCCTTATTTGTCCTTAAATAAAGAGTCACTGGTTTTCTCCACCAGGGAATTATGGGAGTTGTAGTTCTTACTTAAAGACAAAGTATTGTGACCACTCGGGTTTGTTCAGGCAAAACAAGAAAATTTATTTTGGGTTTCCCTTTCTCATCAAATTCAAACACAAGGCAAAAATAGGATTATTCTCCAAAAGATAACAGGAACAAAAATTGCATCTGGAACCTCAGAACTGAAAACACCTTTTCACATCACAGCTGTTCCCAGCTAATTCTTCAGCATGTTAATTCACAGCTACCTCTTGTCATTCAAACCAGGTAAATTCATTCCATTTATATCCAATGTAGCTTTAGTTCATAAACTCAGGGTTCAGTAAATGTTCTTTAGTTTAACAGAAGGTCTTAGCTTTCTCCTAGCTAAGTACAATATTGCTCTTCAAAGACTTCCTGTCTCAGTCCTTTTCATTAACAATAATTAAACTTCCCTTCTACATAGAGAACAATCCATCGGTGCTTCATTACACCCAGAATCTTCCTCATAAGTATCAATCTGCATGTCCTCTTGCACCATACATTGCTTATCTTCCCCTGGGTTTTCAACAACACGTTCACACTTACTGTTTTGTAGAAACGTCTGGAGTTCCTCTAAAAACTGCTCTCCTTGATAAGAACTGGCTGTACCTTGAGAGTAGGCTTTTCTGTCTTGGAACAGTTTCTTTAATACTTTAATTGTATTCAGGTCTATCTCTCTGCTCGAGGCTGGGTTCTGGTTATCTCTGTCTATAACTGCTTGCACCCACCTTCTCTCAGCTTGGGTTCCTGGAACCGGGTTTTGCACACTCTGCTCTGCAGTCTGGCTCAGCTCATTAGCAACGTCCCCAGCTATCCATCTGCTGGACTGTGAAACAGGCATACCTTTCACCTTAGAACTGCTTCTTTGGTTGCTAAAACCTTTTTCCCATGTGGAGTAAAGCTTTCCACGTCTGCCTTCTCTTGGCTTCCTTGAACCAGGCTTCACTGCTCCTGAACCCTCTGGCTTCACAGCTGCTGGACTCTCAGCTGCTCTCTCTCTGCTTCCTCTTTCTGCTGCCACTGAGGCCGGCTTAAAAAGCTGCTTTCCAGCTACCACCCCCTGCTCCCTGCACATGTGCCTCTGATTAGAGCTCAAACCTGCACCTACGTTAGGGCTTGGGCGTGGCTCAGCCTCAGCTAGTATGTGTTTCTTTAGTTTATCTGAAGCTTGAACCCTGTGGAAACCTTGCTTGTCTCCTGTCTTAAAGGCATATTCCCTATTTTCCTCTGTTTCCATGTGTTTAACACCGCTCTCATCATCACAGTTGACATAGCTAAAAAGACGGCAGGGGAGGAGGAAGGGTCATGAGGACTGATTCCTGCTGTCTCTGGAGAACACCTGTTACAGTTGAGTAACTACGCTTTCTCCAGGAATAAGCAGGAAGTCAGTCCTCACATATGGGACTCCCTAGCTACAGGCTACCGAGAACCTATAGCTGAAAAAAGGCTCCCTCTAGGCGAGCCGCAACAGCAGCGAGAGAACGTTCTCCGAGAATGCATCCCCACGGTAGCCTCACACCAGCGGGCCGGAGGGTCGGAGTTGCCTAAATCTCAAATATATTCCGGAGTACTGCCTGACTGAAAACGCTGTCCCGTCGGGACTCCCTCTCCAGGCAGTAATGGGCTGCAAAAGTCTGGCTTGAAGACCAAGTTGTGGCCCGGCAGATGTCTGCCAATGGAACAGAGCGGTGATTAGCTACTGATGCGGCCTTAGCCCTGACACAGTGGGCTGTAATATGCCCCTGCAGCTGAAGGTCAGCTGCCCTGTATGCCCAGGCAATGCAGTCTGCCACCCAGGTGGATAACGTGCGCTTGGAGACCAGTAGACCCAGTTTACTAGGGTCATAAGAGACGAAGAGCTGAGAAGCCCTCTGATGTCCCCGCATACGCTCCAGATAGAAGGCGAGTGCCCTCTTACAGTCCAGGGTATGCAGAACTGCCTCTGCCCTGTTTGTATGTGGCCTGGGAAAGAAGGTAGGAAGAACCACTTCTTGGTTGAGGTGAAACGAGGAAACCACTTTTGGGAGGAATTTGGGGTGCGTGCGGAGCACTACCCTATTCTTGTAAAACTGTGTGTACGGCCTATCAGACACTAGAGTCTGCAGCTCACTCACATGCCTAGCCGACGTGAGGGCTACCAGGAAGAGCATCTTCCAGGAGAGGAAGCGCAGGTGGCAAGTCGCCATCGGCTCGAAAGGTGGGCGAGTAAGTTGTTGCAAGACCATGTTGAGATCCCACTCCATTGCCGGAGGGCAGATTGGACGTTTCAGAAGGAGCAGGCCCCTGAGACACCTGGCTACCAAGGGGTGAGCCGAGAGAGGCTGACCGTCTATCGGTGCATGGTTAGCCGACAAGGCACTCAGGTGGACCCTGACTGAGTTAGACTTGAGGCCCAGCTCAGAGAGATGAAATAGGTACTGTAACACCTTGGGAACCTGAGATGAGAAGGGTTCTACAGCATGTTGATGACACCACACTTGGAACCTGCACCATTTACATGCGTAGGACTTTCTGGTGGATGGCCTCCTGGAGGCTAACAACACTTCTTCTACCCCCCTCGGGTAAGAGAAGAGGTGCAAGGCCTACCCTCTCAACAGCCAGGCCATCAAATTGAGGGATCTGGGATTGGGGTGCACGAGGGAACCCTGCTCCTGGGTGAGGAGGTTGGGCTGCACCCCCAAGGGGAGAGGGGTTTCCACCGCCAGTTGAAGAAGAAGTGGGAACCAAGGCTGCCTGGGCCATGTGGGCGCTACCAGGATCACCCAGGCCTTGTCCCTGTGAATCTTGAAGAGAGTCCACACTACCAGAGGCGTAGGCGGAAAAGCATACAAGAGGCTCCCCGACCAGGGAAGAAGAAACACATCGGCAGCTACCCTGAGTGGGTGTGGCTGTCTGGAGCAGAACCAGGGCAACTGACGATTCTTTGGACTGACAAAGAAATCCATGGATGGGAGGCCCCAGTGGGTGAAAATCTTCTGGGCAACCTCCCTGTTCAGTTGCCATTCGTGGGGTTGAAGAACTCTGCTCAGTCTGTCTGACAGGCAGTTCTCCTGGCTCAGTAGGTAAACTGCATGGAGAGACATGTGATGTTGAACTGCGAAGGAACAGAGGTCCAGAGACTCCTGGCAAAGGATCCACGATCCTGTGCCGCCCTGTTTGTTCACATAGAACATAGCCACCTGGTTGTCCATTTGTACCCGGACAGACTGGTTGGAGAGGACAGGAGCAAAGGCCTTTAGAGATAAGCGAATGGCCTGGAGTTCCAACAGGTTGATCTGGAGTGTGGCCTACTGAGGAGTCCACTGACCCTGAGTGCAAGAGCCCTGACAATGGGCTCCCCAGCCCATCAAGGAGGCATCCGTGGTCAGCACCCTGGTATGCACGGGAAGCTGGAACGGTACCCCCCTCAGGAGGTCCCTTGATTGTGACCACCACTGCAGGGACTGCACCAGGGGTTCGGATACTGCCACTCTGTTGGACAGGCGTCCTGTGGCCTGTGACCACTGGTCCCGCAGGGCCCACCGAACTGTCCGCATGTGCATGCGTGCGAAGGGAGTAACATGAACCGTGGAGGCCATGTGGCCGAGCAGGCGTAAGAACCTCCATGCTGACACTTGGGGTAATGGACTCACCATGCCCACCTGAGACAGCAGGCGGTCTGCCCTGTCCAGTGGCAAGTAGGCCCGGGCCTGCACGGTGTCGAGCCTTGCCCATATGAATTCTAAGTTCTGGGTGGAGAGCAAAGAGGGCTTTGCATGATTGATGACGAACCCCAGATGCTGAAGCAGAGCTATTGTGCGAGCTGTGGCGTGGTGCGCTTCCTGAGCTGACTGGCCCCTTATGAGCCAGTCATCTAGGTAAGGGAACACAAAGATCCCCTGGCTCCTGAGGTAGGCTGCTACCACAGCTAGGCATTTGGTGAAAACCCTTGGAGAAGAAGCTAGACCAAAGGGAAGCACTTTGTACTGGAAGTGGTTTCCTCCGACCACAAACCTGAGGTATTGTCTGTGGTCTGGATGTATGAGGATATGTGTGTAAGCATCCTTTAGGTCCAAGGAGCATAGCCAGTCTCCCTGCTGGAGGTAAGGCAGAAGTATCCCAAGTGAAAGCATCTTTAACTTTTCCTTTACCAAGAACTTGTTGAGATTCCACAGGTCTAGGATGGGGCGAAGGCCTCCTTGTCTTTTCGGTATCAGGAAATACCTGGAGTAAAAGCCTTTCCCCTGCAGGTGGTGGGGCACCGGTTCCACCGCCTGATCCTTGAGAAGACCAGCCAACTCCTGCAAGAGGAGGTTCCTGTGCAAGAGGGGTCCGAGATGCTCTCCTGGGAAATAGGAGGTAGGTACTTGGCTGAAATGGAGAAGATAGCCATCTTGGACTATCCTTAGAACCCAAGTATTGGATGTAATGGCTGGCCACCTGTGGGCGTACAGGGACAGCCGACCTCCTGTGCAGGGCCAAACCCCTGGTGGGAGAGGAGCTATGCAGAGGGAGTCAAAAAAAACCTCCCTGCTGGGTAGGAGCCAGAGCTGGAGGCTTGGGGGTTTGAGGCTTACGAGGGCCATTCCCCAATCCCCTGGCCTGCTGCCCCTGCTGGGGAGCTGGGGAGACCTGGTAAGTGGGGTAGTTTCTGTAAGCCTGTCCCTTCCTTGGGTAAAATGGCTTTTTCCCTGAGGCCTTCTTCCTGTGAGAAGGAGCAGAGGTCTTCTTCGACAGCCTTG
Organism: Ichthyophis bannanicus; assembly: GCA_033557465.1. Classification (NCBI taxonomy): domain Eukaryota; kingdom Metazoa; phylum Chordata; class Amphibia; order Gymnophiona; family Ichthyophiidae; genus Ichthyophis; species Ichthyophis bannanicus. Next base: position 735,983,257 of record CM066035.1, read on the forward strand.
TCCGGGTCAAGTACTCGGACTCGAGTTCAGCAGCCTTCTCAGTCATGGGTTTGCCGAAGAGGTTATCTCCTTGGCAGGGGACATTGACCAACTTGTCCTGTACCCATGGCTCATGGTCAGACGACATGAGCCAAGTCTGGCGCCTTGCACCGATGCCCGCTGTGGCTACCCGGGCCGAAGCCTCAAAGCCGTCATAGGCTGCTTGAGACATAAACTTCCAGTGGACAGGGCCTTGAAGCGCTGCAAGGGTTCCTCGGAGAGGCCAGCAGAGAACCCGGCAATCTCCTTTGCCACGTCTCTTAAGTACATGCCCATGTATAGCTGGTAGGTCTGGACATGGCATGACAGCATTGAGCCCTGGAAGCACTTTCTGCCAAGAGCATCCAGGTTCCATGCCTCCCGGCTGGGAGGCACTGAGGAGTGCGTCTTTTGGCTTTTAAGCCTTTGCATGGCCGATTCCACAACCATGGAGTTGTGCGGCAGCTGCACCTTTTGGAACCCGGTTCTCTTAATGACTTGATAAATGGAATCGACCCATTTGCTGAGGACCGGCGCCAAGGCCAGGGACTCCCACATGCGCAGCATCAACCGTTCCAGCATCGGAGGCACCAGTACAGTAAGGGCCTCCTTCAAAGGAGAGTCATACTGGAGGGCATCAAGCTCCTCGGCTCGAGGCTCCTCCTTGGCATCTGCAGAGAAGGCCAAAGCTTTGGCCATATCCCTAAGAAAGTCCGAGAACCTGGTGTCTGGGGGCCACCATCTCCGAGGTTCCGAACCCAGGGAGTCCGATGGAACGTACCGGGTCCGGTGGGTATCGGGCGAGTCTTCCTCCTCCGTCTCCCAAGATGAGCCGAGGAGGAATCTATGGGCTCCGGGCTTGAGGGCTTCGAGCGTGTCCGTCCCGAAGCCGATGGCCCCAGTGACGACGACCTCGGTCCCAAATGGGAGGCCAAGGGAGACCTTGGCTGAGGATTGACTCGAGCCTGCATGGACTCGAGGATCAGCTCTGCCTCCAGGGTCGACTTGGACGTCGAAGTCCCGGTGGTCAGGGAAGATGCACGGGTAAGACCCGCTATCAGCGCCCGCTGCTGGTCCATGAAGGCAGACATGCTGCTCTCCAAGGCCGCCAACCTGAGACCCAGCTCAGAAGGCTCCGCAGCCCCCGGCTCAGTTCCCGATGCCGGGACCAACGCCAGTTCTCCCAGAGGAGAGTCCACGAGGACAACAGCCATTACCTTGTCCAACACCTCCGGCTCCGTACAAGGTATTTTGGCAGGCCTCTCCGACTCGGTGAACCCGGGGTGGCATTCGGCACTCCGTGACCTGGAACCCGAGGGCCCCGGCCAATCAGAGTCCTCCAGAGACACAGCCCTCGCTGGTTTCTTCTTCTTACGGTGTTCCCGGGTGGGAGACCCCCTTTCAGAAGACCCCCGACGGTGCTCGGCTTCAGAGTCCCGAGACGTCGAGGCTTCAGACAAGATCCTGGCCTGGACGGATCCAGACTCAGAGAAAATAGTCTCGCACTGGTACTGCCTGCTCCTCAATGCCTTGGAGGACATCTTGCCACACGGACCGCAGACCACCGGGTCATGGTCGGGTCCAAGGCAGCGGAGGCAGCAGTCATGGGTGTCGGTGAGGGACATAAGTTTTTTACACCGATCACACTTCTTGAACCCACTGGCAGCCATCGTGGGAAAAAGAACCCCTGCAAGGTCGAAAGACCAGGCTGCCAGTTAAAAGAAAAAGAGTGCGAACGCTAGTCACTAAGGACAAAAATGAAAACGTTAGTCGGACTCGATACCGGTGTACCGAGCCGAGGCGGGAAGGGGAACCGGTACCAAAAATGGTAGAAATAGTCAAAAAACAATCAACTTTTTCCGAGAAAAATGGGATGACGTCTGTTGGGCTCCGCGGAAAAAAGAAGACTGAGCAAGATGGCACCCTTGTGTGGGAAGGGGACCGCACATGCGCGAGGCATTCTCAAAGGCTTTCTTTGAAAGCTGGGGAAATTGCTCCGCACGAGGGCTCTGTCGGCGCCGACGTCACTCATATGTGAGGACTGACTTCCTGCTTGTTCCTGGAGAATACATCTTTCCAGTTTATTGATATTTCTTTCAATTCTTCCAATATATCATCTTTAAATACCATTTCAGTCATGGGTAACTTCCCTGCATCATCTTCAGTACAGACTGAAAAAAAGAATTCATTCAGCTTCTCTGAAAAATCCATTTCATTCTTGACCACCTCCAAAGGACTGGCTTTGGGCACTTTGCATCTGATGATCACATGGTTTACTATGCTGGAAACGAAAGACAAAGAAGAAATGGTGTTGCATTTATAGTTAAGAAAAAACTTGTAAGAACTATAATGAAATACAATGCAGTCAGTGAACACTTAATTTCTATTAGTCTATGAGGAAAGCCCATTAACACAACTATAATTCAGGTATATGCCCCAACAACAGCTCCAGAAGAGGAAGACGTTGATGAGTGCTATGAACAAGTACAAGCTGAAATTGACAGAACATGCAAACAGGATATCCTGATAGTCATGGGTGACTAGAACACAAAAGATGGCAACAAAGAAGAAGGCAAAGTGGTTGGCAAATATGGACTTGGCAACACAAACGAAGCTGGAGAAAAACTGATAGAATTCTGCAAGATCTATTCATCTCAAACACCTTCTTCAAGCAACAAGCGCTGACTGTACACATGGACGTCACCCAATGGATTATATAGAAATCACATTGACCACATCTGTGGAAGACAACGATGGACAAGCTTGATAACATCAACAAAGACAAAACCTGGAGCTGACTGTGGTACAGATCACCAACTACTGGTATGCAAACTCAATCTAAAGCTGAAAAAGAGCAAGCCATGCATGAATGTAGCAAAATATGACCTTGAGAATATACCACTGGAATTTAAAGACTGCCTGAGAAATTGATTTGCTGCTTTAGATTCAAATGACAGAGTTCCAGAAGAGTTATGGGATGACATCAAGAGGTTTGTATTGGAAGAAAGTGATAAGTCTCAACATAAGGTAAAAAAGCAAAAACAGCCAAAATGGATGACTAAAGAAACTCTGAAAATTGTACAGAAACGCAGAGAAGCTAAAGCCAGAGGAGAAAAAGAGGCAATCACAGAACTCAACAGAGATTTCCAATGTGCAGCAAGACAGGACAAGGAAAAGTACTGCAATGACACATGCAAGGAAATAGAATCAGAAGCTATTAGAGGAAGAACAAGATCGGCCTTTCTAAAGCTACGAGAGTTAAAGAAAAAATTGCAGCCGCGAATTGGAATGCTACAAGATGCTCAAAGATCCATGTTGAATGATGCTGAGAAGATCAAGAAAAGGTGGAAAGAATATACAGAGTCATTATACCTTAAAGATCAAGTGGACCTACAGCTGTTTCAACCTATTCCTTATAATCAGGAACCATTGGTGATGAAAGAAGACGTCAAAGCAGCATTGAAAGCCTTATCAAAGAACAAAGCACCGAGCATTGATGGCATTCCCATTTAGTTATTGCAGCAATCAGATGAAACTGTTATCATACTTATGACTCTGCCAGGAAATTTGGAAAATAAATTCATGGTCAACTGACTGCAAAAGATCTGTGTTTATACCAATACTGAAGAAAGGTGACCCGACTGACTGTGGAAATTATCGCATAGTCGCTCTGATCCCACATGTCAGCAAGATTCTACTCAAAATCATTCAGCAGAGACTACAACCATACCTGCAATGAGAACTGCCTGAAATGCAAGCAGGTTTCAGGAAAGGGAGAGGAACGAGAGACATTATCGTGGATGTGAGATGGATCCTTGAAAAGACAAAAGAATACCAAAAGGATATCTATATATGTTTTATTGACTACAGCAAGGCTTTTGACTGTGTAAAGCATGAGAAATTCTGGGCCACATTAAGAAGCATTGGTATACCAGAACACTTGATCATTCTCTTGCAAACCTTTACACTGATCAAGAAGCAACAGTTCGAATGGAACAAGAAGAAACAGAATGGTTTAAAATCAGCAAAGGTGTACGACAAGGCTGCATATGTTCCCCCTACCTCTTTAATTTATATGTAGAACAAATCCTCAGAGAAGCAGGACTATATGAAGACAACAGAGGTCTCAAGATCAAGGAATATGGTCTTAAAATGGGTCTGCACCTTAATGTTAAGAAGACAAAGATCCTGACAACTGGCAAAATGAATAAGTTCATTGTTGATGGAGAAGAAATCAAAATAGTTGAGAACTTTAATCTACTTGGATCAACTATCAATAAAGAAGCAACAAACAGTCAAGAAACCCGACGATGCATTGCTCTTGGCAGAATGGCTATGAAGGACCTAGACAAGATTCTCAAGAACAGAGATGTCTCTTTCCATACAAAGATTTGTCTTGTTCGAGCCATGGCATTTTCAATAACATCATATGAATGTGAAAGTTGGACAGTGAAAAAGAAAGACAGGAAGAAAACTGATGCCTTTGAATTATGGTGCTGGCAACGAATACTGTGTATACCATGGACTACCTGAAGAACAAACCAGTCAGTACTAGAGGAGATCAAACCTAAGCTTTCTTTAGAAGCTCGGATGACAAGACTTCGACTTTCATACTTTGGTCACATCATGAGGAGAGAGGGATCATTGGAGAAAGATATCATGCTTGGCAAGGTAGACGGTTAATACAAAAGAGGAAGGCCAGCAATGAGATGGATCAATATAATAACAGCAGCTACAGGTGCCAGCCTGTCAACAATGAGCCGCCTGACTGAAGACCAAACACAATTTAGGACAACTATCCAGAGGGTCGCCATGAGTCAACACCGACTTGACGGCACTTAACAATTACAGCAATGGTGCGGGTTGAAACCATTACTCCAGATTGCTCAAGATCAGTCTCAAGTTCTTTGGATGTTGTATTTGGTGTTTTTCCAACATTTTGCACTAACCTTTGAAGACTTCTTGGATTAATTTTCCTCTTCCCACCACATCATGGGAGATTCTTGACATTTCCAAGAGCATAAAACTTCTTAATAACATTGCAGACCATAGACACAGTAATCCCAAGGTCTTTGGAGATGACCTTGTACCCCTTTGAAATTTGACGCTTGGTGATAATGGCTTTTCTTATGGTCTCAGGCAGCTCTCTTGCCTTCACCATTGTGAAACTGGAATAGGGAGTGAAATGTGGCCATTTTAATCATTAGAGCTATCATTCATTGGTTGATTCAAGTCATGCGAGTACTGACAATTGATCACAGATATGTCTAATTTTACTACAATGGAAATGTGGTTCATTTTTTCAAACTGATCTGAATTGTTTATAAGATGCCAATAATCATGACCTTCCTCAATACCAATAAGACTCAAAAAGCCTACCAACTAAATATTCAACCCAAAAATAGGTCAGACTTTAAATATGCCAGAACTGTTTCAGAAAATTGAATTTTTTTTGTCGGAATGTTTGACTTGAGGGCAAAAGTCCACTCGTAACAAACTTTCCTTTTAATCATTTAAGGTTAATATGAGAAAAACATTGCTAAAGTGTATCAAACACAGCTTCATGTGTGGAACACTTAAAATCCCCAAATCATATATGAATGCAGTTCAACTTGCAATTTATTGCCGCTGATGTCCAATTTGATGAAAACCATGGTAACTGTGGCTTATAACGGGGTAACAGTGACCTCCCACTCTGTGTAAGATAAGGTGACATCCCGTAGTGAACACGGTACTGCATTTAGAGCTTGCCTCCACAACTTCCAAGCTGTATCAAGGCTGCTGAAGGGAAACGTCCCAAATACACAGTAAAGCCCATTTCTGAATGGACTTCCTCAGTTTCAGCTCTGTCTTTATACACATGGTGTGTGACATCATAAAAACCAATCATTTGGAGGTCACGTGATGCGTGAGTGAGCGTGGACGCTTCCCGCTTGCTCCGGGGCAGCCACATCGCTAAATCGGCATAAAATTCTGCTAAAACGCCTTCCCTCTCCTCCCGTCTTTGTGAGAAGGTGTGTGAATCTTTCCCCTACCTGGGCTGCGACTCGGGAGCTTAGACCATGCCCTTAGCGCCAAAGCGGGAGCGCGAGAAGCCTCACAAGGTTGGGCCTTCCACGTCGATGTCGACGCAGCCGCCATCCCCAGGGGGGGAGAGTGTTGACTCGGCCCCAGCGGAGCTTGCTAAAGAAGTTGTCAAGCTTTTAGATCCCAAATTCGATATGCTTATGAAAAAGCTGGACAGCATGGAGGACTCGATGACAGAATTTGGAAAGCGTGTTGATGAGCTGGAACAGCGAGTCACCAGCCTGGAGAGTGAGGAGGGGGGCCATGAGAGAGCGAGGGCTAAGCACGAGAAACTCCTGCAGGAGATCCAGCTAAAGCTTGATGACCTCGAAAATCGATCGAGGAGAAATAATCTGCGTATTCTGGGAATCGGAGAAGAAAAGCCTGAGAAAGAACTGCTTACCTTTTTAGAGAACTGGCTTCTGGAGGTCTTGGGGCTGGAGGGGCTGCGAGGCTGCTTCCGTATTGAACGTGCCCACCGCCTAGGAGCCCGTAAGGAGGAGGAGGCCCGACCACGTGTAGTCATACTTCGGGTGCTCAATTTCCAACATAAGGCTGCTATCTTACAGGCCTACCGGAGGCTGCCGGAACTGCTCTTAAACAACCGGAAAATTTTGATTTTTCAGGACTACTCCGCGGTGGTAGCGGCTAGGCGGAAAGAATTTACCCCAATCTGTGCAGAACTTTTTCGCCGGAAAACCCGCTTTACTTTGGCTTTTCCCGCCATGCTCCGGGTTACTTTGCATGGGCAGGCCTACACATTTGAACAGGCTGGGAAGGCCAAGCAATTTCTAGTGACGCTGCCGGCGGAGCAAGACCCTTGCTGATGGTTGGCCCTATGTGCTATGGAGGGAGCGAGCACAGCATAGGCCTGTCCTGACGCTGGTGGAGCCGGCTCACCTGGCCCGATGCTTTGGACACAATGAGCTGCTTTGCGATCCTGCTGAGTGAGGCTTGAGTGGCTCTTTGGGCATGTACCCTTGGACTAGTTTGTATTGTTTTGCACAGCTTTTGTCTCTTTCTTCCTTCTGTGTTTGCCAGTAATTCACAGTTTGTCTGATGGGTTAAGTTTTTGTGTGCATGCTTGGTTGTTTGGGGGGGGGGGGCGGGAGAGCGTGACTGCCCTGTGGCATTATTCCGACCTCAGCCTCAGCCGAGGATGCTGAGGGGTGTGGGAGAGATGGGGTTTCTAGGGGCTAAGGGGAGGGATGGGAGAGTAGTAGGGGATAAGGGGTGGGGGAGGGTTCGCATGGTTCGGGGGGAAGCGGGGACAGTAGAGGGGGGAAGGGGGGTTAGGGGAAGCTTAGCGGCATCGTGGTATTTACCCTGGGGCAGGTGTTGGTCCCCTTTTGGGTGGGCCTCTTCAATATCTAGAGAATTCCTGAGATGGGCTGGGGTAGAGGCTGGGCTGCCCTATGTCCGCACGCAGTTTTTTTCCTTTGGGAGTATCAATCTCACCTACCTGCATTACCCACCCTGACCTACATATTGTGACCTGGAATGTGGGGGGGATCTCCACCCCGGTGAAACGCACTAAAATATTGCAGGCACTCAAGCGGCAGAAAACTCAGGTGGCTTTGTTACAGGAGATTCACTTAACCGCTCATGAGCACACCAAGCTGCGGCGGGACTGGGTGGGAACGGTTTTTTCTGCCCCGTCTGATTCACGTCGGAAAGGGGTAGCAATACTGGTCCATAAAAATCTAGCGTGTGAAACCCTTAAGGTGGATGCGGACCCTAATGGCCGGTTTCTTTTTGTTCATCTTAAAATACAAGGGGAAGAACTTTTTCTGGGGAATGTGTATGCCCCCAACAACTATGAGCATGCTTTCTTTAAAACCCTTCTGCACAAGGTACTGGCGGCTCCGAAGGTTCCAGTAATTTTGGCAGGGGATTATAATTGTCCTCATGACCCCGTATTGGATCGCTCCCACTCAGCTGCGGCTACAAGGGGTAGTTGGAAGAGGAAGGGGGTCAGCTATCTCTGTGATTTTGGGGATCTGGTAGACGCTTGGCGGGTGCTCAACCTGGCCAGCAGAGACTACACACATCTCTCTCGCGCTCATCAGACGTGGTCGAGAATTGATTATTTTCTGGTATCGCAATCTTGGTTTGGGAAAGTCTTGCGAGTAGAAATAGGGCCCATTTTGATATCCGATCATGCTATGGTGAGCCTGACTTGGCGCGGGGAACGCCAGGGCGCTGTCAAATGGTCATTTCCGAGTCATCTTGCCAACCGACCCGACTTTCGGGATTTTGTGAGTAAACACTGGGATGAATACGTCAAGTTTAATGAGGGGACGGTGGATTCGGTGGCTACCTTTTGGGAGGCGGGCAAGGCCGTGCTTCGGGGACATATCATTGCCTATGTAGGGGCCGAGCGGAAGCGTGTTAGTGCGGAGGTGATTCGGTTATCTAGGGAACTCCAACTAACCAAGTCGGAGGTTCCCCACCGCCGGGGAGCTTTGGCGGAGTATCTTGAGCTCCAGAAAAGGCTGAATGATTTGCTGCAGGAGAGAGCCATTCAGACTCAACAGTACTACCGTCATCAGTTTTTTCGATATGGCGATCGCTCTGTGAAGCTGTTGGCTCGACTGGTGCGGGGTCCGGATGGGACTCGGGGGGTGCTGGTAATTCACGGCGAGGACGGGGGACACCATACTAGGGCGGAGGAGATCGCGCAGGTGTTTCGTTCCTTCTATGAAAGGCTGTATGCCTCGGAGGAGGCACCGGAGGCCGTCGTGAGGGACTTTCTGGTGCATGTCTCCCTACCGCAATTGGGGGCGGAAGCCCTGGAAGTGTTGAATCGGGACATCCAGGGGGAGGAAATCCAGAGGGCGATCAGGGCCGGCAAATCGCACAAGGCTCCCGGTCCCGATGGTTTCACCTATGAGGCGTACAAAATGCTAGAGCGGGTGGTGGATCCCACGTTGGGGGCCGTGTATGACGAGGTGACGAAATCCGGTGAGTTTCCGAGAGATATGGGGACGGCCCGTATAACGTTAATACCGAAACAGGGCAAAGATCCTCAGGATCCTGCCTCTTATCGCCCTATTTCTTTGATCAATGTGGACCAAAAACTATTTGCGTCGATATTGGCTGCCCGTCTTCAATTATTTCTTCCAGACTTGGTGGGTCCACACCAGGCCGGCTTTGTTAAAGGTAGGGAGGCCTCGATTAATATTACCAAGGTGCTGCTGGGGATGGAGCAGACTTGGTTTACTCAAGACCCTTTGCTCCTGGTCAGTCTAGATTCCGAAAAAGCTTTTGACAGAGTGTCATGGTCCTATATGTTTGCGGCGTTGCGAGGTTTTGGTATGCAGGGACGTTTCTTACATGGGATACAAGCGTTGTATGCAGCCCCTCGGGCGATTGTGGATGTCGGGGGGACCTGCTCCCAGCCGTTTTTCCTTCAGTGTGGCACCCGGCAGGGGTGCCCGCTATCTCCGTTGCTATATGTGCTGCAATTGGAGCCTCTTCTCCTCTCTTTACTAGCTTCTCCGCAGATTGCGGGGGTGGCGTGGAGGGGAGGGGGCATCAAAGTAAGCGCGTTCGCGGATGACATTCTGCTCTGTTTGACCAAGCCCCAGGTTTCCCTGCCAGCGGCCCTTCAGCTGATTGAACATTTTGGGGGCTTTTCTGGATTACGTATTAATCGCACCAAATCCATGGTACTTGATGTGGAGGACCAAACTCGAGGTGGCTGGCAGGGTGTTTTCCCCCTTAGTTGGGCAGTTGATCACATTCAGTATCTGGGCATTCAGATCCCAGCTCGCCTTCGCTCTCTGTATGAGGTCAATGTGCAGCCGCTTCTTCTTCTTCGCTCGACTGTTGCACGGTTGCGGAGGTGGGAGGATTTACCTCTCTCTTTGATGGGCCGGGTGGCGTTAGTGCGGATGGTGGAGTGGCCCCGCTGGCTATATTTGTTACGTAATCTTCCACTCTGGTTGGCCCGACGGGATCTACGGGACCTTCATAGGCACCTGGGTCATTTTCTGTGGCGTTCTCGCCGGGCACGCATAGCGTTAGACCGGCTCATGAGGCCGGTAGCTGAGGGGGGACTGGCGCTGACCCCTCTGCGTTCATATAATCTGGTCTATGGTACGCGTCGCCTGAGTGACGTGGTTATGGGGAATGCTGAACGAATTCCGCTTGGTTTAATCGATCAATTTTCTGGTAAGTGGCATAGGGCTTACTTGCTCCATTGTGGAAGTATGGCCCTCCCAATGGCATGGCGAATGTCCCCCTACTTGCGGATGTTGCGAATCGTTTGGCAATACCTCTGTCATACTAGGGGATGTCCGTGGAGAACCACGGACTGCCTCCCTTTGCGGGGCAATGGGCTGTTTACCCCAGGGTCTACTGGGCGGGGGAGCCAAAACTGGTTGCGGGCGGGTATTGAGTACATCGGACAGTTGCGAATGGCGAATATGGACTGCCTGGACTCCTTCCAAGCTTTATCGCAGACGTATCACCTGCAGAAAGAATCCTTTTACTATTACTTACAGGTTCGACATTATCTGAGTAGGACTCCTGGAGGAGCACTGATACTCTCTCGAGGGCGTAGTCTTTGGCTGGTATTGGAACAATGTCAAGAACTGCTTACTACGCGGCAGTTGAAGGACCTTTTAATAGGCCCTGGTACTTTGAGTGATTTCACTCAATTGGTAGAGCGTTGGAACAATGATGGCCTAGTGGACTTCACAGTTGAGTTAGCTGCGGCGGCGTTTACGGGTATTAAGGAACTTTCTGAAGCGGTTCGCTATCGCGAGCTCCAGTTCAAGTTGTTGTGGCGCGCGTATGTTGCGGAAGCGGGGGTGCAGCGGATGGGGCTAATATCTTCTGATGTGTGTGGTCTCTGTAAAAGCACAGTGGGTACCCTCTCTCATCGCTTTTGGTTTTGTCCGGTGATTCAAACCTTTTGGGAAGCCATCCGATCCAAATTGGCCGATTGGGTAAATGGGGTGGTGGTTCTTTGTCCGCTTTGGTGTCTCTTTCATGTAGGGGGTGGGGAGTTATCTGGAACAAACGCCCAGAGAAAGTTCTGCGAACGGAGTTTTCTCATGGCTAAGCATTGTATCTTGCGCCATTGGCTCACGGTGGAGGGCCCGGGGATTCCGGAGTGGGAAAGACTGCTGGGTGACCTCCGCCTTATGGAGGGTCGGACAGCACGCCTCCTTGGTGAGAATCGGTGGACCCTTTATCAAAACATTTGGGCTCCCCTAGTGCCTACTGTTAACACCGACAACATTACAGGCTCTGAGTAATATGGGCGTGATCAATGAGGGGCTGAGTAGTAGGAGGGCAGTTGGTGGAGATTAGGTTTTCCAGGGGTAATGCTGCTAGGGGGCACTAAGCGGGGAAGGGGGGGAAGGGGGGGAGAGGCTAGGGGTGGGAGTAGGGGTGGGTGGTGTGGGATTTAGGGATTTAGGGTTTGTTGGTTATTCCTCTATTTTTATTTATTTATTTATTTAACATCTTTTATATACCGCTCTATTTATAATCAGCGCGGTTTACATAGAACAATAAAACATCAGATAAGATACATATTATCTGTTTTTTACATGGAACAGGGACAAAAACTTGGGTAACCGGGGTAATTATTTACAATGAATAATAGTAATTGAACTATTTACATATGGACGGCTTATTGTATGAAGAGAACTTTGTTAGGATGAGAGAGAGGTGAGAGGTGTTACTGGGTTGGCAGAGGTTACGTGTTAAGAACGGGATTGTTGCTATTTGAGTGAGCTTGTGTTTCGGTATTCTCTGGGAAATATTTGATGAAAAGGTGATGCTTCAAGGCCTTTTTAAACTGGGAGAGATCAGCGATGGCCCTAATGTGTGGTGGGAGGGTGTTCCAAAGTTTTGGAGCGCATAAACTGAAGGATCGGTTTACCGTTGCGGAGATGTATTTTAAGGACTCATATGGAACCTTTAGCATGTTTAATTCCGTGGTTCTTCTAAGCCTGTTGGAAGGGATTGGTTGGATCAACTCTGATAGTGATGAGGGAGCAAGTCCTTTGTGAGCTTTAAAGGCTAGTAGCAGGGTCTTGAAGGTGATTCTCGCTTGGATGGGGAGCCAGTGTAATTGTTTGAGGAGAGGTGTTACATGTTCTCTTTTAGGTACACCGAAAAGCACTCTTGCTGCGCTGTTTAATGCTAGTTGAAGCGGATTAAGGGTAGATTGGGGGAGCCCCTGTAATATACAGTTTGCGAAGTCAAAGTGCGGGATAATTAGAGCCTGGTAGACCGTACGGAAATCATCTGGATCAATCAGTTGGCGGAGGTGTCTGAGGGAGCGAATCTTGAAATAAACTGCTCTAACAGTGTTGGCTATGTGGGTCTTCATATCTAGATTCTGATCCAGCGTCACTCCAAGGTATCGGATGTGGGATTTTACTTGCAGCTTGGCATCTTGAACCTCTAGGAAAGTGGGTGGTGTGAACATAGAGTTCCTTGAGATAAAAAGAACCTCAGTTTTTTTGTTCTGGATTCTGAGATTTTGAGTCAGTAGCCAATTTGAGATGGTGTTAAAACAGTTGGTTATTGGGGTGAGGTTCATCTTCTCTATGCAGAACGGCATATATAGTAACACGTCATCAGCATAGATCATATAGTTGACGTTGAAGGACCTGATAATGTTGCATATAGGTTGCATGTAGTGTGGGATGGATGAGCAAGTGGCTGGTACTTCATGCCTGCATTCCCTGGGATGTTCCATGGACCCATGGTTGGCAGCCGGTTGCTTTGGTGACTGGCGGCTGGGATCCCTGATTGGGCTGGGTAGGTAGGCAACTGGACATTGTCCGCGACTTTGGTTTTTGTTATCTAGACTCTAATGTATCTCTATTTTGGACAGTTATATAGTTTGTTCTTTGTTGGCCCTGTGTTGGCTTGCCCCACTGTCTGTTATTTGGTAAATTTGGTAAGTTGTGTGAAACCAATAAAAATGATATTACTAAAAACCAATCATTTGATATTCTGCAACTACAATCAAATAGATGTTCATTACCATCTAATAACACAGGTACACTACCAAAAAACTGCCTCCAGTTTTGCAACTGATTCCTATAGATTTTGGGGTGCTGAATCCAGGAAAAATAGCCAAAATGTTCCATCACGTCACGTTTTCTTGCAAAATTAGATTTCTTACCCATATAAGGAATGTTCACATAATTTCTTTTTAGCCGACTGCAGTTTATTTTCTTGGCCCAAAATAGAGGTTGTAATGGTTAACTAACTAGAAACACTCCCTCATGATATTTTAGAGTGTTTTGTATTCATTTTATACATTAACAGGACAATTGGGAGGCGGGGGGCTAAATCCAGTACTCGCGCTGGCGCATGTTCTTTCCTGTTCGCCTCGCCTCGTTCGCTCGCTCAAACACGGTGGTTGCGACATGAACGTTCCTGTCAAATTTCAGTTTCTTGCAAGTTCATTATTACCTTTTGTTTGCTCAGTCGTAATCCAGCTTTATTCCGAAGTGGTTCACTACAGTTGTAGTTTGCAGTGCTGTGTATTTGTGATGGCTCACAGAGCCAGAGGTTGCGTCAACTCTCCGGACAGTTTTTGTTTTATTTGTGGGGAATATACCGTGAAAAAGCGGCAGAGGAACATTTCTGCATTTATTAAAAAAGTATATTTCGCCTATTTCGGTTTGAAGTTAGGCGATCCAGACAAACCGTGGGCTCCTCACAAAGTGTGCAAGACATGTGAGGAAGATCTACGCTTATGGATGAAAGGTAAAAAACAAGCATTTCGTTTCGGAATACCTATGATGTGGCGTGAACAAAGAGACCACAGCAGTGACTGCTATTTTTGCTCTTGCATTGTGAAGGGATACAACTTAAAAAATAAGAACGTAATAAATTACCCCAACCTTCCCTCAGCAATTAGGCCTATGCCTCATAGCAACGAAGTACCTGTGCCTGAACCACCAAAATCTTTGGATCATATTTGTGTGGACGGTTCTGATCATGATGAGACTCATCAGATGGCTTTTCCCGATGAGTCCAGTACTTCCGAGTTTGAAACTGAACCAGATCCGAAACCTGAACTTTTCTCTCAAGCTGAATTGAATGATTTAGTCCGGGATTTAGGACTCCCAAAAGATGCTGCCCAACTGCTAGGTTCTCGGCTTAAACAGAAAAATCTATTGTCACCAGGAACAACTTTTTATTGGTACCGCAACCCCGAGACACAATTTTTGAAGTATTTCAGCAAAGAGGAAGATTTGGTATTTTGCAACGATATATACGGAGTGATGGAAAAGTTTAAACTCAAGTATGATCCTGCTGAATGGCGGCTGTTCATTGATTCGTCAAAAGACAGCATAAAAGGTGTTCTTCTTCATAATGGCAACACATTTGCTTCAGTTCCTATTGCTCACTCTGTTATTCTCCAAGAAAAATACGAGAATTTGGCCCTGATTCTTCAGAAGATTCGTTATGATGAGCATAAGTGGATGATTTGTGGAGACTTTAAAATTCTATCCATGCTATTAGGGCAGCAATCCGGTTTCACCAAATATCCCTGCTTCCTTTGCTTGTGGGATAGCCGGGCCCGCGACCTACACTGGGGGAAAAAAGACTGGCCAATTCGGGAGTATTTGAGACCCGGTGAGAAAAATGTTCTTCATGAGAGCTTGGTACCTCGTGATAAAATTCTATTACCACCTCTCCACATTAAGTTGGGTCTCATTAAGCAATTCATCAAGTCCCTTCCAAAAGATGGTGAGTGCTTTCGGTACCTTTGCTCAAAGTTCCCCCCGACTTTCTGAAGCAAAGCTAAAGGAAGGAGTGTTTGTTGGCCCTGATATAAGGAAACTCATTTCAGATGGAGCATTCGCTGAAACGATGTCTGAGAAGGAAAAAGAAGCCTGGGATTCCTTCAAGGATGTTGTTCTCAAATTCTTGGGGAACAGGCGGGATGAAAACTATAAGGATATTGTTGCCAGGATGCTCAATGCCTTCAAAGAACAAGGCTGTAACATGAGCCTGAAAGTCCATTTCTTGCACTCCCATGTGAACTACTTTCCCGAAAACTTGGGAGCGTACAGTGAAGAACAAGGTGAAAGGTTTCACCAGGACATCAAGGACGCAGAGAGAAGGTACCAAGGAAGATGGAACACCACTATGATGGCTGATTTCTGCTGGTTGCTGCTGTGGGAAACCCCAGATGAAAAATACGCCAAGCAGCGCACCAAGAGAAGCATTCGGGGGAAGAAGAAACGGGCCCACCAGGAGATTGATTGACCCAAGAATGACTTTAAAATCTAAACTGTGTTGACAAATATTGTGTTTTTACTAAACTTTGAAATAAAAATTTGCTAGTTATTACCACAGTGTCGGATCTCATTTATTAGAATTTTATTTTCACACCATCGGGTGTTTGTCTTCATGTATTGCAATGGTGCGGTTTGCGTTTTCTATTCTTACATACATACCTGTACAACATTTTTTGCACATTTCTTTGCTTTGCTTTGTGTCTAACCTCGCTCTTATATGCTCAATGTTTGTGCACATGTATGTGGCTGTTTTAAGTGCAGACAATTTTGCTACCATCACAGTGTGTTTTGTTGACATTACTCTATTCTTATGTGCTGCCTTGTTACAATTTTCTTTATTCTTATTTGAATAACTACTAAACAATTAGTATAAAGAATTCATCCAAGAAACTTTTATCTCGATCGCACTCAATCTGAAACGTTCACCTCAAACTGCTAACCCAATGTAGCAAAAAATCTGTACGTGATGGAGCAAATTGGTTACCAGATTTGGATTCAGCGCACCAAAAAACGTAAAAATCAATCGAAACATTAGAGGCAGTTTAAAAAAAATTTTTTTTAGTGTACCTGTGTAATTTAAGTCCTGATTGTTATAATAAACTCCACCAATCCAATTCATTGTTCAATCCACCTGGGGTTACTGTTGACAATTTGAAAATCCATGATTGTTCTAAATTCTGAAGTTTGTGTTCATGATCCCTCCCCTCCCCCCCCCCCCCCCCGGGGGTCATATGGGACACAATCCATCACTCTCCAATGTAGGTCTGCAAATGCATGTTGAAATTGGATACAGTGACTTACAATGGTGTCACTGAGAGCCATAATTCTAAACAGTATCTATGGAATGGCCTACATGCACATGAACTAGCTAATGCACAGAAGTATACATCCCAGATGATATCTTCCCTCACCTGTATATGATTCTTTTGAAACTGAGAGAATATCAGCTGTCGACATCAGGGATCTGCTATTGCCTCTACCACTGACCGGGCAATGCTAACTGATCAACATCATCATGTGCAATCTCCTCCACTGTGCAAACATCCTGAAAACTGCAATTCTGCTGGCCATGGGAATGACATCCATTCTTACAACTATGAGCGCCTCCTAGCACTCTCTCATCTTGCAGAGTACTGGCCTAATTGGGAGCATTTATTGTGGCAGATATTCGATAAGACTGGTTTTCAGTCACACTTTTTACTTGCAATAAAACAATATTCAATTAATGCGGTTATTTATTTTATTTATTTGGTTTCATTTGTATACCGCTACTTCCAGCGATCAGAAGCGGTTTACTCTACACATCAAACATTGGTTACATATGGTTAGCTATCTCCCATGGCCAGGCCACTGAATATCCCTGCCCAGCTCATTAACCATTTATCTTCTTCATCCGTGATCATTAGATGGCATATATATTTGTTTTTCCTGCACTTAATTTTTAGCCAATTACTACCTGTGGACTTGGTCAGGTGTGAGGTCGCCTACCTGCCTATCACCTGGTTATTTTAAAAGGTTAGCCAGTTTGGCGTTGTCATTTCCTTTCCCATGCAGAGGTCATTAAGTGAACCCGCAAACAAAAATTTGCTGCTGCCGAGACCGAGCCGGCTGAAGACCTTATCATGAGGCACCACACCACTCTCTTTTGGTCTGAGGATGCCCACACTCAACAGTATGCCATGAGGTTGAGGACCTGAACAAAGTGGTGGGTCCTTCATCTTAAGTCCAAGGAGAATCAGGCTGCAAGCAGCAGGCTCCCACCAGAGCAGCAGAAGCTCCTTTGCATCCTGGAGGAGCTGGTACTGGTATTCATGTTGCCATTTCTAGGGTGCAAGGGCAAAATAGCTCAACATGCTGGCACTTGAATATGGCTTTGACATGTATCTCGGGGACAGAATCCATATTTCACTATATCTGTGGCACCTCCCCCCAGTGCCTTTCAAACAGACTTTTGTCCATGACACTGCTGACATTTTCCTGTAATTTGTTTCACACTTGTACACCCTTCCACATGCAAATCTAGCTATCACATTACTGTCAATCCTTGGGATTGTATGTGGCACATGTATTCCCTCCCCCTTCATCATGTAAAGAAAATTCTGACTCAAATACCTCTTCATTGGCTCCCATTGATTCCGCCTTAGTCATGTAATGGTCTGGCATTCATTATACATAGTTCATGGATTTCTGCCATGCAGCTATATGTCAGCTGTGAGCCAGCATCTTTGCAAAAGCAGTGCTCGGTATTAGTCCCACAAAGATAGATTGCCAGCATTTCCTGTGCACCCATAAACCCCGATATCTGTAAGAACAGAGAGGGAACAGGTGGTCAGTAATGGGAATCACCTTTATGGGAAGCTACTCATGGCTTAGCTACTGTAGATTTGTATCATGACCCTGGCTAATGGGACTGCTGTGACATGTGCATACAAATGACTTTAGAATTATACACATGCCCACTCATATCTTGCATCCATATAGGAAGCAATTGTGTGTTGGCACTTTGCCTGAGTAGCAGCCTGCCTCTAATTCCTAGTGTTGTGTGCAAAAATGTCAGTCAGATGATGAAAGTTTGACCAGATACATTCCCCCTGTGCCCCATGCACCCCTAGCAAAAGTGTGCGCATAACAGACATGCATGCCATACAGATATAGGTGCACTACCCTCCTCGGTAGATACACACATTTCTCACCAAGGGTCTTTTCCACCAGGCTTCCTCACTGTTATCTGCTATGTCCATGCTATTACTTGGAAGGGGTGGTTATTTTGGGTTACTGCAGCCATGTACTGGGGCCTTTTGCTGCTTCCCATTATCCCTTTCACAGATTCTGCATAACTGCCACATCTTTTCCCTCACTACAGAACAACCACAGCCAGGGCCATCAGGGCAGCCGGTGAGATGGGCAGACGCAATGACATGCGGATTGGTGCGTCCCACAACCCTGCCAGTACTACAGTACCACCCCAGCCTGTTCAAAAGGCAGATGTAGATCTATAGAGTGACTCAGCTAATAGCCAGCAGTAGGATGAGTCATCACAGGGAGAGCTTGTACCGCTTCCCTTTCCCATCCAGAATGTACCAGAGCCAATATCAGAGGATGGCCTGGAGCAGCAGCTAGTAAGGGAGAGCATCAAAATTCTGGAGCTTACAGACAACATCCACACAGAGTTCAAGACCATCTGACAGGAGCACCAGGATATCTCACAGTTGTTGCAGGGCCATCTTGTCCATGAAAAAAGGTACCATGAGGCACAGCTGCAGCTCTTCAAGGAAATGGCTGCCCACTGGGCCTCAATGACTCACTCCTTCCGAGAGTCAATTAGGCCCAGGTAGGCTTATGGTTCCATTGGCCCTTGAAGGTACTACTGATGTGAACTCACAGGCTGCCTAGTTCCAAAACAAGGGAGGCAGCAGTGCTTCAGAAACTGCCCTGTTGAAATGAAGTGCATGGGTGGGGATCATAGGACCTCGAGTAGTGAGGAGGAGGGAGGAGAGGGCACATTGACTATGATATGGGCTTGCACTGTACTGTAAATATGTCTCAGACCCTCTCAGGGCTATAGAGCAATTCTACTCCCCCCCCCCCCCACCTCCCACCTCCTGTCCAGGCATTGAAATCGACTTTTCAGTACCCTGAAGGCATGCTCCACCACAAAGCTGTTTCTGTGGAGTGCCTGGTTATACCTCTCATCCTGCTGTGTCTGTGGCTGCCACACTGGTGTCATTAGCCAGGCTTTCAGTGGGTATCCGCAATCACCTGTGGGAGTATTGACAAATGCACACATCATTACATGGAATGCAGCAGGTGCTGTCCCTTCATGCAGTAATCCTAGCACCATCTCTAAAATATATTTCCAAAAGCAAGGATGTGCAACTGTACATCCTTGGTAGGGTTGCTGCACAGCAATGTGCTGCACCTCACTTGTATTGTGCTATTGTCCCTCCATTACCATGTCTGTACTGTACAGTAGTGGGATGTGGTAACATTGTGCTGCACTTCACTTGTGTTGTGCTACTGTCACTCCATCACCATGTCTGTACTGAAAAGTAGTAGGATGTGGTTTGTAAGTGAGAATCTATCAGCCTGTTTTTGTACATGGGGCATTGTGCTATTTCTCCCATGTCTTTTCCCAATGGCTGTCACACTACTTTGTCGGCTCTCATTCTGTTACCCTAACAATCTCATTTATGGGCCCGAAATGCTTTGGGGGAGACATTTATCATGCAGGGTGGGGAAGCAAACCAGTTGACACATATTTCACAGTCATGTCACATGTGTTGCCATCAGGCTCTACTTATGTAACAACTACACATCTACTACCTGCATGTTCATTGAGTGGAAGTTATGGTTGTTACAATATGCCCTATCTTCCTGGCCCATTTCCCTCGGAGCCACATGTATTCTGCCTATCACATCAAGCACTAATGGAAATCCTGCCATGTCATAGAAATCTTTCATAATGCACTGTCACTGTTCTGGCCTTTCAAGGAAGATTATGTACTCCCGCAGCCTTTTCAGGAGGTCCCTGGTAAAGGACTGTAAGCAGTGTGTTGTGGCAAACTGGGTGATGTCTGCTGTTGCCCCCACTATATGTTGAAAGATGCTTGTTGCAGGAATCCCAGGGCTATGGTGACTTTCACTGTTATAGGCAAGGCATCACTTCTTCCGATGCCTGGCTCAAAGTCCCTTCTCAGCATCCCATACAGGTCTATTATGGTGGTTCTTTCAAACTAATACAGTATCTTTGATAGATCTCCTCCTGTCAGTTGGAAGTAGGTGATCCTGGGACAATAGACATGTGAGGTCTGGTATCTGTGCCTTCCATGCTGGGCAGCTGGCTATTACTGTTTCTGGTTATGTTGCTGGCTTCTCCCATGTATCTGGTATCTCCACCTGAGTTTCTCTGATATTACCACATTCTCACTAAAATTGCTGTCTCTGCAGATGCAATGCTCTGCGACTGGCACTATTTGAGGACTCACGGTCAGGCACACATATTTTGGCTTGGCTAAGGCGTAAACCGCTGACAAGATAGGTCTAATGGTAGCTAGTTTCATGCTAGCAATTTTGAACTGCAGCATTGCTGAATATCTCTATAAACCACATGTGTCTTGGCTTTGCCCACACACTGCTCTGTTACACCCCTTTGGATATGTGGTAAGTGTACAGTGGGCAGCAGTGATATTTGTCCATCGGCACCTTGCTGAACATTGAAGTTAACTGGTTTATCAGTACTTCTATGGTTTGGCCACTGTTGTAGCTAGTTTACTGCCTGGTATGGCTTCAGCAAGGAGTTTATCAAAATGATCAAAATATTATATTTAGAGCTTCCGGTTTTCATTTACAACCAATAACCACCAATAGAAACATACACACACACAACACACACACACACACACACACACACACACATACATACAATGCTGTAATCATGATTATCAGTTATAACTGATATACCCTGATTTTGAGATGCCCCAGTGACATCATACCTTCAAAGAAAAAGAGATGTAGAGACAGGAGCCAACAGCCGGAGCGCAGTAAAAATAAGCAAAACAGTTGAGGCCTTAGAGATTCTGGCACTTCCAAGACTCTGCTGGTCTTGCTTCCTCTGATGCATAAAGTATTATATCAGAGGGGGCAGGACTGACACGATCTTAGAAGTGCACCAGGTCTCCAAGGCTTCACATTTACTATTTTGTTTATTGGCCCTGGCGCCAATTTATTTTTATTTATTTATTGTAAATTTTTATCTCCAGGAACAAGCAGGAATGAGTCTTCACATATGGGTTTCGTCGGTACCGACGGAGCCTGCGTGGGAACGCTCCCCAGCGTCCAATCAGAAAGCCTTTGGGAGCATCCCACAGCGCCTGCGTGCTGCCTTCCCGCCTTTCCCAACTGTCTCTCTTCAGTTCTTCTTTTTCCGCGGAGCCAGCAGGTCGTGTTCCTGTCACCGCAGAAGAATTTCTTTATTTTTCTTTATTTCTTTTGTGTCGCGTCTGCCTTCTTCGACGCTCTACTGGTACCGCCGGTCTTTGTTCTTTTCTTCTTGTAAAAAAACAAAACAAAAACTTTTTTCCGTTCTTTTTCTTCAGGTGCACTTGCGTTTTGGGCCTTAGGCCCAAAACCTTTTTTCCTTAACATGGAAAAGCCTGCCTCAGGATTTAAGAAGTGCACAAAATGTGGCGGTACCATTTCCGTCACCGACACCCATGACTGGTGCCTAAAATGTTTAGGTCCTGACCATTCCATCACAGATTGTATGTCCTGTTCTATGAAGTCTAAAAGAAGTCGGAAGAACCAAGCTGCCAAGCTCAGTACCCTGTTTCCCTCTGATGCGGCTTCGGTGGCATCGACATCTTCCAGGGCTTCTTCTTCCTCACATGGATCTCAGGTAACTAAACATAAATCCAGCCGGTCCTCGAAGGGTAGATCTCCTTCTAAGCATCGAGATGCCTCTGGCGTTGCCCTCGAGGATTCTGCACCGGCAAAATTACCCTGGCGGGAGGCTTCGGCCTCTAAAGCATCATCATCGGGGTTCCAGGATGATCTCGATGGCGTGGCCTCAACAGATCTCCTGGTGCCATGCTCTGGGGTACCGGTGGCTTCCACCGGTATTGACTTCCAAGCATTGGTGGTGTCGATGGATCAGAGGATTCTGTCCATAGAACGCAGTCTGGCGGCTTTCCTTGTGGCATCGACGCCCGTGGTACCGCAACAGACTATTCTGCCGGTACCGGCGCTAGCATCGCCATCGGTACCGATCCCGGTATCGGTGGCATCGACATCGGCATTGGTGTCCGCTATGCCGGTACTCTGTCCTCTGAAGCTCTCCGGTACCGATACCCCGGTACCGGTTATTCCCGATACTGATCCCGGTCGGTACGTGTATCGGGCTTTGCAAGAGCATCCGGACAGACGATACTTCGATTCCTCTGAGGACTCTGAGCATTCTGAAGAGTTGGTCGATGCAGTGGTGCTTCTTCCACAGGAGGAGTCCTCTCCTAAACGAAGGATATCTCCTCCAGAGGACTTGTCTTTTCAAGACTTCATCAGGGAGGTGGCTCGGGGCCTTTCCATCACAGTGGCCCCTGAGACAGAGCCCAGAGCCAAGGAGTTAGATATTTTACAATATCCTAAAACTCCTAAGGAGGCAGCTACCTTGCCTATTCATGAGATTCTGTATGATCTCATGTTGAGGATGTGGGAAGCACCTCTGACCACCTCCCCTCATTCTCGCAGGTTGGATACCATGTATCGTGTCCCTCCTTGTCCTGGTTTCCATAAAACTCAACTTCCTCACCACTCTATTGTGGTTGAGTTTACAATGAGAAAGATTAGAAGTGCCAAAAGACATGCCTCTAATCCTCCAGGACGTGAATGTAGAACCCTGGATGCTTTTGGAAGAAGAGTCTTCCAAGCTTCCATGTTTGCTGCGAGAATTAATTATTATAGTCTCTACATGGGAATGTTCTTAAAAGAAGTCACTGATCATTTGCAGACTTTAAGTCCTTTCATGTCTGAAGATAAAAGACAGGACTTTCTCACTGGGCTCAAACATGCCCAAGTTATCTCCAAATTCTCCAACCGTGCAGCTTTCGACTCCTTTGAATGCATAAGCAGAGCCTCAGCTATTGCCATAGGTGCACGTAGGATTGCTTGGCTTCAAGCATCTGATTTGGAGATTTGGGTTCAAGATGAATTGGGAAATATCCCTTGTACAGGTGAGAACCTGTTTGGTAAAGATTGGCAAGCAAAAGCCAATCAGATTGATGCTGAAAATTCTGCTTTGGATAGACTATCCAAATCCACAGCTGCTCCTGCTAAGAAAAGGTTATTCACAAAAACACCTTTTTCTAAAAAGGGAAGATTCTATCCTGCTTATGGTCAGCGGGCATCTTCTGCAGCTCAGTTCCCTATCAAACGTCAGGAATCATCCAAACAGAGCAAAGCAAAGGCTGCTAGGCCTCCTCCAGCCCAGCAACCTCAGCCCCCTCAGGGCCTTTGACTTTCCGCTAGAGAACTTAGCCTTCCTGGCTCTGGAAGAACCAGAGCCCTCCACCATTCCAGGAAGGTAATGTCATTTTGCTCCCAGGTGGGGGCAAATTACAGCAGAGCATTGGACACTCTCCATCATAAGAGAGGGGTACAAACTTCATTTTTCAAGCTTGCCCCCTCTCACAAGAGTGCACCAGTTCAATTCTCCAACCTCCCTCCTCAACCTATTGGGGCAGGAGGTTGCCACCCTTCTCGCCCAGGGGGCAATAGAGGAAGTGCCTCTTCAACAACAGGGCACAGGTTTCTACTCCCCCTATTCTCTTATTCCAAAGAAAACAGGGGGCTTCAGACCCATCTTAGATCTCAGAGAATTGAACAGATTCCTAGTCAAGTAAAAATTCAAGATGGTTTCTCTGGGAACTCTGCTGCCATACCTTCAGAGTCAGGATTGGCTTTGTTCTCTAGATCTCAAGGATGCGTACACTCATGTTCTCATCCATCCAACTCACAGAAGGTTCCTTCGGTTCCTTTTTCAAGAGAAGCACTATCAATACAGAGTGCTCCCTTTTGGTCTGGCCTCTGCACCAAGAGTGTTCACGAAATGCATGGCAGTGGTAGCTGCTTTTCTGCGCACCCTGGGAATATTCGCCTTCCCTTATCTGGACGACTGGCTCATTCGAGCTCCCACTCAGTCAGAGGCCAAGAGTTCTCTAACCTGCACAATGCATATCCTTCAGTATTTAAGGCTGGTAATAAACATCCCAAAATCCAATTTGATCCCTACTCAGTCCCTGGAGTTTATAGGGGCGTTGCTGGATACCACAAGGGCAAGGGCCTATCTCCCCCAGGCCCGTTGCCTTCGCTTGGTGCAGTTAGCTTCTCAAGCAGAGTTGAAGCCCCACTTAACTGCTCGAGAGATGTTACAGTTGCTAGGCCACATGGCATCCACCGTGCATGTGGTACCATATGCTCGCCTTCACATGAGGGCAGCTCAGTGGACTTTATCCACCCAATGGACCCAGGCATTAGATTGCCTGTCAGACAAAATAGCAAACACAAGTCACCTCATTTTGTCCCTCCAGTGGTGGAAGTCCCCTCAAAACCTGTTGCTGGGGTCCCCCTTTCAGCAGTCTCTAGCCCAAGCAGCTCTCACAACAGATGCTTCTCCAATGGGGTGGGGAGCTCATCTGCAAGACCTCTCCACCCAGGGCATCTGGTCCCCACAGGAGAGTTGTCTACATATCAATCTCTTGGAACTCAGAGCAATCTTCCTTGCTCTGAGGGTGTTCCACACCCTGCTCAGCTACAAGACAGTTCTTATCCACACGGACAATCAGGTAGCCATGTTCTATGTGAACAAGCAGGGAGGAACTGGCTCTCTGTCGCTTTGCAACGAAGCTTTGCAATTGTGGGCCCTTGCCAGAGAGCATCAGATTCATCTTCTGGCAGTTTATCTTCCAGGCGTTCAAAACTCTTGGGCAGACAGGCTCAGTCGAGTTCTGCTTCCACACGAGTGGTCCCTACATGTGGACCAGGTGTCCAAGATTTTTCAAATTTGGGGAACCCAGGAGATAGACCTCTTTGCAAGTCCGTGGAATGCCAAACTTCCCTGATTCTGTTCCAGAACTCCGGCTCAGGGAGCTCAGGCAAGGGATGCTTTCCTCCTTCACTGGGGTCAAGACTTCCTCTATGATGGACACTGGAGCTCCTATTGCTGGGAATCCCTCGTTGATTGTGCTTACTCGACCAGCCAAGGTGACTCTTGAGAATATCTGGGAAGCTATAAATCAGCTTTCACAGGTCGTGAATCAACAGTTGACTGTGTCTTTCTCTAATTTAGCTAAATTAGAGTGTAATGTTGATAAGTTATCTGAAGATTCAGTGGAAACTAAGAAGCAAGTAGTTGCTTTTGACCAGAAACTCTCACAGGTCTCTGGTTTAACTGAGTCATTGATGAAAGATAATATGGTTTTGAAAGGGAAATTGGAGATCCTGGAAAATGCTACTAGAGCCTCAAATGTACGTTTGCTGAATTATCCTGTTATTTAGGCGGTAGCACCAGTTGAACTTTTTAAGAAGTACCTTCTTGAATCTCTAATGATTCCCTCTGATTTGATTCCTCTGGTTTTGAAAGCATTCTTTCTTCCTGCTGGTAAAAAGAAGGGGGAAACGTGCAGTTGGCGTGTTGGAAATGGATTCGCTGGATGTAACAGCATTGCTTCGGTCCCCTCAAGCAGAAGATATTGTGGTTTCCACTCTGTTGGTGACTTTCGCGTTGCCTTCGGACAGAGATTGGTTCCTTAAAATATATTATAAAAAGAGGAATGTCCTGTTTATGGGGAAAAAGATTTCTATCTTTCCTGATATTTCCCGAGATACCCAGAGAAGGCGTAAAGCTTTGTTATTGTTAAAACCTGGGGTTCTTCAGCTAGGAGCTTCTTTTTTGTTGAGGTTTCCTTGCAAATGTATTGTGGTTCATAATTCTCAAAAATTTGTTTTCTTTCAGCCTGGGGATCTATCTACCTACCTCAGTACTCATATTGTAACATCTTCCCCTGCATAAGGTGCCCTGCGTCCATTGTTTTGTAATGTTCCTCTCTCTCCGTCACTATGCTTAATTTTCTTAATTTTTTCCTAAGAAATATATACATATGGGGGTCTCCCTCCCTGTGTGGTATTTTTGCTTTATCTCCCCCTCCAATTGGGGACTAATGATGTCACTGTATTTTTCTTTTTATAACGTTTTCTTGACATTGATTATTGTGCATCTTTTCTGTACAAGCATGTTGCTTGGTTTTGTTATTTGAAAATTCAGAAATTAAAAAAAAAAAAAGACTTCCTGTATGCCTTTCCACCCATTCCCCTAATTCCCAAAACCCTGTTCAAGCTTCAGAAAGACAGAGGCCACATGATTCTCATAGCTCCACATTGGCCACGGCAAGTGTGGTACCCTCTGCTTCTACATCTCTCTCAAGCTCCCTCCCTGGAGTTAGGGTCTGCTCCAGACTTCCTATCTCAAGAGGACGGAAAGTTATGGCATCCCAGTCCCCAGTCTCTGCATCTCAGGGCTTGGTTGCTGAAGGCCTAGATCTCCAGGATCTTCATCTTTCTCAACAGGTGAAAGATGTTCTTTATGCTTCCAGAAAACCTTCCACTAGATGTTCTTATGCTTTCAAGTGGAAGAGGTTTACTATCTGGTGTTCTGGGAAGGGTCTTAACCCCCTTGCCATACCTCTGGAAACTTTGCTGGAGTATCTCCTCCATCTGTCTAATGCAGGCCTTAAGACAAATTCAGTAAGGGTCCATTTGAGTGCTATTGCAGCTTCCCTTAAGCCTCTAAATGGACAATCTATTTCCTCTCATCCTCTTGTAGCAAGGTTCATGAGAGGCCTCCTTTTAACAAAGCCTCCCATTAGACCACCCCTGGTGGCATGGGACTTAAACTTGGTTCTTGGTCAGCTTATGAAGCCGCCTTTTGAACCTCTGGCTACCACCTCCTTGAAATAGCTTTCTTGGAAGGTTATCTTTCTCATTGCAATCACATCAGCACGTCGTATTAGTGAATTGCAAGCACTCGTAGCTAATCCACCTTATACAAGGTTCCATCATGACAAGGTAGTCCTTAGGACTCATCCACACTTTATGCCTAAGGTGGTCTCGCCTTTTCACCTCAACCAGGAGGTCTACCTACCTGTCTTTTTTCCAGGACCTCATGCATCAAGTGCAGAGAGGAATCTTCATACCCTGGACTGTAAAAGAGCTCTGGCTTTTTACTTACAGAGGACACAGCAACATAGATAGTCCTCTCAGCTCTTTGTTGCCTTTGATCCTTCTCATTTGGGACTACCAGTCTCCAAGAGAACACTATCTAACTGGATTGCCCAGTGTATTTCTTTCGCCTATCAGCGCAAGAACCTTTCTCTGGAGGGCCATGTCACGGCTCACAATGTGAGAACCATGGCAGCCTCAATGGCTCATCTGAACTCTGTGTCTATTGACGACATCTGTCGAGCAGCCACTTGGGCCTCGGTTCATACCTTCACAGCCCATTACTGCTTGGACAAGGACTCCCGCCGGGATGCCTTGTTTGGTCAGGCTGTTCTTAAACACCTGTTCCATACTTAATCAACTCCTACCCACCATCCCTGATGGGATGCCAGAGATCCATGTGGGGAAGTGCAGCCCTGTCCCAGGGACACACAACTTCTGGGGTCTCCATATGTGAAGACTCATTCCTGCTTGTTCCTGGAGATAGCACAGTTACTTACCTGTAACAGGTGATCTCTGGGAACAGCAAGAATAAGTCTTCACAACCCACCCAGCTCCCCTAGGAGTTGTATCTCTCTATCTCTCTTTCCTTTCCCTCTCTCTCTCTCTTTGTCTCAGTTCTAAAACTCAACTGAGGAGAGACAGTTGGGAAAGGCGGGAAGGCAGCATGCAGGCGCTGTGGGATGTTCCCAAAGGCTTTCTGATTGGATGCTGGGGAGCGTTCCCACGCAGGCTCCATCGGTACCGACGAAACCCATATGTGAAGACTTATTCCTGCTGTTCCCAGAGATCACCTGTTACAGATAAGTAACTGTGCTATACTGCATTTTTCCGATGGATCAAAAGCGGTTTACATTGAACAACAAGTTGAATATTACAGTACAGGTAGATATTTAATTACATAGAGCAGTTTTTTTAACTATGTACAGTTAACATAATACGATTTCTTCTTAACTATTTTCAGTAACATGTGTCTCTGTTCATCTGTTTCTAAGTATTTACAGTTATGAGCAGTTTTCTATATTCCGTTTGTTCCTTTGGGTATGGCATAAGTGGGTGGACTGTGTGGTATTGATGTGGGGGGAGGGGTTGCGCCATTGTTATTAATTAGGGTGTCAAAATGGAGGGTAAATAGGTGCGTTTGTTGTTGTTTTCGGAACAATTTGAGATCTTTTCTGTCTCTTATGTGATCTGGGAGCGCATTCCAGAGGATAGGTGCATTGTGCCAATGACTTAGGGAGATGTGGGGGTTGACTTCGATGATGACAGTAAGGAAGAGGTTGAAGAGTAAATGCTAAACAAGTGGCTGGGGTTGGAGGGGCAGTGCATAACCACATGGCAGAGCCAGGGAACAAGAGGAAACGATTGATGGGGAGGGAAGAGATATGGGACACAGAGGGGTGATGTTGGAGAAAGGGGTGACCAGAGAGATGGAAGGGGAAATTTACAAGCATTTACAATGATTGATCATCGGTGGCATTAAAGACACCCGATAGGGAATGCTGAACAATGATTGGCCCAACTAGAGCAGACGTGGATTTTCACTTTAAACACTGCTCAGCCAATGGGTTTGAATGAGACTTTGGAGTGGCTGATGGCTGTTTGAACTGATTGGAGAAGGTTTGCTTGTATGCTTGCTTGTTCGTTGTAAAGATTTTGTTATTATATTGTAAACAGCCTTGAATGTAAGATAGGGTAGTATAGGAAAACCTATTAAATAAATAAATGTCTGTCGTTTCCATTTAGATAGCTCTTAAGGTGGGTTCATTTTTTATTCCTGAAGACTTTTCATCTTAGATGTTAAACATGTCCTGACGCAGCCCAGATAGCAAATGGGTGATACTCGAGTCGACGAAATGTCTTACAGCAATTTCTTTCCTCAAAATTTGGGAGAGTCACTGAGATCTAAGCTCTGTTTTTCAGTTCTTTTTTCAGTTCTTTAAAGCTACAGTAAGGAACTTGTTTACAAAGTCCCGGTTCCCAATCGTTATCGGAGCCGCGGCCCCATTGCGGCTTTGTAAACAAGCCCCTAAGTGTTTTTCAGTTCTGTTATTGGGTCCTATGAATGATACATGAGGGCGATATCAGTGAGCTTTTTCTAGTAGGCATTAACATTGCCACTAGCAGGTCACTAGCCCTAGCACTGAGGCCACCATATATTTCTCTCAAGAGGTTAGAATAATTAGGTAGTACCCCATTTTTAGTTTGTGGGGTGTTTTTCCAAATGTGATATATGCTTCATGCCAGCACTGTACCTAGCCCTGTGCGAGCGGTGCAGCTACACTTGAGGCAAAAGGATTAGGGGCGCATGTCGGGCTGTTAGCCCCGGCCTGCCCCCCCCCCCTCCCCCTGCGTTGCCCTGCCACCACTGCTGCCACTTTTTTGTTTTCTCTGAGGCGGCAGCAGCAGCAGCAGCAGTGAGGCAGACCTGTATTTGTAGGCAGGTCGGGTCCCTCCTTCCCTTCTCTGATGTAGGTCGTGTCAGAGGAGGAAAGGACCAGGTCAGCCATTCAAACGCGGGTCTTTGCAACGCAATGTTTGCATGGCTGGCCTGGTCCCTCCCTCCTCTGATGTGACCTACATCAGAGAAGGGAAAGAGGGACCCAACTTGCCTACAAATATGGGTCTGCCTCACTGCTGCTGCTGCCGCCTCTGAGAAAACAAAAAACATGCAGAACAATAGACCGCCACCAAACAAAGAACAATGGATCACAATTTAGAAATAGGAAGACAATAATTAAACTGGGAACCCCAAAAGCCAAACTTCGAATGTACAACAATATTGGAGAAATAAAACTATAAATTAATTTCATCTTCTACTAAACAAAATGCAAAGGTGTTAGCGATGCACATTTCCCAGAGCTGATGTAATCCAGTTAATAAATTCAAAATAAAAAAGTATTTTTCTACTTTTTGTTATTTAGGCATTTAATTTTTCAGTTGCAATTGCTCCAGTCATTTCTTCTGGTTTCTTCGTGTCTTTGGCTAACTCTCCATTGTCTGCTGTCCATTTGTCCTTTCTTCTCTCTTCTATTTTTTTTCCATTCTCTCTCTACATCTTTTATTTCTTTTTCATCCACTCAAATTTCACCCTTCCATCCTCAATCCCCACTTACTCTCCTAATACCTGGCCAATCGTAGATTTTTCTTTCCTTCCACACAAAATATTTTTTCCCCTCTCCATCCTCACTCCCTCCCCCCCAGCCCCATCCCTTTCTAGTCCTCCCCTAACATCAACTCCCTTCTAGTTCTAGTCCCACCCAGCATCTGTTCCCTTCTAGTCCCATTCTCCCATCCCCCACATCAGCCCATTTCCAATCCTAGCTCCCCATCAGTCATTTCCAGTCCTATCCTAGCCCCCCATTAGCCCATTTCCAGTCCAAGCCCTCCAATCAGTCCATTTCCATTCCTAGCCTCCCATCGGCCCATTTCCAATCCTAAACCCCATCAGCCATTTCCAGTCTTATCCTAGTCCTTCCATAAGCCCATTTCCAGTCCGAAACCCCTCCAATCAATCCATTTCCAGTCCTATCTCCCCATTAGCCCATTTCAAGTCCTAGCCCCCCATCAGCCCATATACAGTCCAAGTCCCCCATCAGTCCATTTCCAGTCCTAGCTCCCCCATCAGCCTTTTTCCAGTCCAAGCCCCCATCAGCCCTTTTCAGTCCTATCCTAACCCCCCTTCAGTCCATTTCCAGGCCAAGTCCCCCTATCAGCCATTTCCAGTCCTATCCTAGCCCCCCCATAAGCCCATTTCCAGTCCCCCTATCAGCCCATTTCCAGCCAAGCCCCCCTGATCAGTCCATTTCCAATCCAATCCTAGCCCCCCTTCAGCCCATTTCAAGTCCTAGCCCCCCCATCAGCACATTTCCAGTCCTATCCTAGCCTTCCCCTCCCCAAAGAGCCCCATGCTTGTCTGACTATCTTCAGAAGGAACCAGGGAGGCCTGAAGCCCCGGCTCACCTCTACACAACTGCCAGAGTGAAGAACAGCATGTTCCTTTACTCATGCAGTTGTATTCTCATGAAGCCCACTGACGCCGGAGGTTAAAGGTCATTTCCTGTTTCCCAGTACTCTGCGCGCCTCACAAGAACACAGCTGCCAGAGTGAAGGAACATGCTGCTCTTCACTCCAGCAGCTGTGCAGAGGTGAGCTGGGGCCTTGGGCCTCCCTGGCTCCCTCTGAAGCTGGCCCTGAAAACCGACCATGTGCAGAATGAAGTTGGCGCAAGGCCCACTGAAGCGTTGGGCCCTATGCAAACAACATTCTTGCACAATGGATGGGTCAGCCCTGGCCTCAGGTTTATTGTTTCATTATCACATAAACCTTTTTTGAGTAGCAGAAGCTAACCGGCAGTGGCAATATTGAGCTGCTGCCCAATTAGCTCCTATAGATAAAGACAGGCCAACTTTTGCTGCACCTATCTTTGCCTGCGAGTCACTAACCGGGCAGCAGCACTGTCGCTAAGTCGGCAGTGGGCAATATCACCGCTGCCGACTTAGCGATGAGTGCCACCTCCGCTCTGCCCCGGAATGCCTACGACACGCCCTGATGCTATGTGGTTAGCATTGGGGCGTGTAGAGGTGTTACTCAGGGATATTCAACGGCACCATGTTAGTGCTGCTGAATATCCCTCTAAGTGGCATTTACACAGTTTAAAAGTCTGTAAACCATGTAAATGCCTTTGGATATTGGGGCCCAAGTGTCTAGGCATGCAGCATCCTATTTCTTTAGAACATTTCAGGTCCATTTTATAGAAAGAGATAAACATACAAAAAATGACAGAAAATAAAGACCATGCAGCCTATCCAGTCTGACCTTCCATTCCAGCTCCGATGCTTTACAGTCCCTTTATTCTTTTAGAGATCCTTTGTATTTGTTCCATGCTTTATTGAATTCACATTCCTTGTCTTTTCTACCTCAACTGGAAGGCGATTCCACTTATCTAGCATTCTTTCCATAAAAAAATATTTTCTCAGATAACTTCTGAGTCTATCCCTTTTCACCTCCTATGACCCCTTGTAGAAGAAAATTCTTTTAATTGAAAGAGGCTCTCCTTCTATGCATTTGTGCCATGGAGTTATTTAAACATCCTTATCATATATACCCTCTCCCTGAGATCTTTAATTCTGTCCCCATATGCCTTATGATGAAAACCACTGACGATTTTAGTAGCCACATTCTGCACAGACTCCATCCTGTTCATATCTTTTGAAGATGTGGTCTCCAGAACTGCACACAGTACTCCAAAAGAGGTCTTGACAAAGACTTATAGAGAGACACTATCACTTCTTTCTTTCTGATGGCCATTCCTCTTCCTATGCAACCAAGCATCATTCTGGCTTTTGCCATCACCTTTTTTATCTGAATGAATGTATAGCGGGATGGGGAGAATAGGAAGGGGGAGGAAGAGGAGAAGAGGTGTAGGGGAAGGGGAGGGGTGTTCACTGACTGATCAGTTCAGCAAATATATGAGGAGTTCTGGAGAAACAATGAGACGAATAGCTGCCCGAAAGGGGGAGGGTGGAGTATCCCTAGCCTTTGAGGAGAAGCATCAATTTCTGCAGCACCGAATTGAGAGGATGAGAGATAATGGCTGATTTAGCATTAGTTATGTTATATGTGGACGACCTTCATTCACCAGTGGAGCACACAATAATCTTAACATATCTGAGGATGGCCAAAGCAAATATAACTTTTCTGCAAGAAACGCACTTAAGTGCTAATGAACATAAAATCTTCAACAGTCTTGGGTTGGGGAAGTATACACCTCAGTCTGTGATGGGAGGTAGTGGGAATGGAGGGTCGCAATTCTTTTTGAGAAGGGTTTGGGATTCTGTGTCCACAAGCACATTCAGGATACAGAGGGCAGATATGTAGCAGTACTGGGAGATATTGGAGGGCAGACCCATTTGCTATGCAATACATATGCTCCAAATGTATACTGCCACAGTTTTTTCTCCACTATAGTAATGAAGAGGATCTCATATGAGGAATATAAGTCTGTTCTTGGGGGAGACTTCAACATCATTGCAAAGCCACAACTGGACTGTGAGCCAAGTAGGGAGGCATGAAAAGGGTGTTTTGACAGAGGAGTGAACTGTGTCATGGCGAACTTGGAAGTTCTCTGGGAACAAGCAGGAAGTCAGTCCTCACATATGGGTGATAATAGTGCTGACAGAGCCTTCGTGCGGAGCAAATCCCCAGCTTTCAGAGAAAGCCTTTTGGAATTGCATCACGCATGCGAGGTCCCCTTCCCGCCCGAGGGTGCTATCTTGCTCAGTCTCCTTTTTTCCGCGAAGCCCTCCGTACGTTGTCCTAGTGTCACCGTGGAAAAAGTTTTAAAAATTTGTTCTTTCCCTTACCGGATCGACATCGGTTCCTTTTCCCGCCTTCGGCTCGGTACACCGGTATCGAGTCTGGCATGATTTTTCGTTTTTTGTCCTTCGTGACTGGAGTTCGTGCCCTTTTTCTTTTCCACTGGCAGCCTGGGTCTTCGACCTCGCAGGGGCCTTTTTCCCCCAATGGCTGCCAGCGGATTTAAGAAATGTGATTGGTGTGAAAAACTAATGTCCCTCACCGATACACATGACTGCTGTCTCCGGTGCCTCGGGCCTGACCACAACCCGACGGTCTGTGGCCCGTGTAGGAAGATGTCCTCTAAGGCCCTGAGAAGCTGCCAGCAGCAGCATGATAGGATTTTTCCTGAGTCGGTATCTTCACAAGCCCAGACCTCGTCTGAGGCCTCTACATCTTGGGGCGTCATAGGGGTCTCGGAGAGGGGGTCTCCTTTGCGGGGACATCGAAGGAAGAAGAAATCCTCGAAGGTGGCGTCGTTGGATGGCTCTGAACAGCCTGGTCCCTCCCAGGACTGATCGTGGAGCCCCGAGCGCCGGCCCAGATCCTCGAAGATGGAGCGTCCAGTGAAGCTTCCTTGCTGGGAGACAGAGTAGCCGAGGCAGGTAACAACTGTCCTCATTGAGGACTCCCCTCCAGGGGAACCAGCGTCCGACCTGACGGCATCAGGACCTGACCCTTCTACAGTAGACTCAAGTTCAGAATGGTGGCACTGGAGCACAGTATGTCTGCCTTCATGGAACAGCAGCGGGCACTGATTGCCGGTTTGACCGGTTCTTCTGCCCTGACCACTGGTCCACCAACGTCTAAGTCGACCCCGGAGGCCAAGCGATCCTCCAGACCATGCGGACTCGAGTTGATCCTCAGCTGAGGTCGTCGCCGCCGGTCCTCCCATCGTCGGGGCAGTCGATGCCGGGGCCCTCGATGCTGGAGTCCATCGATTCCTCCTCGGAGGCATTGGGATGGGAAACGGAGGAGGAGTCCCCAGACACCTGTCAGCACAGGGACGTCCCGTCCGATACCCCGGTGTCCAAACCTCGGAGACGGTCCTCTCTGGAGGACATGAGGTTTTTCGTGAGGGATATGTCCAAGGCTTTGTCATTCCCCACAGAGTCCAAGGAGGATCCTCGAGCTGATGAGCTCGAGACCCTACAGTATGAGTCTCCCCCTTGGGAGGCCCTTACTGTACCCATGCCTCTGATCCTGGAATGACTGATGCTCCGCATGTGGTAGACACCGGCATCAGTGCCAGTGATCAGCAAATGGATCGACTCAATGTATTGAGTCCGCCGGAGCCCTGGTTTTCAAAAGTCACAATTGCCGCACAACTCCATGGTTGTGGAATTGGCCATGAGCAGGCTGAAGAGCCAGAAGACTCGCTTCTCGGTGACTCCTGGCAGGGAGGCCCACAACTTGGATGCCATCTGCAAAAAGTGCTTCCAGGGTTCAATGCTGACTTGTCGGATCCAAGCCTACCAGCTGTACATGGGCATGTACCTGAGAGACCTGGCAAAGGAACTCATCGGGTTCTCAGCTGGTCTCTCTGAGGGGCCTTAGCAGCACTTCAAGAGCCTGTCCACCGCCATCCGTGAGTGCTCAAAGTTCATGACTAGAGTGGCCTATGACGGGTTTGAGTCATCGGCCTGGGTAGCTATGGCTGGCATCAGTGCACGCCGCCAAGCATGGCTACAGTCGTCAGACCTCGAGCAATGGGTTCAGGACAAGTTGGTCGATGTCCCATGCCAAGAGGAGAACCTCTTTGGCAAGCCCATGACCGACAAGGCTGCAGAAATAGAGTCCGAGTACATGACGAGGACACGGCTCTCAAAGAAGACCACTGCCCCTTCTTGCAAGAAGGGCTCGGGTAAAAAGCCCTTTTACCCAAGGAAGGGTGCTTCTTACACCAGGCCAAGGGACTGGAGCATGGTCCTTGTAAGCAGAAAGCCCCAAAACACCCAGGCACCGGCTCCGGCCCAGCCTGGTAGTGGCTTTTGACTCTCACAGCATGGCCCCTCTCCCCACAAGGGACCAGCAGTGCACAGGAGGAAGGCTTGCTCTGTATGCCCACAGCTGGACAGCCATTATCACCAATACCTGGGTCCTGCAGATAGTCCATCAGGGCTATCTTCTTCATCTATCCCAGGTACCCCCTCCTTATTTCCCAGGTCTCCCCTTCACCGAGACCTTCTTCTGAAGGAGTTGGCAGGTCTTCTCGAGGATCAGGCGGTAGAACCAGTGCCCTACCACTTACAGGGCAGGGGCTTCTATTCCAGGCACTTTCTGGTACCAAAAAGAGCAGGAGGCCTCAGACCCATCCCCAGCCTGCACAACTTAAACAAATTCCTGGTGAGGGATGTGGGCCTGGTTTCCCACAAGAGTTCCCCAAATATTACCAATTACCAATGAATTGCGTAGACAACAGTTGCTTGGCTACAAAGACTTTTATTTAGCATAGCAAAAATAATTGTAAATGCAGAATAGCAAATGTTCTGTCTACGAGATGGCGGGCAGTGTGTTCTCTGCAAGGGGAGAAAAACACTGCCCAAGACCCTCTAAATTGCTGTCTTATATATACCTCTCTGCTTCAAATTCTAGATAGTTTCAGCAAATTCAGCATAAATTCTTAGGTGTTTGCAGGCTTCCTGCAAAGCTCTTTCCCAGAACCCTCTTATGTTTATACATCTGGATCTGCTTATCAAGGTCTGCTTAACTATGCATGACTTGTGACCTCTGCCCCTTCCTGTATTTTTCCTTCTCCTGGCACTAATTGAAACCCTCAGGGCAAGAGTATTTGTGCTCATTAGTTTGAATTCTTTGAATTCCTAGCTGGGCCTGTATTGCTGGGCCCAAATCCTTGTACACTCCTGTACAAAATATGTTTTTTCCCAGATTCTTTATATTAGGCCACATATACTCTCTCATAGCGAGCATATACTCTCTTGTAGCCCACATGTATTGTCTTCTTGTCTTCTGTGCCATCCATTTACTGTGTGTGAGTCTAGAAAAGGGTGCAGTCATATAAAGCAGACATACAAAGCAGACCTGAGCCTACAATCCCTTTTTCCAATTGTCCCTTCATTCTCCACTTTTTCTTTTCCTTTTTTTTTTTTTAATATACATATAGGGGAAAGCAAAAGTAATCCCGCTAAGGGGCATGAATAACAATCATTTGAGACAGAGAGGGATCATCAAGAGGCAATCGCTGGTACTGTTCCATAGATACATTATACATAGTTTTAGTACTTTGTGATATCATTCGTTTACAGCAGGCAAGTAAAATGGATAAGGCACAACAGGCAATGATTGCAAAACAAGCTATACTTAAAAGCGTAATAAAAAAGGCTTTAAGTCCTACTCCTAAACTAGCAAACCATGAAGCAATACTACCCCAAATATTATCAAGTTGAAGTCCACCCTTAAAATCATCAATATGTAACTCAGAAAGGCGCTTTATCTTATTCATAGCATCAAGAACAAAAATGGTATGGTTAGCAATGACAGTACAACAATTTGTAGCATTAATAAAAGTGCACGCGCCGCCTTCAGCAGCCAGAAGTAAATCCAAAGCTTGCCTATTTTGCAGAGCCATTTGTGTATTCTGCTCAAGGGATTCAGCTAGGCGTGAGATAGACTCAGTGACAGCTTTCCTTTGAATATGCAGCAAACACTGTAAACGGCGTATGGCCATACCTAGTTCAGCAGTAAGGGCAGGGGTGGCAAAGGGAATCCAGGCAGTTGCGCTAAGGGCATCCAAACAAGTTTTAGTCATGGGGTAAGTGGAATTGATATACTCGAATGAGGCCTGAATGGCATCATCCTCTGCCACAGAGGAATCCCAAGGGCTTGAGTTAGCTGACAGCCTGCGTTTCAATCTGTGCAGAGGGGAGTGGGTAACAGAGGGATGGGTAACATTACAAGGTATCAAGACAGAAAAAGGAGAAACCTTAACCAAAGCACAGGGTAACAAGGAGAATTTTGCTGCCTGATACAAAGTATCACCACACAACCAGTAGTGGCCTACCACCGCTTCCAAGACCGTTTCTCGGCTCCATTTATTTGTCATATGTGGCCGAGATAGGAGCCATGGG
Organism: Ichthyophis bannanicus; assembly: GCA_033557465.1. Taxonomy (NCBI): domain Eukaryota; kingdom Metazoa; phylum Chordata; class Amphibia; order Gymnophiona; family Ichthyophiidae; genus Ichthyophis; species Ichthyophis bannanicus. The sequence continues at coordinate 736,020,842 of CM066035.1, forward strand.
ACGCACCTGTATAAATATAACATGAGGTGTAAGGGGACTTGTGCGCTATTTGTACCATAACGGTGCCGTCGGCATGCATGGGTCCTGCCCGACAACTGCCTCTCCAGTGATCCTCACTGACAACGAAAGCAGTGGTAGAGACATTTTCCCAATTATGGGCAAATGAGTTGTTGAGAAACCATTCAAGTAAAGTATAATTTTCCCCACAACCCCATATAGGTAAGATAGTATTACTGTTGATATGCCATGAACTATTTTCTACATTGTAAGACATGTTACATTTGGAAGAGAAAGGAACAAAGGTATTAGAAATTAAGCAATAGACGTAAGTTTGGGTGTCTGGCGTAAAAACTTGTATGGGCTCAGTGGAAGCATTTTGAGAGCGCCAAGTTTGATTACACTGTACAGGTTCATAGCAACCAGGAGTTGTGTTAGTATTGTCTAAGCAAGGTAAATAAATAAATAACCGGCCCATAATCTCTGAGAGGGGCACTGGGTAGACAACAACCGGGGCATACCCAACACTTTTGGGCAAAGGAGTACATATTATACAATCGGAGACATTCATTAAAGAGGCAACCTTTAATACGGACTGCTTCCATGAGTTGGAGGCAGCCACGGGTATGGCTCTGCGTACCCGGGAAGACGTTCTGTTAGTCTGGTTCTGTTCCGGGAAGTGCAAGGCCAGCTGTTCATCTGGGTGTAGGCATTCGATAAGAAGGACAATAATGGTTGAGATTCCCAGAAAGATTCACAAGGGTGCCCATGGGACAGGGCTGGCGGCGATCATCCTTACAGTAATTGTGCAGCAATGTGGTGGAAATAATAAAGCTGATTAATCAGATGAGACAGCTGGAGCAGCTTTTAGATGGCTGACATGCACCCAAGTATCAGTATCATTCAGTCTGGCAGCAAAAGGGGAAGCAGCAGTGACAATGTGGGGTCCTGAAAAAGTAGGGCAGTTCCAGGATGCACGAATACAATTTCTTTTATAAACAGTGGACCCTATGGGAAAACAAGGTGACAAAGATGAACTGGATACAGACTGTGCGGTCACCACATGATCGGCAATTTCTTGGAGCGCAATCCGGAGTCCTGTATGAGCGTTGGAGATGACCATACTCTCCGCAATTCCAGCATTTAGGTGACTCATTGTAATTGGGATAATGATTATTGGCATAAGGACCTGCGGGGTTCCGCCTGGTCTGAAAGTTCTGAGGACGTGGCGGTCGGCCATATCCCCCATTATTGTAACAAGCTAAATAGGGGTCTCGATCTCGTGGGTCAGGGACATCATCTTCATAGGGATCTATGTATTCCATGTCATCTATTATATTCTGCTGCTCCTTAATTTTTCTTTTAAGTTGTTTAAGAAGCTCTTCATTAGTAAATTTATCAGTATCAACGACATTACTGGGTCGTTTAGTTGAAGTTTGCGGGTCTTTAGTTTCTTGCAAGCTTTTGAGTTGGAGGCTAAGCAGTCGGGCTTGAGCTTGCTTTAAATCTTTTTCTGGTTTCAAAGTAAATTCTTCAAGAGACCGCATATAATGAAAAATGTTTGTTTGTTGTGTTTGCCATGGCTCAGCCTCTAAACCTACTACGGGCTTTAATTTTAACACCACTGAGGGTGGCAAGGTGTTACACAAGGTCTGGAAAAACATTGGGGCTGTGCATGGGTCATCATAGGGTGTGCCCAGCTGGGCTTCCCATAGATCCTGAAATTTTGCAAGGTATGCACTTATGTCCTCTCCCAGCTGAAATCTCATAGTGATCAGAGGTGTCATGCTATGCTGGGTCAGATACATTTCCCGTATGGCTCCCCAGATACTGGGCTGGTAATCATTAAAGGATGCCCCGTCAAAAGTATTTACTGTTACAGTAACGCTAGTTAGTCCTGCCGCAGCAAAGATTTGGTTGGTGGCATTATTTCCAAGAACCTTTGCCGAGCTTTTACATCTCCTAACGCTAATCTATAATCTGCAGTTGCTCATTCAACTTTCTGAATCCAAGCTCCACCGCCACGACATAGTGGGGGTAGGCTAGAGGCAATATTTATCATATCAGTAAAGTTCCATGGTACATATCTTGCAGATCCAGCATGAGTATGTAGAATAGGAAACATCAGATTTTTTTCAGGGTTCCTGACCCTCGTATTTTTCCCATACCTTTAACCCAGCTTCCATGTAGGAAGAGTCCCAGCCAGGGTCTCCGGCTCCTCCGCGAATGCAGAGTCGGGCCGTACTGAGATGTACAGTGTCAAGAGAACCATAAGGGGGCCACTGCAACATCTGGGGCTGGTTTGCTTTTGTCCAGCCATACATATTAGAGGACCATTGGTAAACATAGTAACCATTTCCATCTTCCTGCTCTGTAATAAAAGTAAGGATACATGGTTTCGTAGCTCGAGGAGTTTTACCACTTTGCGCAACTCCACAAACCTCTGCAGGTTTACTATTTTCCTCTTCATCTTCAGAGTCCTCATCTACCTCCCCCTCTTCTTTCTCTTCTATAATCGTCTTAAGACGTTTTTCCTTCTCTTCCAGTTCTAACTCCCATTTTCTAAGATTCTTGGTAATTTCTTCCTGAGATTGTTTTAAAGCTTGAGCCTGATTTGCTAAATCTTCCTGTTCTGCTGTCAGTTGTTGTTTTACCTCTTCTAATTTTGCCTGCGCCTCAGCATATGCATTGGAATCTGGGGCAGGGGTAGCTTTTAAGTTGACATGACCCTCAATCTTCGCCCAGGCTGCTTCAGTGTCCAAGAGCTGTTGCAGGACCTGTTCCAGGATTGGGGAAGCTGTGTGAGGGGTCGGTTCTGATTTGGGAGGCTGCAGGACAGGGTCGGAATACCCTATGGCTGCCAGGGTCTTATTTTCGGTCACCCAATAGGGAGATGGAGGGGCAGGTGCAGACGGCAAAGGCTCTGAACCTGCCTGCATCCACAGAGAAATATGTCTCAAATGTTCCAATTGGGCTTTTCCACATTTGTTGAATAAAATATGATCCCTAATTTTAGTCAAAATGAGCGGATCAAATGACCCCCCTGCTGGCCAGGCAAGTGAGGGTGTCTTCTTCGTCCATTTTTCCCACTGTCTAGAACAATTTTTTATTGAGGCTTCCAATAGGGGATTCTGTTTAACAAGGCAATCTATGGGGTTAGGACTGGACTCAGTCCCTTTTTCAGCATCTACCCCCTCTTTGTATTTTCTTTTAAACATTTTCTAAACTGTCCCCCTTTTCTATAGTCTGTGTAGACCTGGTGTTTTCACTGTTTGGGGACGCTGGGGCAAGGTATTAATAACTATCGCCTTTTACAGATAGAGAATCAAACCTCTTTATTTACAGAGGGGCTGGTAACTGCGCTTTTACAGATGGAAATTCAAACCTCTCTATTTATAGAGGTGCAAAGTTACAAATCCAGGTCTCATACAGACACACAATCCTTGCGCTTCGTCCAAACCCAGCTGCCCCTCTCGCGAGAGTACGGAAACATGGATAGGGACACACAATCGCTTCGTACCAATGGTACGTACAGTCTCAAGCAAACACCAATCAATCCTGGAGATATAAAGACCTAATGTCTGGGCAAAAACTTTCTTTCCCTAATATGTACAACTAAATACAAACACTTCACTAACAATTTCTACACAGCAAAACATTAATTACAGAAAATACATAGGCATATGCATAAATTTGGTACTCACCCACCAAGCAAACCGGGTAAATTTTCCATCCTTGATGAGCAGGCAGGAAAAACAATACTCACCACTGGAGTCTTCCTAGGGTATCCAAATTTTCCCTCATTCCTGGCAGAACGGAATCCTTTAAACTTCACCCTTCAGGACAGAATCCGCATCTCACGGACCGGCAGGAGGAATAAGCATCTGCTGGACCAGCAGAAGGAATCCTCTTCTCCTAATGAGAAGGTATTCTCATCCCCTGTTTTTGTCTTTTAAAAACAGGAGGTATCCTCTCTGACAAAAACGCAGCCAAAAATGCAGTCAGAAGAATCCTTGGGCAATTTACAAAACTTTAGGAGTATCTAAACTCAATAAAGGGGGGGGGGGCGGTTCTGCACCAATTGTGGGCCTGGTTTCCCACAAGAGTTCCCCAAATATTACCAATTACCAATGAATTGCATAGACAACAGTTGCTTGGCTACAAAGACTTTTATTTAGCATAGCAAAAATAATTGTAAATGCAGAATAGCAAATGTTTTGTCTACGAGATGGCGGGCAGCGTGTTCTCTGCAAGGGGAGAAAAACACTGCCCAAGACCCTCTAAAATTGCTGTCTTATACATACCTCTCTGCTTCAAATTCTAGATAGTTTCAGCAAATTCAGCACAAATTCTTAGGTGTTTCCAGGCTTCCTGCAAAGCTCTTTCCCAGAACCCTCTTATGTTTATACATCTGGATCTGCTTATCAAGGTCTGCTTATCTATGCATGACTTGTGACCTCTGCCCCTTCCTGTATTTTTCCATCTCCTGGCACTAATTTAAACCTTCAGGTCAAGAGTATTTGTGCTCATTAGTTTGAATTCTTTGAATTCCTAGCTGGGCCTGTATTGCTGGGCCCAAATCCTTGTACACTCCTGTACAAAATATGGTTTTCCCCAGATTCTTTATAATAGGCCGCATATACTCTCTCATAGCGAGCATATACTCTCTTGTAGCCCACATGTATTGTCTTCTTGTCTTCTGTGCCATCCATTTACTGTGTGTGATTCTAGAAAAGAGTGCAGTCATATAAAGCAGACATACAAAGCAGACCTGAGCCTAAGCAGACCTGAGTCTACAATCCCTTTATTCCAATTGTCCCTTCAGGGAGAAGGTCAAGATGCTCTCCCTTGGAATATTGCTGCCTTACCTCCGCCAGGGAGACTGGCTATGCTCCTTAGACCTAAAGGATGCATACACACACATCCTGATACACCCAGACCACAGGCAATATCTACGCTTTGTGGTGAGAGGCAATCACTACCAGTACAGGGTACTCCCCTTTGGCCTGGCCTCCGCCCCCAGGATATTCACAAAGTGTCTGGCGGTGGTGGCCGCCTTTCTCAGACTTCAAGGAGTCTTTGTCTTCCCCTACCTAGACGACTGGCTAATCAGAGGCACTTCAGCCAGAGAGGTCCATCAGGCCACATCTCGCACCATCCAGGTGTTCCAGCATCTGGGATTTGTAATCAATTACCCCAAGTCCAGCCTTGTTCGAACTCAACAATGAGAGTTCATTGGGGCCAGAATACCCTTCAGGCAAGGGCCTACCTTCCGGCAGACAGGGCAAAATGGCTTCTGGCACTGGCACGTCAGGTGAGTCGCAGATCCACAGTGTTAACAAGACAGTTTATGTGTCTTCTCAGGCACATGGCTTCCACAGTCCATGTGACACCAGATGCCCGCCTCCACTTGTGAGCTGCTCAGTGGTGTCTCAGAGACCAGTGGACACAGGCCACAGGCTGCCTTAGAGACAGAATCACAGTGTCCAGGTGACTGGTAAAGTCCCTGGACTGGTGGCTTCAATCACTCCACCTGGAGGCGGGAATGCCTTTCCAGGCTCCTCAACACATGAGGATCCTAACCACGGATGCATCTCTACTGGGCTGGGGAGCCCATTGCCAGGGGCTTTGTATCAAGGAGAGAGCACAACAAATCAATTTCTTGGAGCTCTGTGCCATCCGCCTAGCTCTACGAGTTTTCTGGTGGACCCTGGCTCATGTATCTGTCCTGGTACAGACAGACAACCAAGTGACCATGTTCTATGTGAATAAGCAGGCACAGGGTCCCACCTACTCTGTCAAGAAACCCTGGATCTGTGTTCCTTTGCAGCCCAGCATGGCATACACCTGTGGGAAGTTTACATGCCGGGGCAGGACAACTGCTTAGCTGACAGGCTAAGCAGGATTCTCCAGCCCCATGAGTGGCAGCTGGACAGGGAGGTAGTCCATTGGCTCTTTCAGGCCTGGGGATGGCCAGCAATTGACTTGTTTGTGAGTCCGGTCAATCACCAGTTGCCCCAGTTCTGCTCCAGGCAGCCACACCTACATAGGGTGGCCGCCGATGTCTTTCTGATATCATGGTCTGTAGGCCTCCTGTATGCGTTTCCTCTGACGCCTCTGGTGGCCAAGAATCTATTCAAGATTCTCCAGGACAAAGCCTCGGTCATCCTGGTAGCCCCAAGGTGGCCAAGGCACCCCTGGTTTCAGCTTCTACTTCAGCTAGCGGTGGAGGCCCCCATTCCCCTAGGGTCCTCTCCAAACCTCCTGTCCCAGGAGGGGGGCACTCTCCTACACCCCATTCTCAGCTCCCTCAACTTAATGGCATGGCTGCTGAAAGGGTAATACCTGCACCACTCCTCCTTCCAAAAATGTGGAGGAGGTCTTGCTGGCCTCAAGGAGGCCGTCAACTAGACGGACCTATGCCTTGAAATGGAGTAGGTTTGTGACTTGGTGCTAGGAGAAGGGTGTAGATCCTTTCTCCTGCCAGGTTGCGATGGTTTTACAGTACCTTCTCCACCTTTCAGATTTTGGCCTTAAGTCCAATTCCGTCAGAGTTCACCTCAGTGCCCTTGCAGCTAACCACTTCCCAGTGGAGGGGCAACCTCTCTCCGCTCATCCCTTGGTCTCTCGGTTCTTGAGAGGCCTGCTTCTGCTGAAGCCTCCGGTTTGCCCTCCGGCGACCGAATGAGATTTGAATGTGGTTTTGGAGCAGCTTACTCGGCCGCCCTTTGAGCCGATGGCAACCTGCCATCTACGCTACCTTTCTTGGAAGGTGGTTTTCTTGGTGGCACTCATGTCACCTCGGCGGATGAGTGAGCTTCAGGCCCTCGTGTCGGACAGGCCTTACACAAGGTTCTATAGGAACCGGGTAATGCTTCGCACGCACCCCAAGTTCCTTCCGAAAGTGGTCTCCTTGTTCCACCTCAACCAGGAGGTGGTGCCGCCTACCTTTTTTCCCAGGCCGCATGCCAATCGGGCCAAGACAGTACTGCATACCCTGGACTGTAAGAGGGCATTGGCCTTCTATATTCAGTGTACGCAGGGCCATAGAAGGGCTTCTCAGCTCTTCATATACTACAACCCCAGTAAGCTGGGGATGGCTGTTTCCAAGCATATGCTGTCCACCTGGGTAGCGGACTGTATCGCCTGGGCATACAGGTCAGCCAATCTTCCATTGGGGGGGGGGGGTCGTGTCATGGCCCACTGGGTCAAGGCCATGGCTTCTTTAGTGGCTCATTTCCGCTCTGTTCCACTGACAGACATGTGCCGGGCTGCCTCCTGGTCTTCGGGTCAGACTTTCGCAACCCATTACTGCCTGGATAGGGAGCCCCGATAGGACAGTGCTTTTGGCCAGGCTGTACTCCATAACCTTTTCAAGGTCTAGGCAACTCCTGCCCTCCGACCCTTCTGTGTCAGGATACCGGAGTGCTACTCTCTCAGTTAGATTCCTATTGTGGCTGCTTGCGGCTCTCGTAGAGGTAGCATATTTTTCAGCTGTAGGTTCTCAGTAGCCTATAGCTGGGGAGTCCCATATGTGAGGACTAACTTCCTGCTTGTTCCCGGAGAAAGCGTAGTTACTCACCTGTAACAGGTGTTCTCCGGGGACAGCAGGAATCAGTCCTCATGACCCTCCCTCCTCCCCTTGGAGTTGCAGTCCTATTATTATATTTTGTACTTTTTGCTGTCTTTTTAGCTATGATCGCTGGCTCCACCTCCTCACAGCGCATCACAGATCATCTTCGCCCAATCGGGGCTGCACTATCATCTTTAAAAAGAGAGCGCTACAGGCGCACCCGCGCCTTGTGGGCCCGCGCATGAGGGCCGCGCAAGAAGGCCCTTTGGCACGGCTCTTAGGCTAAGGCGCTTAAGAAACACACAAGAACTGAACAGAGACTCGGATAACAACGAAAAAGCCTAGCTACGACTTCATCTACGGCTGGAGCTCCCCTAGGGTTGAGCTCGCACACCATCATCCTTCCTGCTATATCCGCAAACGCAGCAAGTATATCCTACTCTGAACATTCCTATAACTGATATATCCTCCTAACAGAGTATTGTTTAATTACATTAGACTACTCCCCCTTCACCTCAGCTAGCTATCATTGTTGGATTCAGTATCACTATATCATTGTTGGATTCAGTATCACTATACAATAGCAATACTAATTAATGCGTTTTATCAGTATACTGTGGCTAGCACATTCACACTGTATACTTCTGAGATTCCTACTGTTGCCAGTAAGTCACTTTTAACAACCACTTGACTTATAACTACAGCCTGATTTTATACTGTTGCCAAGTAAGTCATCTTTAACTACTGCCTGATCTATACTGTTGCCAGTAAGTCATTTTGTAACCACTACATGATTCATACTGTTGCCAGTAATTCTTTAACTACTGTCTGTCTCATCACTGTTGCAACCAACTTTTTACTCTGTATAAGTTACAACTGTTACCAGTATTAGATAACTGTTATTGCTACTCTTAGACACAAACTAACTGCTACTCTTATTGCTACTATTAGACACAAACCAACTGCTAGCAACATAATCCACAACAAACACCCTCCACTTATTGAACATGTCACGCTCAAACACCATGATACTAAAAATAACATACAGCTGTATATTATTGACAATCTTAATTGACCTAACACTAAGCTTAACATCTAAAAATCACATGGTAATCCCTATAATACAAACAACAATTAGAAATCACAGCCACATTGGACACGCCAACTCAAACCACCATGCAAAAATAAATTACCACAGACTTATACAAATAAAACAAACTAATTCACTACAAATAACAAATGAAATTAGTTTCAACAATACCACTTCTCTAACTTGTATCCTTATAAATGCCCGCTCTATGAAAAACAAACTCCCCATAATCAATGATTTAATAACCGACTCTAAACCTGATATGTTATGCGTAACGGAAACTTGGCTAACTGAAACGGATACAGTCTACTTAAATCAACTTAATAGCGATGACTACGATATAAACTTTACATATAGAACCAACAAAAAAGGAGGAGGAGTACTTATAATGACAAAAAAGGGATTAAATGCAAGAACAATACCATGTACCATAACTAACAATATTGACACATTAATTATAAAAACCAACATTTTTAGAATTTGCATAATATATAGACCCCCTGATCAAAAAGCAGATAGCCTAGATTCACTAATTGAATTCCTAGGCTCATCTACAGAACATAATCCCATAATCATGCTTGGCGACTTCAATCTCCCCTCACTTCCAGCATCAGAAGCCAACTTGTTCCTAGAATCCATATCAGACATGGACTTTCACCAAATAATTAATACAACAACACATATAAAAGGAGGTACTCTTGACCTTATTCTCCTCCCAAGCACACTCCACAAGTTATTCAACACAGAGTCCATAGAATGCACACAAATACCCTGGTCTGATCATTACATTATCAAAACAAACTTCACATTCCACACCAATAACACTAAAATAATCCACAAAGTGATCCCACTACAAAATTCAAAAAATTTAATGAAACTGAATTCTTGGATACAACAATACCCTACCTCTCATCATCCCCAATGAATCTAGACGAAGCTGTCATAAATTGGCATGACACAATCAACAATGCAGCCAAACTTGATCAACGAATCAAAAAGCCCTCTAATTTAAAAATAAACAGAACACCATGGTTCAACAACACGCTAAAACAAATGAAAAAAAGAACTAAGAAAAATAGAACATAAATGGCGCAAAACCAAATCAATCATCAACAAGGAAATATATAACAACCATCTCACAAAATACAAAGATACCTTAGATAATACAAAAAAATCTTATTTCGCCGCAATCTTATCAAAATCTTATAACAGACCACGAGAACTATTCTCCATTGTTAGAAATCTTACTAATAATCCTCAAACATCTAACACTGAAATCACTGAAATTTCGGTACAAACCTTAGCCAGCCACTATCAAAACAAATCTATGCAACCTATAATGACTCTAAACAATACAAATACAGTTCATCACTGCTCAGATGAATGGTCAAAATTTCACCCTATATCAAAAGACGCACTAAAGAACATCATTTCTAACCTCAACACCACAACATCCTTTCTTGATCCATGCCCAGTAACATGGATAAAAAGTACACTCCCAATACTACTATCGTACATCCTCCCCATAGTCAACCTCTCGTTACTTCAAGGACACCTCCCCATCTACGCTCAAACACGCACAAATCCGTCCAATTCTCAAAAACAACACGCTTGACAAAACATCACCAAAATCATACAGACCCATTTCAAGTATCCCTTTTTTGGCTAAAATAATAGAAAAAGCGGTACAAATTCAGACACAACAATACCTAGATTCATCCTACCCACTTGATGAGCACCAATATGGATTTAGGCCTCAACATGGAGTTGAAACACTCTTAACAGTCTTAACTGATGTACTACTCAAAGGGATTGATAATCATAAACAAGCATTTATACTCTTATTTATTGATATTTTGGCTGCATTTGATAGTGTTCACCACACTATAATGCTTAATAACCTGAAACAAATAGGAATAAATGACACTGTACATAAATGGTTTACCTCTTACTTAAATAATAGAACACAAAATGTAAGAATTGGTAACCAAACATCAACCATATATAAACAAGAAATTGGACTCCCACAAGGCTCTGCACTATCAGCTCTCCTGTTTAATATTTACATAAAATCAGTCTGTAATATCTTTAAAAAATTCGGAGTATACTATCATCTATATGCAGATGATATTATGATGTACATCCCATTCACAATCCCTAATTTGCCAATAAAACTACTATCAGACTGCTTCAATGAAATCACAACATGGCTAAAAGCTCAAAACCTCCACATTAATCATTCAAAAACAGAAGTCCCTAATTGTAACAAAAAACCAATCATATATCCCCCAACCCACATAACATTACAAAATCATGACATTAAAATAAAAAACGAAATAAGATACCTAGGTGTTATTCTAGATACTCATCTGACGATGAATACTCACATCAGAAACACCATAAAGAAAATATACTTTAAACTCAAAATCCTTAAACAATTATGCCCTTTAGTACACCAACTAGACTTTATTAATATAATCCAGGCTACAATAACTCCACACTTTGATTTTGCCAACCTAATTCTTTTAGGAATAACGAAACAAAACATAAAAAGAATCCAATTAGCACAAAACGCAGCAGCTAGAATTATAATGAAAGCACACTCATTCCAGCACATAACACCAATATTAGCTTTCCTACACTGGTTGCCAATTCAAAGTAGGATAATATATAAAACCACAATAACTACATATAAAGCTTTAAATGACATGGCTCCAATCCCACTAAGCAAACTAATCAGCATGGAATCTCAAAAAACTACGCACAGAAAAGGATACTTAAATAAACTAAATACTCCTAATGATTTCATAAAAGCAAATAAATTAACTAACAACAGAGCTTTTTTCGCATGCTGCCCGTCTATTTGGAATTCCCTTCTGGAGGACCTACGAACTGTAACCGAAATTATGGAACTCCGTAAAAAACTAAAAACCTATCTATTCTCCATGCACTACGGCAACATAGATAACCCCTTGATACACTCAGATAAAGGCTAAAAAAATCATGACTGAGTAATACTATTCCCAACAACTTAACAGACAATACACTATTCTAAAAACACTATGATTCAATTCTAAAGTACCTACAACTTGTACTTGTATATAGTTTATTGTACATAGTTTACAAGCCAGTTTTGTGCTGTTATGCATTAGTTCATGCTGTTAACTATTACTTTTTATTGTTACAAAATGTTCGATGTAAAACTAAGCTCTTGCTTTGTGGATTGTTGTTTTATTGTGAACCGCAACTGAACTCTGGAAGATGCGGGTTATAAATGAATGTTAAATAAATAAATAAATAAATGTCATTTGACTGAACTAACCCAAAAACCTAATTTCGGTTCCCGCAGAAATTATCATACCCAAAAAAGAGAAACCAATTACATTAGACATTTTTTGTTGGAACGCACGCCATGAAGGAAAGAAGAAAAAATCCTCTACTTCTTGTAGCGTGTTATTCCGTTTTTATCTTATTTTAAAATATAGGGATTCAACCCTATCAAAGGACCGAGGGACTATTACCCTCAATACCAACTAGCAATCACTGGACTATAAAGCAACATGCAACTTGAGGTAATATGTTTTCTGATAGACTGTCAAAGGTCTTCACCACAGCGCTAGAATGGTATTAGTACTCAGTCTCTATCAGGCCCAAGCCAGATTGTCCTGGCCCCAACTAAGAACAATAATCTATTTCACTTAGCTTGAATCAAATTGAAGCGCTCGTAAAGCAATGTCCAGTGTAAGCCGCTCCACACAGGTCACACCTGTACTCGAAAACAAAACCTTCAAGAAAACGTCCAGTATGATCAACTTCACTTAGGGATAAATGGTAACCCAACGTTGTAAAGTTTCGAGCCTCCGTTACTCCTGGCTCTTCTTCAAACCTTATCGCTTCCTGTTGTCTCTGAACAGACAAAGTTTTAAAGCCCCGTTGATAATCACGTGACCAGTTGGTAACCAATGAACACAGACTAATTCAGAGAATCAGAACTTAAATGATTGTCCACCATTCCACAGTAGAATTTAAGCCCTGAGGACTAACAGAATCCAATGAAAATATCCAAAATTGTTCTCGGAGGCTCAGTAGAAATTGTCGATCACCCCTCCCCCTCCCCCCTCACCCTCACCCTCTCCCCCCCTCCCCCCCTCTCCCCCTCTCCCCCTCCCCCCCCCCCCCCCTCTCCCCCTCTCCCCCCCTCCCCCCTCCCCCCCCCTCTCCCCCCTCCTCCCCCTCCCCCTCCCCCTCCCCCCTCCCCCTCTCCCCCTCCCCCTCTCCCCCTCCCCCCCTCTCCCCCTCCCTGCCCCTCCCCCCTCCCCCCCCTCCCCCCTCCCCCTCTCCCTCTCCCCCCCCTCCCCCTCCCCCCCTCTCCCCCCCTCCCCCTCCCCCCCTCCTCCCCTTCCCCCTCCCCCTCCCCCCCTCCTCCCCCCCTCCTCCCCTTCCCCCTCCCCCTCCCCCCCCTCCCCCCCTCCTCCCCTTCCCCCTCCCCCTCCCCCCTCCCCTCCCCCCTTCCCCCCTCCCCCCCTTCCCCCTCCCCCCTCCTCTCCCCCCTCTCTCCCCCCTCTCCCCTCCCCACGCCCCCCCTCCCTCCCCCTCCCCCTCCCCCTCCCCCCTCCCCCTCCTTCCCCCTCCCCCTCTTTCCCCCTCCCCCCTCTCTCCCCCCTCCCCCTCCCTTCCCCCCCTCCCCTCCCTCCCCGCCTGCCCCCCTCCCCCCCCTCCCCTCCCCCCACCCCCCCTTCCCCCCCCTCTCTCCCCCCCCCTCCCCCCCCTCTCCTCCCCCCTCCTCCCTCTCCCCCTCCCCCCTCCCCCTCCCCCTCCCCCTCTCCCCCCTCTCTCCCCCTCCCCCCTCCCCCTCTCTCCCCCCCCTCCCCCCTCCCCCACCCCCCCCCCCCCCTCTCCCCCTCCCCGCCCCCCTCCCCCCCTCCCCTCCTCCCCCCCCTCCCCCCCCCCCCTCCCCCCCTCCCCACCCCCCACCCTCCCCCTCCCCTCCCCCCCCCCCCCCCTCCCCCCCTATCTCCCCCCCCCCCCCCCCCCCCCCTCTCCCCTCCCCCCCCCCCCCCCCCTATCTCCCCCCCCCTATCTCCCCCCCTCCCTTCACCTACAGCAGGTAACAATGGCACCAACACAGGATATGCACTGGTCTGGGTGCAACAGCGCCCATAGGGAATAGACATGAGCAGGACACAGCTGTATCCTAGGTGTATCTAACGGATCTACCTATCACACACTGAGGGGGACCTGCAGTATGGTGTATTTCAGCCATGAAAGGTGCCGTGGACCTGGTGCTGGGCGCCCCACCTCAACCTCAGGGTGGGCACTGTACCCGCACAATGTGACTGTCTGTGGCTACTCTGTGGCAGTGCCACACACGGTCTGTTCCCCCTACAAAGTCGAGGTGCTGTGGGGATGCATACCCCATCTTGTGCCCATCTGTCGACTGCTGATTTGCATGTGCAGTGCATCATGGGTACGGGTGGGTTACCCTTATCCTGGTAACCACAGCAGAATGTGGGTGTGGTGCCATGCAGTCCTCCTGTAGCCAGCCAGTTGTTTGTTAGCAGCTCTAGCCCACTGGTTACTTCATTGCTTGTAGAGCCAGAGGCCATGGGTTCAAAACCCACAGTGGGGTTCCTCAATAGGGCTGTCTTAAGCATTGTCTATTTTTATTGTATATTAGTTCTGCCAGCAGGACCACTTTCAGGGTACTGTCCCCTTAGGGTGGCTCATAGGGCGCCCTATAGGGCGCTTTATACGGTGCCCTATACAGCGCCTTATAAGGTGCCTTATATGGTGTCCTATAGGGGACATTATAGGGTGCCTTGGCAGACAGCGCACTTTATAATGTGCCCTATGGAGTGCCCTCTAGGGTGCCTTATGTGGCACCTTAGGTTACGCCACTGTGAGGGTGTGTTTGCTGGCAGCACTATTCAGGTACAACTAAACTTCCTCACAGCCCACTACTTAACCCTTTCCAGGCCAAGCCCAGTACTTTTGGGATCTCAACTTCTGCCTATATATTCCTATCAAATGGTATATAATACATGACCATGCCAGGGGGAACGTCACTATTGGAACATATTGGATACGACGGGTACAATTTTCCTGACATGTGCAAACATTAACCCGGCTGCAGAATGTGGATTAAAATATTATAGTAGGCCTTCAAAGGGTTACACATGACACCTCAGCCAGCTTTATTCATTAGGCGCACTGGGGAATTGAACCCATGACCCTTGTACCATCAGTCTGTGTAGTAACCATTGTGCTACAGCTCTGTTTCTGCATTTGGGTGTCTGCGCACTGTCTTAAGCTTGCAAGCAGTAGCGCGCGCGCTGTAGCGATCGTTGCTGCGTGGCACGTAATAACGCGCACAACTGTGCATTATCAGTTACGATGTACCGCCCATGTCCTTTTTTGGCTTTCCTTCCACTAACGCGGCTCCTAACACGAATTGCACTAACGCAGTTTAGTAAACATACCCCTGTGTCTCTTAATGGTATGCAAAGAAAATCAGTGTCTGACATTGTGCTCTTAATCGGTCCTTCCATTTTGAACCCCTCCCCCTCCCTCGCTCCAAGCTTGAAGATCCCTAAAATTGGCAAGCATGTACAAGTTTGTGCACAATTTCACAAATGTGGACATGCCCAATATGGATGTTCGCAAGAATGTCTACATAGATGAACCTGATATAGTATTTAATATTAGGGACATTTACAAGACATGCAAACCTAAAACAAGTTTCCCAAACTCACACAACATATAACTATTGTAAAGAGTACTTAGACTAGTGTAGTGCCAACTTCTCTACATGCTCCAGAGGTTTTAGTGCCGAAACAAGCACTTTTCCAATGCCTATTTGTGTCTGGAGCAGGTCAAAGTTTGGACATGGGTGCAGATGTCTCTGAGTCTTCTAAGATCTATTTGGGATGCTTATGTCTGTAGCTCCACCGCAGACATGTTTCTATAACACCCCCTGTCTATTTAGGCATCCCTGCAGCAGAGCCATCTAAAATCTCAATTTTTGTAACTGCTCTGGGGACATCTCCATGATTTGGATGTTCACGTTCATGTTTTTGGACATCCAAACTACATCAAAGAGATTTAAAATGACCCTCATAGGCACCTATGTGATATTACAAAATATTTGTATAACTCCAGCAGCAAGAGAAGGTGCAGACATTATGCCTGCTCAAGAGCAGGTACAAATGTTAGCACATAGTTTACGAGTGTAAATGCATATTTGTAAAATATGTGCATATAGAGTGATGCCATGCATGCTTCACCAAAACTCTGCCCCTGTGCACATCTACTGTACAACTATGCACCATCTTGCACACTTTTAGAAATAACAGACCCGATATTCGAAAGGCATTTACATGGTTTACAGCCCATGTAAATGCCTTAAATGGAGATATTCAGTGGCACTTACTAACTCCCCTACATGCCCTGATACTATCTGGTTAGCATCGGGGTGTATTGGGGGCATTCTGGGGCAGAGCAGAGGTGGCAACATGTGCTAACCAGGCAGCAGCGATATTGCATGTTGCCTGGTTAGTGATCTGCGCCTTAAAGATAGGCAAGGAAAATTTTTGTCTATCTTTAAAGTGCAGGAGCTAACAGGGCAGCATGCAATATTGCTGCTGCCTGGTTAGCTACTGCGGCTTCTGGTATCTACGGCAATCCCCGGATATTCAATGCTGGGGCTACATATGACTCCGGCATTGAATATCCAGGGTTAAGGGTCAGCAGGAAGGACTATACGCTGTAGGGGCGCATAGCCTGCCCAACCCAATATTGGGCCCAGCCTACTTTTGTGAGATCCAATTTACATGCAGATATGCTGTATTATGTTTGAATATGGTTTAGAAAATTATCTATGGGAGTTGGACAAAGCAGCACTGCCATTGGTTGGAAGACCCCAAAGCATAAGGAAAAGGTAAGTAGCACTTGCATTGTACGGACGATCCCAAAATGCTAGGAAAGGGGCAAAGAAGCATCAACATTTGTATGAAGACCTCAAAGTACCAGGAGAGGGGTTAAGTGGCACTAACATTGGTAGAAAGACCCCAGACCATTAGAAGAGAGCCAAAGTGCCGTCAGCATTGGTATGAATACCCAAAAGCACTGGGAGTGAAGTAAAGTAGTCCTAACAAAGATTTAGGGTCAGTGCAAGGATTGAAGGCAACCTATGTGGGCCCCTCTATCCTGCTCTTCTCCCACTCCTCCTGTTGATCCCCACCCCCATTGCCGCTGCAACCGCCCCTCTGGGCCATTGCTGTCACTGCAGACCCTGGAGAGGGGTGGCAGCAGTGACAATCGGTGCCCCCGGAGGGTTGGCTCTCTAAGCAACCACTTAGTTTGCCTAATGTAGCACCAGTCCTGCAAAGGCTCCATATTATGAGGTGATAGGTAAAGTGACACCAGCATTGGCATAAAGACTCCACACAGGGCCAGCGCAAAAAGATGAGGCACCCCAGGAGAACCTCATCCCTTCCCCATCATGGCGCCCACTGCCACAGTTGCCACCCATCTCCAGGACCAACAGTGGCAGCAATAGCTGCAAACAGCCCTGTGGTGCCTACCTCAAGCTTCGTTGCCGCAGGGCTGTTTGCTTCCACCGGTCTCTGAAGCTACTACTACTACTGAACATTTGAATAGCACTACAAGACGTACGCAGCACTGCAAAGACATATGTAAAAGATGGTCCCTGTCATTAGAGTAGTTAGAGCACTGGCTTGGGAACCAAGAGACCAGGGTTTGATTCCCACTAGCACTCCTTGTGGCCTTGGGCAAGTCACTTAACTCTCCATTTTCAGAAAAATCCAAGTTATCAATGTCCCTGTTTAATGTACATTTACCAAGTTTAAGTTACAATGTAAACCGCTTTGATTGAAATGATAAAGCGATATAAAAAAAATCTGTTAAATAAATAAATAAAATACAATCTAATCAACACAAACAACACAATAGCTGTAGACATGGGATACATCTAGGGGGAATGGTCAGGGGGGGGGCCCAAGGGGGGGTGTGGGGTCATGTGCAGAGACTCATTGCGGGGCCTCCTTTGCATAAATATTTGCATAATGTTAACATGTACTAACGTTTAGTACACATGCCTCCTAATGAGCGTATGGATAAAGAAAGACTACCAGATTTCCACATTACTATACTCCAGTGCCAACTGCCAGGCACATTAGGAAGCACTACAAACACTGTTCTTTTAGAAGCCATAGCAAACCCACCGTATCATTACAGCACTACCAGGACTCATAAAGCACCATACCCTATCTATCAAAAGGCAACACTACACATATTAAACCAATACATCTCAGAGAATACCAATATATCTCCTAATGGGGAAAGAGACAAGTGGCACTGTCAAATAGAAACTACATAAACAAAATACCTCAGCTCGATTACACATGCAGAACACAGACTATCACCAAACAAAGAATAAGGGATCACAATTTAGAAATAGGAAGACAATAATTAAACTGGGAACCCCAAAAGACAAACTTGGAATGAACAACAATAATGGAGAAATAAAACTATAAAACTATAAATTAATTTCTTCTTGTACTAAACAAAACACAAAGACGTTAACAATGCACATTTCCCAGAGCTGACAATCTAGTTAATAAATTCAAAATAAAAAGTATTTTTCTACCTGTTGTTATTTGTGCATTTTATTTTTCAGTTGCAATTGCTCAAGTAACTTTCTTCTGGTTTCTTCATGTCTTCTGCTAACTCTCCATCCCAAAGAATTGATGAGAGTACTCATTGGATTAAGCGTCACACAAAACAGAAGGGGTGACAGGGAATTCCCCTGAAATATTCCTTGCTGGACTATAATGTTCTGGAGTATGATTACATCTCAGTCCAGATTTTGTGACTATGGGGTATGTTTACTAAACCGTCTTAACGTGCGCCTGGCGATAGTGTGCAGGCTGCCATAAAAGGAGTGGGAGTTTCAGTCTTAAAGTAGTAAAACGGGATTATCACGCGATAACGCGTGCTGCTGCGCACATTATTGGGCGAAGCGTCGCTAAGCACGTTAACGCGCGGTAATCTTAAGTAGGCGCCCAGACATGCAAACATAAAAACAGTGGTGTAGCACAATGGTTAATACACTGACTGATGGTAAAAGGATCATGAGTTTGAACCCCCAGTGTGCCTAATGCATAAGGCTAGCTGAGGCATCACCCTTTACTTTTAGGTAGTGATTTTTGAGGCATTTTACTTTTATTTTAATTAGTGCTGCCATCAAACACACCCTCATGGTGGTGTAACCTAAGGTGCCGCATAAGGAACCCCATAACGCACTCCATAGGGCACATTATAAAGTGCACTGTCCGCCAAGGCACCCTATAATGTCCCCTATAGGATACCTTATAAGGCACCTTATAAGGCGCTTGATAGGGCGCCTTATAAGGCACCTTAAGGTTACAGTACTCTGAGGGTGTTTTTGCTGGCAGCACTAATGTACATTAAAAGTAGACAATGCCTCAGACAGCCCTATTAAATAACCCCACCAAGGGTTTGAATCCATTACCACTGGCTTCACAGGCAGTGAAGTAACCAGTGGGCTACAGCTGCTAACAAACCCCTGGCTGGCTGCAGAAGGAATGCACGTCACCACACAAACTGTCTGCTGTGGTTACCAGGATAGGGTTAACCCACCCGTATCCATGATGCACTGCACATGCAAATCAGCAGTCGACAGATGGGCACAAGATGGGGTATGCACCCCCACAGCACCTTGGCCTGGTAGGGGGAACTGACTGTGTGTGGTACTGGCACAGAGTAGCCACAGACCATCACATTGTGCGGGTACTGTGCTCACCCTGAGGGTGAGGTGGGGCGCCCAGCACCAGGTCCACAGCACCTTTCACGGCTAAAATACGCCATGCTGCAGGTCCCCATCGGTGCTAGTGTGTGTGATAGGTAGTTCCTGCAGACACACCTAGGTTGCATCTGTGTCCTTTTGTATTTCTCAGTCATGTCTAGCCTTTATGGGCTATGATACACCCAGAATAGTGCATATCCTGTGTTGGTGCCATGGTTTCATGATGTCGGTGAAGAGGTGGGGGGTGTTTGGACTCATAGGCGGATTATGTACCACCACACAACCCACCCTCTGGGGCTCAGGGTGGGAAACAGGATCACCCACCAATAGATCCACATTCTACCTCCCTGCAATGGTAACAGTAGAGGGGACCATCAACCCCAGTCCTGCTGGGGAACAGACACCCTACAGGGCAGCCAATGCAGAGCTGTACACATCCATAAAGCAATAGCAGACAGACAGTAGGCCTGGAAATGCTCAGCTGCCCCCCACCATTATCTGACACTCTCCAGCAGCAAGTCTCCAGTCTCTGCACTCTACAAGGTGTTCCAGCAAGACACACACTAGCTGCAGACAGTCTGCTAGCTAGTCCATAGTGCATGGTCCTGGAGAAGATGCATGTACTAGAACTGGGATGTCAGCATACACACCAAGCAGATAAGTCAGTGATTGGGTCCCAAAAGAGAACCCATAAATATCACATGAGAAAAACACTAGACAGCACTATGGGGGAACCTAGCCATGCCGTGGTTACTGCTCAGTCAGGGTGAGAGTGACCTCTCAGCAGGACATGCTGTGACCATGCTGTCTGTGCAGGTGGTGGCCGGCCACTACAATGTACGAGCCATTGCCCTATGCCCTGTGCAGATGCGGCCAGGCCAGGCCACACTATCCAGGCTATTCCCACAGTACCTTGCTCCTCATTATGCACATTGGCAGGCCAATACTGACAACAGTACTAGCAGTGTGGGCTGTGGAGGGTGTTGGCAGCCACCACACACTGAATAGACAGACACACACGCCACACACCTATGCCAGCATTGTGCAACTATAGAGGTGTTTGACAGCCCTGGCCACCACACCAGTCCTGGGCACAGTGCAGGCATGGCTATGGTACGCAATTCTGTTGGGGTCACTCTGTCAGACACCAGACCTGAGGCACACTCCACAGACATCAGAAAGGTTGCTATGATGCAGCTCAATCAGCCAATTGTGCTTAACGTAGGAATTGCTATCTGCCAGTTATCATAGCAACCTTTTCATAGCAGTTTTCCCATGTTTAGGGTGGTATTGCTAAGGTATGCAAGTGCTAGTATGGGGAGATGCACGCAGGGCCCAACATACTGCCTCTCCAGGAGGCTTGGGATAATGGAGCCTGTGGGTGCGGGTGTGTCTGCCCCTGTTGGCCGCTGCTCTAGGGCAGAGGTTCCCAACTCCAGTCCTGGAGGGCCAAACACTGTTAGGGTTTTCATGCTGCCCCTAATGAATATGCATGAGATACATCTGCATACCATGGGGGCGGTGCATAGCAATGCAGCACAGCCACATTTATTAGAGGTAGCATGGAATTTGAATGGTGTTTGGCCCTCCAGGACTGCATTTTGGAGACTCTGCTCTAGGTAATGCGCATGTTTATGGTGTCTGTGCTCTGTAGGGTAAAATGTAGGTGTTTTGGGCATGTCTACGTCATCTGCACTACAGGTGCTGTCTGTATTAGCACGTTGTAGTAGTGGGTAAAATATGGGGACTGGGTTGGCAGGAACCACAGCTGGGACTTGCTGGGACCTTCTGCCTCTGAACACACTGGTTGAGTGCACTGCACCACCTTGTTGCCACAGAGAGAGTGCATTCCCTGGTGATACCATGACTGTTTGTTTGTCCAGCAGGGCCTGTCTGTTGCAGTGCATGGCACCCACCTACACAGGGCTAGGCCATGGTCTGCTCTGGGCAGCTGCCACTGCCCCCCTCCACCACCAGTACCCCTCTGCCACCATGCTGACATGCCCTTCTGCTGGTGGTGCTGGTGGTGTGCAGTCTCAGGCCATCCAGTGTGTAGGTAGGCGGCTGCCTATGGTGCATGTTCTGGGATAGGGGTGCCTGCATAGAT
This sequence comes from Ichthyophis bannanicus, assembly GCA_033557465.1. NCBI lineage: Eukaryota > Metazoa > Chordata > Amphibia > Gymnophiona > Ichthyophiidae > Ichthyophis > Ichthyophis bannanicus. The sequence goes on from CM066035.1 coordinate 736,042,455, forward strand.
GTCCACGCTTCCCCCCCAACACCGCCTGCCAATGTTCTGTGCCCTTGGAGGTACCTGCTGGGTACTATCTCCTGTGACACTGTGATAAACACACTCGTGCCCATGTTGGGGCCTCATCAGTTGCTGTCTGGCTGCTGTACAGTTTCAGCATTCCTAAGTGCCACCTAGGCATCTGCCTAGTCCGCACTGTGCCCCAGCTGAACCACAGCATGTGCCACCTGCAGCCCTCTGTATCCCATTTTCAAGCATCTGTCAAGTTGGCCATTCTGACATGCCCGCCCTGCTGTTTCTGCACATGTGCACGGCATAGGAAACCTGTCCGATAAAGAGGAAAACCCTGCACAGAGCAGTTTCACTGTGGGCTCATTCACCTTGTATGGGGACGGAGCATGGACCCTTCCAGAATTCATATCCTTTTTTTGGTGCTTTTTTGGGAGTGTTTTTTGATGTTTCCCATTGAGATCACTATTGCCCAGCTTGGTTATTTTATTTTTCCATTTTCTTCTGTTCATTTTCACTGTTTATTTGCCCTTTTGTTCCGTGCACATGCATCACACTTATCACTTTTTTGTAGGTTTCCCTGGTTTTGCTGTACATTGCTGACATAAATGGTTTCTCTTCCCTTTAAATCAGCTCTAACGCCAGGGTTTCACTGGCATTAGTTTTCAGCCTCGGATTTCACAGCGTTAGTGTGCGGGGAGCCTCTCCCCTCCCACTCTCCACCCATTGACCCCTTCTCTCCGCCCCTGGGGAGCCTTCCTCCACCCTCCGGGAGCCTTTCTCCGCCTTCAACGCTCGTTTGCGCCGCTACGCACATTATCGCGTGCTAAGGTACCTCTGTGCCCGATAAAGCACCATTATTGCGCGATAAGGTACCTTATCGTGCGATAACGTCACAAAGCGCACATTAAGATGGTTTAGTAAACATACCCCTATATCATTCAGAAGCATTAAGGGACTTGCAACACTGATGCCCTTGGGAAAAATCTCAGAATACAAATTGCAGACTGCATTGTGGTGCACACTGATAACCACACCAGTCAAATTATCTCACTCCTGGAACTGGGTAACATGGCTACTCTGAATGTGCCTGACAAGTGCGACTCAGTCCTGCATAGGCCACATCTATTCATACCAATCATCTCTGCAACATCTACATTTCCAATTGACTCAAATAATGACCAAACCCCATGAGATTTAGTAGACGCATATACAGGATGGCCCAAAAAAAGTGAGAACATCTCGTAAATTAAAAGCTTAAATAGTTTACTTATTTACCTTTTTTAGCTATATAATGTCTTTATTTCAACAATTTCCGATCACCATCTTTTTTTTTTTTTAATTTGTCAATCATTTACATCTGTCTTTTTGAATTTTTAAATAACTTATATGCTACGAGATGTTCTCACTTTTTTTGGGCCACCCTGTATATTTCAAATCACATGGCTGTCAAGTTTACCAGCTCTAAGACTGCAATGTTTTTGCAGTTATGGAGCACAAATCACATCGCTATGTAGTATGGGCCCGATATTCATCTGGGAAGGCTATGTGCCACTATTGCACATAGCCCTGCCCATCAACCCTTAACCCGTATATTCAATGCTGGGGTCATATGTGGCCTCAGCATTGAATATACGGGGATCACTGCACATGCCGGAAGCCGCAGTAGCTAACTGGGCAGCAGTAATATTGCATGCTGCTCAGTTTGTTCCTGCACCTTAAAGATAGGCGAGGGTTTTCCTCGCCTAACTTTTAGGCACAGATTGCTAAATGGGCAGCATGCAATATCGCTGCTGCGTGGTTAGCGACAGTCTCTGTCTCTGTTCTGCTCCAAAATGCCTCCAGCATGCCCCAGTGCTAACCACATAGCATGTAGCAGGGTTAGAAGGGGATATTCAATGGCACTGTGTAACTGCCATTGAATATCCCGATTAAAGGCTGTAAACCATGTAAATGCCTTTCGAATGTCAACTGGCTTCAGATGTGCCCGACAGCCAATGCAGTCCTGGGTTTATCCCATTGCAGATAGGAACATGTAGTCCTGATTTCTGCATTGCACTCCATAAGAAATGGAAAACTCCAAGGGCCTGATATTCAAAGGTTATTTACACAGTTTACAGCCTAGTAAACTGTGTAAATACCTTAGATGGGGATATTTAATGGCATATACATGGTTAGTGCCTTTGAATATCCCTGTATATGTCCCCTATGTGCCTCGATGCTATAGCATTGAAGAACATTGGGGGTCATTCTAGGGTGGAACAAAGGTGGGGAATGGCACTAACTGGGCAGCAGCAATATTGTATACTGCCCAGTTAGTGATCGGTGCCTTAAAGATAGGCAAAGGAAACCCTCACCTATCTTTAAGGTGCCAATCGCTAACCAGGCAGCAGCCAATATTGCTGCTGCCTGGTTAGCCTCGGCGGCTTCCTATCCTTGCGGTGATCACCAGATATTCAATGCCATCACCGCAGCATTGAATATCCAGTTTAGAGGTTGGCGGAGAGGGCTGTGCGCCTCATCGGTACAAAGCCTTTCCAAGCAGCAGACAACTGAAAATCGGGCCCCAAGTCTCTGCAAGTAATTGGGATTACTTCTGTGATGCATCTGGAGCCTATTGTCAACCCAACTACACTGGCAAGGGCAGTTGCACACAGGTACTTACTGCTCTGACATAGTCTGTGCTGCGGTTGAACTCGTGAAGCATGTGCTGCCATGTTCTGTTCATCTTGCACATGTTGTGCCTTGCACCAGAACTGGGAAACAGCAGGTCCCATTTGGGGGCAATTAGGGTCATCAGCAGATGCAGGTCAGCATCATTAAATGATGCTTCCTTGACCTTGATTCCATTACTCCTCACAACATCTGGTTCCGTGTTGGCAACATCAGACGTTGTGCGGAGCCACAACGCACGCTGAGCACACAGCGCACATTGCTCACTGTGAATGCACACTCGCATCATTACACCTGTTGTCTGCGCACATTACTGCCCTCAGCCAGGGAATGTGGCTTGTGCTGCAGCCTGTTGGGAGAGTCCACAGCCATTCAAGGATTTGTGATCCTGATATGTGATGCATAATAGGAAGGTAGCGCAGGTTCTAGAGATGTAAAGTGGCCTAGTTCCACAACCCAAATTGCAAGTCAGTCCAGGATTTCCCAGATTTGATCTATGATGCCTCATGATAGCTGTAGCACACATGTCAAGGGGTTATATCAGGGACTATAAAGACCATACTCCTCTAAAATGCCAAGTTGCATTCCAAACAGGGGTAACTTCTCACACCAGGAGCTCTGGGAATTACAGCTGGCACAATTCTGACCACGCATACCTGATTGTATCACACAGAAGACTAATGACTCCAGCAATAGAGTTGCCCACATACCCATTTCCTGGACTGAGATTGTGAACCAGTTGAGGCTTTCTATCTGCATTGCTATTCAAAAAGATGTGTGAGTGTCTACAAATCCTTGCCAATGCCTGGTGACCCAGCACCTCCTGTGTTTTCCTGTCAGTACTGCAAGTACTTTGCCAGGCCTTTCTTAGAAGGCAGTGGAGGGTTAACATAGTAACAAAGTAACACCTCCACACCATTCTCTATAGCACTCTCTAGGATAAACCAGAGTACAAGTCCCTGCATGCAATGGTCTAAACCCAGGACTGGAACCAATGTGGCAGGCACATTCTGAGACTGTGGCAAACCCCAACTAGGGCTTGTCTGCAGTGGTACACAGTGCAGAATAGACTGCACTGGACACTCAGTACTGCATCTGCATAACCGAGACACAGCACCCTCATATTAATATCCTGTCCAATGGCCAAGCCACATGTCAGGGCAAAATGCCTTTCCCTCCATTGTACATCCTAAACCAAACAGCAGTTACACACAGAAGTCCGCTGAGCTGCTGTGTGGCACTCATCCCAGATGTAGCACATGTGCAGGGCATGCATTCCATTGTGACCTGCTGTACACTTCATGATATGTACTTGTGTACATACACCAAATGGAAACCTCAAACATGAGCTGATGATGGCTCTTCATAGTCTATGTCCATCCTAGACCATCCTTCCCTCTCAGGCAGGGAGGGAAGGGCATGCACACTTGCTCCTTGAGTCATACAAGACATGCAGGTACTAGGCAATGCTTCATCACTCAGTATAGCCACTATGGTTGCAATTGTGGCTATGTGCACTGGTATTATTTAGCCTCTTTATTTCTCAGGGTGCATTGTACTATCTGAATACCTATATGCTGCTTTTACCTCTATGCAGAATGCACTGATGCATCACATCAGCTCTGAAATGTGCAGGGACATTCTGTGCTTCATCTACATAACAACCGCCACATGTGCAAGTGTCCTTTGTCACCAGCCACCCTGAATGTGAGGAAGGGCACGCATCACCTAGTCCCCAGGACAAGTACCACAATGGATGTTCTCTCCAGTTTCTGGAGCTAAACTATTTCACTGCCAGACTGCTGCAGGTGTTGCGTGTGGTATGTCATGTTAGCCTTTTGGTAGCCTATTCAACTATGGCATGTTGAAGTAGTATGTCCCTTCTGACTCTTGTGTCATACACTAACTGGGCAGGGACTCTTGTGTCATGTTTTAGGTCTCTGACAACTGTTTCCAAGGAACCTGAAAGCAGTGAATAGTGCCTAGACAGAAAGAAGAGTGCTGATACCAAGCAGCACAGCCTGCCAAAAACACAGTCACGAGCAGGTTACAGGCAGCCCCTGAAAAGCTGCTCTCCTCTCTTGCACAGACATCTATTGAGCTAGATCCATCACAGGTAGCCTGCATATGTTATATGAAACAGGGCTGTGCTAGCCATCGCATACCATCTGTGCCTGATCTGCTAGGCACCACCCACCGCATGTGGACCTGAAGATGTCAGCTTCATACAAATAGTATGGACATAAGAGCATAAGAACATAAGATATGCCATACTGGGTCAGACCAAGGTCCATCAAGCCCAGTATCCTGTTTCCAGCAGTGGCCAATCTAGGTCATAAGTACCTAGCAGTTTCCCCAAAAGACACAGGTTCCACAATGCTTGTATTGGGTCAAGCAGTGATATCCTGGGTCCCTTTTAATAATGGTTTATGGACTTTTTCTCCAGGAACTAGTCCAAATCTTTTTTATTTATTGATTTATTGATTTAGACAGATTTGTATGCCACCTTATCCTTCAATCAAGGTGGTCGCGTCTTATGGTTTCTACCATTTTTCCCGGTACTGATGTCAGGCTCACCGTCTGTAGTTTCCTTTTTAAACCAAGCTACACTAACAGCTTTTACAACATCCTCCGGTAGCAAATTCCAGTTTGATTACACGTTGAGTGACAAAATATTTTCTCTTATTAGCCTTAAATAGGTCACCCTGTAGCTTCATTATATGTACCCTAGGTTTTCTATATTCTGATGACATAAACAATCAATCTGTGTTTACCCGTTCTACTCCATTCATTAATTTATAGACCTCTATCATATCTCCCCTCAGCTGTCTCTTTTCCAGGTTGAAGAGCCCTAACCTTTTCAGCCTCTCTTCATAGGGGTATCCTTCCATCCCCTTTACCATTTTGGTGGCTCCTCTCTGTACCTTTTCTAATAACGCTATATCCTTTTTAAGATACGGCGACCAGAATTTCACACAATATTCACCATGGAACTATATTGAGGCATTATAATATCCTTTGTTTTATTTTCCATTCCTTTCCTTATGAAACCTAACATTCTATTTGCTCTCTTGGCCACAGCTGCACACTGGGCAGAAGGTTTTAACATGTTATCCACGATGACGCCTAAATCTTTTTCCTGGGTGGTGGTTCCTAATGTGGAACCTTGCATCGTGTAACCATAGTTTGGTTTGCTCTTTTCCTATGTGCATCACTTTGCACTTGTCCACATTAAATTTCATCTTCCATTTGGATGCCCAGTCTTCCAATTTAACAAGATCCTCTTGCAATTTTCCACAATCCTCATGGGTTTTAACAACTTTGAATAGTTCTATGTCATTTGCAAATTTGATTATTCCCTTTGATTATTCTGTTATTCCCTTTTCCAGGTCATTTATGGATAAGTCAAAAAGCAGCGGACCCAGCACAGATCCCTGGGATACTCTACTATTCACCTTTCTCCATTGGGAAAATTGGCCATTTAGCCCTACCCTCTGCTATCTAAATTTTAACCAGTTCCTGATCCACAATAGTACACTGCCTCCTATTCCATGACTTTTTAGTTTTGCCAAAAGTCTCTGATGAAGGACCTTATCAAAGGCTTTCTGAACGTTCTGATATACTATATCAACCAACTCACCTTTGTCTACCTGTTTATTCGCACCTTCAAAAAAACATAACAGATTAGTAAGACAAGATCTTCCTTGTCTAAAGACATGTTGGCTGTCTCCCATTAAGCCATGACTATCTACATGTTCAGTAATTGTGTTCTTTCTTATGGTTTCTACCATTTTTCTAGGTACTGATGTTAGGCTCACTGGTCTATAGTTTCCTGGATCACCCCTGGAACCCTTTTTAAAAATTGGCGTTACATTTGCCGTCCTCTAATCTTCAGGTATTACAGATGATTTTAATGATAGTTCACAGATTACTAATAGCAGGTCTGCAATCTCATATTTCAGTTCTTTCAACACCCTTGGATGTATACTATCCAGTCCAGGTGATTTGCTACTCTTCAGTTTATCAAATAGTTGTAATACATCATTTCCAGGAACAAGCAGGAATGTAGTCATCACATATGGGTATCGTCGGCACCGACGGAGCCCGCACGGGAAAGCTCCCCAGCGTCCAATCAGAAAACTTTTGGTAGCATCCCACAGTGCCTGCGTGCTGCCTTCTCGCCTTTCCCAACTGCCTCTCTCCAGTTCTTCTTTTTCTGTGGAGCCAGCAGGTCGTGTTCCTGTCACCGCAGGAGAATTTCTTTATTTCTTTTTGTGGTCACATCTGCCTTCTCCGACGCTCTACCGGTACCGCCAGTCTTTCTTTTCTATTTTTAAAAAAATATATCTGTTTTTGTTTTTCTTCAGGTGCACCCGCCTTTTTGGGCCTTAGGCCCAAAAATTTTCCTTAACATGGAAAAACCTGCCTCAGGTTTTAAAAAGTGCACAAAATGTGGCGGTACCATTTCTGTCACCGACACCCATGAATGGTGTTTAAAATGTTTAGGTCCTGACCACTCCATCACAGATTGTGTGTCCTGTGCTATGATGTCTAAAAGAGGTCGACAGAACCGAGCTGCTAAGCTCAGTACCCTGTTTCCCTTTGATGTGGCTTTGGTGGCATCGACGTCTTTCAGGGCTTCTTCTTCTTCCCGTGGATCTCAGGTAACTAAACATAAATCCATCCAGTCCTCAAAGGGTAGATCTCCTTCTAAGCATCGAGATGCCCCTGGCATTGCCCTCGAGGATTCTGCACCGGCAAAATTACCCCGGTGGGAGGCTTCAGCTTCCAAAGCATCATCATCGGGGTTCCAGGATGTTCTCGATGGCTCGGCCTCGACAGATCTCCTGGTGCTATGCTCTGGGGTACCGGTGGTTCCCACCGGTACCGACTTCCAGGCATTGGCAGCGTCTATGGACCAGAGAATTCTGTCCATAGAACGCAGTCTAGCAGCTTTCCTTGTGGCATCGACGCCCTTGGTACCGCAACAGACAACTCCACCGGTACCGGCACTGGTACCGGCATCGGTATCGGTATCGGTACTGGTACCGATAGCATCAACATCGGCATCGGTGTCTGCTATGCCGGTACCCTGTCCTCCGATGCCCTCCGGTACCGATTCTCCGGTACCGGTTATTCCCGATACTGATCTTGCTCGGTACGGGTATCGGGCTCTGCAGGAGCATCCGGACAGATGATACTTCGATTCCTCAGAAGAATCTGAGGATTCTGAAAGTTCTGTCAATGCAGTGATGCTTCTTCCACAGGAGTCCTACTCCCCTAAACGCAGGATGTCTCCTCCAGAGGACATGTCTTTCCAAGACTTCATCAGAGAGGTGACTCGGGGCCTGTCCATCACTGTGGCCCCTGAGACAGAGCCAAGGGCCAAGGAGTTGGATATTTTACAATATCCCAAAACTCCTAAGGAGGCAGCTACCGTTCCCATTCATGAGATTCTATATGATCTCATGTTGAGGATGTGGGAAACACCTCTTACCACCTCTCCTCATTCTCGTAGGTTAGATACTATGTATCGTGTCCCTCCTTGTCCTGGCTTCCATAAAACTCAGCTTCCTCACCACTCTATTGTGGTGGAATCTGCTATGAGAAGGATTAGAAGTGCAAAAAGACATGCCTCTAATCCTCCAGGATGTGAATGCAGAACTCTGGATGCTTTTGGATGTAGAGTCTTTCAAGCTTCCATGCTGGCTGCAAGAATCAGTTCCTATAGTCTCTACATGGGAATGTTCCTAAAGGAAGTCACTGATCATCTACAGACTTTAAGTCCTTTCATCTCTGAGGATAAAAGACAGGAGTTTCTCACTTGGCTCAAACATGCCCAGGATGTCTCTAAATTCTCCAACCGTGCAGCCTTCGACTGCTTTGAATGTATAAGCAGAACCTCGGCTATTGCCATAGGTGCACGTAGAATTGCTTGGCTCCAAGCATCTGATTTAAAGCTCTGGGTACAAGATAAATTGGGAAATATCCCTTGTACTGGTGAGAACTTGTTTGGTAAAGATTGGCAAGAAAAGGCCAATGAAATGGATGCTGAAAATTCCACTTTGGATAGACTATCCAAGTCTACTGCTGATCCTGTTAGGAAAAGGTTGTTCAAGAAAACACCTTTTTCTAAAAAGAAAAGATTTTATCCTGCTTATGGTCAGCAGGCATCTTCTGCAGGTCAGTTTTCAACCAAACGTCAGCAACCACCCAAGCAGAAGAAAGCAAAGGCTGCTAGGCCTCAACCGGCCCAGCAGCCTCAGCCTCCTCAGGGCCTTTGACTTTCAGCTAGAGAACTTAGCCTTTCTGGCTCTGGAAGGGCCAGAACCGTCCACCATTCCAGGAAGGTTATGTCATTTTGCTCCCAGATGGGGGCAAATAACAGCAGAGCATTGGACACTCTCCATCATAAAAGAGGGGTACAAACTTCATTTTTCAAGCATGCCCCCTTCCACAATAGTGAAGCAGTTCAATTCTCCGACCTCTCTCATCGACCTGTTAGGTCAGGAGGTTACCATCCTTCTTGCCCAAGAGGCAATAGAAGAAGTGCCTCTTCATCAACAGGGCACAGGGTTCTATTCCCCTTATTTTCTTATTCCAAAGAAAACAGGGGGATACAGACCTATCTTAGATCTCAGAGAATTGAACAAATTCCTTGTCAAAGAGAAATTCAAAATGGTTTCTCTCGGAGCTCTGCTTCCATACCTTCAGAGTCAGGATTGGCTGTGTTCTCTAGATCTCAAGGATGCGTACACCCATGTTCTCATCCATCCAACCCACAGAAGGTTCCTGCGGTTCCTTTTCCAGGGAAAGCACTACCAATACAGGGTGCTTCCTTTTGGTCTGGCCTCTGCACCAAGGGTATTCACGAAATGCATGGCTGTGGTGGCAGCATTTCTACGCACTCTGGGAATATTTATCTTCCCTTACTTGGACGACTGGCTCATTCGCGCTCCAACACAGTTAGAGGCCAAGACTTCTCTATCTTGCACAATGCGTATCCTTCAGTATTTAGGGCTGGTAATAAACATCCCAAAATCCAGCCTAACTCCTACTCAGTCTCTAGAGTTCATAGGAGCCTTGCTGGATACCACACGGGCAAGGGCCTATCTTCCCCAGGGCCGTTGCCTTCGCTTGGTGCAGTTAGCTTCTCAAGCAGTGCTAAAGCCCCTTTTAACTGCTCGAGAGATGTTACAGTTACTAGGCCACATGGCAAACACCGTGCATGTGGTACCATATGCTCGCCTTCACATGAGGGCAGCTCAGTGGACTTTATCCACCCAATGAACCCAGGCATCAGGCTGCCTGTCAGACAAAATAGCAAACACAAGTCGCCTGATTTTGTCTCTCCAGTGGTGGAAGTCCACTCAAAACCTGTTGCTGGGGTCCCCCTTTCAGCAACCCCTGCCCCAAGCAACTCTTACAACAGATGCTTCTCCAATGGGTTGGGGAGCTCATCTGCAAGACCTCTCCACCCAAGGCACCTGGTCTCCACAGGAGAATTGTCTACATATCAATCTCTTAGAGCTCAGAGCAATCTTCCTTGCTCTGCGAGTATTCCACACCCTGCTCAGCTACAAGACAGTCTTTATTCATACGGACAATCAAGTAGCCATGTTCTACATGAACAAGCCGAGGGGAACAGGCTCTCTGTCACTTTGCAATGAAGCTTTGCGACTGTGGGCCCTCGCCAGAGAGCATCAGATTCATCTTCTGGCAGTGTATCTTCCAGGCGTTCAAAACTCTTGGGCAGACAGACTCAGTCGCGTTCTGCTTCCACACGAGTGGTCTCTGCATGCAGACCAGGTGGCCAGGATTTTTCAACTTTGGGGAACCCCGGACATAGACCTCTTTGCAAGTCCGTGGAATGCCAAACTTCCCCGATTCTGTTCCAGACCTCCGGCTCAGGGAGCTCAGGCAAAGGATGCTTTCCTCCTTCACTGGGGTCAAGACTTCCTGTATGCCTTTCCACCCATTCCCCTAATTCCCAAAACCCTTTTCAAGCTTCAGACAGACAGAGGCCACATGATTCTCATAGCACCACATTGGCCACAGCAAGTGTGGTACCCTCTGCTTCTACATCTCTCTCATGCTCCCTCCCTGGAGTTAGGGTCTGCTCCAGATCTCCTATCTCAGGAGAACAGAATGTTATGGCACCCCAATCCCCAGTCTCTGCATCTCAGGGCTTGGTTGCTGAAGGCCTAGATCTCCAGGATCTTCATCTTTCTCAGCAAGTGAAAGATGTTCTTTATGCTTCCAGAAAATCTTCCACTAGATGTTCTTATGCTTTCAAGTGGAAGAGGTTTACTATTTGGTGTTCTGAAAAGGTTCTTAACCACCTTGCGATACCTCTGGAATCTTTGCTGGAGTATCTCCTCCATTTGTCTAATGCAGGCCTTAAAACAAATTCAGTAAAAGTCCATTTGAGTGCTATTGCAGCTTCCCTTAAGCCTCTAAATGGACAACCTATTTCCTCTCATCCTCTTATAGCAAGATTTATGAGAGGCCTCCTTCTAACTAAGCCTCCCATTAGACCGCCTCCGGTGGCATGGGACTTGAACCTGGTTCTTGGTCAGCTCATGAAGCCACCCTTTGAACCTTTGGCTACCACCTCCTTGAAATTTCTTTCTTGGAAGGTTATCTTTCTCATTGCAATCACATCAGCACGCCGCATTAGTGAATTGCAAGCACTAGTAGCTAATCCACCTTATACAAGGTTCCATCATGACAAGGTAGTCCTTAGGACTCATCCACACTTTATGCCTAAAGTGGTCTCGCCTTTTCACCTCAACCAAGAGGTCTACCTACCTGTCTTTTTTCCGGGACCTCATGCATCAAATGCAGAGAGGAATCTTCATACCTTGGACTGTAAAAGAGCTCTAGCTTTTTACTTACAAAGAACACAGCAACACAGAAAGTCCTCTCAACTCTTTGTTGCTTTTGATCCTTCTAATTTGGGACTTCCAGTTTCCATGAGAACACTATCTAACTGGATTGCTCAGTGTATTTCTTTCGCCTATCAGAGTAAGAAACTTTCTCTGGAGGGCCATGTCACAGCTCACAATGTGAGAGCCATGGCAGCCTCAATGGCTCATCTAAACTGTGTCTATTGACGACATCTGTCGAGCAGCCACTTGGGCCTCGGTTCATACCTTCACAGCCCATTACTGCTTGGACAAGGACTCCCACCGGGATGCCTTGTTTGGTCAGGCTGTTCTCAAACACCTGTTCCATACCTAATCAACTCCTACCCACCATCCCTGGTAGGATGCCAGAGATCCATAGGGGGAAGTGGAGCCCTTTTCAGGGACACACAACTTCTGGGGTCTCTCCCTGGCACCTAAAGCTGGGGAGTCCCCATATGTGATGACTACATTCCTGCTTGTTCCTGGAGATAGCATAGTTACTCACCTGTAACAGGTGATCTCCGGGAACAGCAGGAATTTAGTCCTCACAACCCACCCACCTCCCCTAGGAGTTGTATCTCTCTATCTATCTCTTTCCTTTCCCTCTCTCTCTCTCTTTGTCTCAGCTTTAAAACTCAACTGGAGAGAGGCAATTGGGAAAGGCGGGAAGGCAGCACGCAGGTGCTGTGGGATGCTCCCAAAAGCTTTCTGATTGGACGCTGGGGAGCGTTCCCGCGCGGGCTCCGTCGGTGACAATGATACCCATATGTGAGGACTAAATTCCTGCTCTTCCCGGAGATCACCTGTTATAGGTGAGTAAAGCACAGTTACTTACCTGTAACAGGTGATCTCTGGGAACAGCAGGAATAAGTCTTCACATATGGGTATGTCGGTACCGACGGAGCCTGCGCGGGAACGCTTCCCAACGTCCAATCAGAAAGCTTTTGGAAGCATCCCAACACGCCTGCGTGCTGCCTTCCCACCTTTCCCAACTGCCTCTCCTCAGTTAAGTTTGAAAGCTGAGACAAAGAGAGAGAGAGCAAGGAAGGGAAAGACAGAGATAGAGAAAAAGCAACTCCTAGGGGAGGTGGGTGGGTAGTGAAGACTTATTCCTGCTGTTCCCAGAGATCACCTGTTACAGGTAAGTAACTGTGCTATCTCCAGGAACAAGCAGGAATGAGTCTTCACATATGGGGACTCCCAAGCTCAGATGCCCAGAGGGAGTCCTAGCATGTTGCAAGTCTAGAACAAGCCATGCTATTCCTCAGGACTTCAGGCATCCTGGGGATGGAGGGTAGGAGTTGAATACAGAAAAGGAGCTGTGGAACAGCTGGCTAAAACAGGGCTTCTAAGGGGAAGACCCTGTATAGAGGGCATTTAGTAGTAAAATATTGTAATCTGGGCCTCCCTTGTTGGCATGGCACAAGTCCACTGAGCTACATATGGATCTGTTAGAAGAGCCAGTGAATGTGCTCAAGGGGTACCTCACTGAGAAGTAGAGGTAAAAAAGTAGAAAAAACAAGTGGAGGTCAGAACCCTTCAGGGTGAGAAATAGCCCCAGGGGAAAAACTGGGATAGTTTAAGAGGTAGAGCTTCAGTGGAGACGCAGAAGGTACTATTAAAGAAAGCTTAGCTGTTTTGGTCCAAAAGTAGCACAAACCTAGGACCAAAAGAAAAAATGAGTCTGACCCAACTGGACTGGGGTTGGAATCAGTCCATGTAGGGGAGAAAGGGTATGGAGACCCTTGTATATGATAAGAAAGTAAGGACAGACTCAGGAGCGCTAAGCTTTAGCGTAACTGAAGCTCCGCAATGTCTTTCCTAATGGGGTCAATTAGGAAAGAAAAAGGTACATGGAGAGCCTCAGGAGTACCTAACCTTAAAAGGTTATGGTAAGGAAAAAGTTTGTTAATTACCACAGGAAGTGGTTATAAATGTAGCCCCCTAAGCATGCTGGCACAGCATTGATAGGGGTAGTGCCCATCTGTCAGGATCAGATAGGAATGTAAGGATATCTGAACCTAACAGACAGATAGATAAGTATATGGATACAGATCTATCTAAAAATATATCTCACTAGATCTATAAATATATATGTATATATATATTTAAATATATACCCATATAGGGTATATATGCATATATCTATAAAGAGATATGTATGGGCAGAAGACACAGATAGATATGGATAAATATTAATATATATATATATATATATATATATATATATATATATATATATATATATATATATATATGTAGGCATATAGACACATGTCTCCAGGTATGTGGATGGAGAGATGTCTATAGAACCCAATCCCTGCTAGGGATATAGGGAGAGAGGAAGATTCATCTGAGAGCAAGAAGGTTGATACCTGCTTGAATAGATACATAGAGAATCCTCTTTTCCTGGTTATGAATGGCAGAGTCAGAGGAAAGGTCTCCCTGACAAGAAGAAGTCTGGATTCTTTTCAGAATTTGAGCTCTTGAATAACCAGGATGGCCTACGTGAAAATTGCAGAGGATAACTTCAGCCTGTAGGCAGGCAGTCCAGATCTCTCCAGAATTGCAGTATGGGGAATGGATAGAGGACGCCACTGGAGGAAGATACCATCGTGACCCGCCTATGAGGGCAAGATGGGTATTAGGCGTCTTCTAGCTGCCATTGAAGAAAATTATCTCTGACAAGAAGACGAAAGGAGAAATGGGCCAAGCCAGGGAATTGGCCATTCTTCAGGTTTTCACGTAATGAAGGCCTGAGGCTTATGTCTCAAAAGAGATTTAAGATGAGATGGTAAGGGTAGGGAATACCAACCAGTCATGGAACATGACTGGGGGAACCCCTCCTAACCATCTGGGGTTATCTGCTAGGCCAGATACTAATGCTCTCTAGCAAGGGCCCATAGTGCAAAGCTACTCTGTAGAGTTGCAGAGAGCATGCTGCAGGTTGGTTAGAAGAAAAAACTGGCTGTGAAAAGCCATCAGGTAACCAGCTATTCTGCCAAGGGGATGAAGAATAGAAGTTAACCAACCAGACTGTGATGATAGGGTTTCCAAAACGAGGCTGATAACCTGTTTGGGATTTAGCACTGAGGCGAGGAGGATTGCTAGTGGAGGGGCATCCCTGGTTGTGTAGTGAACAAAATCAGTGGCTTAACCACTAGGAATTGCTGTATCTGCAGCATCCAGCAGGGCAGCATGGGAAATTTCTTTTCCTTCTTTCTTTTTTGGATTGGGAAAAAGAAAGAACAGACATGGTAGGACTTCCTATTGTCTGATGAGCTGCCCTAAGGTAATAAGGGGGGCAAAAAATTCCAGACGGGAGAATCCCCCGGTAAAAGAGGTAGAGGACCATAGGGGCTTACCCGTTTAAAAGCCACTCTTACAAAGCAAATGTTGTAGTAAGAGGGAGGTAAGGCAGGGTTGCAAGAGACCGACTATGGAGGAGGTCTCGGATAGATGAGATGATACATGCCAGAACAGGGAAACAACTATCTATGGATAGTTTCTACCTCTCTTTCCTCGAAGAGGAAGAGGAAAATCTGTTAATTATGGGCATGATCATCATATAGATTCTTAGAGTTAGAGAAAAGATGTCTCATGAAGAGATATCCAGGTAGGTTAGGATAAAAATTAGTGCAGATACTTCAAATGAAAAGAAGCAGACTGCCACCCTAACCCCCAACCAAAAGGGACAATGATCTATTGGAAACCCTGCGACTGCTGTGTTTTTTGACCCTGTTGAGGTTGTGGATTCTTCAGACCAGGTCGATGTTTCCCCTGTTTGGGAACATCTGCATGATGGGCAGATGATGGGTAAAACCTTCTCCCCCTATGGGAAGAAAGTTTGGTAGGACATTTCCTACCTACTGGGAAAGAAGAAGGCGTAGAACAGCCTCTGGAAAAAGGAAAGTCAGTGGATAACTGAGTAACCTGGAGTAAAAACTCCTTGTTGAAGAGATTTTCTCCAGTGCAAGGAGTATTTCCCAGTCTTTCTTGTGCCCATTTGTCAAAGTCTGAAGCTTGAAGCCAGGCTCTACGTCGTGCCCCTATAGCTATAGCAGAAGTCCTGCTAACAGACTCAAAGGAGTCTAGGGTAGCACGAGTAAGAAACCTAGAGATATTTTGAGTATGACTGACCAGTGAGGAATAGTCTGTACACCTGGGCTCTTGAAGGAAAGGAGTCAAAAGATGTAATTGCTTTGTGACCTCCTCAAGAGATAGACCCATATAAAAAATATATGAGAGAATTCTTGCTGAAAGCATGGATGTCTGGAAGGTGTGACGTCCAAAGGCATCTAGTGTCTTAGACTCACGACCTGGCGGACAAGAAGAGTGCTTTTTATTACTCTTCACTCGCCTCATTGCTGATTCCACCACAATGGAATGATGAGGAAGTTGAGTCTTTTGAAACCCTGGAGAGGTGGGCACCTGATATAGAAGATCAGTTGCCCTGGAAGGTGGGGGTACCTTTAAAGGAGCTTCCCACATTCGTAGAAGGAGATCCTGCAAAGAATGATGCAAAGGAAGCATTATGTTCTCCTTTGCTTTGCTAGGAACAGAGAGGTATTCTGTATTCCCATGTGTATGATCTTGTCCAGGAATAGGAATGGCAAGTGATTTTGCCATATCCAGGAGGAAAGTCTGGAAAGAAGGATCCCCAGAGGGAATTTCCCTTGGATAGGCTAGATCTGATGAAGAACTAGCGTTGGCACCGAGGGATCTATCTAAGTATATAGGAATAGAAGATCCTGAATGGTGCAGTATGGGATCCTTAGATGGTGGTCGCTGGTACTGCAGGTCAGGACCAGCGACAGTCAGTAACAGATCGTCCATGCTAGGGATCGATTCCAAACTCGGCATCGAGGGAAGCGAACCTGACGAGAGAAGCATGGAAGGTACTGACAACAATGGTAATGTGGACATCGGTACCGACTTCGGTACCGTATCTGATACCGGTGGATGAAGGCCAACTGGTGGCAACTCTAACGGTATCGGAGGGACCAAGAGTTGCGGATCCGAAGCATCGGAACCGAGCCTTCGGTACCGACAGGAGTCGGTACCAAGGCGAGTCGGTACCCAGTCCTCCAGACTGGAGATCGATTCCAGACTCGGCATCGAAGGAAGCGAGTCTATCGATGCACGTCTGGAGGGTACCGACGTCGGTACTAGTATCGGTGACGGTACCGATACTGGAAGGTCGGTCTGGAGCGTATCCATCGGGCCCGCAGGTACCGAGGACGCCAGACGACGATCCTTGGTGAGGAATATCTCATCCAACACCAGTGCCGATGCCGGGGTATCGGTACCACTCGAAGCGGATGCCACCACAGGGCATGGCTCAGGTATGTTCTGTGAGGGGTGAACCTCAGGAACAACCTGAAACCCCACAAAGGCTTTGGAGGCCGAAGACTCCCACCGGGGTTTTGGAGCCAGTGGATTCTCAAGGACAAGGCCGGAGGCATCTCTATGCTGTGCATGAGAACTGCCGCACGAGGACTGGCTAGTCTTAACAGACTGTTTTTGGGTTACCTGATCCTGTGGAGAAGAAGAGATGGACGGTGCCCTGAAGTTACAGGGGGACCACGTGTCGAGGGGAACTCGATGTTGAAAACTTCCTCTCACAATACTATTGCCCGAGAGCTCCGGAGGAAAATGGTCAGGATCCAAGCAGGTTAGACACCAATTGTGAGTGTCTAAAACTAAAGTTGTACCGCCACAGTTCGTGCATTTCTTGGGGAAAGTGGCTGGCGGTTCCATGAAGGAAATGGAGAGGTCTAGAAGGCCTGAGAAACCGTGAGACACCAAGGAAGAAAAAATATTTCTTAAAAGGAAAAATTTTACAAGAAAAGAAAAAAGAAACACCGGCGGTACTGGTGGTGTCGGGGAAGGCAGCCGCGACCACAAGAAAAAAAAAAAAAAAGAAGAATTTTCTGTGGTGACAGGAGGACGTCCTGCCAGCTCTGCGGAAAAACGAAAACTGAGGAGAGGCAGTTGGGAAGGTGGGAAGGCAGCACGCAGGCATGTTGGGATGCTTCCAAAAGCTTTCTGATTGGATGCTGGGAAGCGTTCCCGCGCAGGCTCCGTCGGTACCGACGTACCCATATGTGAAGACTCATTCCTGCTTGTTCCTGGAGATCTATGCTTTCCCGGTGTATCGATATTGCTTTCAATTCTTCCACAGTATCACCTTTAAATACCACTTGGTTCATGGATAACATCCCTACATCTTTCTCAGTAGAGACCAAAGCAAAGAATTCATTCAGTCTCTCTGCTATGGCCTTGTCCCCTCTTAGTGCCCTTTTTACTGCTCTATCATCTAATGGTCCAACTGACTCTCTCACAGGTTTTTTGCTACGAATGTACTTGAAAAAATCTTTATTATATGTTTTTGCTTCCACAGCAAGCTTCTTCTCAAATTCTCTTTTTGCCTGCCTTATCAATGCCTTGCATTTAACTTGCCAGTGCTTGTGCAGTTTCCAGTTTTTGTCATTTGGATCTTTTTTCCTTTTCCTGAAAGATGCTTTTTTGGCAATAAGAGCCTCTCTGACCTCACCTTTAAACCATGCTGGCAGTTTTTTGGACTTCCTTTCATTTTTCTTCAAGCGTGGAATACAGCTGGTCTGGACTTCCAAGATACTATTTTTAAACAACACCTTTCCAACTGCTCCTTTCAGGTTTTTTTAAACTATTTTTCTCATTTTATCATAGTCTCTCTTTTGAAAGTTAAAAGATAGTACTGTGGATTTCCTTACCATTCCTCCTCCATCAATTCAATCAAAAGCGATCATGCTATGATCACTATTGCCAAGTGCCCCCACACGCTCATCTCTTGCACCAGATCTGGTGTTCCACTAAGGACTATGTCCAAAATGACTTCCCCTCTGGTTGGTTCATGCTGGTCCAAGAAGGAGTCATTTATTTTATCTAGAAAGTTTATCTCCATAGCATGTCCTGCCGTGACACTGACCCAGTCAACACCAGGGTAATTGAAATCACCTTACTGTGCTGTAACTTTTGTTAGCTTCCCTGATTTCTTTGAGCATTTCATCATCCTTTTGTTCATTCTGGCCAGGCAGTCGATAGTACACCCCCACTGCCATTGCCTTCCCCTTTTTACATGGAATTTCAATCCATAGAGATTCTACAGCAAATTTTGTTTCCTGCAAAACTTTAATCCTTTCTGACTCAATGCCCTCTCTAACATAGACTGCAACCCCTCCACCAATTTGATCAGCTCTATCATTACGATATAGTTTGTACCCAGGTTTCACAGTGTCTCACTGGTTGTCCTCCTTCCACCATGTCTCTGAGATACCAATCATATCTAACCTCTCATTTAGTGCTATATATTCTAACTCTCCCATCTTAATTTTTAGACTTCTAGTATTTGCATACAAGTATGTTAGAGAATATTTTATTCATATTAATCTGGCTATCAGTAGACAGGGGTAATTTGGAATCTTTAAGCTCTGTCTGCTCCGTACTCAAGGGCATTTGGGTTACTTTTGTCTTTACTGGAACCTCTCTGCTGATATGCCCTAACTTCATTGTTTTGGTGGTATCCTTCAAGGATACATTGTTCCGAAGCATGCACTCTTGGGTGACTGTCGGCTCTCCCCTATTATCTTGTTTAAAAGCTGCTCTATCTCCTTTTTAAAGGTTAAATGCCAGCAGCCTAGTTCCATCCAGGTTAAGGTGAAGCCCATCCCTTCGGAAGATCCCCTCCTTTCCCCAGAATGTTCCCCAGTTCCTAACAAATCCAAAACCCTCATCCTTGTACCATCGTCTCATCCATGCATTGAGACTCCGTAGCTCTGCCTGCCTTTTGGGTCCTGCGCGTGGAACATGAAGCATTTCGGAGAACGCTACCCTGGACGTTCTGGATTTCAACTTCCTACCTAAAAGCCTAAATTTAGGCTCCAGAACCTCTCTGCCACATTTTCCTATGTCATTGGTATCGTCATGTACCAAGACAGCAGACTCCTCCCCAGCACTATCTAAGACCTTGTCTAGGTGGTGCATGAGGTCTGCTACCTTCACACCAGGCAGGCATGTTATCAGGTGATCCTCACATCCACCAGCCACCAGCTATCTACATGCTTAATGATCGAATCACCAACTATAATAGCTGTCCTAACCCTTCCCTCCTGTGTACATGCACCTGGAGAAACTTCCTCGGTGCGAGAGGGTTTTACATCACCTGGAGGACAAGTCCTAGCTACAGGATCACTTCCTGCCACACCAGGGTGATGCACTCCTGTCACGTGACCTTTCTCCTCCATGGCAACAAGGATGCTGCCAGACTGGAGGTGGGATTTCAGGACTATATATATGCAGGTCTCGTCTATGTACCTCCCTGCCTTCCTTATGTCCTCCAAGTCTGCTACTCTAGCCTCCAGAGATCGGACTCATTCCCTGAGAGCAAAGAGCTCCTTGCACCTAATGCACATGTAAGACCCCTCACCAACTGGGAGAAAATCATACATGTGACACTCAATGCAAATGACTGGAAAGCCCGCATCTCGCTGCTGGACTGCTGTCTGCATTTTAGTTTAGGTTGTGTTTTGATATTTACGTTTTTACTTACTACGGGTTGCTGGGGATACTTATATTAATAAAACTAGATCTAATATGTTTAATGTACTTTGTTCACCTGAAGCTTAATTAATCTCAGGTCCTTAATGTATGCCCGATGAGGATAAACAGCTGCACCTGAGAGTGAATATGGCACCTCCTTTCCTATAAGAGGTTTAAGCACCTATAAAGCTATGATTATCCTAGGAGTGGGTTGGTGTTGGAGATGGAGGGAGGGAAAGAAGACCTATGAAAAGCTGACTGCTACACAGTACCCTGTCCTGTGCTTTTAGGGTAATCTATGACCAATTTCCAGAGGGAGTCCCATATCCCTTACTTGGCTAGAGGGGTTCTAAAATTAACCAGAAAGTTCTCTGCTGTGTTTTAAATTTAAACTGACAGCTCTTTGCTGCTACTAGGCCCTGACTGATTTAACAAATACACTGGGTTCACAGATTAATCAGCTTTAATCTAAAGAAATCCTTTTTCCCCAAGATTTAGAAAAATTCTCAGAAGTAAATACTTACAATTGCAGATCTCTCTCCAGAAGTAGCAGTCCCCTTTTGTAGTCCCCTTTTGTAGCTAATGACTGGACTGCCAAATAGAAACAGTGCTTGTGTCAGCTTGACCCCAGCACTATGGGGATACATAGCTATGACAAGGTCACAACTCGGTCAGAGTGATAGTAGCATCTCAGCATGAACAAATGTGTGCAGTCATGCCATACTCATGCCAGACCCATGTTAATATGACTCAGCCATTTACCCAACTTCTGACTCATATACATCCTGTGCAAACTGCGCTGCTTTAGATAGTACCCAGAATGCTCTGCTCTTCATTTGTGTTTCCTTTTATTTTGAACTTGGGGACAGCTAATGCAATGTAAAGAGTACTGGACAGTGTCCCAGAGACAGGCTGTGAGTGCATGTTCACCCACAGTACCATACATCTGTCACATACCAGAATACTGTGTCCTCCACTACAGTTTTTGTCAGTGAGCATTGAACATAGTACCATGCTCGTACTCCCATATTATGTCATGTCCCTGGCCATGGACACTGTGAAAATATCCAGTGCAGCACATGTGCTTTCCCACCCTTCAGACACAGCCTTTCCTCCCCCCCCCCCTCCACCCCCAGCAAGAGCACATGGAAGCATGGCATGTTGGGCATGGGGTTAAATGTTGGTACAGTTGCTGGCTACACATATGACACCATCCCCAGCCTCTCTGTACAGTAACTTGGTGTCATACTTGGTGCCCCTGGAGAGTGTGAGAGGCTGTCATGCAGGGCCTCTGATGTGACACATGCAGAGATTAGGCCCTCATAGCTTCTGTGCATTCAAACATAGCCTCTGGCTGGCCATGCCACGCCACCTACCAGTGGCTCATTCACAATATTCACAAAATTCAATCCACTCTTTGCTCTGCCTTTTTATTCCACGGCCCCGCTCTTTGGAACTCCCTACCCACATCACTCCGGTTGGAACAAAATTACTCCACATTTAAATTTCTACTGAAAACTCATCTGTTCACCTCTGCATACAACCTCTCGGATACACACAGCTGACCTGGATTATTCGTGTTTTGTTGACCTCTCCTCTATGTCCTGTTCTCATTTCTTGTTGCTTCTTCTTTCCTGTCATGATTGTAGTTCTTTTTCCTTTACCTGGCCTTGAGCCAAACTCTGATTATTAATATGATTGTGAACCGCCCAGATGTTATAAAGGGCTGTATATCAAAAATTAATAAACATAAACATAAACATCTATTGGACTGTTCCCCCACCCCTACCCAACATTTACCTCCAGGCATTGCCTTCCCACATGGTGACAAATGATGCAGAGACCAACATGACATCCTAACAGGAGGCATTCTTAACAAGGGCTATACATTTCAAGCAAAGGTAAGAGTTAGTGGCTTTTTTAAATTGCTAGCTGTCTGCCTGGGAGCTCTTAAAGGGGTTTTGGTACATTTTTAAAACAAAGTTACATTCTTTTGGTGCTTTAGTTTAAAAGAGGAAATATTTTCTTTAGTGGGATAGGTTTAAAACTCTGCTTTAGTATCTTTCTCAGCCCTTTGAAGCTACTGACACCTCATTAGGTATTAGTTACCCCCCCCCCTCCCAACTCTCACCCACCCCTAGTGAGCAGGTTTGCTTTATAGGGCACCTCCCCAATTATCTACACACAGGGACTTGAAACAGCACATTTTGAACACATTTAAAAGAGATTTAACTGCTTTTCCTCTGAAAGAATAGCTAGCAAATCGGCTGGTACTTTGGTAGGTTTTGCTTCAACAGATACCTAAGCTTCACCAACTGAATGATGGCTGGGCAAAATCGTATCACCAAAGCTGTTACCCCTGTTACAGCTTCTGCTTCTGTCCAGACAGAGGTCCCAATGCCAGTTGAAGGACCAGTTCCATGTGCAGGATGCCTGCATGCTGAAACTCTCAGGAAACAAGTGGAGGAACTCAGAGAGGAGGTGGCGAGACTGAGGAGCATTCAAGACAGTGAGAAGTACAATGATGAGATGCTTCTCGCAACATCTAAGATCTCCAGCAGAGTAGAAGATGGGAGCCTACAGAATGATGAAGGTTATACACAAATCACCAGAGCCTGCAGAATCACCAATCCAACTTCTCCAGCACTTGAAATGAAGAACCATTATGCAGCCCTGGAAGTGGAGAAGGTGAAAGCATCCCTGGAAAGGGAAGAACCAGAGATGAGCACCTCAAAGTTGCAGAATCAATGACCACAAGGAAGCAAAGGGTAGTGGTGGTTGGTGACTCTCTTCTGAGAGGTTCTGAGGCATCCATCTGCTGACCAGACTTGATGACCAGAGAGGAATGTTGTCTGCCAGATGCCAAAATCCGAGATGTTATGGAGAGTTTGCTGAGATTCATCAAGCCTACTGACCATTACCCAATGTTGCTAATCGATGTCAGCACAAATGATACTGCCAGGTATCCCTCTAAGCATATGAAAAATTACTTCATGGCTCTGGGACAGAGGGTGAGGCAGATAGGGACGCAGGTGGTGTTCTTTTCAATCCTCCCTGTTGAGGGTAAAGGCCAAGGCAGAGAAGCTCGCATCCTGGAGATGAATGCATGGCTGCGTGGATGGTGTCATTGAGCATTTTGGTTTCCTGGACCATGGGATGCTGTTCCAAGGGTTGCAGAGCAGAGATGGTGTCCATCTGTCTGACGTGTCTTCAGTAGCAGACTGGCTAATCTTTTGAAGAGGGATTTAAACTGGATTCATTGAGGATGGGTGAAGAAAGCCCCAGGTGTGAAACATTAAATACCTTAATAGAAATGGGTAAAAGGAGCAACATATGGAAAGCAGTGTGTATAAAAGCCCATAGCATGGGAAATAAGATCCCAGATGTTGAAGATTTAATGGAAGAGGCTGACTTGGATTTAGTGGCAGTTACAGAAACATGGTTCACAGAAAACCATGACTGGGATGTAACTATACCAGACTATATCTTTATTCAGAAAGAACAGGGTAGGAAGAAGGGGAGGAGAAATGGCACAATATGTAAAAAAATAATATTAAAGCTTTGGAACTACAGAGCTTAAAAGGGAGAGAGGAGGCACTGTGGGTTAAACTAGAAAGAGGGAAACAGAAATCTGTTTGCATTGGCGTGATATACAGACCACCCTCACAGGTGGAAGAGGTGGATGGAGAGTTATTTGAAGACATACGCAACATTGCCAGGAAAGGGGAAGTGCTACTGATAGGGGATTTCAGAATGCCAGATGTTGATTGGCACATTCCTGCTGCAGTATCATCTAGAAGTAAGGAGATCCTGGATTCTCTACAGGAGGAACTATTCAGGCAACTGGTAACAGAACCCATACATGAAGGGGCCATACTGGACTTGGTGCTTAAATTGGTGAAAGTGTTTCTGATGTTATAGTGGGAGATCATTTTGCATCCAGTGATCACCAGATGATGTAGTTCAGTGTTAGGACTAGAGCTGTTAGAATCCATTCAAAAGCAAGGGTCTTAGACTTTAGGAAAACTAACTTTGTCAAGATGAGCCAATATCTCAGAGAGTCGTTAGTGGGATGGGAACAGCTGGGGTATGTAGAAAAACAGTGGGCAAAACTGAAAGGGATATTTTAAGGACAAAAAATCTTTTTGTTAAAATGGTAAATAAAGGAAAAAGGAAAAGGAGACCGCTATGGTTTTTGAAAGAAGTAGCTGAAAAGGTAAAAAAAAAAGGGAGGCCTTCATGAAATACAAGAGATCATAGAGAGAGGAAGACAAGCATCTATATTGGAACGATTTAGAGAAGCTAGCGAAGTAGTCAGGAAAGCAAATATTCAAAAAGAGGGGAAAATAGCCAATGCAATAAAATGGGCGGGATAAGACATTTTTCAGATATGTTAGTGAGAAGAGGAAGGGCAAAAGTGTTATTGTCAGACTCAAGGGTGAAGGGGAGGAATATGTAGAAGCTGATGAGGATAAAACAGAATTGCTTAACAAATATTTCTGTTCTCTGTTCACAGATGAAGAACCAGGAGCAGGACCTCAGAAAACACCCACAAAATGAAACAGAAGCGAGGGGCATCTTGAACAATTTCAGAAGACTTTGTTCGTGAGAAATTAGCTCAACTTAAAGTAGACAAAGCAATGGGACCAGATGAGATACACTCTAGAATACTGTGGGAACTTGGGGATGTTCTATAGCTCCACTGACTGACCTTTTCAATGCCTCGTTGGAGTCGGAAGTAGTGCCAAAGGACTGGAGAGAGGCACATGTGATCCCTTTATACAAAAGCGGAAGTAAGGATGTGGTTGAGAACTACAGGCCGGTTAGTTTAACTTCAGAGGTTAGTAAATTATTAGAAGTGCTGCTGAAAGAGAAAATAGTGAGGTTTCTGGAGTCCAGCAGATTACAGGATCCGAAGCAGCATGGATTCACCAGAGGCAGGTCTTGTCAGACAAATTTGATTGATTTCTTTGACTGGGTGTCTAGGCAGTTGGACCGAGGGAGATCCCTAGATGTGGTGTATTTAGATTTCAGTAAAGCCTTTTACACCGTTCCTCACAGGCGACTTATAAACAAATAAAAAAAAGAGAGAAAGTAGTTTTGGACGGTCCCATGGTTTATCTTGGGCTGATGAGCAGAGTGTTTGTTTTTGGGGGGGCTGGTCCAGCCAGCATGCCCTCTAGGCCCCTTTGTTTGTTCTGTGGGTCCAAGAGGGGGGCTATTTCTGAAGCTGGGCTTTGTAAACTCTGTCTGAAAGAGTCTCTGTCCATGGAGCAGGGGCTGGAACAGGAGGTAGAGAGCCAGAAGGAAGGTTCTTCCAACCTACTAGAGCAGAAGGCTCCCAGTGATCTATCCCTGGAGCCCGTTCCGGGGCCCTCGTCCCTGCAGGGGGGGCAGGTGCCACAGGGGCAATTCCCAAGGAGTTTAGCAACAATTTTTTCCCCACAGTTTGCCTCCTTAATTCAGCAGGCCTTCGGGGTGCAGAGGAAGGCCGCGTCCAGTCCTTTGGAGGGGGACTTGTGGGATAAAAGGCCGGGGTCCCCCCTGAGCACAGGAGAGTCGGGCATTCCCGCGAAGAGACTGTGAGCAGACAGAGAGCGGTCGGGGCAGTCGGTGGCTTCGGAATGCGTGGCGTCGGAGGACTTAGAGCAGGATTTGGAGTTGGGTGATGATTTGGAGGAAGGAGAAATTCTAGAGCAGGAGGATCAGGCTCGAGTGGTTTGGATTTTTAGGAGGGAGGAGTTGCCAGAGCTCATTTCTGAGACGCTAAAGACGCTTAATATACCAGCGACAGGGCCGTCAGAGGATGTGCAGTTAGAGGATCCTTTGTTGCAGGTGTTTCGTAAATCTCAAAAGGCTTTCCCTGTCCATAGAGTATTCAAGGAGATGATACAGGGAGAGTGGGATATGCCGGATTCAGGGTTTAAAGGGTCCAGAGTAATGTCTCGGCTCTACCTGCTAGTGGAACCGGATCGAGAGTTATTTCGTTCCCCTAAGGTAAATGCTGCAGTTTTGGCAGTTATGAAGAAAACTACTATTCCGGTGGAAGGCAGTGCTGCGCTGAAAGATGCACAGGACAGGAAGGTGGATACTTTGTTGAGGTGAATGCGCTGTCCCTTCAGGCATCCATTTGTGGTGCTTGGGTTGCCAGAGTGTGTCTGCGGTGGGCGCAAGGGCTGCAGGCAGGTCAGTCGGGAGATGCGACCGCGGAGGCGGCAAGGTTGGAGACAGGGGCGGCCTATTTAGCCGACATTCACTATGATTTGGTTCGCGGTTTGTCGAATAGTATGACGTCGGCGGTGGCGGCTAGGAGGTATCTGTGGTTACGCAATTGGGCAGCAGATACTTCGTCCAAGTCTAGGTTAAGTAAGCTCCCATTCAGGGGTAAGCTTCTGTTTGGAGAAGATTTGGAGAAGCTTGTGAAGGATTTAGGAGAATCCAAGGGTGGTAGGTTGCCTGAGGATAAGTAGAAGCAAGGTCGCTCAGGTCCGGCGACCAGAGGACAACAACGGGATTTTCATTGTTTTCGTTCCCCCAGGTTTGGTCAAGTGCAGAGGGGGCGTTTTCCCTACCGGAGCCGGGGTTTCAGGGGCTTCAGAGGGGCAAGTAGAGGGTTTGTGGCATCTACTTCCTCCAATCTGCAAAAGACGCAATGAAGCCAGGGAGGTCCAGGCGGGGCAGGTGCCGATAGGAGGTCGCCTGCAGAGATTTTATCCTGCCTGGACTCAAATAACGACCAATCAGTGGGTGCTGGAGGTCATCCGGGACGGTTATGCCTTGGAGCTTCAGCGGCCGGTGACCGAGTCGTTCGTACAATCCCCCTGCAAAGCTCCGACCAAGTTTACAGTGGTTCAAGAGATGCTAGATCGGTTGCTCGACCTTGAGGCGGTGGTGCCGGTTCTGCCAGACCAATGCGGCTGCGGTCAGTACTCCATCTATTTCGTTGTGCCAAAGAAGGAAGGCAGTTATCGGCCTATTCTGGATCTCAAGAAAGTGAATCGCTGTCTAAAGGTGTCTCATTTTCGAATGGAGACGTTACGATCGGTCATATTAGCAGTGCACCAGGGCGAGTTTCTTACGTCCCTCGATATGTCGGAGGCTTATCTGCACATTCCCATTCATCAAGAACATCAAAGGTATTTGCAGTTCGTGGTGCCGATGTGTCACTTTCAGTTCCAGGCGTTACCTTTTGGTTTGGCGACAGCGCCAAGGACTTTCACCAAGGTGATGGTGGTAGTGGCGGCAGCGTTAAGAAAAGAGGGGATTCTAGTTCATCCTTATCTGGACGATTGGTTGATTCAGGCCAAATCCAAGGCGGAGAGCGTGGCAGCCATGGCCAGAGTGGTGGCGTTCTTGGAACAGCTCGGTTGGGTGGTCAATATGGCCAAAAGCAGGTTGATCCCTGCGCAGGAGCTCGAGTACTTAGGAGCGCGATTCGATACAAAGGTTGGCAAAGTGTTTCTGCCGCTAAAAAGGGTGCAAGGGCTGCAGGGGTTGATCCGCAAATTTCTTCGCAGACTGCGTCCCATGGCCTGGCACTACCTGCAGGTGCTGGGTGCCATGGTGGTGACTCTCGAGGTGGTGCCATGGGCGAGAGTGCACATGAGACCGTTACAAAGCGCCTTATTAAGACGTTGGTCGCATCAGAGCGACAGTCTGTCTCAGGTATTACCCTTTCTGCGGGAGACGCATCGAGCCCTCCTGTGGTGGTTACGGTCGGAGAGTCTCGAGGAGGGCATGCCGTTGGAGGCACCGGATTGGATTCCCTTGACAACGGATGCCAGCCTGGCCGGTTGGGGAGCACATGTCCAAGGACAGTACGCAAAAGGTTGTTGGTCGCAGCAAGAAAAGGTTTGCTCAATCAACAGGTTTGAGTTGCAAGTGGTGGTTCTGGCGCTGAGTGCTTTCCAGGAGGGCCTTCATGGAAAGGCTGTGCGGGTGTTTTCCGACAATGCGACGACGGTGGCGTATATCAATCGACAGGGCGGCACCAGCAGTGTGGCGTTGGAAGCCGAAGCCGACCAGTTGTTCAAGTGGGCAGAGGAGCATCTACTAGCGTTGTTGGCAGCACATGTCGCAGGAGTGGAAAATGTGGAGGCAGATTACTTGAGTCGGGTGAGAGTGGACCCGGGGGAGTGGGTCCTTCATCCACAGGTGTTTGAAATGGTGGTGCGACGCTGGGGCCGGCCGGTCATGGATCTCATGGCGACCTTTCAGTCCGCGAAGGCCAGTCATTTCTTCAGTAGAAGAAGGGAAAGGATGTCGGAAGGTCTCGATGCATTGATTCAGCCTTGACCGGAGGACCTGTTACTCTACGTGTTTCCGCCTTGGGTGTTAATAGATCGGGCGCTACAGCAAGTGGAACTTCACAGAGGGCGAGTGATGTTAATCACGCTGGATTGGCCAAGAAGACCGTGGTATGTGGATCTCATCAGGCTTCTGGAGGACAAGCCATGGAAACTGCCGGTTCGGGGGGATCTCTTAACTCAGGGACCCCTGTGGATGCCTCAGGTGGATCGGTTCTCGCTTACGGCTTGGCTATTGAAAGGGTGAGGCTAACAGCGAGAGGTTACTCGGAGGCAGTGGTGGCCACTTTGTTGAAAGCTCGTAGACGTTCTACTTCTCTGGCATATGTTCGTGTTTGGCGTGTGTTCAAGGCTTGGTATGTAGGTAAAGGTGTTTCGGCCTTACAGGCTTCCATTCCTCAAGTTTTGGCATTTTTGCAAGATGGTTACGAAAAGGGGTTAGCAGCTGCTTCTTTGAAGGTGCAGTTGGCAGCCCTCTCCTGTTACAGAGGTAAGATAAGAGGTGAGTGTCTGGGAGGTCATCCGGATGTTAAGTGTTTTTTGAGGGCTGTAACGCTGTTGCGACCGCCTTGTAGGCCAGTGGTTCCATCTTGGGACTTGCATTTGGTGCTAGAAGCTTTGGTGCGAGCGCCTTTTGAGCCGTTGGCGAGAGCGTCGTTGAAGGATCTCACCTTGAAGGTTGTGTTTCTAGTAGCTATTTCCTCGGCCAGGAGAATTTCGGAATTGAAAGCCTTGTCCTGTAGAGAGCTGTTTTTGTTTTTTTCTGATTCCAAGGTGGTGTTATGGACGGTTCCGTCCTTTTTGCCCAAGGTTGTCTCACCGTTTCATGTGAATCAGGTGGTGTCACTGCCGGTTTTTGATGAGGGTGGTGCGAGTTCTACTCCGAGGCAGTTACATAGATTGGACGTTCGGAGAGCTCTAAAGCGATATCTGAAGTCTACTGCTTCCTTCCGTAATTTGGATAGGTTGATTGTGCTGTTTGGGGGTCCCAAGAAGGGGCAAGCAGCATCGAAGGCATCCATTGCCTGATGGATTAAGGAGGCAATCACGTCCGCGTATATTTTAAAGGGTAGGGCAGTTCCGAAGGGATTGCGGGCTCATTCGACTAGGGCACAGGCTACGTCTTCGGCGGAATGCAATCTGGTTCCGCCAGTGGAAATTTGGTCGTCTCTACATTCCTTTGTCAAACATTACTGTTTGGATGTGCAGGCGGAAAGGGATGCCTGTTTTGGAGCGGCGGTGCTTCAGGCTGGTCTGGCAGGTCTCTCCCGGTGATTTTTTTGCACTGCTCTGGTACATCCCCAAAGGTTCAGGACTAGCCTGGAGGGATGCTGAGGAAGGTGAAATTAGACTTACCTGCTAATTGTTGTTCCTTAAGGAACTCCAGGCTAGTCCTGTATCCCTCCCGGAGCTTTGCGTGGACTGTGGCCTGAAGCGCCCCCGATGTGACAGGTAGGTGATTTCTGTCTGGGGTGAATGGGTATGGTCCATTTGGGGGGGGGGGACGTCCTTCCTAGTGGAGTTATGGAGAGGCTTTATGTCTTTCATTGCAGAAAATAGGAATCTCAGCATGTTGAGCGTATCCTTTCTTGGTTACTCGAACATTTTCAAGTTGGGTTCTGCCCACTTAGTATGTTTATGGTTAGGTTATAGGAAAGTTTTGAGTACGGTTTCTACTTAATTGTTGCTCTGGTGAGTTTGCTTTGTCAATAGGTTACTGGCATCAGGGGGTGGATCCTGGCTACTTATATTGGTGTCATCAAAGAGGTGTGACGTTTCTCAGTCTGCAAGCTGCTGGAGGAGGAGCAAGACCCCAAAGGTTCAGGACTAGCCTGGAGTTCCTTAAGGAACAACAATTAGCAGGTAAGTCTAATTTCACCGTGGTCTTCATTATAAAGCAGATAGGACATACTTAAGGATCTTAATATGTACACCTTAGAGGAAAGACGGGATAGAGGTGATATAACTGAGAAATTTAAATACCTCCATGGCATAAATGCACAGGAGGAGAGCCTCTTTCAATTGAAAGCAAGCTCGTCTACAAGGGGATATGGGATGAGGGTGATTCAGGAGTGATATGCGGAAATATTTATTTATGGAAAGAGTGGTGGATCCGTAGAATAGTCTCCCAGTGAAGGTGATAGAGATGAGGACAGTATCTGAATTCAAAGTAGCATGGGACAAATACAGAGAATCTCTAAAGGAAAAATGTGAACTGTTATAGTGGTTGATATAGATGGGCAGACTAGATAGGCCATGTGGTCTTTTTCTGTCATTATGTTTCTATGATTCTATCTGTGGCACATTCCTCCTGCAGCAATTGTACATGCACCATTCAGAGGTCAGTGTCTCACTGTTGCAGTCAGGTAAACAAACACATGTTGTCTCAGTAAATATAAGGCAGGTTGCTGTTTTGGAGAAATACATGATATACTGTTGAATGCTGTGGTCAGTTATCAGTAGAAAGTGTTCAGATGGTGTATATTTTGTGCAGATATGCAGGAGATGTACATGCATGCATGTGCATGGAGCTGAGAGACTCCCAGATTGCACTCTGTGACTGCAGTTTAGGTCAAGAGCAAACTGCATGCAGATACATTGCATACTCTTTCCTGTATCATCAACTAAGTGACTCAATTGAATAGTTATAGAGGCCAGCTCTCATGAGCCTAGCTCCCAAAAGGCTGCAGCTGCTCCAAGGGGGCTGACAGTGTTGCCGTGGAAATAGCTATTATGTGTCCTGAGGCCTGGAGGCTCAGTCAGAGGTGAGAGTTGCTGCACACACACATGTGATGGAGTTCTCCCTGATGAGACCATGTCCCCCCCAGCTCACTGCAATAAAACCATATGGGAGCTGTACACCAGTATCATGTTGTGAGGTAAGTGGAGAGGCATGCTGTGGGGATGGGGTTTGACGATGGTGTAACTGAGACAATGTTTGAGGCTCACAACTTTAGGGATAACATGTATACTGCCACACCTAGTCAGCCAGTGACTTCAACAGGTTGCAACTAATTACTGAAAATTAACCTTCTGCCCCCAAATGGTGGCTCAAACAGTATATGGAGTTGCAGATTAGCTGACAGTGTAGTGTGTTGTATGCAGAGCCAGAACACCTCAGTATCACATGCATGCACAGTACATTGTTGTGTCTCACAGTCTTCTGGACACACAGACATGATCCCACTGTCCAAAAGAGATGTAAGTTGGCATTGTTACTTGCCTCTTAGGCCTCTTTGATGTGTTCTCCAGGGATCCCATGCCTTCTTTGATGCTTGGACATTGCCAACACCTGCTCTGTGTGTATACGCTATTAGTGAGCAAGGTTGGACAAACGGTGTTGCTGCAGTTTCTCACTGTCTGAGCACCTGGTGAGTCTGAGGACAGTGGAGGCATGTGCTCTTGAGGAAAGGGGAAGCCATTGAGATCCATTGTTTACTCTTATCTTTGGACTATAGCATGTGTGCACTCTTAGCATGCTCTGCCATACAGCTGGTGTTTGTGCAGCTTCTCAATGTCCAAGTGGCTGCAGAGTATGAGGACTCTGCAGAGCCTTGTGACAGGAGCTGCTGGATGACATGAGCAGGGCTGCATATGCAGATACAGCTGTGGAAATGTAGAATAAAGTAAACACACATGGAAATATATATCTCAATAGGCTGGTCTTGAACCTGTGACCCTTCTCTATCACACAGTGGTCATGGATTTTGAGCTACAAAGCAGACCTGTGTAAATATGGGTCCATCACTCTATGGGGTATGTTTACTAAACTGTGCTAATGTTATCGGCGCTAGGTGCAGCATTAAAGTGAGGAATGCCATATAAGGAAGTGGACCTTCCGGCGTCAAGGTAACAATGGCTTTTTATCATGTGATAGAGGGCGCCTTGGCTCATTATCGCGCGGTAACCTTAATTTTGTGCCAGCACTGTGATAAAAGCTATAGAGGTGTAACACACTGGTTAATACAATGACTGCTGAGCCAGAGGTCATGGATTTGATCCCTCAGAGGTCTCATCTAATACAGCTGTCTGAGGCAATCCCTTTTCCTGCCTGTAACAGTAAGACACATCTCTACAATCTGTGTTGCCAGCAAAAACATCCTCACCTCAGTGCAGTAACCTAAGGTGCCTCATAAGGCACCCTATAAGGTGCCCCATAGGGCACATTATAAAGTGCCCTGTCCACCACTGAGGTGAGGGTGTTTCTGCTGGCAGCACAGATTGTAGAGATGTGTCTGACTGTTATAGGCAGGAAAATGGATTGCCTTGGACAGCCATATTAGATGAGACCTCTGAGGGATCAAACCCATGACCTTTGGCTTAGCAGGTATTGTATTAGCCAGTGGACTACACCTCTATAGCATACAGCACAGCACTGGCTGGCTACAGAAAGACTGCAGGTCACTGCATGAAATGTCTGCTGTGGTTATCAGGATAGGGTAAACCCATCAGTTTCCATGATGCAATGCACATGCAGAACAGCAGTCTACATCCGATCACAGGATGGGGTATGCACCTCTACAGCACCTCAGTCTGGTAGGGGGAACTGACCGTGTGTGTTACTGGCACAGAGTAGCTACAGACTGTGACATTGTGTGATTTCTGTGCTCACCCTGAGGGTGAGGTGGGACGCCCAGCACCAGGTCCGCAGCACCTGGCTTGCCTGAGATAGGCTGTGCTGCAGGTCCCTGTTAGTGCCAGTGCCAGTGTGTGACAGGTAGTCCTTGCAGACACACCTAGAATGCACCTGTGTCCATCTGTATTCCCCAGTCATGTCTAGCTCTTGTGGACTATGACACACCCAGAATAATGCATGTCCTGTGTGGTTGCCATGGTCACTTGTTATAAGAATCTGGACCCACATGCGGATTATGTAGCACCACCCAACCTGCCTTCTCTGGGTGAGGGTGGGGGACAGGGTCTGCCACCAACAGAACCACACTCTACATCTTTGCAATGGAGGCAGTAGAAGGGACCATCAACCCCATTCCTGCTGGGGAAAGGGTGCACTCCAGGGCAGTCAATGCAGATCTGTACCTATCACATAGGGCACTGGTAGACAGGCAGTAGGCCTGGAAAAGCCCAGCTTCCCCCACCTCCACCACCACCCCCTGACATTCACCAGCAGAGGGCACAGTCAGTCTGCACCCTGCACCCTGCAAGGTGCTCCAACCATACACATGCTAACTGCAGACAGTCTGCTAACCAGTACATAGTGCATGTTCCTAGAGGAACTATGTGCACCCAGAAGTGGGATGTGAGCACAAACACCAAGCAGGTATGTCAGTGATTGGGTCCCAAAAAAGGAAACTCACAGATATCATTTGAGAAAAATACTGTATAGCACTTTGTGGGCACCTAAACATGCCATGGTCACTGCTCAGTCAGGGTGAGAGTGACCTCCCAGCATGACATGCTGTGGCCACCCTGTCCATGCAGGTGGTGGTCAGGCACTACAATGTCCCAGACATTGCCCTATGCCCTGTGCAGATGCATCCTGCCCAGACTGCCCTTTCCGGGCCATAACCACAATACCTTGCTTCTCATTATGCACATTGCCAGGCTAACGCTGGAAATAGTGTGAGCATTGTAGGCTCAGTAAGGTGTAGACAGCCACAAAACACTGGATAGACATACACACACTCCCACACCTATTTCAGCATTGTGCAAAGATAGAGGTGATGGGCAGCCCTGCCCGCCACACCAGTCCTGAGCACAGTGCGGGCATTGCTAAGGTATTCAATACTGTTAGGGTCACTCTCCGGGGTGGTAAACACTGTCAGAAAAAAAGGAAACACACTCCACATATATCAGAAAGGTTGCTATGATGCATCTCTTTCAACAAATTGTGTTTAATTTAGGAGTTGTTATCTGACATTAATCATAGCAACTTTTTGATATATGTGACACGTGTTTCCATGTTTATGACGGTGCTAAGGTATGCAGGTGCTAATAGTGGTAACTGCTGCTCTGCGCCAGGCCCAACAGCCTGACTCTCCATGAGGCTTTGGATACTGGAGCCTGTAGGTGTGGGTGTTTGTGCCCCTGTTGGCTGATGTTCTAGGGAGTGCACATGTTTATGTTGTATGTGCTCTGTAGGGTAAAATATAGGGACATGATCTGCAGGAGCCACAGCTGGGACTCGAACCTAAAACCCTCTGCCCCTGAACACACTGGCTGTGTGTACTGCACCAAACTAGTGCCACAGAGGCAGGTCATTCCCTGGGAATACCATGACTGTTCTTCAGACAGACCTTGTCTGTTGCACTGCATGCCACCCACCTAAACAGGGCTTTGCCTTGGTCTGCTGTGGGCAGATGCCACTGCCCCCTCCCCCACCATGCTGACATGCCCTTATGCTGGTGGTGCTGGTGGTGCGCAGTCCCAGGCCATCCAGTGTGCCAGTAGGCGGCTGCCTATGGTGTGGGGTCTGGGGTAGGGGTGCCTACATAGAATCCATGCTTCCCCCCAGCACCGCCTGCCCATGTTATCTGCCATTTGGGATACCTGATGGATACTGTCCCCTGGATGGGACACTGTGGCACACACACTCATGGGCATGTTTGACGTTGGTCAGTTGCTGCCTTGCTTATTTTCTGTTTCTGTGTTCCTATGTGCCACCTAGGCATCTGCCTAGTCTACCCTGTGCCCCAGCTGCCCCACTGCATGTCCCGCCTAAAGCCCTCCCCCCCATATCCCATTTGCAGCATCACTATAGTGGCCTATCATACTTTGGCACTATGCTGTTGCTGCACATGTAGCACTACTATCACTTTTCTTGGTCTCCCTGCCTTTGCTGTACATTGCTGACTGGTTTCTCTCTCCTGCAATTGTGCCTCTAACGCCAGTTTTTCACTCGCAGTAATTTTCGGCCCTTCATTTCACAGCGTTAGTGTAGCAGGAGCCTCTCCCTGCCCACTCCCTGCCCACTGACCCCTTCTCTCCGCCCTCTCTCCACCCTCTGCGGGACTTAACGCCACCGGGGACATTATCGCGCAATACATAATGTTATTGCACGTTAATGTTACTTATCGCGCGATAGGGTTACTTATCGCGCAATAACATAGCTGCTGCGACGTTATCGCAGTTTAGTAAACATACCCCTATGTGTATATATGTGGTCATTGTCCGATGCCTGATGGCATGAGCTGGGGTATGCCTAGTGTCATGGGGTAGACAGCATAAAAGGTGAAATACTAAAGGCTAGTGCAGAGAATGAGCCTATTGGCCAAGAGATAGAGAGCACTAAGCCTGAAACACTAAGAAACAATACACAGGAAAAGCTTACCTGTCAGAAGCCAGATAGCACTAAGCCTGAAACACTAAGAAACAATACACAGGAGAAGCTCACTTGTCAGAAGCCAGATAGCATTGAACCTGAGATAGTAAAGGACAGTGTGGGGGAAGGGCTTACCTGGCAAGAGTTACAAAACACAGACCATGAAACATTAGGAAATAAAATAGTAGAAGAGCTTACCTGGCAGCCTCGGGGGCAGTTGCTGCAGGCCCGGAGCAGTGAGGCAGGAAAGGGGAAAGCAAACATTCCACAGAGTCTGTGTGACGTAGTGAGAATTGGAAATGCCAATCAGGCCCACCTGAACTCAGAGTCACGTTCCACGTTGAGTGAGTTGGGAGATAAAAGCAGCTGTGAAATCTCACACAGGCAGACTGAAGCCGAGCTTGGAGGTGAAGCATTGCATGCTGAGCTGGTAGCTGGAGCGTTGGAGGCTGAGCTGATAGCTGGAGCATGGGAGCCTAAGCAAGAGTTTGCAACTGAGACAGAGAATGGGAAGCAGCAGGAGGAACACTGGCAGAGTAAGCTGGAGCCTGAGTTAGAGGTGAGACCAGAGCTTAAGTGCCAGGTGGAGAGCAGAGCTCAAGGGACCTCTGATTGCTGTCCCAGGCAAGCTGGGAGAAAAGCTGAGAGTGAAAATCCCAAGCAATTGCCACAAGATACGGTACGTGAGGGCAGGGCCGGATTTACCTTGAGTGAGGCCCTACGCCAACAAAAATTGTGGGCCCCCAGCAGGGGCGGCCCAAGGGGGGTGCGGACCTCATTTGCATAAGGGGCCTCATTTGCATAAATATTTGCATAATGTTACCATATACTAACTTTTAGTAAACGTGCCTCTTAATGAGTGTATGGATAAAGAAAGACTAAAAGATTTCTACATTACTATAATCCAGTGCCAACTGCCAGACACATTAGGAACTACTACAAACACTGCCCATAGTAAACCCGCCGTATCCTAACAGCACTACCAAGACTCACAAAGCACCATACTCTACCAATCAAAAGGCAACACTGCAAATATTAAACCAATACATTTCAGAGAACAACAATACATGACCTACTGGGGAAAGAGAACAAGTGGCAATGTCAAATAGGAATTATATAAACAGAACACCTCAGCTCAGTTACACATGCAGAACATAGACCATCACCAAACAAGTAATCACAATTTAGAAATAGGAAGACAATAATTAAACTGGGAATCCCAAAAGCCAAACTTGGAATATACAACACTGTAGAAATAAAACTATACATTAATTTGCTCTTGTACTAAACAAAGCGCAGATGTTAATGATGCACATTTACCAGAGCTGACATATTCCAATTAATAAATTCAAAATAAAGAGATATTTTTCTACCTTTTGTGCATTTTTTTCAGCTGCAATTGCTCCAGCCACTTTCTTCTGGTTTCTTCGTGTCTTCTGCTAACTCTCCATCGTCTGCTGTCCATTTGTCCTTTCTTCTCTCTTCTAGATTTTTTTCCATTCTCTCTCTACATCTGCTTTAACATACTAATCTTTCTCCTTTTGCTCTTTCCTCATTCCTATTTCATCCACTCAAATTTTACCCCTCCATCCTCAATCCCCACTTACTCTCCCAATACCCGGCCAATTGTAGATTTTTTATCCCTCCCACACAAAATATTTTTCCCTTCTCCATTTTACTCTTCCAGCCCCATCCCATTCTAATCCTCCCCCAACATCAGCTCCCTTCTAGTTCCAGCCTCACCCAGCATCCATTCCCTTCTAGTCCCTGCATCAGCCCATTTCCAGTCCTAGCCATCCATCAGCCCATTTCCAGTCCTAGCAACCGCCCAACCCAATACCAGTCCTAGCCCCCCCTCACCCCACTTACAGTCCTTAACCCCCCGTCCCCCCCTGTTCAGTCCTTAACCCCCATCACCCCATTTTCAGTTTAAGCCCCCCCTATAACCCATTACCAGTCCTAACCCCCCATCAGCCCACTTCCAGTCCTAACCCCATCAACCCATTTCCAGTCAGCCCCCCATAGCCCATTGCCAGTCCTACCCCCCCCATCAGCCCACAGCCCATTACCAGTCCTAACCCCATCATCCCACCTCCAGTTTTAACCCCCCAGCCCATTTCCAGTCCTAGCCCCCCATAGCCCATTACCAGACAACCCCCATCAGCCCACAGCCCATTACCAGTCTTAACCCCCCCAAAGCCCATTTCCAGTTCTAACCCCCCCCAACAGCCCATTACCAGTCCTAACCCCATCAGCCCACCTCCAGTCTTAACCCCCCAGCCCATTTCCAGTCCTAGCCCCCCCCCATAGCCCATTACCAGACAGCCCCCATCAGCCCACAGCCCATTCCCAGTGTTAACCGCCCGAAAATCCGATTGCCAGTTCTAAGCACCCCCAACAGCCCACAGTCCATTACCAGTCCTAACCCCATCAGCCCACCTCTAGCCTTAACCCCCCCTGCCCTGCCAAGCCCAGCCCTTTTCCAGCCCCTGCCACCCAAAAGCCCATTACCAGCCCTACCCCCCCCCAGTCCATTTCCAGCCCCAGCCCCCCCACTCCCCCATTACCTGTCCTACCCCCCCCATCGCCCATTACCAGTCCTACCCCCCCCCCCCCCCGGCCTAAAGTAAAATTTAATTTTTAAAAAAAACCTGGTGGCTGCCGCCGCGGGGCCCCCTCTGCTGCCGCGGGGGCCCCCGTCTACAAGCTGAAGCGGTCCGGTCCGGTCGGGTCGCTCTCCCTCCCTCGCTGCAGGCTGCAGGCTGCGAGAGACGCGAAGGGAGAGCGTCTCCTCGCGTCTGTGTTAAGCCCGCAGGGGCTGATGGGAAATCCCATCAGCCCCTGCGGGCTTAACACAGACGCGAGGAGACGCTCTATCTTCGCGTCTCTCGCAGCCTGCAGCGAGGGAGGGAGGGAGAGAGACCCGACCGGACCCGACCGGACCCGACCCGACCCGACCGGACCGCTTCAGCTTGTAGACGGGGCCCCCGCGGCAGCAGAGGGGGCCCCGCGGCGGCAGCCACCAGGTTTTTTTTTTTAATTGAGTTTAAAAAAAAAAAACTGGTTCTTTTTTTGTGGGCCCCTGCCGGCTGTGGGCCCTACGCCATGGCGTACATGGCGTATACGTAAATCCAGCCCTGCGTGAGGGAATCACTGCTGGTGGAAGGCAGGCTGACCAATCCAAGAGACTTAAGCAAAGCTGCAGCCAGGTCTCCCCAGCCAGAGAGGTCCTCATAACAAAGCAAACTGCTCAGCTAACAGGAAGCAGAGATCCCGTACAAAGGAGCACCCAGGGAAGAGGGAGTGAGAGGCCATCAGCCAGGCCTCACAGCTTTCCCTCACAGAGAAGTACAGGGCAGAGAGAAAGCCTTGGTTGGAGGCAGACGGATTGGAACTTATCTTTGGCAGAATAGAAGATAATTACTCTACTTATGCCAAGGGGAGGAAAAGGAATCCCAGGGCTAAAGGCCATGCAGACAACCAACAAAGGGTCTCTCTTATAGCCAAGTCAGGGGAAGGAATCCCCAGAACAGCTCCTAATACCAGGGACTCTCAAAGGCAGCTCTCAAGGGTAATTACTGAGGTTTACCCAAGGCAAGATACAGAGTACAGTTTCATAAAGACTCCCAGTCCTTACACAGGAATAAGTTATAGCCCCAGGCATGGGGAGAACTGTAGCACAGAGAATATTCCTGTAACAACAAAAGGTGAGGAAGAGGTGCCTGATGATTGGGAGAGTCTTTATTGAAGTCCAGCAAGAAGTAGTATTTTGTGCACAGTGAAAATACTAAACTGTATTGCTGAAGGATATTGTGCACAGTGAAATACTGGACTGTATTGCTGCGAATATTGTGCACAGGGAAATTCTGGACTATATCACTGAGAGATATTGTGCACCGTGTAAATACTGGACTGTATTGCTGAGAGAAAGCAGTATTATCATTTCTGGTTTAAAACCCTTTTTACCTGGTGAATTCAACCGTTCATTTATGTTGTCCCTTATGCTGTAACATCCTAAAGGGAAGGGGAATAAAACCCATCTTTTCATTTGGACCACAACTACAGAGTCCTTATTTCTTCCACAACACAATGCTACCCGGCTCTAGGCAGCCGCCTAGGACCGGCAAGTAGTCACACTAGGTCTGTGTAGCTCTCTGCAGGCTCTGTGCCTTACTTGTCTGACAAGGTATGCTAGGCAGATGATGGAGAGGGATTTCTTCTTAGATCTGTATGTAGAACTACATTGATATGTTGCTGGTTCTACTGACATTCATGTCTTACAAAGGGGATCTGTCAGGGTAGAAGGGCAGGGCATGATACAAAAACACACACATTCTAGACCAGGGCTGACCTAGCAGAGTGACCAAAGAAACCATATCCTGGGGTGTAATTATGGGCCAGTCCAGGAGTTGGCAGAACACACTGAGTGTTTTTGGTCATGCTTTTGCAAATGAGAGGACAGTGTGGGTATTTTTCCTGTGACATGGGCTGTTAGCATACTGCCTATTTTTGCCATCTGATTGGCATAGTTTACCCCCCATATGCACATTTTCAGTAAACATGAGATTACTTACCCAGCCAGCATCCTGATCCAACCCTCTCCTGTGAAACTGCTGTGACACTGCTGATCACTGCAGGATGTATGGGTCATGATGGACACAGCCAACCTTGTCACCACTTTGGGAATGATGATGTAGCCATGACACCCACATGTACATTCAGGGCTTGAAGGTGACTGTAGTTGGAAGACCGCACTTCCCATTCTCTGGGTGTGATATGTGCCACATGGTTGTAGTGTATAGGAACCATCAATTGCGGTCACTGCACATTCTCTCACACTGCAGATTAAGGATCATGCACTGTTGCCTCTCATTGGAAAATGCAGCTGCCAGGGCCGGATTTATGTATACGCCATGTACGCCATGGCGTAGGGCCCACAGCCGGCAGGGGCCCACAAAAAAAGAACCAGTTATTTTTTTTTAAACTCAATTAAAAAAAAAAACCTGGTGGCTGCCGCCGCGGGGCCCCCTCTGCTGCCGCGGGGGCCCCGTCTACAAGCTGAAGCGGTCCGGTCCGGTCGGGTCGGGTCGTGTCGGGTCGGGTCGTGTCGGGTCGGGTCGGGTCGGGTCTCTCCCTCCCTCCCTCCCTCCCTCGCTGCAGGCTGCGAGAGACGCGAAGATAGAGCGTCTCCTCGCGTCTGTGTTAAGCCCGCAGGGGCTGATGGGATTTCCCATCAGCCCCTGCGGGCTTAACACAGACGCGAGGAGACGCTCTCCCTTCGGGTCTCTCGCAGCCTGCAGCCTGCAGCGAGGGAGGGAGGGAGAGAGACCCGACCCGACCCGACGGCTTCAGCTTGTAGACGGGGCCCCCGCGGCAGCAGAGGGGGCCCCGCGGCGGCAGCCACCAGGTTTTTTTTTTTAATTAAATTTTACTTTAGGCCGGGGGGGGGTAGGACTGGTAATGGGCTATGGGGGGGGGCTGGGGCTGGAAATGGACTGGGGGGGGTAGGGCTGGTAATGGGCTATTGGGGGGCTGGGGCTGGAAATGGGCTGGGCTGGGCTGGGGGGGGTTAAGGCTAGAGGTGGGCTGATGGGGTTAGGACTGGTAATGGACTGTGGGCTGTTGGGGGGGCTTAGAACTGGCAATGGGCTTTGGGGGGGGTTAAGACTGGTAATGGGCTGTGGGCTGATGGGGGCTGTCTGGTAATGGGCTATGGGGGGGGGGCTAGGACTGGAAATGGGCTGGGGGGTTAAGACTGGAGGTGGGCTGATGGGGTTAGGACTGGTAATGGACTGTGGGCTGTTGGGGGGGCTTAGAACTGGCAATGGGCTTTGGGGGGGGTTAAGACTGGTAATGGGCTGTGGGCTGATGGGGGCTGTCTGGTAATGGGCTATGGGGGGGGGCTAGGACTGGAAATGGGCTGGGGGGTTAAGACGAGGTGGGCTGATGGGGTTAGGACTGGTAATGGGCTGTTGGGGGGGGTTAGAACTGGTAATGGGCTTTGGGGGGTTAAGACTGGTAATGGGCTGTGGGCTGATGGGGGTTGTCTGGTAATGGGCTATGGGGGGCTAGGACTGGAAATGGGCTGGGGGGTTA
Source organism: Ichthyophis bannanicus (assembly GCA_033557465.1). Lineage (NCBI taxonomy): Eukaryota > Metazoa > Chordata > Amphibia > Gymnophiona > Ichthyophiidae > Ichthyophis > Ichthyophis bannanicus. The sequence goes on from CM066035.1 coordinate 736,084,298, forward strand.
AAACTGGAGGTGGGATGATGGGGTTAGGACTGGTAATGGGCTGTGGGCTGATGGGGGGGTAGGACTGGCAATGGGCTATGGGGGGCTGACTGGAAATGGGTTGATGGGGTTAGGACTGGAAGTGGGCTGATGGGGGGTTAGGACTGAAAATGGGGTGATGGGGGGTTAAGGACTGAAAATAGGGTGATGGGGGGTTAAGGACTGTAAGTGGGGTGATGGGGGGGCTAGGACTGGTATTGGGTTGGGGGTTGCTAGGACTGGAAATGGGCTGATGGATGGCTAGGACTGGAAATGGGCTGATGCAGGGACTAGAAGGGAATGGATGCTGGGTGAGGCTGGAACTAGAAGGGAGCTGATGTTGGGGGAGGATTAGAATGGGATGGGGCTGGAAGAGTAAAATGGAGAAGGGAAAAATATTTTGTGTGGGAGGGATAAAAAATCTACAATTGGCCGGGTATTGGGAGAGTAAGTGGGGATTGAGGATGGAGGGGTAAAATTTGAGTGGATGAAATAGGAATGAGGAAAGAGCAAAAGGAGAAAGATTAGTATGTTAAAGCAGATGTAGAGAGAGAATGGAAAAAAATCTAGAAGAGAGAAGAAAGGACAAATGGACAGCAGAAGATGGAGAGTTAGCAGAAGACACGAAGAAACCAGAAGAAAGTGGCTGGAGCAATTGCAGCTGAAAAAAATGCACAAAAGGTAGAAAAATATCTCTTTATTTTGAATTTATTAATTGGAATATGTCAGCTCTGGTAAATGTGCATCATTAACATCTGCGCTTTGTTTAGTACAAGAGCAAATTAATGTATAGTTTTATTTCTACAGTGTTGTACATTCCAAGTTTGGCTTTTGGGATTCCCAGTTTAATTATTGTCTTCCTATTTCTAAATTGTGATTACTTGTTTGGTGATGGTCTATGTTCTGCATGTGTAACTGAGCTGAGGTGTTCTGTTTATATAATTCCTATTTGACATTGCCACTTGTTCTCTTTCCCCAGTAGGTCATGTATTGTTGTTCTCTGAAATGTATTGGTTTAATATTTGCAGTGTTGCCTTTTGATTGGTAGAGTATGGTGCTTTGTGAGTCCTGGTAGTGCTGTTAGGATACGGCGGGTTTACTATGGGCAGTGTTTGTAGTAGTTCCTAATGTGTCTGGCAGTTGGCACTGGATTATAGTAATGTAGAAATCTTTTAGTCTTTCTTTATCCATACACTCATTAAGAGGCACGTTTACTAAAAGTTAGTATATGGTAACATTATGCAAATATTTATGCAAATGAGGCCCCTTATGCAAATGAGGTCCACACCCCCCTTGGGCCGCCCCTGCTGGGGGCCCACAATTTTTGTTGGCGTAGGGCATCACTCAAGGTAAATCCGGCCCTGGCAGCTGCTCATGGGTCGCAGTACTTGATGAGGGCAGCTGGCAAAGTAGGTGCGGCTCATACCACCTACTGCAGTCACTGATGTTTGGAGGCAGCCAGAAGCAAAGATATGTAGCGTTCTGAGGCACTTGACAAGCCCTGGGATGGCATGTGATGGGGCAGTCAGAGGGTGGAGGTGAGGCCTCTGATGCTCATACAGTTTGCTTGTAGCCACCAAGCTAGGCTAATGGAGGGTAGCACTTGGTCCTGGGAATGGCCAGAGAGGGTGGCTCCATCATGTATGATACATTGCCTTCTACTATGGACTTGCCTTCTGCAAGGACACAAGCATGGCAACCCTGTGGACAGCTGACCCTGTACAGTGTCAACCACCAGCTGTGGAGGGGGGCCTGCTGCGCATGCGACCCTGCTGCCTCTGCAGACAGTTCACTGTCTCAATCCCATGGAATGGAGTTGCACCACTGGCATTGCTGTATGCATTGCCATAAGGGCTGCTTGACTACAGGGCTTTTGCTGAGTACACGTGTTCTGGAACACACTGGCTGAGCACTGGGACAAATATTCAGGCCGATGCAGAAAGCTGGAGTTAGATGCGCACTGAATCTACTTTTTATATGCTCAAAAATACATGCCTTTTAACGCTCAATGCAGCAAAAATAGAGTATGCAAATTAAGGATACGGTAACCATGCAAATGCAGATGAGCCACCCATTAAACTGGATGCAAACTGGCAGCATTAAACTGGGAGAGCAAGCCAAACAGATGTGCACAAGAAGTCAGTGCTAGTTTGGCATGCTCTCCCAGAGAAATGGGTACTACATGACTAATTTGCATATCAGCCCCAACAGTAATTTGATAGCATCTGGGGCAATCATGGCATCGGCAAAAGCCCTCGATGCCATCAAAATACTGTTGGAGGCCAGTGCCCCGACAGAAAGAGAATCCCTGGTGACCCAGCAGCCCCGATCCCCACCTCCCAACAGTATTTTGATGGCATCGGGGAAGTTCGCAGCATCAGGATAAGCCCCAATGCCATCAAAATGCTATCAGAGGCCGGTGCCCCAACAGAAAGAGAATCCCTGGTAGCCCGGCAGCCCCAATCCCCCCACCTGACAGTATTTTGATGACACTGGGGACGATCGTGACATAGAGAAAAGCCCTCGATGCCATTAAAATGCTGTCGGAGGCCTGTGCCCCCAATATAAAGTGGGTATCTGGTGGTGCAGTCGCCCCTGTACCCCCCACCACCCACAAAAATAAAATAATATGGCAGTCTATCGGCCCCGGAAACCACCACCCTCCACTAAAATAAATTAACCTGGTGGTCTAACGGCCCTTGAACCCCACTTCCCACCCCAAATTAAAATAAAAGAATCTGGTGGTCTAGCAGCCTCTGAAACCCCCCATTCCCTCTAAAATAACATAACCTGGTGATCTAGTGCCCATCTGAAACCCCCACTCCCTCTAAAATAAAATAATCTGGTAGTCGAGCAGCCGCAAAAAAAAACCCACCCCCTCTAAAATAAAATAACCTGGTGGTCTAGCAGCCCCTGAAACACCCACTTCCCACCCCAAATTAAAATAAAATAAAATAACCTGGTGGTCTGGTGGCCCTTGAAACTCCCCACCCAAATTAAAATAAAATAACCTGGTAGCCTATCAGCCCCTAAATCCACCATTCCACCTGGTACCTTAAAATAAGTGGTGTCTGGCCCTGCACAGTGGATTCTGGTGTTAAGGTTCTGGTAGCTTCCCCTGTAATGCATGCTAATTTCCCCACACATTAAGGGATCACCCGCTGTCTCCATCCATGAACCGCCCAGTTAATGCCCCTTCTCCACCTCTTTCTCCCTTACCCTGTGGTAATGGCATAATGGCCATCAAGCCAGCATTGACTGCTAGCAGTCCCGATAATGCCCGCTCCGTTGCGCCCTTTTACCAGACCTTAGTAGACATACCCCAAAATGTAGCCATAAAAGCTCCATAAAACACTTATTGAATCACTGTCTTCTGTGTACCACACTGAAATGAATATGATCCAGCTGCGGGCTGCCATTTATGAGGCTTTCCCACTGAAACGACCTGACTGACAGCACATGAAAACGAGGCTGCCCAGACTTCAAAAATTAAAAACAAGCAAAAATTAGCTAAAATAATGTAAAAAACATGCCCCAATTTTTAAAAAAGGACTCTTTAAAAAAAAAAAAAAAAAAGGTGAAGCTCATGAACTTCAAAAAACAACATTTCCTAAGGAGGTAACTACCTTTGAAAATGTTTTGCAACTGAAAGGCACGGCATTCCCCTCAAAAGATTAAAAAATACATTTTTTACAAAAAAAATAGTTCAAATTGCCTCTTTTCCATGAGAAAGATACCACTTTCAGTATCTAAAACTAGGCTTTCAAAATTATGTACCAATTGACAACAATGTTCAACAAGGGAGGCCATCTGTATACCCCTTTTGATACAACTTTTATGTTCTGCTGCTTTGTATGGAACATAGCTACATACTGTACAACAAATGGCAACAGCACATGATGACCTATTTGATTCTACTTTCGTTGCAGTTTGAAAAAGATGTCAGTTTACATGTATGTCCTGGGTATGGACAATCAAAATATTTTAGGCCTGATATTCAGCGGCTGCGGCTAGCTGATCTAACATGAGGGCCACTGCTGTTGAACTTTAAACTTTGATATTTAATGCCAGGGATATATCTGGCCCTGGCATTGAAAATCCAGATTACTCAGATTGGCAAGAAGCTAACTGGGCAGCGGCGATATTCAGCCACTGCCCAATTAGCTTCCACGGAGAAAGTAAGGCTAGCCTTTGCTGCGCCTTACTTTTGCCATATAGCCATAACCGAATAGCAGCTCAATATTGCTGCTGCCTGGTTATGTGGCAGGGTGCCACTCCCAGAACACCCCAATGTTAACTATGTAAGCCACTGAATATCCCACTTAACAGCATTTACATGATTTGAAATTCTGCAACCAATGTAAGTGCCTTTGCAAATCAGGCACTCTGTATCATTGCCTTACAAAAGGAGCAGTTACCACAATAGAAATGACCAACATCCAAAACTTATTTACGCTTTGGATACATTGACAAAGGAATCAGAGTGTCTCTAAGATTCTGTCCTCTTGTGTGTACAAACAAAATTTCTTTATTTTTGAAACATTCAAGATTTTGTACAATTGGCCGGTGCTGTTTCATAATTCTTTTGTTTTCTTTTGATATGTAGGTGAACTTGGTTGCACACACAAGCCGTCCATACTAGTTCTTCAGGGCCCAATATTCAAAAGGCATTTACATGGTTTACAGCCCTGTAAACCGTGTAAATGCCTCTAACCAGGATATTCAATGGCACTAATACAATTAGTGCCGCTGAGTATCCCCGATCTTCTTCCTTACACTCCCCGATGTTAACCAATTAGCAATGGGACGTGATGTGGGGATTCCAGTGAGGAGCGGAAGTGACAACAGTTGATAACTGGGCAGCGGAGATATTGCATGCTGCCTGGTTAGTGACCTGCAGTTAAAAGATAGGCAAGGCAAAAGCTTGTCTATCTTTTAGCCACAGCAGCTAACTGAGCAGCATGCAATATCGTGATGCCTGGTTATCTACTGCGTCTGAGAGGCTGTGCAGCAAACCCAGATATTCAACGTCAGGGCCACATATGACCCCAGTATTGAAAATCCAGGGTTAAGGGTTGGCGCACAGGGCTATATGCTGTAGTGGCATATAGCCGGCAGAACTCAATATCGGGCCCTCAGTGTCTGTTTCTACAACAGATCATTTCTATCAGTGCTTCAGGCTCTAAAAGCTGCCTTTCATATGTACCTCCAAGGGTAGCCTCTTCCCTCAAAACTCTTGGTTATTTCACTTGTCTGTCTATCAAACTCCTTCTTAGCAGAACATAACTTCCTTAGTCTAAGAAATTGGCTTACTAGTAGATTGTCTTTGAGACATTCTACATGGCAGCTTTCATAATGTAGTAATTTATTCTTATCTGCAGGTTTTCAATAGATAGTAATAGAAAAAAAACTTTCTTTTCTTTCCTAATCATTATATCTTAAAATGCAATCTCTACTGTATTTACAGTATTTCCATTTTGAATCTAAAATTAACATCACATTGGTTCAGCCATGCATAAAAAATGTTCATATCAGACAAATTGCCTTTCCATAGCATGAAAACATCAATATACCTTTTCCACAATATTACACATGTTCTTTCAAAAAGGTTTCCTCATGAGGGGGCAGAGCCTAACGTCAGGCAAGATGGACATGTGAGAGCTTTGCTCCGGAGGGATAGGTCAAGAATCCTGACTTCTGCTGCTTTTTTTTAGAGTGGATCCTACCTATTTTGGAAGCAGTCAACTCCGGATATGTCTGGCCCCAAACCGACATGTCTGGAGTATCAAGGAACACAAAGCGCCAGTGCAAAGAAAACTAAAACGGAGCCTCTCTCACCTCACAAATGGCGGTCATCCAAGATTGCCCTGAGGCCTTGCAGGAACTTCTCTCTGAGATCCATGTTGTAAAAGACATGGTTAAATCAAATGGAGACTCACTGAGCACAATGCAAGAAGATATCACTGCCTTAAAAAACAGTTTGCAGTCGATTACGGTGAGACTGGAGAATGTGGTTGCAACACACAGGGAGCAGTTCAGGGCTGTTGAGAAGCAAGCAAAACTGATCCATTCATTGCAGAGAGACCTAAAAGATGGCAACAATTATGCTCAGAGAAACAACATTAGGATCCTGGGAGTTCCCGAAGGAGCTGAAGGCACAGATATGATGGCCTTCTTGCAGTCAATGATCCTGGGTGTGCTAAAAGTAAAGTTTGCTATGCCATTTGAGATCAAATGTACCCATCGGGTGCCTACTCAGTCTGTGGTCTTGGGCAAGCGTCCACGCACAATCATGCCAAAAGTTCTGTGATTCCAACAAGTCACGCAAATTATGGAAGCAGCCAGATTGCACTCTTCATTGGAATATCAAGGGCATAAACTCCTCTTCTTTCCGGACTTTGCGAAAGCAACGGTAGACCGGAGGAAATATTTTTTGGCGATGCACCCACGATTGCTGCAGTTGCAGGCCCATTTCGGGCTGCTGCATCCTGCCCGTATGAGAGTCATGCTGCATAACCAAACTAGGACATTCGACGATCCAGGAGAGTTGCACGCTTCCTTGGAAAACAAAGAACTGGTGTTGATGCGGTGAAAACCCTGCTTTACACTCGGCGGTGGACATAAGCTTGCAGAGTACCTCAATCCTCCTTATATGAGTGCCTTGTCTGGATGTAAGGTTGTGAAGGCATGATTTGAATCACATAGAGTTGACATTCATTGTGGCTCTTTTGGGGTAACTCCAGGGTATTGCTCTGGTCACACTGTTCTCTTCTCTTGTTCTTTCCTTTCTTTCTTTTATGTTTCTCATCATCTGTGGCATTTGGGCTAGATCAGAAGGCATCAGGGCATTGAAAGATAGGATGGCTCTCATTTATTTACATTTATCCTTTTGTGATCAGGCAATTGCATTGGTAGGGACCATTCTGCTCTAGTGTTCTAGAGCTCCAGCGTTTGGGGAAATTACTCTAGTTCTGGGTAGGGATTAGTGCAAGGAGTTTCACTTGGCAGAGGAGAAGAAGTGAATTAGTTGGTTATACCCTCCATGCCTGTCTTGTCCTTTTGGGCTCACCCGCTAAGTTTAGAGTTCGGTATAGCCCCCCATGGTTTTGGTGGCCTTTGGTATTTATAATCATGGTTTTTTGGGCAATCTTCTATAAGGGTTATGGTCAAGGTGTGGTATTTTTGCTTGTGTTTTTTCTCTCGGGCTATTAATGCTGCTTCAATTTTGGGTGCTTTAAAGTTGTGGATTAACAATGTAAAATTATATGTTACAACCTGGTATGTTTCTGTAACAATTATACATCATTGTGTGCTATATTGTCTCTATGGGATATGTTTACTAAACTGCGGTAATGTCATTCGCGTTAGGTTCCGTGGTAGAGGTAGAGATGCCCATATAAAGGCGTGGGTGTTGCATCGTTACAGCAAGCTGTAGCAACTAACAAGCGTTACAAGGCGCCTTAGACTAACGAGCGTTACAAGGAACATTACAAAGCGCCTTATAAGGTGCCTAGTAAGGCGCCTTGTATGGTGCCTAGTAAGGTGCCCTATAAGGTGCCCAGTAAGGTGCCCTGTAAGGTGCCTTATAAGGTGCCCAGTAAAATGCCTTATAAGGAGCTTAGTAAAGTGCCTTGTAAGGCGCCTTATAAGGTGCCCTGTAAGGTGCCTTGTAAGGTGCCTTATAAGGTGCCCAGTAAAGTGCCTAGTAAGGTGCCTTGTAAGGTGCCTTATAAGGTGCCCAGTAAGGTGCCTTGTAAGGTGGCTTATAAGGAACCCAGTAAAATGCCTTATAAGGTGCCTAGTAAAGTGCCCTGTAAGGCACCTTATAAGGTTCCTAGTAAGGCGCCTTGTATGGTGCCCAGTAAGGTGCCTTATAAGGTGCCCAGTAAGGTGCCTAGTAAGGTGCCTTATAAGGTGCCCAGTAAAATGCCTGATAAGGTGCCTTATAAGGTGCCTAGTAAAGTGCCTTGTACTCGTATGGTGCCTAGTGAGGTGCCGTGTAAGGTACCTAGTAAGGTGCCGTGTAAGGTGCCTTATAAGGTGCCCAGTAAAATGCCTGATAAGGTGCCTTATAAGGTGCCTAGAAAAGTGCCTTGTATGGTGCCTTATAAGGTGCCATGTAAGGTGCCGTGTAAGGTGCCTAGTAAAGTTCCTTGTATGGTGCCTTATAAGGTGCCATGTAAGATGCCGTGTAAGGTGCTGTGTAAGGTACCTAGTAAGGTGCCGTGTAAGGTGCCTTATAAGGTGCCCAGTAAATTGCCTTATAAGGTGCCTTGTAAGGTGCCTCATAAGGTGCCCAGTAAGGTGCCTTGTAAGGTGCCCTGTAAGGCGTCCTATAAGGTGCCTAGTAAGGTGCCTTATAAGGTGTCCAGTAAGGTGCCCAATAAAGTGCCTTATAAGGTGCCCTATAAGGTGCCTAGTAAAGTGCCTTGTAAGGCGCCCTATAGGGCCTCTTAGGCTAAGCGCCTTATTAGGCACCCCTGGACAAGGCACCCTGGGCTATGGAACCATAGGTTAAGGTGGCCTAACAAGGTTATGGTGCCCTAGGTTAGTGTGCCCTAGGGGCTGCAAGGTGCCTCAGGATGACATGCATGACCTGTGTGGAACAGAGACAGATGTATCCCTAAAACTAGATAGAGCACTCAGGAAAGGCAATGAACAGGTGAGTGAAGGAGGGAGAGCTGGGAGCCACTGGACCTGCCATATCTGCGGGCATCCCATGTGGCTGCCAGTACTGATGACAAACATGGTGGGGGCAGCTGTACCACAGCACAGGGTGTTGGCAATGTAAAGTACTGGAAAGACAGTTGGTGGCAGACAATTGGAATACGTGTCCCCCAGTGGGGGCAGAGGTGGCAGGATAGTTACAATGATGGGTGGACAGAGGAGTGGTGTTGCCATGCAGATCATGCACAGGTGAGGCAAACATGAAGAGGGGCAATGCAGGAAAGGGTAGCAGTGCAGGACATGGGGTGGCAGCCTGCACAGGCAGACCGGACTCTCCTCAGCTGGCAGACGCAAATAGCCGGACCAGAGGACTGACACCCACTGTGGCGAGTCTCTTATGACCATAAGAACATAAGATATGCTATACTGGGTCAGACCAAGGTCCATCAAGCCCAGCATCCTGTTTCCAACAGTGGCCAATCTAGGTCATACGTACCTAGCAGTTTCCCCAAAAGACACAGGTTCCACATTGCTTGTATTGGGTCAAGCATTGATATCCTGGGCTGGCACCACATATCTGCAAAAAGATGAGTGTTAGAGGCATGCAGGGTATCTGAGTTGGGCACGCATGGGGGGGATCAGTAGGGGATCGAACCCATGGACACATTTTTGAGGGTCATTGTATGAACCAGTGGGCTATACCTCTATGGCCTGCTGTACAGAAGTGCCTGGGTACAGAGGGACTGCAGGTCACCACATGGACCATCTGCTCTGTGTGCCAGGTTAGGGTAATCACACCAGCACCCATGATGCATTGCACATGAGGAACAGTGGTCTACATCAGGTAACCAAATGGAGTTTGCACCTCTCTGTTACCACATCCTGGTAATATGGACTGCCATGTGAGATACTGGCACAGAGTAGCTACGGACCATGCCATTTTGCAGGTTCTGTATTCACCCTGAGTGTAAGGATGGCTGCCCAGCAGTAGGTTCACAGTACATGTGGTGTTACATATAGGTCCTGCTGCACATCCCCATCACTGGAAGTGTGTGGCAGGTATCCCAGGCAGTGTGCTAAAGGCATCTCTGTACCCATCTGCGTTACACAGTCACAGGTGTCCCCCTGGGACCAGAGGCCACCAAGATCTGTGTGTACCCAGTGTTAAGGTTTGGTTTCCATAGCTGCCTGTTAGCAGGTCAGAGGAGTGTCCAGTGTATGTCAGTGACTGAACCCCTGAACTGGAAAGGTCACACAGATATCACTGGAGACAGATAGAATAGATGACTATGTGGGAACCTGGACATTCCATGGTCACTGTTACATCAGGGTGAGACTGCCCTCCCAGCACGACATGATTTAGCCACCCTGTCCATGCAGGTGGGATTCAGAAACTAACATGTACCAGACATTGGAATACTCGCTGTGCAGATGCAGCCTGCCCAATTCGCCCTATCTGGCCCATGCCCACACTACCTTGCTCCTCATTATGCACATTCTCAGGCTGATGCTGGTAACAGTTGGACAATGTGGGCTGGGGGGGAGGGGGGGAGGGGGGAGGTTTGCAACCACAAAACTATGGATAGACATACACACACACACTCCTAATGCAGCACTGTGCAATGGTAGGGGTGTTTGGCAACCCCAGCTGCCACACTGCTAACATTTCTGCTGAGCAGGAGATAGCAGAGGTGCTGTGATGTTACCTGCAAATCCATTCTGGAGGCAGCAGCCTGCCTGTACAGCATGATTTGCATGGTGGAGACTGTGTGAGTGGGTGTTTCTACCCCTGTTGACCGCTGCTATGGGGATTGCACGGTTTGATGTTGTATATACTTTGTAGGGTAAAATGTTGGGATGTGTTCTGCAGGTTCCAGCAGCTGGGGCCTGAATCTGTGACCCTCTGCTCTGAATCACACTGGCTGTGTGTACTGCACCACAGTGGGGCCACAGGTGCACAGCCCTCCCTGGGCCATACCTTGATGTCTCCTCAGCCAGACATTTCTTTTTCTTATCCTGCTTGTTTGTTATATCTACGTAGCAGGGCAAAAGTTTGTGATGTGTTCTGCAGGGTCTGTAGCTGGGACCTGAACCTGTGACCCTCTGCTCTGAATCACACTGGCTGTGTGTACTGCACCACAGTGGGGCTATAGCTGCACAGCCCTCCCTGGGCCATACCTTGATGTCTCCTTTGAAAGGCTTTATCTGTTGCACTGCACACCATGTACTGGTACAGGGCATGGCCTGGGTCCACTGCAGACAGGTGCCACTGCCCCCTCCGGCATGAACACCCCCCCCCCCATGCTGTGCTAACATAATCATATGCTGGTGATGCTTCTTGTGCGCCATCAGGCCATCCACTGTTCAGGTAGGCAGGTGCTTATGGTGCGGCATCTAGGGTGGGGAGGCATACATAGACATTCCCACCCCCACCCCCCATCAGCGCCTAACAACATTCTGTACCTTCAACATGGTGGTGGGATGGATGCGGGTGCATCCTGTCTCTGCCCTGGAAACTATTGCCTAATGTGGACAAGTTATTTGTATCTTGTGTTTGGCCTTTGTCAGATGCTGTCTTTCACACTTCCAGTTTCAATGTTCCTATGTGCCACCTTGGCACTCGCCTTGTCCACCCTGTGCCCCAGCTGCCCCCGCTACATGTCCCACCTTCAGACCCCTATGCCCCATTTGCACCATCACCATAGTGGCCTTTCATACTGGGGCACTATGCTGCTGCTGGGAATTGAGCATTACTATCACGTTTCTTGGGCTCACTGGCTATGCTGTACATTGCTGACACTTAAATGGTTTCTCTCTCCTACAAATGTGCATCTAACGGCAGGTTTTCATTCGCATTAGGATTCAGCCCTTCAGTTCAGCGCGTTAGTGTGGAGGGAGCCTCTCTCCGCCCACTCCCCACCCATTGACCCCTTCTCTCCGCCCTCTCTCCACCCTCCGCAGTGTTTACCGCGGCCAGGTACGGTAATGATCGTTATGTAATGTTAACGCGTGTAACGTTACCTACCGCGCATTAACGTTACCTACCATGCGTTAATGTTACCTACCACGCGGTCTGTAATGTTACCGCAGTTTAGTAAACATACCCCTATGTCTTAATTTACGATAGTCTCACTGAATGTTAAGGGCATTAACAATCCCATTAAGAGAAAAAAGATATTTTTATATGGGTGCAAGGAATGTGCTGACATCCTATTTCTGCAAGAAACACATTTGAATGCAAAGGAGTCTTTAAAATTAGAAATGAAACCCTTTACACTTGTGGCTTTCTCAGCTGCTAATCTTAAGAAGCCATTCTAGTAAGGAAATCCTTATCCCCTATTGTGCTGAAAACCAGATCTGATATCGAAATGTGCTGGGCAATGGCTGTTAATAAGATAGGATCTACTGAACTGGCCTTCATCAATATCTATGCCCCCACTGTAGATTGCCATACTTTCTTTAGCTCCATAGTGGCTCTGGAGTAGGAGGTATCCAGATACCCGACTATTATGGGGGGAGACTTCAAACTCAAGCTAGACCCCTTGTTGGACAGGAGTCCTGTGAGAACTAATATGGTCCCGAAAGCACACCCTGTTCTTTTGTCACTAATGCAAGAATTAGGCCTAGTAGATATATGGCGGTTGCAGCATCCTGTTGATAAGCAGTACACTTTTCTCTCTCCCCCCCCCCCCCCCCCGCCATAACTCAGTTTCACGCATAGATTTTTTCCTAGTCTCTAAGGGACTATGTTCCAGAATCAGTGAATCTAATATTCACACTGCTCATATTTCTGTTCATGCCGCAATCTCATTCTCCCTATCAGACTCAATGAACTGCCCATCTCATACGTGATGGCATTTTGACAGAACCCTTCTTAGCAATCAGGAGTTTCGTGAAACCATTCTACTGGCCATAGAGGAGTATTTTCAGTTTAATTCGCCCCAGGACACTTCGGGATGGGCGTGGTGGGAGGGTTTCAAAGCTAACATATGGGCCACCATAACCAGCTTTGCTATACAGCAGGCCAAACAACGTAAAGCAGTACTAGAAGCTTTGGATAAGCAGATCAAAGCAGGGAAACGCATCCTAGGTCGGAAAACTGATCCTAACATTCTGATACGTTTACAACACCTTAGATTTAGATATAAATTGATCCTAACTATTGAAGCTTCACAGAATATTCAGGCGCAGAAAGGGCGGTATTATTTGGAAGGCAATAGGGCAACGGTTACTAGCTAACTCATTGTTGTTGTTAAGTGCCATCGAGTCGGAGTCGACTCATGGCGACCCTCTGGATAGCTATCCTAAATTGTGTTCGGTCTTCAGTCAGGCGGCTCATTGTTGACAGGCTGGTACCCGTAGCTGCTGTTATTGTATCGATCCATCTCATTGCTGGCTTTCCCCTTTTGCGTTGACCTTCTATCTTGCCAAGCATGATGTCTTTCTCTAATGATCTCTCTCTTCGCATGATGTGTCCAAAGTATGAAAGTCGAAGTCTTGTCATCTGAGCTTCTAAAGAAAGCTTATGATTGATCTCCTCTAGTACCGACTGGTTTGTTCTTCGGGAAGTCCATGGTATACACAATATTCGCCGCCAGCACCATAATTCAAAGGCATCAATTTTCTTCTTGTCTGTCTTTTTCACTGTCCAGCTTTCACATCCATATGATGTTATTGAAAATACCATGGCTTGAACAAGTCGAATCTTTGTATGGAGAGAGACATCTCTGCTCTTGAAAATCTTATCTAGGTCTTTCATAGCCATTCTGCCAAGAGCAATGCATCGTTTGATTTCTTGACTGCTTGTTGCTTCTTTATTGATAGTTGATCCAAGTAGGTTAAAGTTGTTCAGAATTTCAATTTCTTCTCCTTCAACGATGAACCTGTTGATTATGCCAGTTGTCATGATCTTTGTCTTCTTTACATTAAGGTGCAGGCCCATTTTGAGACTATGTTCTTTGATTGTGAGAAGCAAATGTTTCAGATCATCTTCACTTTCAGCCAGTAATGTAGTATCATCAGCATAGCGAAGGTTGTTGATGAGTCTTCCACCAATCTTCACACCTCTGTTGTCTTCATACAATCCTGCTTCTCTGATGATTTGTTCTGCATATAAATTAAACAGGTAGGGGGAAAGTATGCAGCCTTGTCTTACACCTTTGCTTATTTTAAACCATTCTGTTTCTCCTTGTTCCGTTCGAACTGTTGCTTCTTGATCAATCTACAGATTGCGCAAGAGAACGATCAGGTGTTCTGGTATACCCATGCTTCTTAATGTGGCCCAGAGTTTCTCATGGTTTACACAGTCAAAAGCCTTGCTATAGTCGATAAAGGACAAATAGATATCCTTTTGGTATTCTTTAGTCTTTTCAAGGATCCATCTCACATCCGCAATGATGTCTCTCATTCCTCACCCTTTCCTGAACCCTGCTTGCACTTCAGGTAGTTCTTGTTCCAGGTATGGTTGTAGTCTCTTTTGAATAATCTTCAGTAGAATCTTGCTGGCATGTGGGATCAGAGCGATTGTTCGATAATTTCCACAGTCAGTTGGATCACCTTTCTTTAGTATTGGTATAAACACAGATCTTTTCCAGTCAGTTGGCCATGATGTTGTCTTCCATATTTCTTGGCAGAGCCTTGTAAGTATGGTAACAGCTACATCAGATTGCTGCAATACTTCTATAGGAATGCTATCAATGCCTGGCGCTTTGTTCTTTGATAAGGCTTTCAATGCTGCTTCAACTTCTTCTGTCATCACCAATGGTTCCCGATCATAAGGTACAGGTTGAAACGGCTGTTGGCCTACTTGATCTTTATCATATCAAAACTCTGTATATTCCTTCCACCGTTTCTTGATCTTCTCAGCATCATTCAACATAGAACCTTGAGCATCTTGTAACATTCCAATTCGAGGCTGGAACTTTTTCTTTAACTCTCGTAGCTTTAGGAAAGCCGATCTTGTTCTTCCTCTAATTGTTTCTGCTTCTATTTCCTTGCAAGTGTCATTGTAGTACTTTTCTTTGTCCTGTCTTGCTGCATGTTGGAAATCTCTGTTGAGTTCTGCGATTACTGCGTTTCTGGGCAATTTTCAGAGTTTCTTCGGTCATCCATTTTGGCCGCTTTTGCTTTTTCACCTTTTATAGAGACTTCTCGCTTTCTTCCAACACAACCTTCTTGATGTCATTCCATAACTCTTCCGGAGCTCTGTCATTTGTATCTAAAGCAGCAAATCGATTTTGCAGGCAGTCTTTAAATTCCAGTGCTATATTCTCAAAGTCATATTTTGCTGCATTCATGAGTGGTTTGCTCTTTTTCAACTTTAGCTTGAGTTTGCATACTAGTAGTTGATGATCTGTACCACAGTCAGCTCCAGGTTTTGTCTTGGTTGATGTTATAGAACTTTTCCATCGTTAACTTCCACAGATGTAGTCAATTTGATTTTTATACAATCCATTGGGTAAAGTCCATGTGTAGTCGCCACTTGTGTTGCTGGAAAAAGGTGTTTGAGATGAATAGATCATTGGTCTTGCAGAATTCTATCAGTCTTTCTCAAGCTTCATTTCTGTTGTCAAGTCCATATTTTCCAACTATTTTGCCTTCTTCTTTGTTGCCAACTTTTGTGCTCCAGTCACCCATGACTATCAGGATATCCTGTTTGCATGTTCTGTCAATTTTAGCTTGTACTTGTTCATAGAACTCTTCAATTTCATTCTCTTCTGCAGCTGTTGTTGGGGCATATACTTGAATTATAGTTGTGTTGATAGGCAATCCTCGTAGACGAATAGAGATTAAGCGTTCGCTGACTGCATTGTATTTCATTACAGTTCTTGCAAGTTTATTATAAATGCAACACCATTTCTTCTTTGTCTTTCATTTCCAGCATAGTAGACCATGTGATCATCTGATGCAAAGTGCCCGATGCCAGTCCATTTCAGTTTGCTGACACCCAACAGATCAAGCTGTACACGTTCCATTTCATTCTTGACCACCTCCAACTTCCCTTGGCTCATGCTTCGTACGTTCCATGTTCCAATGCGTAAGACATCTTTACAGCTTCTGACTCTCATTTCTTGCACAGCTCCATCAGCAGTCAGACATCCTGAGGGCTTTGATCCAACCACATCATAAATGCTGGTTTTACTCTGAAAAGTCTTCAGCTCTTCCCCAGTAGCTAGTTGAGTGCCTTCCGACCTGGGGGTCTCATCTTCCAGCACCATAGCACAATTTGTTTTGTTGTAACTATCCATTGGGTTTTCATGGCAAGATACAGAAGTAGATTGCCGGGCCTTTCTTCCGCACAGTTTAAGTTTGGTGTTGTTGCCATTGTCACAAAAATGTGATCCTCCGCCGTCAACACTATCCCATTCTGCTGCTGCCCAGATGGGTGGTTTGTCTTGGTCTGGCACCTCAGCTGAGACCTGTCCATCTTGGAAGACCCTGCCAGTAGTTAAACTACCGATAGTTTAGCTCTCAGCATCACTGATGCACGCAAGCCCTCACAGTACGACAAGCTGCAAACCAAGTGAGAGAGTTAACTCATTAAAAGGTCACAAAGATGCTTCTCGCATCACTGCTTTAAGAGATCCCCTGGTGCAACAACTGATTGTCACGGACACTTAAATTGAAGAAACCTTCCGTCAATTTTACGCTCAGCTGTACTCCACAGAGATAGAATTCTCTGAGGAGGTTTTTGAGAGATTACTGTCTGATGTTCAGAGGCCTATTCTGGGTCAGGGAACAACTGCACTTCTTGATAGGCAGATCACAGTTATGGAAATTATCCAGGCCATCGATTCTATGGCTGCTGGACCAGATGGCCTTCCGGTTGAATTTTATAGAACCTTTTCCAAAGCGCTAGGTCCATATCTCCAACAATACTATAGGCTTCTTTCAGAAGCGGATGCCCAGACTGGAGCATTCGCCTCTGCGAACATTGTGGTTCTTAAAAAGCCTGGAAGGGACCCTCAGCTGGTCAGTAACTATTGCCCAATTCCGTTATTAAACGCAGACTATAAAATATTTGCTGCCAGCTTGGCCGGTCGTCTTTCTAAATTAATTCCATCTTTGATCCACCCGGATCAATGTGGCTTCACAGAGGGATACTCTACAGCTGACAATGCCAGAGTGTTTTGCCATGTCTTAGAAGGAGCGGAAAGAGCAGAGGGCCCACTGGTGGGATTATCGTTGGATGCAGAGAAAGCTTTCGATCGACTGGAGTGGCCTTTCTTTTTTGCCTTTTTAAGGTGGTTTGGTTTCGGTGAAGGATTCCTTAAACTAATTAAACTTATGTATGTGAGACCAAGTGCTAATATTTTTGTGAGTGCAACTCAATCCAAAGATTTTCTCTTAGGGCACGCACCCATCAGGGTTGCCCCCTTTCACCTATCCTATTCAACCTGGCCTTGGAACCCTTGGCCCTTCTGCTGAGACAGAGTTCTGCGGTTAAAGGTGTGCCCATAGCTGGTATGGAAATTAAGCTTTCTGACTACGCTGATGATTTATTGCTGTTCACTATGCCCAGTTCAATTCCAGCTGTTCTAGAGTTGATAGACCAATACTCAGGGTTATCAGGATATACAATTAATTGGACAAAGTCTGTAGCATTCCCTTTAATCACGTGTCTGTAGAGCGGACTTGAAAGATTACCCCTTTGTATGGGAATCCAAAATGGTAAAATATTTAGGAGTTCATTATTGTCATCCACTTGTTGAAACTCTGCAATATAATGAAGAGACTCTCCTCACTACGGTACGAAATATGACTGTGAGATGGTCGCCAGTCTATCTCTCTTGGTGGGGTCGTCTTGAAGCGATAAAGATGACTGTCACTCCTAAGGTGAACTATGTGTTAGAAATGCTGCCAGTTTTCCTTTTGGATAAAATGTATCGACAAGTGGAAAGGACTCTTGTCCAGTTTCTATGGAAAAACAAACCGCCTAGAATTACTCTTAGGAAGCTTAAGTCTAAAAAAGAGGAGGGGGGTGTGAACTTTCCTGATTTTCAGGCCTATCACTGTGCTTTTCTGTTAAAACAGGGGTCAAGATGGGTGGAGAAGGATGGGTGTCAACGCCCAGTGTGGCTTCATTTGGAAGAGAGATTGACTGCCCCGTTCCCCTTGAGTCTCCTCCCTGGCATGGTGTCTTCGGAGACGTTGAAGTTCCATAGGGTTATAATGGATACCCAAAAGGCTTTTCAGCATTTAGCGAGTGTAATTCCTCAGGGGAAATGCTTGTCGAGGCTTATTCCCATTTGGTATTTATTTATTTAGACAGTTTTGTATACCACCTTATCCTTCAATCAAAGTGGTCACAGCACAATTGGGGGATACATTTAACATGAGGGGATATGAGACACATACACTAATACTTACAGGGAACATGGGCAGTTGGTATAGTCCTTTTTTAAAAATTCATCAAAAGTCATTTGCCTGGAAGCAATGGTTTAGCAGGGGCATTTGGTCTATAGGACATCTGATATCTGAAGGTAAGTGGAAGTCTTTTGTGAGCCTACGGCGTGAATTTGACTTGCCTAAATCCTTATATTTTCAGTGGATTCAGTTGAGACACTCTATAGAGAAATCCCTTATCGATATCAGATCTCTACCTGAAGAATGGGGGCTACTTAATACTATAGGAACAGCCCAACAGGCCTCAGGGGTGGCTTCTTACTATTACCAGTTGGTAGCCCATTGTCCCTCTCCACATTCTATCAGCACTTAGAAGATATGGGAGCATGATAGTGGGGTTACTCTCTCTCCGGAATCGTGGGGGAAATTTTGGAGTAAACTAATTAGAGTTTCTCAATCCGCTTCTATCTCCCAGGCACTATACTTCTTTGCCCATAGAGCCCATTTTACCCCGGTAAAGGTCTCCAAGTGGGATAAGTCAATTGGAAATGTGTGTTGGTCTTGTCAGAGGGATGTTGACGCTTTAAGGCATGTGGTATATGACTGCCCTAATGTTCAGTCCTACTGGATTTTGATTTGGAACCGAATCCAAGAGGTCTTGGGATTCAGGGCCACTCTCTCTTGGTCTATTATTGTTTTCCATTCAACAATTGACATCTCGTCATTACCGAGGGATTGTCATTTCCTGTTTGACTTCATGATGGGAGTGGCGCTGTATCTCGTAATTGCTAATTGGAAACACACGGCAGATCTGAGTTGGCACACATGGTGGAATCGTCTATGTCTATGTTGTAAATATGAGCAGATGCCACGTTATGGTACAACTCCTATGCCTTCTACCTTGCTTAAATGGAAACCCCCATATGGTTATATATCGAAAGCACAATATGATGTGTATTAGGGGGTAATTAATCAATCACGTTTGTACATGGTAAAGGGCAGTTTTTGTGGCACCATATCCCTTGCAAGCCTATTTTTTTTTTCTTTCTTCTTTTTCTAGTCCCTTTCTAGGAGGGTCGTGTGAAGGGGGGGTTGGTGTTGGGGTAGGCTGTTAAGGTCTTTTTTTTTTCCTTATGTTCAAAGGGATGTGTTATTTTAACTGTTTGGTTTTCTGTTGTAACTTTCTCTGAAAACGTAAATAAAGAATTTAAAAAAAAAAGGTTTCCTCATAATCCTTAACATAGAAATTCACAATATCAGGTGCCATAGTAGTCCCCATTGCTGTACCTCTAACTTGCTGATAGAATTTGCCTTGGAAATAGAAAAATGTTTTTGTTATTTATTTTATTTATTTATTTAACCAGTTTTGTATACCACCTTATCCTTCAATCAAAGTGGTTAGCAACATAACTTGGGGATCCACATTCAACAGGAGGAGAGGACGACAGGACATACATATAGACTATCGGCAGTTGGTTTTCAGTTCTCAGTCGGGTGTGCAGGCTGTTGGTGCGCCGCATGTGGCAGGGCTGTGGTGTTTGATAGTTATGTTACTTGTCCATAGGAATCCATGAACAGGTGGGTTTTGAGAGATTTGCGGAAGTCCTTAAGGTCATTTTGGGCTCTTAATTCTTCAGGGAGAAAGTTCCATAGGTCTGGCGCCGAGAGTGAAATAGCTCTATTGGACATTGCTGGTTTTGTCTTATGATATCCTGTAGATGTGCGGAGTCTGTTTCTGCCTTGGGTTCACCTGGGCCTGCTGATTGTGCTTTTGGTTATCATGGCTTGTAATATGTCTGCTGAGCAATGATGTATCATTTTGAATATGTTTAGTGTTGCTTTGAATCTCGCCCATGCAATTATACTGTAGGTAGCCAGTGCAGCTGTTGAAGTACGGATGTGATGTGTTCATACTTGGTGGTGCCTGTGATAATGCGTACTGCAGTATTCTGAACCAGTTAAAGTGGATGGACAATCTGCTTGGGTAGATCTTGGTATAATGAGTTTCCATAGTCCAGTATTGGGGTGATGACTGCTTGGCATACGGTGCGGAAATGTTCCTGGCTGAGGATTGGTTTAAGTCTCCTGATGAGTTTTAATCGGTGGTATGCCTTCGCTGCAGTCTTGTGTATGTGCGATTGTAGATTCAGATTCTTGTCTAAGGTGATGCCTAGATACTTTACCTCATCCTTTATTGCTATTGTCCTATTTAGGATGTTGATTTCTTGGGGTGGGTTGAATGTTGGGTTTCTGGAAATGAACATTGCTTCTGTCTTATCAAAATTCACCTTCAGATTATTGTTGGTGAGCCAGGCATTCATATTATCGAGGCACTTGGTCATTGAGGTTATATCAGGTGCGCTCAGGTCACTTGGGGTATACACCATGTTATCATCTGCATAGAGGTGATATTTTATTCCATGTCATTTGATGATGTTGCATTTGTTAAAGCCAAATATGCTAAAATGTTAAAGCCAAATATGCTAACTTGCATATAAATTCTGTGGGGACCCTTCTCACTCCATTTCTATTATTCAAAGTAGATATGACAATTTCAATGGGCATTATTCAAGAGAACCCGGGAAATCCACTGCTTATCTCAGGACAAGCATTGTTGAAGCTGTGGACTTTGGGTACCTGCCAGGTACTTGTGACCTGGACTTGCCACTGTTGGAAACAGGATACTGGGCTTGATGGACCTTGGTCTGATCCAGTACAGCATTTCTTATGTTCTTATGATCTTGCAGAATGCTCATATATAGTGAATCAATATCAAATGTCACCAGAATTACAGTCTCTGTATCTGTCTTCAGTTCTCATAGTGTATTCATAATATGCATGGAGTCCCTAACATACAAACTAGCTGACACAATGGGTCTGCCTGGAGGAGAGGACAAAGATTTGAGACGTTTTCACTATACATAAATAGTAGGAATAACCAGATATTGTAGCTTCAAAAATGAGTCTTGCTGGACAGATTGGATGGACTATGCTGGTCTTTATCAGCCATCATATATTATGTTACTATGAGTCTTCTTTTTCTGTAATAAAATCTGCTTCAAGACTCACATCTACTACGCTTTTTATTTCTTGCTGCAAGTTGTTGGTGGGATCTCTGTTCAAAAGAACATACTAAGATTCATCTTTCAACTGCTGCATAATTTCCCCTATGTAGTCAGAAGTATTTAAACACACTATCACCTCACCCTTATCTGCTGAATAAATTATAATGTCCTCTTTTGATCTCAAACTTTTAATTGCAAGGTTCTCTTTCTTGGTCAGATTTAGAAAGGGGCTACATATTTTTTTGTTCTAAAGTCGCTTCTTCTTTTAAGGCTGATTCTTGAAAAGCGAGAATAAAGGGAACCATAGGGCCCAGAGGAACCCACCTTGAAGTCTCCTTTACTACAGACTGGTCACCAATCTGTAGTAGATTTTGAAAAAAACTGTTTGATATTAATCTTCCTAAAATTTTTTAAAAAGTCAACTCTGGTTTGGAAAGCATCATATTTCTGCATGGGAACAAAAGATACACCTTTTCTTTAAAACATTCTTCACTACAGGGGAGCGCTGAATGTCTGAAAAGTTCACAATAGGGGGGTCAACCTCAGGTATTGTCTCTAAGGCTGTCCCCTCCCCCTTCTTCTTCCTCTGTAATTGTGATGTTTCATATTCCAATAATCCCTTTTCCCCATCCCTCCATCTTTGGACCTGTTCTCCTGATACAAAAAATGTGTTGAAGTGGGCAAGGATGGAGTATATATTGAGGTTTCCAAAGGTGACACAGGATTATCTGCAGAACTCTAAATACTTTTCCTACTCCTGCCTTTTTCACTTGTTTCTTTCTCACTTATACTTACTAAATCGCTGTCTTCTTCTGTGTAGCATACTGAAATGAGTGCAATCCAGTTGCGGACTGCCATTTATAGAGGTGTTCTTGCTGAAACAACCTGACTGGCAGCAGCATGAAAACGAGGTTGCCCAGATTCAAAAATTAAAAACAAGCAAAAATGAACTAAAATAATGTAAAAGAAGCACCAATTTTTAAAAAAAATTGTGTTTTTTTAATTTTTGAGTTCTGGGCAGCCTTGTTTTCATGCTGTCAGTCAGGTCATTTCAGCAGGAAAACCTCTATAAATGGAAGCCCACAGCTGGATCACACTCATTTCAATGTGGTACACAGAAGAAGACAGTGTTTGGAAAGTGTTCTATAGAGTTTTTATGGCTACACTTTGTCTCAGCGATTTTAGCTTCTTTTTTTTTTTAAGGATGGTCTGCCTTGGAATTAGACAGTATGAATGGTGACAGGCAGCAAGTTGAGTAGACTTTTGTTTTCTGATATAATCCTGAATGACTCTGTTTTTATATATACCATAGTAAAATATTTTTAAGGGTATTAATGATACTTTTATTATTGCAACTTTTGGAAGTTAATTGTAGATAGACTGTTTTGTCTTGTGCAGTGGTTTTAGGGTTTGGAATCTTCGAGAGCAGCATCTAGGTTTATCCTGGAAGACAGTCGCTTTTTAAATTATTAATCTGTTCATGTTTTTTTTCATTCATTTATTTTTCTGACTAATATTACTATAGATATAGCCAGAGGGATAATTTATCAAGGTGACAGTATCTCTTGCATTTTCTTCTTTTCTTTACATTGATTTAGGCTTACGAGATTGATTATTATACTAGTAAGAATTACTCCATTCAAACTTGTGTCAATAATAGTGGCTACTGGCAAACTTTTTTACAATCCCCATATGTAGTCTCAGACCTGTTTAGCGCTATTAACCTCCTCTCAAATGAGAAACAAGTAGCGCTTATATTGCATCAATGACTACTGGGTGGTGAACTTTTTTATATTTTTGTTTTAAAACCACCAATATTCCACCACCTGTGAACTTTAAAATGTCTATGGCAAATTCAAAAAGCTATAAAACAAGCTTATCTTTGTTCTTTGTTCTCAGCTTATCTGCTTTGCTGTGAAAAATTTCTTAATTTTCTCTGATATTTATGACTGTTCTCTACGCCTCCTAGGGCACTTCGTTGAGCGTTTCTCTCCTCTTCGGAGTTTCATCAGGAGGATCTACGAGTGAGAGAAAAATAGAACAATGGCGCCTATAGTTTCTCCTTCTTTATGGCACATTAATTAGGGCTAGATTTAAGCATTATTACTTACTACTTCAGATTATTTACAATTTATCAACTACCAGGCATACTGTTTGTTCTGTATTACTGCTTACTCTTTACTTGCTGCTGCCCGCGTCTCCCCGTGTTTTCTCTTGGATCAAAAAAACGCCGCGCATGCGGTCTTCTTAGCTCGCCTCCTTTTATACTCACAGCTGATTCACTGCTTAGAAGTTGATCATTACTGAAAAGTTCTTCACTCTATCTGCAAACTTGCCACTCCACCGCAGAGTTTAAGCCCAAAGGTACTACCGTGTTCACTGTAAATATCCAACGTTGTTCAATAAAAAGCAATGTTTTGTCTAGAGTTTTGCCTCGCATCGGTGTATGTATGCGATCAATACAGAAACATTTTAAATGCTCAAATTCGTGACTAAAATCCATGCAATGTTGGACTATTGGTACCGTCTGGGTTTTGCAGCGTATACGACTCCTGTGTTCTTGCATGCGAACTCTGAAGGAACGGCTAGTTTTGCCAATATAAAGTTGATTACAGGGGCATCTTATAGCGTAAACTACCGAAGTCATAGCACACGATGTTGATTGTTTTAGAATGTATGTTTTGCCTAGATACTGAAATTCTGTAGTCTCCTCTGTGATACAGCAAATTGTACATTCTCCACATATGGTATGCCCTGATCTTTGAGAGGTCCCCTGTTGTCCGGGGGGGGAGAACGTATTTTCGTTGGACTTAACTGTTCCTTCAGATTGCTGTTACGTTGCCAAACACATCTAACTATTTTCTCCGTCAGACCTGGATCCATCCGTGCTAAATATATATGTTTTGAAACTATATTTTGAATCTTATAACTAAGAGGAGAAAATTTTGTGATTAAAATTCACACTGTCATCCTTCCTTTTGGATTCTATGCCCTGCTGGGAATTTAATAACCAGGTGCGATCATTGCATAGGGCTTGTTTGTAGGCTTTCCTTGATATCGAGTCTGGATATCCCCGAGCTGTGAAATCCCTTAGCAACTGTTGAGATTTCTTTTTAAAGTCGGACATTTCTGTGCAATTTCGACGATAGACGGGGTTCCTTATAGACCCATAGTCCTCTTGGTATTTGTCGTCTACTTATATATTCGATCATGGAGAATCGGTGATTTTTGTAATTCTACATATGGAAGGTCAAGCTGGCTGGAAAGATACGTTTAGTTTCACACCAGATTTTATTACATTGCTCTGCCAAGAAAAAACCCCGTTCTCCATGGAAGAAATCACTGATACTGCAGATGAGAACATCTGGGAAGCTCTTTTAAAGAAGCAGAAACAAATAGTGCGATCAGAGTTGCACCGACTCTCCATGATCGAATATATAAGTAGACGACAAATACCAAGAGGACTACGGGTCTATAAGGAACCCCGTCTATCGTCGAAATTGCACAGAAATGTCCGACTTTAAAAAGAAATCTCAACAGTTGCTAAGGGATTTCACAGCTCGGGGATTTCCAGACTCGATATCAAGGAAAGCCTACAAACGAGCCCTATGCAATGATCGCACCTGGTTATTAAATTCCCAGCAGGGCATAGAATCCAAAAGGAAGGATGACAGTGTGAATTTAATCACAAAACTTTCTCCTCTTAGTTATAAGATTCAAAATATAGTTTCAAAACATATATATTTAGCACGGATGGATCCAGGTCTGACGGAGAAAATAGTTAGATGTGTTTGGCAACGTAATAGCAATCTGAAGGAACAGTTAAGTCCAACGAAAATACGTTCTCCCCCCGGACAACAGGGGACCTCTCAAAGATCAGGGCATACCATATGTGGAGAATGTACAATTTGCTGTATCACAGAGGAGACTACAGAATTTCAGTATCTAGGCAAAACATACATTCTAAAACAATCAACATCGTGTGCTACGACTTCGGTAGTTTACGCTATAAGATGCCCCTGTAATCAACTTTATATAGGCAAAACTAGCCGTTCCTTCAGAGTTCGCATGCAAGAACACAGGAGTCGTATACGCTGCAAAACCCAGACGGCACCAATTGTCCAACATTGCATGGAGTTTAGTCACGAATTTGAGCATTTAAAATGTTTCTGTATTGATCGCATACATACACCGATGCGAGGCAAAACTCTAGACGAAACATTGCTTTTTATTGAACAACGTTGGATATTTACAGTGAACACGGTAGTACCTTTGGGCTTAAACTCTGCGGTGGAGTGGCAAGTTTGCAGATAGAGTGAAGAACTTTTCAGTAACTCTGGTAACCCGGAAGCCCTCCTCGCCTCCTTCCCCAGAATTAACCCCCCCCCCACCAATAACTCCCCCCCCCCAACAAATTCACAAACAACTGTATTTTTGGTATAAACGTTTTGGTCGCAGCTTTATTTACAACCTGTAGACAACCGACCCAACATGGGCCTGAATATAAAATACTTGAACATAACCCCAACCCCGCACCCCTTTGCCGGAGGATGCCCCCCCACCCGCCATCTTAGTAGCAAGGCGGAGCATCCTCCTCCCCCCCAAACCCCACCGCCTGCCTCGCCATGCTAGTAGCAAAGGCCGGCTCCTACCCCCCCCCCCCGCTACCGGGCCGAGACCCCCAACCGGGCTGTCTCGCCCCACCCCGAGGAGCAATTCGCCCCCACTGCTCGTAAACCAGTTCAAGCCCGCGCCGCTCCTGCGAGCGCTGGCTCTGTACCCCGCCACCGGTGTGAGGTATTCACTATCCTCACACCGCCCCCCCCATAAAGCTGCGACCAATCATTTCCAGCGCTTCCTGCCAATCATTAAGCAATAAGTCCTGTCCGACCGGGGACAAATGCACCCCGTCGGTACGGTACAATCCAGCGCACTGGGGGTCCGCCCAAGGGTGCCGGACTTGCCATCCCCCGGCCTGCTGCACCCAACGGCCAATCTGCCTGTTGACCTTGGCGAGCCCTCTCGACCACCGTCGCTGAGGCAAGCAGGCCGGCCGTGGGATGATGTCCGACCTCACAATCGCTATGTCTGGCCACTGCTCCTGCAGCGCCCGGAAGTCCCGCTGCACTGCCCGAATGAGCTGCCGGCACGTCCAACTGGAAAGATCGTTCCCACCAAGATGTACCAGGAGTCCAACCGGACGCTGCCTCTGCTCCATGTGTTCCCGCACCACGGGAAGTAGCTGCCACCAGCGCATTCCCTGCTGGCCGAGCCACACCAGCCGGAAATTGCAGGAAACCATGCCCAGGTGCGGACCCAGCGGACGAGTAGAGGCTCTGCGCTCCGCCCAGTAGACGAACGAATGTCCCAGTATCCACCAGACGCCCGGCGGGCCCCGTGCAGCACTCCCTGTCGACCCGCTCTGCAGTACACCTGAAAAAGAGACACAGCATTAGTACCCCCCCCCCACACCCTCCCCCCCCCAAAGTCACTCACAACTGGTCAAGGCGCACATAGCCCACATAGGCCCCGGACCGCCAACGCCCGATCCATTGAATGACCTCACCTCCCAGGCCCGCGGCCGCAGCACTCGTCGCCGCACCTATCCGGAAGGAATGAGATGCATAACAGCGCTCATCCAAGCCCAAGCGCCGCAAGGCCAGGCGGAAAACCGCCGTGAATTGGAACTGGGTGACTGCCATCCCGTCCGCATGGCAGAAGAAACAACCGGCCTGCCCCGGACGCAGCCGTCTATA
This sequence comes from Ichthyophis bannanicus, assembly GCA_033557465.1. NCBI lineage: Eukaryota > Metazoa > Chordata > Amphibia > Gymnophiona > Ichthyophiidae > Ichthyophis > Ichthyophis bannanicus. The sequence goes on from CM066035.1 coordinate 736,111,149, forward strand.
AGCCGCCAAATTCTGAACCGGACAGGATCCCAGACCCGGGATGGCCCGCAACAGCACCCACCGACCCCGCCCCTGCGGGTCGGTCTTCGAATAAGCCAGAAATATACGCACTCGCGTCTCCTGAAGGTCCACGTGCTGAACCTGCAACCCCCTCCGCCCCCCCCCCCGTGTACCCGACTGAGGGACTAGCTCACTAACCCGGAAGGCCCCAAAGAACGCCGTGACAAACAAAGCCCGGAAAAGAACAGCCTCAAACGGGGTAGCCGCTACCTCGGGCAGAACCACCCAAATACGCAGCAGCAACTCATGCGACACGGGACGGCGCCAATCCTGGGCCGAGGGCTGCGCTCGTGCCCACCCGGCCAACAGCCTCTTTACCACATACGACGAACCCGGACTGCCCCAGCCCGCCGCCCTACTGAAAAAGGAGAACCCGGACAAGGCGGCCCGCGCCGCCGCCCGGGACCAACCACACCCCCTCGCCCACGCTACGAAGGAACCCGCCAGCATGTCACCCACTCTACCCCCCCTCCAGCCCTTTCCCCATAAAAACTCCTGAACCCTCGCATATCCACGCTGATAAGCCTTCCACGTACCTGGAGCCAAGGAGGACCGCAACAACGAGATCATTCCGGCGTCCCAATCCGCCAGAGGTGCTCCGGTACCACCGCCGAAGTCTCGTCCGCCCCCGGGGCCAGCTCCCGAAACCGCTCCAACTGGAAACGAGACAAAGCGTCAGCAATAACGTTCTTAACACCCGGCACATGACGCGCCGAGCAGTGACATTGAGACGAAGACAGGCCAGCACAAACACCCGCATCAACGCCGCCACCCGCGGACACTTGGGCGAATGGCGATTAATGACCTGCACCACCGCAGTATTGTCACACCAGAAAACTACCCGCTTATCCCGCAACCTGTCCGGCCATACCCAGAAGGCCACTACAATCGGGAACAACTCCAAGAACGTCACATTACGCGTCAACCCGCTCGCGGACCAAGATGCCGGCCACGGCGCCGCACACCACGAGCCCTGGCAGTACAAGCCCATGCCCGAACTTCCCGCTGCATCGGAGAACAAGTCCAAGTCCCGGTTGGATAGTTCCATAGACTGTAACACCGAGCAGCCGTTATACTCCGCCAGAAACGCATCCCATACCCGCAGATCGGCCCGCATCCCCGCAGTCACTCGGATGCGATGGTGCCCACAGCGCACCCTGGCCATCGCCAAGGACAGCCTCCGCGCAAACGGCCTCCCCATCGCAATGACACGACAAGCAAAATTCAAGTGGCCGACCAACCTCTGAAGCTCCGTCAACGTCACCTTAACAGCGGAGCCCACCGCCGCCACCATGAGCCGCAGCCGCTCAACTTTTTCCATAGGTAAGCGGACCACGCACCCAACCGAGTCGATCTCAATCCCCAAGAAGGAAAGGCAAGTCACCGGTCCCACCGTCTTACCCTCTGCCAACGGGATACCGAACTCGTCCGCCAGGCCTTGGAAAAGCCCCAGTAAGGACCCGCACACGGCGGACTGTGCTGGCCCGATGAATAAAAAATCATCGAGATAATGCACTATAGAACGGCACCCCGACCTCCTCACCACCACCCAGTGCAAAAAGGAGCTGAAGGCCTCGAAGTAAGCACACGAGATCGCGCAACCCATGGGCATGCACTTGTCGTAATAATACAGGTCATCGAAACGAAAGCCCAGCAATGGAAAAGCTGAGGGGTGAACCGGCAAGAGCCGAAAGGCAGATTCAATGTCCACTTTCGCTAGCAAAGCCCCTTTTCCACATTGGCGCACCAGCCCCATAGCCTCGTCAAATGAAGCATAGCGCACCGAGCAAAGTTCCCGTGGGATATGGTCATTCACCGAGGCCCCGAGAGGGCAAGACAGATCGTGAATCAGCCGATACCGGCCTGGCTCCTTCTTCGGAATAACCCCCAGCGGCGAGACCATAAACGGCGAAAAGGGTGGCCGCTCAAATGGCCCTGCGACTCTGCCCAGCGCACACTCCGCCGCGATCTTCGCACGGGCTACATCCGCCAACCGCATCACCGAGCTAGCATTCCCCGCCCCCACCTCCCGTACCTCCCCCTGAAAAGGGATACGAAAGCCCTCAGAAAACCCTGCCCACAACAAAATCCCCGCCTTGCCATGTCTGGTAGCCGCGTAAAGCTCCAGCCACGGCTGCAGCGCCTGAATCCTAATGGGGGTAGGCGCCAGCCCCCCGCTATCCCGTCACTTACTCGCGGCCGGCGCCCCCTGCACCGCCCGCCGGCTGCATTTGAGGGCCGAGTGACCGGCACCGCAAAGCAAACAAGCGTGCCGAAACTTACAGTCCGGGAATGGGCAGGATGTTTTATTGAAGCGCCAGCACAGATCCCCCCCGGGACCGCTCGCTCCGGGTTTGCTCGTCTCGGGCACCGGGCCCGCTGGCCGAAAGGCCCGAAAGCCCGCTGGCGCTGCATTGCCCACCGCCCTACCCGAACCTGCACCCCCCCCCCCCCCCCCGTTCCACTCTTCTTGGCCGACATTTGCGTGAGCCAAAGGTTTATATCCTTCATCCCCCACGACAGTTGCCGATTCTCCTCCATCATATCGCGAAACTCCTCGTCATAATTAAGCCAGGCCCACCCCTCGTGCGCCTGGGCCGCTGCCAAGATAGCGTCGGCATACGCCAACAGCTCCCCGTAGCGACTCGGGTCCGCGTGCCCCCAAACGCTCGCCAAACTCAAGAAGGCCCGGGTCCAATTCAAGGTGTTCCGGGACACCTTCCGCACCCTCCCCGCCTTCTCATCCTCCTTACGTTTTTTGCGACTCTCCCCCGAGCGTTTCCTCCCCTCTAATAGCCGGAAAATATCAATGTACCGCCGCTTCACAATCCGCCGCCTCAACTTGCGCGGAACGCTCTCCCATAATTCCGCGCACCGCACAACCGAGGACCCCGCCCCTTCACCTGTCCTCGGCCCGACCGTGGAGGCCGCCGAAGAAGTGTCCGATGATCCCGATGACGAAGACGATGACGACGCGCTCTGCTTCCAGCGCCGCCGATGCTTCCGCTTCGCCTTGGCTTTACGAGCCGTCGGGGCCCCCGCGCCGGACACTACCAGCCCCCCAACCTCCCCCACCACCGCCCCGGCACACTCACCTGCTGCCGCCTGCACCGCTGTCCCCGGCACCATCGATGTGGACTCATTCTGCTCCACCGAGGGCGGGCCGGCCGGGTCCACGCTAATCGACATCACCGGCGAGCTGACGCCCGCTCCACCTGCCGCAGCCGCCGCACTCCCGGGCACCTGCAAAGGGAGAGAAGAGCCAACACACGGGGAAAGAGGAGCGCCGCCTCCCATAGGCGCCAGCCCGTATGGACCCGCCCCCCACCCAGTCCCCCCACCCTGCACCACCCCCGAGGACCCCAATCCCCCAGCTGCCCATCCCGCCGCCCCCCAAGGAAGGTGCCCCCCACCACTCTGGTAACCCGCCCCCCACCACTCCCCACCCCATCCCCCTCCCCATGGGCCACCACTGGTAACCTGTCCAGGAACTGGGGACCAAGCCTGCCATCCTTCGGCGTACCCCCCCCTGCCGGCCCCTCCCCAGCGGACCGGGCCCATAGACTCCAGCCTGGGCCTGAACACACCCACGCTCCCCCCACCCATCCGCTCCCCCCCGTCCCCACCCAACCCCAGAGCAACGCTGCCATCTGCACATCCCCTTCCCCCAACCCCCACCCCTACCACACCATCAGTCTCCCCCACCCCTGCTCCCACCACCACAGCCGGGGGGCATCCGCCTCCCCCGCACCCTGCAGCCCAGCTGCCGTAGCCTGCATCGCCCCACGCTTCCCAGCCAAAGCCCCACGCTTCCCCGACCTCCTACCCGCCCCACGCAAACCCCCGCGGCCCGCTCTGGCCCCTTGTGCAGAACCCAGGCCCCGGACCCCCCTCGAACGTCCCCCGGCCCTGCCCTCCAGGGCCCCTTTCTTCCTACTCCCGCCTGCCATGCTGCGGACCCCCCCCCCCCTTTGAAAATGCTCCAGCCAAGAGTTGGCTCAAACCTGTCTTCAGTGGTGGGCAGCTCACCGCGTTAACCACCAGGCTAATCTGCCAGTCTGGCCGAGCAGAACTGAGCTGGCTGCCGCGGCAGGAGAGCAGCCTGCAGTTGCAATTAATTTGTAATCTGCTTGGTATGTGACCGCTCCTCCGGGATCGCCCGCCACCCCGCAAATCGCCGTCCAGCCAAATCAACCCCGGAGCACCCCCCCCCCCACTCACCGGACCATCCAACGCCCCCGCAGCCAACGCGACCGCTTCACGAGGAGCCGCGGCGAGAAAGAGACAGCCACGCGGCTCCTCGCCGACACTGCCCAGCCCCCCCCCCCCACTCTGGCAGCCAATGAAATCGCTCCGACAACGCGATGGAGCGATTTCAAATGCCGCACAGCCTTGTCCCCATAGCCCCCCCCCTTTCCCCTGTCACGTGCTGGAGGCCGAGGCCGGGCCCGGGCCCAAGTTACTGACGGCCGCGGGACCCGGCCCGCGGCCTCGAGCATTAATGATCAACTTCTAAGCAGTGAATCAGCTGTGAGTATAAAAGGAGGCGAGCTAAGAAGACCGCATGCGCGGTGTTTTTTTGATCCAAGAGAAGACACGGGGAGAGGCGGGCAGCAGCAAGTAAAGAGTAAGCAGTAATACAGAACAAACAGTATGCCTGGTAGTTGATAAATTGTAAATAATCTGAAGTAGTAAGTAATAATGCTTAAATCTAGCCCTAATTAATGTGCCATAAAGAAGGAGAAACTATAGGCGCCATTGTTCTATTTTTCTCTCACTCGTAGATCCTCCTAATGAAACTCCGAAGAGGAGAGAAACGCTCAACGAGGTGCCCTAGGAGGCGTAGAGAACAGTCATAAATATCAGAGAAAATTAAGAAATTTTTCACAGCAAAGCAGATAAGCTGAGAACAAAGAACAAAGATAAGCTTGTTTTATAGCTTTTTGAATTTGCCATAGACATTTTAAAGTTCACAGGTGGTGGAATATTGGTGGTTTTAAAACAAAAATATAAAAAAGTTCACCACCCAGTAGTCATTGATGCAATATAAGCGCTACTTGTTTCTCATTTGAGAGGAGGTTAATAGCGCTAAACAGGTCTGAGACTACATATGGGGATTGTAAAAAAGTTTGCCAGTGACCACTATTATTGACCCAAGTTTGAATGGAGTAATTCTTATTAGTATAATAGCTTATTGTACTCCGTAAAGACCAACGAGATTTTTGTAATTTTACGAGATTGATTGCCTGCCCAGTTTTTTGGGAGAGAAATATAGGACCCGATATTCCGTGAGGGCGGTTAGCCACTGCCACTGAACTCTAAACCAGAATATTCAATGCCAGGGCCATATCTGAGTCCTGGCATTGAATATCCAGGTTGGCTAGATTGCCAGAAAGCTAACCAGGCAGTGGCAATATTTAGCCAATGCCCAGTTAGTTTCCGTGGTCAAAGTTAGGTTAGCCTTTACTGCGTGCAGCTTTTATCACTTGTCGATAACTGGACAGCGGTTTGAAATTCCCGCTGCCTGATTATCAGTGAGTGCTGCCTCGGAATATCTCCTGGTATGCCCTAATGCTAACTGGTTAACATCAGGGCATGTAGCAACGGCACCTGGGTATATTCTACGGCACTAGCCACTGAAAATCTCGCTAAGTGGCATTTACACAGTTTGTGGGCCTGCAAACCATGTAAATGCCTTTGAGTATCCCCCCATAGTTTTTTGCAGTTAATACTTCCTGTATTTAAATATCTTACAGTAAGTGGGTTTCATATTCAACCATGCATAAAAAAAATATGTTTTAAATTTAAAGGTGAATATTTCTGTTTTTATTTTAGGCAGAAGGTTTGACTTATATTCCATTCAGTGGGGTGTGTGTCAGTGTCTCCTGGGGGGGGGGGGGTTGGGTTCTCTCTTCTTTATTCCTTTTTTAACTTTCACATTTTGTATTTTAAATGGTGTCTGAGTTTTTATGCTTTGTATTTATGTTATGCCTATTTAAGAACATAAGAACATAAGATATGCCATACTGGGTCAGACCAAGATCCATCAAGCCCAGTATCCTGTTTCCAACAGTGGCCAATCTAGGTCATACGTACCTAGCAGTTTCCCCAAAAGACACAGGTTCCTCAATGCTTGTATTAGGTCAAGCAGGCTTAATCTTGAAAATCAGTTCAAAGTTCCAAACATTTTCCCTGCCCTAAATCCCCCTCCCCCACTCTATTGCCATTGATTTTATGCTCATAAATTTAGTTTAGTGAAATTTTTCACATATGTGCTCAGCCCTAATACATTTTCAAAGAGAATTTCAAATGCTCCTAACTTTGAAAATGAGAATAAACCCTTTGACTATCAGTTTTGTGATATATGTAGAGATCCTGCAATCTGCAATTCTGCAATCCCATGGACTGCTAGTGATTGGCCATAAGCTGCCTCAGTGAATGATAATCTTCTCCAGCTGTGTACGGTCACTATTGATGTTGACCATCTACTGCAGCCCGTGCTTTTGAGTGACACCTATTTAATTTTTTCAAGTTAAACAACTCCATTATTTTGTGAATTACATATTTGTTTAGTATCCTATAAGCATTTTCCTGATTGATCTGTTGCTTTAATCAATGTATTGATAACTTTTTTCATGTACTGTAATCAGTAAAAAGAGCTCAATTGGATTTTGTGGATTTCAGTTTAATGCCCAGAAAATAAATTCCATTAACAAGTCTACTGTGCATTGATTTATTCAATGGCTTCTGCTGTCAGCCATAAAATGCTTGTTTCAGGAGAATGTTCTCAGCTGTTTTTCTTTGAAGCATAGATTTCTGCATTTCAAGGGGTAATGCTATAGACACCAGCTGTGTGCCCAGAATCGCTATGTGTGCAAATATGTCCTAAGCACAATTCTATAAAGGCAGGAAATATGCATGTATAGTGGTGTTGACAGTGAAAAGCATGCACAATGAAAACGGATATGTCTGGGGCATGCACTAGGCGGGTCCTGGAAGTAGACACATATGATGTATTCTGTAAGTGCATCATATGCGTCAATCACCAAAAGCTGACGCCCACATTTATACCTGCTATATTTCTTTGATCTTTATTTATAGATTATACGTTGAAGATTCCGGAGGAATTATTGCGTTTTATTGATGTACAGAGATTTTCTGTATACTGTATGTTTTATCATTTTGTACAAGTTGTTTATATGTATATGCCCCTGACACAAGAGATACTCTGAAACATGATGGGCTTTTAAAGAAATAATTTTATGAAAAACTTGTACTTGAAGTAACTTGTGAAGGAATTATTGTGCTTTATCTTGTTGATAGTGGTTTTACTGCCTCTTTTTTGGTTTGTGATTGCCGTAATTTGTGGCAGATTTTACCTCTGCTTTGTGTTAATGTCTCAAAATGAGACAGTGGACCCTGAGTATGTAGTGGATGCAATCTACTCACAGGCTCAAGTATGTAATTTACGTCACTTCTCCTCATTAAGATGGTAGATGGATCATTCTAATCTAGCAAAAAGTCTTCCTTTTCAAATCCCCCCTTACCAAAAGTTCCTGTTTATAGATACGTCCAAGCTGGGCTGAGGAGTTCATGTAGACTGTTTTTACACCTAGGGCCTATGATCCACCCAGCAAAGTTTTCACCAAATAATTTTCCTGGAACTGAGAGCAATCTTGAGCTCTCTAAAAACCAACCAAATTATAATGATCCAAATGAACAATCAAGTTGTGTGATATACTACAACAAGCAGTGAGAAACGGATGTGAAACTTTGCCATCTCTCAAGGGATTATGCTCAGAGTCACAGACTTTCCAAGCAAGAACAACACCCTAACAGACAGGCTGATCTAGTGTTCTTCAACCTCACAAATGAACCTTGGACCAGAATGTAGCTCAGTCCATCTTTAAGAGTGGAGTACCCCCTTGCTAGATTTGTTTGCCACTCCTTGGAACAAATAAGTGTTTCAGTTCTGTTTCAGGGTGGGGACACATCACATACTTGCTTTGGATGCCTTTCTCCTCCACTGAGGATGTCCTCTGTAGTATATCTTCCCATTCCTCTGATAGTGAAAACCCCTTTGAAACTCAGGCATGATGGCAGTATGCTGATCCTCAAAGCACCTTATTGGCCTAGGCAACTGTGTTTCCCTGTTCTACTCAAGCTCTCCATCAAATTCCCAGTTTGTCTGGGTAACGCACTAGCACTGATTACACAGGATCAAGGGACTCTGCTACACCCCAACATCAAGATCCTTGCCATCACAGCTTGGATGTGGAAAAGGTAACTTGACAGTTGGTGTTACCATTGTCCTCCTAGTTTCCCGAAGAGATTCCACTCCATTATCATATGGTTTCAAATAGAAAGGTTTTGCCATCTGGTGTGAGGGACAGGCCATAGACCCTTTCTCATGTCCCACAGAACAATTGCTTGAATACATTCTACATTTGCCTGAGTATGATTTAAAAAACAACATCATCAGGGTTCAACTCAGTGCAATTGGCACTTACCACCATGATGTAGAAGATAAACCCAGATCTCCAGGAACAAGCAGGAATGCAGTGAATATTGGTATCAATCTTCAACGTCCATGAAGCATCGAGGTCAAACCCAGGACCGCTGATACTTCTATTTTTTACAGGACTCTGACTCAACTTCTTCAGATTCTGATGGAGGATCATTTGATTCCTGATAACTTTCAGGCATCCCTTCAGACTCTTTTTCACCTCAGGAATGGCGTCAGTCCCCACCAGAGGATATGTCCTTTCCATGACATGGCAGCAGGACTCTCCATCACAGAGAAGGAACCAAGGGCAGAAGAATTGGAGATACTCCAATTCCCTCCCATGCCCAAAGAAGTGGCTACACTACCGGTGCATCTTATCCTACAGGATCTTATGCTCCACATGTGGGATGCTCTACTCCCCATTCCCCTTGTCAGCAAGAAACTCGATACCATGTACCGAGTACCAGAATTTACAAGGCTTCCAAAAACTTCTGTTCCTCCACCACTCAATGGTGGTGGAATCGGTGATGCACCGAATAAAGAGCTCAAAGAACCATTCCTACACACCACCTGACAGAGACACGAGGACGCTTGATGCCTTTGGATGTTGATGCTTCCAAGCTTGCATTTTGGCCTCCAGAATTAACTCTTACATGCTGTAAGTTGGCATGTTTCTGAAGGATGCCACCAGGGATCTGGAGACTTTTGCCCCCATGCTTCCTGAGGATAAAAGAAGTGCCTTCCAGACACTCATCAAGCAGGGCCAAAACACTTCTAAGTTTCTTACCAGGGCCTCTTTCGATGCCTTTGAATCCACCAGCAGAGATTCAGTCCACATTGGGGCTCGAAGGAAGGTCTGGTTACAGGCATCAGATCTCAAGCAATGGGTCCAGGATAAACTAGCCAATATCCCATGTACTGGAGAAACCCCTTTTGGCAAAGATTGGAGGGAAAAAGCAAAGAAGATTGAAATAGATGATCTCACCCTAAAACGCCTTTCCAGGAAAACAGCTGAACCATCCAAAAGGAAGGCCCTTCCCAAGAAATCTTTCTATTCTAAGAAGAAGATATATTGCCCTTCTTACTCACCTTCTGCTGCCTACCAACCTCAGCAGCCTCCATAGAGACAGCAAGGCCCTCGTCAATCCAAGAAGCCCAAGGCTCCTAAGCCCCAACCGGCTGCACAGACACAATCTGCACCTGGTTTTTGACTCCTTCCTAGAGAGTATTGCCAATCTGCTCCTGGAGGGCCCTCAGCCCCTCCACATAGCATGCAGACTTTGTCAGTACGCCCACAGATGGCACCTCTAACATCAGAGTAGAGGACACTCCAGATTGTCCAAAGGAGTTATCAGCTTCACTTTGAAACCTTACCCCCACCAGCTTCAGAAGGGATTATCCCACACAACCCTTTCAAAGCACTCTCTTAAAAGAAGAGGTGACCACCCTGTTGTCCCAGGGTGCCATAAAAAGAGTTCCTCCTCCTCAAGACGGAATGGGCTTATACTCTCCATATTTTCTCATTTCAAATAAAACAGGAGGATTCAGGCCCATCTTAGATCTCAGAGACCTAAACAAGTTCATGGTCAGAGAAAAATTCAAAATTATTTCCCTAGGAACTCTTTTACCATACCTCCAGAGATATGATTGACTATGTTCTCTAGACCTAAAAGACGCGTCCACGCATTTACTGATCCATCCCTCATGGAGACAGTATCTGCACTTCAGGTTTCAGGAAAACCATTATCAATACTGGGCTCTCCCCTTCAGTCTAACCTATGCCCCAAGGGTCTTCACAAAATGCATGGCAGCAGTCACTGCCTACCTATGCACCTTGGGGGGTATTCATCATTCCTTACTTAGAAGATTAGCTGATCAAGGGAAAATCCCCTCAAGAGGTAAGACTCTCTTCATCACACCATCAAGGTGCTCCAATACCTAGGCTTTGTCATAAACCTCCTGAAGTCCAACCTAATGACTGGTTTAAATGCTCCAACCTAATGACTGGAGTTCATTGGAGCGCAATTAGACACTCAACAGGCCTAAGCGTTCTTCCCACATGATCACTGTGTCTGCCTCATTGAACTGGTAAAGGGGTGCAAAAACAAAGCTGAGTAACAGCTCGAGAGATGCTACGACTCTTAGGACCCATGGCCTCCACCGTCTATGTTGTGCCCTATGCTCGCTTACACATGCAATGAGTGCAATGGACTCTGCCTTCTCAATGGACAGAAGTGAAGGGGCATTTCAGAGATAAGATCCACATCACTCCTCAACTGATCAAGTCACTTCGGTGGTGGTGTTTCCCACCAAACCTACCCACCTCACAGAGACTGTGTACACAACAGGAATCTGCCCTACAGATCAACCTGCTACATCTACAGAAACTGACAAATGTTCTTCAGGTTTATCAATCCCAACTTTCAGAGCAACCTGTTCTAGTCAGGATGGACAACCAAGTTGCCATGTTCTATGTGAACAAACAGGGGTTCGCCTGTAGTCCTTTGCCATCTCTTACCACATTCATCTCAGAGCGTGTACCTCCCGGGCAAACTCAGTGTCCTAGCAGACAGGCTAAGCGATATCCTTCGTCCACACAAATGGACCTTGCATTGGGAGATGGATACTCAGCTTCCAAATGTGGGGAACTCCACTCATAGATCATTTTGCCACTCCAAAAATACACAGCTTTCACTCTTCTGCTCCAGGATTTGGTTGCTGCACCAACAGGCTTCAGGTGCCTTCCTTCTACATTGGGGACAGGAACTGCTTTATGCATTCCCACCTATCCCCTTAATATCCCTTTTCAAGCTACAGGTCAACAAGGGCTCAGTGATTCTCATAGCCCCTTTTTGGCCCAGTCAACTGTGGTTTTCTCAGCTTCTTCGCTTTGCACAGACTCAACCTCTCAACCTGGGATGTATGCCCGAACTCCTCTATCAGAACCACGAGATGCTCCTCCATCCCAATCTCCACTGCCTATGCCTGACAGCATGGCTGCTGAAAGGCTAGTGCTTGCTGACCTCGACCTGCCACAGATGGTCAAAGATGTCTTTCTTGGATCATGTAAAGATTCCACCAGGCGATCTTATGTCTTCAAGTGGCATAGGTTTTCCCTCTGGTGATCTCCCAAAGGCATTAACCCCTTTTCTTGCCAGGTGAGTTCCTTCTACAATATCTCCTCCATTTATCCTTAACATATCTTAAAACGAACTCAGTGAGCGTTTACCTTAGTGCCATTGTGGCCTCTCACAGACTAGTGGGTGGACAGCCTATCTCTTCACACCCCTTAGTAGCACAATCTCCTGCTATCCAAACCACACATTAAGTCGCCTCCAGTGGCCTGGGATCTGAATCTGGTTCTGGTGCAACTTCTAAAGCCAGCTTTAAAAGTTGCCACTGAAGTTTCTATCATGGAAGGTCATCTTCCTTATTGCCCTCACTTCAGCTTGCCATATCAGTGAAATGCAAGCTCTAGTGGCAGATCCCTCCTATACTCGGTTTCACTATGACAAGGTGGTCCTCTATATCCATTCACACTTCCTCCCGAAGTGGTTTCCTCTTTCCATTTAAGCCAGTCAGTAATCCTCCCAATTTTCTTCCCTAGACCACATGCATCTCGGGCTGAAGCAGTGCTACATATTTTAGACTGCAAACGAGTGCTAGCCTACTACTTGGATAGAACTAAAGATCACAGAAGATCCTCTCAGTTATTCATTTCCTTTGATCCTAGTCACCTTGGTCTTCCGGTGACAAAACATACTCTAGCTAGATGGATAGCAGCTTGCATTTCTTTTGCTTATGTACAAGCAGCACTTTCTTTGGAAGGTCATGTCACTGCTCATAATATGCAGGCTATGGCAACCTCCATAGCCAATCTCCATTCAGTATCCATTGAGGACATCTGCCAGGCAGCTACCTGGTCCTCCATTCATACTTTTGCTGCACACTACTGTCTGGACAGAGACTCCCATCAGGACATTGTCTTTGGTCAGGCTGTACTCCAGCACCTCTTTGGGACTTAAACTCAACTCCTACCCTCCATCCTGGACCTCTAGAAGATATCAGACTATCACTGGGGACTATCACCTCCTGGAATTGAGTCCAATGGCCCACAGCTCTTCCAGACTCTTCGGCTGCAAGTTTTTTACCTCAGGGATTGCACTGCTCTCCCCCTCATACCATTCTGCTACCTGGGAGCTAGTGAGTCCCATATGTGAAGACTGCATTCCTGCTTGTTCCTGGAGATAGTGTAGTTATTCACCATAACAGCAGAAATCAATCTTTACAACCCACCCTCCTCCCCTAGGAGCTGTAGGGTTCTTTTATTTTATTATCCTTCTCAGCTACAAACTCAACTGAGGAGAGGAGTTGGGAAGGTGGGAAGGCAGGCATGCAGGCCCAGTGGAGTGCTCCCAAAGACTTTCCTACTGGTTCTTGGCAAGCGTTTTTGTGTGGGCTCCATCAGTGACGTTCACCCATATGTGAAGACTGACTCCTGCTGTTCCAAGAGATCACCTGTTAAAGGTAAGTAACTATGCTTTCTCTACATCTACATCCTTTAATCATTTACTTCATACATGGCTTACTTCTTATGAAGCCTTACCTTAAGCTTCCCACAGTGTCTTGGAACCTCAGCATGGCTTTAACTCAGCTGATGAAAGCTTCTTTTGAGCCACTGGATAGCTGTGCCCTGAAGTTCCTGACCTAGAAGATCTTGTTTTTGGTGGCAGAAACTTCAACACACACGAGTTGGCAAGCTCCAGTCAATGCACCCCTTACAAAGTCTTTCAGTGATAGTGTAGTATTACATACTCATCCTAAGTTCCTTCTGAAAGTGATGTTAGGCTTCCACCTTGATCATTCAGGACCTCATGCTCACAAAGGGAACAGCATGTTTCATATATTAGACTGCAAGGGAGCTTTGGCTAATTATTTGGAGCAGACTAAAGCCCGTCTTTTTGTTTCTTTTGACTCCAATAGGTTAGGGACTGCGTCAACAAATGTACTTGTTCAATTTGGCTTGCAGATTGCATCTCTTATGCCCAGGAAGGGCTGTTGATTAAGGGTCATTTCACGGCTCATAACATCTGAGCCATGACTGTGTTGGTGACTCACTTGTGCTCAGCCTCGATGAAAGGAATTTGCAAGGATGCAACTTGGACTTGTGCAGGCTGTGCCGCCGGGCCCCGGTCCCGTGACCAGCCCAGTAACCGGGTTCCCGGGGCCCGACCATGCGGCAGGCCTCTTTCGCCGGGGGGGGGGGGGGGGGGCTGTGGCGGGGCGGCAGGCGGGGCATCCATGCTGGGGCTCCACACCGGTCATGTGGAGCCCGGCGATTGGACCGCGCAGGCGGTCATGGGGGTGGGGCAGCGTGAGCAAGGAGGGATCGCCGGCTGGCGGTCTCCCTCTTCCTGCTTGCTCGCGCTGCGCGGAGGTTTGTCGGCTGGGGGGTCTCTTGTTCGGGCGTGCAGGCGGGGGTAGGCCTTGCTACGGTGGACGGGGGGTTCTTTTTGTGGTCGTCTTGGGTCCCGGTTCTCATAACGGAGGTGAGCACATTTAAAATATAAACAAAAAAAAAAAAGAAGAAACTAACCCTCGTTCAGTCGGCTGCCTGCCTGCCTGCTAGCCTCTGTGCACGTGGTGGGAGGCTGGCCCGGCCGTTGCTTCGCCCGGCTTATTCGGGTCGTTGTGGGGCATGGCAAAAGGGGGTGCGGCGAATAGGGGATGGGGGGGCTGTGTGCTTTACATTTTTCTTTTTCAACAGATATAAAAAAAAAAAAGGGGAAAGTAAGTAAAAGTGCACTCATATTAGACTGGCACACGGCACACACTTCCCGGGCTCCTTCATGGCTCGGCGTATTCTTGGGCGGGGTGCAGGAAGAGGGCCACGGGGCGCTTCCCGGGGGCTGGGAGCCGCGGCGCGTGGGCTTATGCCCAAGGGCCGAGGTAGGGCAGCGTGCATCGCTTCCCTGGTGCCCAGTGCACTTCTTGGGGCCCGGCAGGGGGCACGGGTGTGGCAAGTCCAAAGGGGCCCGGGACCGGGGGGCTGCTGGCGTGCCTCCCGCACCTGGGCCTGTGGGCGAGGGCGCAGTTCCAGGCGTGCCGGTTCCTCACTCGAGGGCTGTGGGCGGTGATGGCGTGCTGGGGGCGCTTGAGGGCGGTGGGGCTCTTGCTCACCCAGGTGTGGGTGGGGCGGGGTCCCTTGGGGCGCTGGCTGTTGGCCCGTTAGGGGAAGGGGGGGCTGGCAGGCCTTCCAGCTTGTCACCTCCCTCGGTCGAAGGGTGTCTGTCCCCCGCCCCGGCTTCTTTGGTTCTACGGGCCCGTGGGCATATGGGGCCGTCCCATGTGGGGGCTTAGGGCACTGGGGGGGGGGGGGGCTGGAGTGGCTGATTCGGCGATGGGTGTGGGGTGTCTGGGAGCGCTGCTGCATGGGATGCCGTGGTCTGGGGTCTTCGGCATGTGGTTGGGGGGCCGGGCCGAGTGCAGCGCCTAGTACTTCTGGGGCTTTGGCTGCTGGTTTTTCTCCTTTCTCTTCGCAGGTCCCATGGAATTCGACTCCTTCGACGTCCATGGCTGCTTCTGCCAGGCTGGCTGGCGCAGGTCCTTCGAGTTCCATGAATGAGCTGGTCGCTGCGGCGCCTGAACTGTCACCTGGGAGTGCCCCAGTGGACTCCTCTGGTGGGGTTGGTGAGTATGCGGGGGTCTCTGGCGGGGCTGCGGGAGGGGCTCTTGATTCCGTTTCGGGTTCCGTTGGGGTGACGAAAGAAAAGGCCAAGCGTAGGCGGGGTCGTCGCTGTCGGCAGGCTTCGTCCTCCTCTTCCTCGACGTCGTACTCGACCTCCTCGCACGGCTCTGCACTTGCGACGGCTGACGGCGGGGCGGGCGTGGGTACCTCTGTCGTACATTGTGCAGAGTTGTGGGAGTGCGTTCCGCGGAGGTTGCACCGGCAGATCAAGCGTCGCAAGTACATTGATATATTCCATCTGCTCAACAGCCGGAAGCGTTACGGTGAGAGCAGGAAGAAGCGCAAGGAGGATGAAAAGGCGGGCAGGGTGCGCAAGGTCTCTCTCAATACCCTTAACTGGACCCGTGCCTCCTTGCGCTTCGCGAGCATCTGGGGTCACTATTTCCCGGATCAGAACGGGGCCTTGTTGGCTTACGCCGATAACATTTTGGCGGCGTCCCAGGCGCATGAGGGTTGGGCCTGGTTGAATTATGATGAGGAGTTTCGGGACCGGATGGAGGAGAATAGTCACTTGTTGTGGGGGACGAAGGACATCAATCTTTGGTTGACCCAGATGTCCGTGAAGGGTCGGGTTGGGGGAGCAGGTGCTGTGGTCAGAAAGGCGGGGTCGTCTCCGGTGCCGTCAGGGGGCGTTCCTTTCGAGCCTCAGTCTCCGCCCCACCCCAGTCCAGAGGGGGTGCTGTTAGGGGGGACATTTGCTGGCGCTTTAACAAGGCGTTGTGCCCATTCCCCGACTGCAAATTCAAGCATGCCTGCTCCTTGTGTGGGAGCGCGCATGCGGCCGCAAAGTGTAGCAGGAAGGGAGTCACGGGAGCCCCTGCAGGGGGTAAGTGAGGCGGTGGGCGGGGCGTTGGCCCCTACCCCCGTGAGGGTCGAGGTGATGCGCCCGTGGTTGGTGGAGTACGGGCGGTCCCGTCACGGGAGGGCGGAGGGTTTGCTCTTGAGAGGGTTTTCGGGGGGCTTTTGAATCCCTGTCCAGGGTGCGTCCACGCGGGGGGGGGCTCCACAACGCTGGTTCTGTGCAGGAACACGGGGATTTCGTGCGACGGAAGATCTCGGAGGAGTGTGCACTGGGTAGGGTGGTGGGCCCCTTTTCTGCGCCCCCCTTTTCCCCGTTCATGGTCTCGCCGTTGGGAGTGGTTCCCAAGAAGGAGCCGGGCAAGTTTTGGTTGATACACAACCTCTCTTGCCCTCCGGGCTATTCTGTCAATGATCGCATACCTCGTGAGCTCTGTACAGTGCATTATGCTTCTTTCGACGTGGCCGTTTCCCTTGTGCGCCAATGTGGGCCCGGTGCCCTGCTCACCAAAGTGGACATTGAATCGGCATTTCGGTTGTTGCCGGTACATATTTTGGCTTTCCCTTTGCTGGGTTTTCGTTTTGAGGCGCAGTTCTACTTTGATAAGTGCATGCCTATGGGCTGTGCGATCTCTTGTGCTTATTTCGAGGCGTTTAATACCTTCTTGCATTGGGTTGTGGAGCGGCAGTCGGGGGTCTCAAGCATTGTGCACTACCTTGATGATTTCCTGTTTGTCGGGCCGGAGTGGACTTCTACCTGTCCCACTCTCTTGCAAACTTTCTTGGGCTTGGCCGTTGACTTTGGCATTCCCATTGCGGCCAATAAAACCGTGGGACCGGTCACTCGCCTCACCTTCTTAGGCATCGAGATTGATACGGTTGCTATGGTCGTGCGCTTGCCGGCGCCGAA
Source organism: Ichthyophis bannanicus (assembly GCA_033557465.1). Taxonomy (NCBI): domain Eukaryota; kingdom Metazoa; phylum Chordata; class Amphibia; order Gymnophiona; family Ichthyophiidae; genus Ichthyophis; species Ichthyophis bannanicus. Next base: position 736,128,171 of record CM066035.1, read on the forward strand.
GATCCAGCAGCTACGGGAGTTGGTGGCCTCTGTCAGCTCCGCCGCTAAGATTTACCTCCGTGTCCTTCAGTCGTTGGTAGGGCATCTCAACTTCGCTTTCCGTGTCCTTCCCATGCGGCGCCCCTTTGCGCGGCGGTTATCTTTGGCTATGGCGGGACTGCACCTCCCTCATCATCGGATCTGGGTATCTGCGAGGATGCGTGACGACTTGCGGGTCTGGGATGCGTTCCTGGCCGGTTTTGACGGTTGCTCCGTGCTTCAGTTGCCTGAGCTCTCGAATCTCGACCTGCATTTGTTTACAGATGCGGCTGGCAGTTCCGGTTTTGGTGCCTTCTGTCACGGTGCCTGGTGTGCGGAGCCTTGGCCTGCGAATTGGGTATGATCCGGCTTGACCCGGAACATCACCTTTTTGGAGCTTTTCCCGATAGTGGTGGCTTTTTGGGTATGGCCGGACTGGCTGCGTGATCGGCGGGTTGTGTTCTGGTATGATAATGCCGCGGTGGTCGAGGTCATTAACCAGCATGCGCCTCGATGTCCGAGGGTGGCTTCATTGATGAGGGTGTTCGTGTTGGCCTGCTTGCGTCTGAATGTCACCGCCCGGGCACGGCATGTGCCGGGCTCCCAGAATTCTATTGCTGACGCTTTATCCCGCTTTCAGTGGGCGCTGTTCCGGCGGTTGGCTTCAGGGGCAGACGAGCTGGCCTCACGGGTCCCGGAGCATCTCTGGAAGGTTGGGACCCTGACGTAATGTCCTTGCTGGCCGCGTCAGTGGCACACAGTACTTAGGCGATGTACCAGCGGGGATACCTACAGGTGAGTGCGTTTGTGAGCGTGCTGGGCTGGTCTGGGGGGCCGGTACCCGATGGATTGGTTGGCCGGTTCATGTTGTGGGCTAAGAAGGAGGGCTGGGCTTGGTTGGCGGTCACGGGAGCGTTGGCGGGATTTTCCTTCTTTTGTAAGGCTGCTGGCTGGGGTAACCCTTGCGTATCCTTTTTGGTCTGGCGGCTGCTCACTGGTTGGGCTCGGGTGCAACCAGGGTTGCGGGATTGGAGGCTCCCGGTATCTCACGAGCTTTTGCTGCAAATTTGCGAGGCTTTACCGTGCGTGGCGGCCTCTGTTTTCGAGGTGGTCTTGTTTCATGCGCTGTTTACTACGGCTTTTTTCAGTGCGTTCTGGGTGTCCGAGCTCATCCCTAGGTCCACGATACGGGGGACTTTTGGTGGGCTCGATGTCGAGCACGTCTGGGTGGATTCGGCACAGGTGCGGATCTTCTTGCCGCGATCGAAGACGGATCAGTCTCGTAAAGGGGGCTGGGTCCTCTTAAGCGCCATCTCTCCCTTGTTATCCTGCCCAGTTCGTGCACTGTGCAACTATGTGCAGCGGCGGTCGGCGGCACGTGGCTATTTTTTCATTCACACTGACGGCATGCCCGTGACTCAGTTTCAGTTTATGGCTGTGCTGCATCTAGTGTTGCGTGCCTTGGGTTATGCTGATCGCTGTTACGCTTCGCATTCGTTCTGGATCAGGGCGGCTACCAGTGCGGCGGCCGCGGGCCTGGACGCGCGGGTTATTCAGTGCATTGGCAGGTGGCGTTCGGGGGCTTATGCAGGGTATGTTCGCCCGTCGGCCCCCAGCGGCACGGAATAGGGCCACGTGGTGTCTTGGCTGTGGTCCGCTTATAGGGGGGGGCTCGGGGGTACTAATGTCTTCTCTTCCTATTTCAGAGTTGCCTGCTGGTGGCAGTCCGCTTTTTTCTGCTTTCATATGGTGTGGGCTCCGGAGACTGGTGGATCATCGGGCACTCCTTTGTCTACTGGGCAGAGCGTCCGGCGGCGGTTCGGCCGTTAGGCACTCACCTCGGTCTGGCCATGTCTGGAGTGCGGCTGTGCTGGATGGATCAATGCGGCATGCATTGGGGGCAGCTCTTGGCCCGTGTTCAGGCGGAGATCGGACTGCGGCGGCGGCCGGTTGGGCTGCTGCTCCACCTGGGCGGCAATGACTTGGCGAGTTGGTCTTGCCGGCAACTCATCAGAACTGTGCAGAGAGACATTGCTCATTTGTGGGAGGTTCTCCCGGGGGTGGCCATTATTTGGTCGGACATTATTCCCCATCCTGCTTGCTGGACTCAGCGGTGTTGGTTGAGGGGTCTGGTTAAGATCAACCGGCAGATCGGGCACTGGGTCCAGCAGACGGGTGGGCTTCAGGTCCTGCACCCTTGGGCGGATGTTACTTGTGCCGGTCTGTATCGGCTCGATGGGGTTCACCTTGCCCCGGTGGGGCAGGACTTACTCTTAAATGACTGGCAGGAGGCATTGGAGTCGTGGTGCTGGTCGCAGCTTTCGGTGGTGGGGGCGGCGCAAGGATAGTGGTCTACCTTGCGCCGGTGGCGGGGTGGCGAGTTGGTGCTCGCTGACCCGGCGGGGCATTTCAGGTTGATGCCACTTTCCACGGGAGCAGCACTGCTCTTTAGGTTGGGGGAGACGTCCCGGCTGGGGTCTCTGCCTGAAAAAATGGCAACCCTTGAGCCGGCCTTTGCTAATAACATCGCGAGGCGGGCGGTAGGGGGCAATGGGGGGGTGGATGATGCACCACTTTGCTAGAAACGGCTGGTGGGGGGCATCATCCGGATGATGGGGTGGGGGGGGTCTTTTGTTATTGTTGTAATTGCTGAGTTGGCCCATTTTGGGCCGGTGTTCTAATACCGTTAAATAAAGCTGCGACCAAGCAATTTTGCACCAATACCGGATGTCGGCGTGCTTTGTCAAAGTGGTAGGGGTTGTTGGGGGTAGATGTGGTGGGGGGCTCAAGCCGGGGTTGGGCATCTGGATACCTTGGTTAGTCCAGGCTGCACTACCGGGCCCCGGTCCCGTGGCCGGCCCAGTAGCCGGGTTCCCGGGGCCCGACCATGCGGCAGGCCTCTTTCGCCGGGGGGGGGGCTGTGGCTGGGCGGCAGGCGGGGCATCCGCACCGGGGCTCCACGCCGGTCATGTGGAGCCTGGCGATTGGACCGCGCAGGCGGTCATGGAGCGGGGCAGCGCGAGCAAGGAGGGATTGCTGGCTGGCGGTCTCCCTCTTCCTGCTTGCTCGCGCTGCGCGGAGGTTCCCCCCCTCCCTCCCTTTGTCTTTTGGCTGGGGGGTGAGGGCGTTGCAGCTGGTGGAGGGGGGGCATCGTTCAGGGCCAGGTGGTCGGGGTGGTGAGCTGGTGCTCGCTGACCCAGCGGGGCATTTCAGGTTGATGCCGCTTTCCACGGGAGCGGCACTGCTCTTTAGGTTGGGGTGACGTCCCGGCTGGGGTCTCTGCCCGGAAAAACGGCAACCCTTGAGCCGGCCTTTGCTAACAACATGGCGAGGCGGGCAGTAGGGGGCAATGGGGGGGTGGATGATGCACCACTTTGCTAGAAACGGCTGGTGGGGGGCATCATCCAGATGACGGGGTGGGGGGGGTCTTTTGTTATTGTTGTAATTGTTGAGTTGGCCCTTGTTGGGCCGGTGTTCTAATACCGTTAAATAAAGCTGTGACCAAACAATGTTGCACCAATACCCGATGTCGGCGTGCTTTGTCAAAGTGGTAGGGGTTGTTGGGGGTAGATGTGGTGGGGTGCTCAAGCCGGGGTTGGGCATCCGGATACCTCGGTTACTGTCCACACAATCACATCTCACTATTATTTGAAATAGGACTCCTGCCATAACAACAGATTCAGCCAATCCATTCTTCAGAATCTGTTCAGGGATTAGAATTCAACTCCATCTCCTCAGACCCTTATTTCTTCTATTCCACACTGCCTTGTTCTATCTGTTACATGATAGCCTTTTTAAAAAAAGAAACTAAAACAAAGAGATACAGTTGTTTAATTCTTGGTGTCTGATGGTTGTGGCACTACCTTCCCTTGTTTGCTTATGATGCAGCCATAGCTAGGGAGTCCCATATGTGACCACTTATCCTGGTTGTCCACAGAAAAAAAAATTACCTGTAGGTGATATTCTATGTGGAGAGCAGGATAAGTTGTCACAACCTTCCCACCTCTTCTTGGCATTGCATTTTGACGAAAGCTGATGATCAGACTGAGGAGATGAGATGTGGTGGGAGCAGGTGGTAAGATGTGTGTATGAGCAGAGAGACCAATCTAAAAGCTTCTAGAAAAAGCTAAGCGAGGTTCCCATGCAAGGCCTCTGTCATGATGTCACCTGTTGTGAGAACTTATCCTACTGTCCATGAGAACACCAGCTACAGGTGAGTAACTTTGTTTTATGTAGGTGTTTATGCACACAACTCTAGATATTTTAGTCATATACTGTATTGGTGTAAATGGCAGTTACATGTATATTTGAGGTAGACACTATCTGTAAGTATGTTCATGGGCCAATTGCATGTACCTTCACTGTAGATGAGTACAGGGCAGAGTTTAAGTAGAGCATGTATGGAGTGCAAAGTAGCACTCATAAATAATAAAACACTATAATTTACATGCATTCTTGGAAAAAGTAGGGCCAGACATCTACATCAGCCATAGGAGTGGCGCAAGTGTTCACATTTTAAATATTTGCACATACATTTGCACTTATGTCCTTATTTTATAAGATACACGTGCACTTGACTTTATAAAATAGGCACCAAATATGTACATGAAAATGTGTTAACCTAGTCATACTTTACAAAGATTATCCTCATAATGTTATAGCTATGGCGATGTTGATGACCCATCTGAGATCAACCTCTATGGTGAGTTCTGCAGGCTAGTATGTAGAGTCCCTTTCACCATTCACACCTGATTACTGCCTGGTTGAGGGCTTTTGATGAAACATTTTGCTCAATCATCCTGCAAGATGTCTTTGAGGATTTCAATCAAACTTCACAACCTTCCCCCTTCCCCCCCCCCTCCCTTCCCCTCACAGAGGTCCAGTTTTTAAATTATTTCTAGGTGTTTTTTTCTCAAAAAATGTTTGCAGTGTTCTCTGACCAGAAAAATCATGTTTGTCCAATGGCGTGAAGTTTATTTTTCCCTCTTTTTGTTTAAAGGCACCTGTAACTAGGGATTCCCCCTTGTGAAGGCTTATTTCCTGCTTGTCCTTAGATAAAACAACTCTCTCTAAGGACAATAGGCTATGAATGCTCATAAAACTCTTCTACCTTTACAACCTTCTTACAGCTAGAAACAAAGCTTAGATGGTTCTGCACTGGAATTCCAAAACATGTCCAGAGAGCATTCTAGAAAGCTCTACAACCTGTAAACACAGCTTACTCTTGTTGGAATTCTGCACACAATAATTCACAATTTTGTACATTTTTGTGATATTTAGTTTTGTATTGTATTTCAAATTATGTATCATTCAAAAGCAATATGCTTTGTTATTTTGACAAAGCATGTAGAATTTTGCAGAATTCAGACCTTTTGACAAAGAATTTTGAATACTGTGTGCAGAATTCCAGCAGCATTAACAGCTCCAACCTTGAACTTAATTGAATAACATCACCCATTTGTAGGAAATGATATTTTGATGTCCACAGAGAACACCCATTACACGGAAGCTTTAGCTATATGTTTTCTTAATAAGCGAAAGGTATTTATAGTACATTCATCATGCTTTAGCTCTATGTTTCTATTATTCAGGTCTGCAACAATAAGAAAAATTGCCATTGCAATAAGGAGTGGGCTCCTCCAGACTGTGTTAATTCAGGATTTGGAGGAAGTGTTGACAGTGGACCTTTAGTTCAAGGCTCATTCATTAGCTATATTTATCCTCCTGGAGAAGAGATCGATGACGATGATGGTGGTGATGTAGATGATGACGGTGGTGATGTCGATGATGACGGTGGTGATGTCGATGATGGTGGTGATGCCGATGATGGTGGTGATGCCAGTGACAGTGGTAATGCCAATGATATTGATAGGAAACACTTTTTTTATTGAGAAAGGATCTTTAATGAACATAATACAGTTAATGCATTTTATAGGAAAAAAAAAAGCAACTTTGCAGAGGATATGCAGTACCCTAGTCTTCTTTGATTCCTTACTTGTGGAAGAGTCACAAAATCCAACTCTTCCAGCGTGAGTGCAGAGGTATTAGATGTCTAAGTGAATCTTCAGGCTTACCACCTTCCTCCTTCAATAAACTTATAGATAACATGCCCCCCCAAAAAAATAGTTTGATAATTAAGTTCAAGATTTATGACCATCCCAATGCCGCCTCTCTCAGAACAATCCTGTAATATACAAAACTTATCATTGAGTCAATTCTCAATGGAAATTGTATATTTACTAGCAGCTGATAAACATATAACTTCTTTGTCTTTAGATTTTCAGCCCCTATACAGTTAGTAGTGGACTGAAAATCTGTCTAACCACTCTATTGCTATCCATATAGTGATGGAGTGGAGTTAGGCTGGAGCGAGGGTGGCAATCCAAAACTATCCTACTAAATGGATAGTGGCAGCAACAGTCAGCGGTGAATATATGTATTTAGTGCCATAGACTAGGGGACTCATGCAGAAACATTAGCGCATGGTCTATGCATAGGTAGTGCAACATTTATGCATATTTTTAATGTATAGATGTTGCACTGCAATGCAGAAAATGCACAGACACCAGAGCCAATACTAGCACAAGCCCACGTAAATCTATTAAAATTACATGATAATGAAGAAATAAGCTATTCCGCCCTGATGCAGAGAAGTGCACATAAGAGCAAAGACTACTTAATGTTGGACCTTTATACTGCGCTCAGTGTCGAGGAGGAATTTATGTCTGTTTTGTGAGGAGACAATCCCCTGCAGTATTTTCTGGGTTTTGCAGAAAAGTGTTCTGAAAAACACAGGCAGGGGAAACGTGCTAGAACGAACATATGCGCATATGATGGAATCGTATGTGGCACATGGCAGCAACCATTCTTCTTGGGATATTGCTCAGAATAATCATTGCTGAAAGACACCAATATTGTTCAGAGTAAAACTACTGAGTAGAGATATGCGTCACATAGCATTCCAGCACATGCGCCTTTTTGTACATGGGATCTAGGCACTGCTAATGAATATGCCTATGCACATGTGCCTGCTGATTTAGCAAAGACTGCATACATGTACACAACTTTCATGCTAGAAAACCATGTGCACAGCTTTTAGTGCACAAATTTAATGCCGGCTTTCTGCATCAGTCCCTATGAGGAACATACTAAAAGGTTTAGTCGTGGTTTGGACATCTGCAGACATGCACATTGATGTCAAAATCATGGAAATGTCTCTGTAACCATTCCACAAACGCCATTTGCAGAAGTCTCCAGTATGGCAAGTAGCCAAGGGGTGTGGCGGAGGCATGTATGGGGAGGGGCAAAGGACTTACATGTCCCCAGTCGATCCCAGAAGCAGCTAAGCTGTCTGTAGGCATGTGCATGTTTATTCCTGCTCCTGGCACAATTAGGCATCAGAAAAGTGTTTGTTTTCACTCTAAAATATCCAGAGGTGTAAAGAAGATGGAGAATTAAGTGACTAGCTTTGGATTACAAAATCTCACAGTGGGATTTGAACCCTGACCACCCAGCTCTTAAACCACTACTCTAACTATTATGCTCCTAGACATTTTGGTTCTGAAGTGCTCTCCTGGGGTTGTCTGTATAGACATTTGATATATGTGCATATCAGTTATGTCCACGTTTCTGGAATTGTGCCTGAATTTGCACGTGCCTGCCTTTCTTTTCAGATGTTCCTGCTTTGACATCCCAGATTGCACTTAGATGTCCCATTTGGAATGTTCCTCCAAATGTATAATAGTACTGAATATACTTAATTATTTAAACAATGCAACCAGCATTTGAATAAATAGACTGGGTGCTGCATGTGAAAATTACCTCCATCCTCCATACATATAAATATTTAGATGTGTTTTGTATGTGTATTGTAACACGGAAGATCTGCCCTCTGCCTCAGAAACACAGAAAGCTGATAGATATAGCTTAGATTCTGACAGGCAGGCAAGCAAAACGATTCCTAGTTACCATAGGCAACACAAACAAATTCAGACACGAGGTCTGCAGTCACGCCTAGTTAGTGAGCCTTCCCCAACTGATGAGGAAAACAGCTTTCACCTGGGAAAGAGAATGCCCATGAAGCTGTATAAGAAATCCTCAAGGCAAACAGAGTTAGCTTCAGGAGAGTCAGGAGCTCGGCAAGGTACGAGAGCTTCAGGAGCTTGGCAAGACAAGGGAAACTTGCAGGACTCGGAGGGAAGCTCAGAATACTCAGAATACTCAGAATACTCTGACATAGAGTTTGAACTGCCAAAAACTTCTAGCAGGAAGCCACAGAGGAATTATCAAAGAGAAACAAGGAAAGTTTCACCCAGAGAAGTCAGCTACAGGAAACACTTACCTCTGACGCAGTGTGAATTTCCCTGGCACCTGGCTGAGTTGAAGGAACGTGAGGCAGCTAGAAACAAACCGTATGTATTTGAGAAGCAGAGCTGTTTAAAACAGTTACAAGCCCTTGAGAGGGAAAGCAGTCCTGTTGAGGATGTATGTATGTTTGATGAATGTATGACAGTAAAACCCTGCAAAAGACTTCCACGGGAAAAGTCTTCCTTTAACAGAAGAGAGCAGTGCTATGAGCTACAACCCAATATAAAAGGCAGGAGGTTCAAAACTTCTAAAGAGAAAGCTTGTGTAGATAGAGGTGTCTCTCCTTCCTGCTACTACAAGCTATATGACAATTATCTGCCTTATTGTGAAGAGGGCTGTGCAGAGAGCTCAGAGAGAGAAACAGAGTTCAGAAAGCTACAGACTTTCTACCCTGAGGAAAAGACTGTAATTGATGAGCCTATGATTACAGAGGCTAGTATTATAAGTCCATGTGTTGAAGAAATGGATTGCTCTTTGTTTGTATCTGATATGAGTTCTTCTTTGCGCTGAAACTAAAGACAAGAGTGCCTTGTAACAGCTGAGAAAGCCAAGAAGAGACTGCCAGCATATTAGATAAAACTGCTCACTGTGATTTATGATTTTTGATTGAAGCAAGACGCTGTATTTAAGTTTTTCTTCAGTTGTGCCAAAATAATGGTTGTATCCTAAGTTCTTTTGTATTATACTATTTTTGAAAATCCAACCCCGGGAGGGGAATAAAAATCCTTTTTGTAAAACCTGACCACTCTGACTCACAACTACCACTTTCTTTATGGAAGGTCAGGCCCAGCAGTCTGGCTGGCTGCTTACGCCACAGTTCGGCCCCTGCTGGTGACATAAATGGCGTAGTTGGCAGGATTTAAAAAAAAAATACTACCCAAGGCTTTTCCAAGAGGATACAGCTGGCTGAAGAAAAAAGTAGCAGCCAAGTAAAGAAAATCCTGAAAGAGGAAAAACCTGATTCAGAATTCTCCAGCATCTGGATTTCCACACATCCTGACCTGAAGGAGGCATGGACAAAGAACCTTTCTCAACGTGAGATCCTACACCATGCTGAGGTACAAGTAGGTGGGCACGGGTGGTGAGGATTGCTGAGAAAGGGGAAGAAGTTTATACCTTGCTAAAGGCAGGCAGGGAGAAAGAAAAACGCAATTTGTGCCGCACTTGGTGGGCCTTGTTTTTTTACTTTCCTACAGGTATACTTCGACGTCGGGATGGATCCCCAGAATATGCTAAAGTGGATGGAGGACCAGTGGAAAGCCCAGAGTGAGCTCGCGCGACAGGCTCAGGATCGGACTCTGGCAGCGCTAGCCGCGCAGCAACAGCCGCTCCTGGACTTGCTAACCACGCTGGTGAAGAGGACACATACCGCAGATGAAGATGGCGTACCAGTACCACCTGTGGTAGGACTGCAAAATTGCAGTGCATTGGCACTGGGACCCTTACAACGTACTGATAATTTTGATGATTATTCAGATGCCTTTGAAAGGATTGCGGAAGCGGCTAAATGGCCACTAGACCAGTGGGCTGTTAGGTTCGCCATGTCCTTGACCGGAGAGGCATTGGCGGCCTACAAGGCAATGCCCGCAGGCCTAGCGTCCAATTATCCGGAGGTGAAATTGGCAGTGAGAGATAGGTTAGGGTTAACGCCTACCCACTATCGACATCTTTTTAGAGAGGCAAAGCTCATGCCTAAAGAGACGCCGAAAGCATTGATGCAAAGACTAAAGGGCTTAGCAACAAAATGGCTGGCTCTGGAGAAAGCAACAGTGGAGTCTTTGATGGACGCTGTGCTCCTTGAGCAATATTTTGAGGCTGTGCCACCGGAGGTTAAGGCTTTCTTGTTATTACAGAAATGCAAATCAACTAAGGAAGCGGCTGAACTAACAGACTGCTACTTTGAAGCAGAGTTAGCCGGGGCTTCCAGGGGTAGCATTTTAAAAGTAACAGGCATGGAAAGAATGCCAGGCGTAAGAAAGGCCTATAATCAGGAGGTACCAGCGAAAAATATGAGAAAGTATGATATTGTGAAATGCTTTCAATGTGGGAAAAGTGGTCACACACGCAGGGAATGTGAAGAGCACATCGCCCTTGTATCAGGAGGAGAGAGACGCACTGGGGAAGAATTTGTCATAGACGTCCAGGTGGAGGGTGTGGATGCTGTAGCGCTCCTTGACTCCGGAGCAGATCAAAGTATGGTCTCCCAAGAAATGTGGAAGACCATTCAAGCCCATAACCCTTCCTTATGGAATTGTGCGGATGGACGTGTGAAAGTAAGGTGCGTACATGGAGCATCCTCTTTTTACCCAATGTATGAAATGTGTGTGAATGGGTTGAATACCAGGGAGAAGGTGCATATGGCAGTTGTCCCCCGACTTCCTTTTAAGGTAGTCCTAGGGCGTGACTGGTCCCCATTTGAAGAAGAAATGGAAAAAGGCCTTAAAGGAAAGTCAGGCGCAAGCCAGATAGGACCTCTAGGAGAGAATAAGGTACAACCTGAGACCCCAAAGACTGAAGCTATTGCCCAAAAGATCCCGAGTGCTTTGTTTGGGAAACCACGGGTAGAGGGGGGGTCCTCAGCTAAAAAGAAATTTGTATTGAAATTCACAAAAACATCCCCGCATGCAAAAAGCCCACAAAGAGCTACCGAAGCCTCAGCTGGCTATGATCTGTTTAGTAACGAGGATACGGTAGTCCCCAAGGGAGGGAAGGCCCTCATTGACACAGGGGTACAGATTCAAATCCCTGAAGGGTGTTATGGCCGCATAGCGCTGCGGTCTGGCCTAGCGGTAAAACATTTCATTGACATCGGGGTGGGGGTGATAGACCCTGATTACCGTGGCGTGGTCAAGGCTCTACTTTTCAATTTTGGCAACGAGGATTTTGCAGTGAAAAAGGGTGAAAGAATAGCCCAGTTAATATGTGAACGTGTGGGTTTCCCCATGCTGGAAGAAGCACCTTCATTGGCTTCCACAAGTCGTGGGTCAGGAGGGTTTGGCTCCACAGGGATGAGGGATGTTAAAGGCTTAGCAGCCATAGCCAAAGAGAAGAAAGAGGAGGACTTAGGTCCACAACCCTCAGATTGGAGAGAACAGCCGGAGCTACGAACGGGAACAGACCTGTCGGAGCACCAGCAGGCAGATTTAGCCAGGGTATTGCGGAAGTTCTCCGATGTCCTGACAGCCGTGCCCGGCGAAACGCGCTTAGTGGCACATGAGGTCATCACAGCCCCGGGGAAAATAATTAGACAGCGCCCGTATAGGTTGGCCGAGGAGAAGAAGAATGAAGTCATTGCCCAGGTTAAGGAGATGGTGGAAATGGGCGTAATAGAAGAGTCCCATAGTCCGTGGTCTAGTCCTATAGTCTTAGTCCCTATGCCTGATGGAACACGTCGTTTCTGCATTGATTTTAGGCAAATTAATGCTATATCGCAGTTTGACGCATATCCCATGCCGAGAATTGACAATTTACTTGATCGTTTAGGACAGGCTAGGTTCCTAACAACCCTAGACCTAACCAAGGGATATTTGCAAATCCCCTTAATGAGGCATTCTAAGCCAAAGACAGCCTTTTCCACTCCAATAGGCCTTTACCAATTCAGACGTATGCCATTTGGGCTACACGGTGCGGCTGCGACCTGTCAGCGACTTATTGATCAAGTCCTGCGGCCGCACCAAGAATACGCGCTAGCCTACATGGATGATGTGATCATTCATAGCAGCACATGGCTTGAACATTTATCCCGAATAGAGGCAGTACTACAAGCCATCAGGAAAGCTGGTCTCACCCTGAACCCAAAGAAATGTCTTTTTGCGGCTAGGGAGGCCAAATACCTCGGACACGTGGTTGGGAATGGGTTAGTGAAACCACTAGCGGATAAAATTGATAGTGTAAGAAATTTCCCACGACCAGTGGATAAGAAGCAGGTCCGTAGCTTCTTAGGCCTGATAGGCTACTATCGGAGATTTATCCCCAGGTTCGCAGAAGAAAGTAGCCTTTTCACTGAGATGATTAAGAAAAATGCCCCAAATAAGGTACGTTGGTCTCCAGAGGCAGAAGAAGCTTTTATCTCCCTTAAGGAGAAGTTATGCAAAGCTCCTGTCTTGAGGGGAGTCTATTTTAGACTACCGTTTAAAGTCCAGACAGACGCCTCTGAGACTGGATTGGGGGCGGTCATGTCCCAGAGATTCGACGGTGTAGAACACCCCGTTACTTATTTAAGTAGAAAGTTATCGAATGCGGAGCGGAGGTACTCAACTGGGGAGCATGAATGCTTAGCCATCAAATGGGCGATAGAAGCATTACGTTTTTATCTGACAGGGCGTAAATTCCTGTTAATCACGGATCATGCGCCGTTAAAATGGCTTAGCCAAATGCGCAATAACAATGCCCGACTGACACGATGGCACTTGGCTTTACAAGCCTTTAATTTTGAGGTGCAGCATCGAGCCGGGAAGCTGCATGGCAATGCTGATGCCTTAAGTAGGATTACGCGCTGTCCGACGAGGGCGTCTGCAGCTCGTAATATCTTAAGGAGGGGGATGTGTAACGCGGAAGATCTGCCCTCTGCTCAGAAACACAGAAAGCTGATAGATATAGCTTAGATTCTGACAGGCAGGCAAGCAAAACGATTCCTAGTTACCATAGGCAACACAAACAAATTCAGACACGAGGTCTGCAGTCACGCCTAGTTAGTGAGCCTTCCCCAACTGATGAGGAAAACAGCTTTCACCTGGGAAAGAGAATGCCCATGAAGCTGTATAAGAAATCCTTAAGGCAAACAGAGTTAGCTTCAGGAGAGTCAGGAGCTCGGCAAGGTACGAGAGCTTCAGGAGCTTGGCAAGACAAGGGAAACTTGCAGGATTCGGAGGGAAGCTCAGAATACTCAGAATACTCTGACATAGAGTTTGAACTGCCAAAAACTTCTAGCAGGAAGCCACAGAGGAATTATCAAAGAGAAACAAGGAAAGTTTCACCCAGAGAAGTCAGCTACAGGAAACACTTACCTCTGACGCAGTGTGAATTTCCCCGGCACCTGGCTGAGTTGAAGGAACGTGAGGCAGCTAGAAACAAACCGTATGTATTTGAGAAGCAGAGCTGTTTAAAACAGTTACAAGCCCTTGAGAGGGAAAGCAGTCCTGTTGAGGATGTATGTATGTTTGATGAATGTATGACAGTAAAACCCTGCAAAAGACTTCCACGGGAAAAGTCTTCCTTTAACAGAAGAGAGCAGTGCTATGAGCTACAACCCAATATAAAAGGCAGGAGGTTCAAAACTTCTAAAGAGAAAGCTTGTGTAGATAGAGGTGTCTCTCCTTCCTGCTACTACAAGCTATATGACAATTATCTGCCTTATTGTGAAGAGGGCTGTGCAGAGAGCTCAGAGAGAGAAACGGAGTTCAGAAAGCTACAGACTTTCTACCCTGAGGAAAAGACTGTAATTGATGAGCCTATGATTACAGAGGCTAGTATTATAAGTCCATGTGTTAAAGAAATGGATTGCTCTTTGTTTGTATCTGATATGAGTTCTTCTTTGCGCTGAAGCTAAAGACAAGAGTGCCTTGTAACAGCTGAGAAAGCCAAGAAGAGACTGCCAGCATATTAGATAAAACTGCTCACTGTGATTTATGATTTTTGATTGAAGCAAGACGCTGTATTTAAGTTTTTCTTCAGTTGTGCCAAAATAATGGTTGTATCCTAAGTTCTTTTGTATTATACTATTTTTGAAAATCCAACCCCGGGAAGGGAATAAAAATCCTTTTTGAAAAACCTGACCACTCTGACTCACAACTACCACTTTCTTTATGGAAGGTCAGGCCCAGCAGTCTGGCTGGCTGCTTACGCCACAGTTCGGCCCCTGCTGGTGACAGTATATATAGATAAAGAAGACAATTTCCAAAAGCCATTTACTCAGGTAAACGATTACTTAACCAAAGAAATTGGCTAATATAAAAACTGTCCACCCCCCCCCCCCCCGCAAGAAAAGTATATACTGATGGTTCTTATAAGATTTAAGATATGCCATACTGGGTCAGACCGAAGATCCATCAAGCCCAGTATTCTTTTTCCAATAGTGGCCAATACAGGTCACAAACATCTGTCAGGTTCTGAAAAAGATACACAGAGTCCATGCTGCTTATCCTAGGGGTGCTTGTTGTTGTTAAGTGCTGTCAAGTCAGTGTCGACTCATGGTGATCCTCTGGATAGTTGTCCTAAATTGTGTTCGGTCTTCAGTCAGGCAGCTCATTGTTGACAGACTGACACCTGTAGCTGTTGTTATTGTATCGATCCATCTCATTGCTGGCCTTCCTCTTTTGCGCTGACCTTCTATCTTGCCAAGCATGATGTCTTTCTCTAATGATCTTTCTCTTCGCATGATGTGTCCAAAGTATGAAAGTCAAAGTCTTGTCATCCGAGCTTCTAAAGAAAGCTTAGGTTTGATCTCCTCTAGTACTGACTGGTTTGTTCTTCAGGCAGTCCATAGTATACACAGTATTTGTCACCAGCACCATAATACAAAGGCATCAGTTTTCTTTCTGTCTATCTTTTTCACTGTCCAACTTTCACATCCATATGATGTTATTGAAAATGCCATGGCTTGAACAAGTCAAATCTTTGTATGGAGAGAGACATCTCTGCTCTTGAGAATCTTATCTACGTCCTTCATAGCCATTCTGCCAAGAGCAATGAGTCGTCAGATTTCTTGATTGCTTGTTGCTTCTTTATTGATAGTTGATCCAAGTAGGTTAAAGTCAACTATTTCAATTTCTTCTCCATCAATGATGAACTTATTCATTTTGCCAATTGTCAGAATCTTTGTCTTCTTAACGTTAAGGTGCAGACCCATTTTAAGACTATATTACTTGATCTTGAGAAGCAAATGTTTCAAATAGTCTTCACTTTCAGCCAGTAATGAGGTATCATCAGCATAGTGAAGGTTGTTGATGTGTCTTCCACCAATTTTCACACCTCTGTTGTCTTCATACAGTCCTGCTTCTCTGATGATTTGTTCTGCATATAAATTAAAGAGGTAGGGGGAACGTATGTGGCCTTGTCGTACACCTTGCTGATTTTAAACCATTCTGTTTCTCCTAGATCAGTTCGAACTGTTGCTTCTTGATCAATGTAAAGGTTGTGCAAGAGAACGATCAGGTGTTTTGGTATACCCATGTTTCTTAATGTGGCCCTGAGTTTCTCATGGTTTACACAGTCAAAAGCCTTGCTGTAGTCAATAAAATACAGTTGCTCTGATCCCGGGAGAGCGGGTGAGCAGTTTGCCTGGTGCCCCGAGCAGCGGAGGAGGAGGAGCGTCGTTACCCCGCCCCCCCCCCCCCGGGACCTTTAGAACTTCTGGGTCCGCCACGTTGTGTTGGAGAGCGGATGAGCAGTTTGCCTCGTGCCCCGAGCAGCGGAGGAGGAGGAGCGTCGTTACCCCGCCCCCCCCCCGGGACCTTTAAAACTTCTGGGTCCGCCGCGTTGTGTTGGAGAGCGGGTGAGCAGTTTGCCTGGTGCCCCGAGCAGCGGAGGAGGAGGAGCGTCGTTACCCCGCCCCGCCCCCCCGGGACCTTTAAAACTTCTTTACAACTTCTGGGTCCGCCGCGGACGCGGCCCGTGGACGCACGCCCGTGGACGCGTGCCCGTGGTCGCGTGCCCGAAGGGGCGTGACCAAAGGGGCAGGACACGCCCCTTTGGAGCCCCTTCGGAGCAACTAGGAGGAATAGGAGGAGGCTCGACTCATGGGTAAGCGGCGGAAAAAGGTTTTTACATCAATGAGTACCCAAAAGGCCCCTAAGATTGTGGGCCCGATGGACGCTCATTTGCAGAAAGCTCCAGTAGATTGTGAGCTGCCGGACTTGACCCTGGGGTCTGTAAGTACTGCCTCTGACCCAGTCAGGAAGCAGTGATTGAAGGGGTGGCCTCTACCAGGAGCGAGTCCTTGGGAGTAGACCCCTCGATAGTGGGCCTGGATGTTTCTTTGCTTGGGAAGGATGAGATTTCTGAGAATGTGCTACCAACTGTATTGGATTTTCCTGTTTCTGTTCCATCGGTTGTTCCTCCTAATGAGGTGTCTCTGAGAGATGTTTGGGAGATGGTGGCCCGCATGGAAGTTTCCCTGCGTGCTTCTCTCTCCCAAGTCTCGAAGTTTTCTAAAGATGTTGTACAGAGGCTAGGTGTCCATCAGGAAGCTATAGTTAGGCATAACACTGCTTTAAATAAAGTGACGGGTCAGGTTTCTACTATGCAAGCTGCTATTTCTTCTTCGATTAGAGATAATCTTACTATTCATCACCAAATGGAGTCCCTTGAAAATGCTGTGTGTGCAAAAAATTTGAGATTCTTGAATTTTCCGCAAACACATTATTTGTCTCCTTCCATTTTGCTGTACAAGTATTTCAAGGAGGTTCTCCAAATTGCTGATGAGTCCTCTATAAAATTTTCCTCTGTGTATTATGTTCCTATACTGGCTTCTGCAGGGACCTCCTCCCCCCTTGCCGAGGGAGCTGAGAAAGGCTTGGTGGCTCAATCGTTAGATGTTTCCGCCTTTTTGGAATCCTCTACCGATGAGATCACTAAACGTGCCACTTTGGTTGTATCTTTTATCTCCTTAGCTGATAAGAATTTGGTCCTGCGTTCATATTTTCCAAAAAAGGATCAGTTGTTTTGTGGTTCTACCGTGCAGGTATTTCCTGATGTTTCAAGACTTACTCAAGTTAGGCGTAAAGGTTTCTTGGCATTAAAGTCTCGCACCCTGGCAATTGGGGCTTCATTTTTGTTAAAGTATCCGTGTAAATGTATAGTGTTGTATGAACAAGTTAAGTATGTTTTTATGGAGGCTGATCAATTGAATCTATTCTTGCTTGGTAAAGAAAATGTTTAGATAATTTTGTTTTGATACTTCCTGTCTATGTATGAGGGTTATATGTATTGATTCTGGGCCCAGTATTTTCTTTGTAATAATGTTCTTGGTTCTTTGTCTTATTTGCTTACCGCTCTCCCTTAATGTGGACTTGATTGTAATTCTTTTTCATTTTTTGAAATAAAGTAGTTGAAACTTGAAAAAAAAAACAACAATTGCTCTGATCCCTCATGCCTACTGATATACTACACTGATATCCTTTTGGTATTCTTTTGTCTTTTTGAGGATCCATCTCACATCCGCTATAATGGGGCTTGTTTACAAAGCCGCGGTAGCAGTTTCTGATCGTTATAGGAGCCGTGGTCCCATTGAAATCAATGGGGCTGTGGCTCTGATAACGATCGGAAACCGCTACCGCAGCTTTGTAAACAAGCCCCAATGTTTCTCATTCCTCTCCCTTTCCTGAACCATGCTTGCACTTCAGGCAGTTCTTGTGCCAGGTATGCTTATAGTCTCTGCTGAATGATCTTGAGTAGAATCTTGCTGGCATGTGGGATCAGAGCAATTGTGGGATAATTTCCACAGTCAGTCGGGTCACCTTTCTTCAGTATTGGTATAAACACAGATCTTTTCCAGTCAGTTGACCATGAATTTGTCTTCCAAATTTCCTGGCAGAGCCTTGTAAGTATGGTAACAGCTTCATTTGATTGCTGTAATAACTCAATGGGAATGTCATCAATGCCTGGTGCTTTGTTCTTGGATAAGGCTTTCAATGCTGCTTCGACTTCTTCTTTCATCAACAATAGTTCCTGATCATAAGGTATAGGTTGAAACAGCTGTTGGTCCACTTGATCTTTATGGTATAATGACTCTGTATATTCTTTCCACCTTTACTTGATCTTTTCAGCATCATTGAACATGGATCCTTGAGCATCTTGTAGCATTCCAATTCGAGGCTGGAAGTTTGGCTTTTCTAAAGCTATGAGAGTTAAAGAAAATCTTGTTCTTCCTCTAATAGCTTCTGATTCTAATTCTTTACAACGGGCACAAAGGAATGAGCACTGCCGGATCTTCAACACCTCCCTGACCAGCATTGGGTGAGGGAGCAAAAAAGCTAACCCCTCCCTACTCACCGGCCCAAGGCCAATCAGAGCCGGACAACAAGAACTTTAAATTTCAGAGCCATCGGGCATGCTCACGCCTGAGAGCCTCGCCAGAGGGCCCGTTAACATGGCCCTTAGGCGGGGACCTAAGGTGGTGACCGATACATTCAACGAATGAACACCAACATGTAAGTTCCCCACACTTATCCTTATTCCTGCCTACATTACAATTTATTGTGCTACTACATGTAACCATATACCTCAAGTTTTCCTGCCTTAGTCTTTACTTCAAAGCATAGTAGTAATCTGTACCTTGTGCAATCTAACAGCTCATTGTAGTTCTTTGTATCCTTGATAGTACACTGATATAACTGTATACCTTGTAATCTTTATACTATGGAGACACATTGAATCAGCTGTTATCCATCTACCACTGTAAAATGTCAACAAAAATGTCCTCCTAATCACACTATTATTTTGGTTCTCTGTTAGCCAATCTAATGCTCTATCCCAGCGTTTTTCAACCACTGTGCCACGGCACACTAGTGTGCCGTGAGATATTGTCTGGTGTGCCGTGGGAAAAATTCCAATTTCATCCGTAACATGTGGCCTCGGCTCACAAATTAGGGTTGCCAACCGGCCGGTTTTCAGCCGGCCTGGCCGGTTTTTCCATGGCCAGGCCGGCTGCCAGCACAGTTGTAAAACCGGCCATTGAAAAGCCGGTTTTTTGCTCTGGCCGCAAGATCGGGAGCGGCCAGAGCAAAAAACCGGCTTTTGTGCCGAAGTCCGCGGCGCGAACGCGATCGCGATTCCCTATAGCAGTGCAGCCGCTGGTTCTGCTTTGTACAAAGCAGCGGCTGCACTACACTTACATTGAAAAGTAAAGAGAAACTGTGTCAGGAGCCCTCCGATCATGCAGAGCCCGAGGAAGTGATGTCATGGGGGCGGGCTCCTCACAGGCTGTCTTTCCTTTTCAAATTAACTTTAGCTGCAATAAAGTTAATTTGAAAAGGAAAGACAGCCTGTGAGGAGCCCGCCCCCATGACATCACTTCCTCGGACTCTGCGATGACCGGAGGGCTCCTGACACAGTTTCTCTTTACTTTTCAATGTAAGTGTAGTGCAGCCGCTGCTCTGTACAAAGCAGAAGCAGCGGCTTGGGCAGAGGGGGGTGTGTGTGTGTGTGTGAGTGAACCAGCAAGGGGGGGGGGAGTGTGAGTGAACCAGCAAGGGGGGGGGGGAGTGTGAGTGAACCAGCAGTGGAGGGGGGGGTGGTGTGAGTGAACCAGCAAGGGGGGGGGCGATGGTGTGAGTGAACCAGCAGGGGAGGGGGGTAAGTGAGTGAGTGACCCAGCAGGAGGGGTGAGTAAGTGACAGGAGGGTGGGTGAGTGAACAAGCAGTGGAGGGGGGATGGTGTGAGTGAACCAGCAGGGGAGGGGGTTGGTGGGAACCAGCAGGGGAGGGGGGTTGGTGTGAGTGTTTGATTCCTATTCAAGAGAATTACTTTATATATAGTCAATATAGGCACAGAGGTAAATTTTTTTAACATTTTCTAATGGTGGTGTGCCTCGTGATTTTTTTCATGAAAAAAGTGTGCCTTTGCACAAAAAAGGTTGAAAAACACTGCTCTATCCCACCTCAAGCAACATTTTCTCATTCCAATAACACCCTACTATTTCAGACAAAGGAATACTTGTTCATCTTACACTCCTCCCCACCTCCACTATCCCATACCTAATTGGCTCATACACATAAAAACACAATACCTTCCCAAGCACCACCTAAATGAGCACTCTGAACCATTAAAATGGTACCTAATAAATGCTAGATCTATAAAGAAGAAAATCCATATCATACAAGATCTAATAAATAATGCAAAACCAGACATCATATGTCTAACGGAAACATGGATCTACAACATCAGTGCTGTACTCCTCAATCAATTGCAATCACTGGGATATAACATTTACCATTGCTCAAGACAATACAAAAAGGAAGGAGGATTAATTATCATATGCAAAACCTCTTTATGTGCCCAACAATGCTCTTCATTAAGTACTAAAAGTTTAGATATCTTAACAATCTCACACAAGAAAACTTACAATTTCACTCATATATATAGACCACCCTCCTCTGAAATCAATGCACTAGACAGCATAATTTATTTATTTATTTAGTGTACACTTGTATCCCGCTACTTCCAGCGATCAGCAGCGGTTTGCTATACATAACAGTGCGGCTGTACAGGCCAGGAATTAAAACATACATAATGATTTAGTGGAGAAGTACAGGTCATATCACTCGAATTATATGATTCACACTTGATTGCAGGCTAGTGATTTCACAAGTATATACATATTTACATGTCGCTGGGTCTATAATAGAAATGTCATGCTCTCTGCATCACCACCTGGCAAAGAACATATCATTTTGGGTGACTTTAATCTATCTTCCATACATGCTGTACTGAGTTCGAACTTTCTTCAAGCAATGGAAGACATTGAGTACAATCAACTGATTGACACCTCAATACATGCCAAAGGGAACACACTTGATCTCATGTTCTATCCTACAACTTGGTCTCCAAACAAAAATATGTCTATTAAAAGCATTCAGCCAGTTCCATGGTTGGATCACTTCCTCATATGCTTCAGTACTGATTCAGACCACCATCAAACAATAATCATGTAACATCAGCACATAATCAATTCACAAAGTTTGACAAAGATAAATTCATTAATAAAATAAGCCTAGATCTCTCAAGCAACAGCGACGACATAGACTTCCTCAATGAAACATGGAACAACACTAAGCGCAGTATCAGTAAACCATCAAAACTATCAATCAAAAAAACACAGAATCTCTCAATCCTGTTATTCCCCAACCTTAAAACATACAAGAAGGGTCTTAAGGAAAGCTGAAAGGAAATGGAGAACTTCCAAATCTGAAGATGACAAGCTTAACTACATGAACAACTTAAGAATCTATCGTCAAAGTATCTTGGATGCAAAAAAAGAATGCTACTCTAAACTCCTCTTGTAATCCCTTAACCGGCCAAGAGAACTGTTCCACATAATACAAAACTTAACAAAAAAAACGAACTCAAGTGATCCATCAACCTGCAACATAACTGCTCAACAGCTTTTAAATCATTACATTGAAAAATCCAAACTCAACTCAATGTATGACTCCACACCTACTGATCCCACTCCACACTGCCCTGTAACCTGGAATCTATTTTCACCTAGAACCAAGGAGCAGATTAAACACTGCATCAAATCATTGAACACTACTACCTCAATTCTAGATCCATGCCCAGTCAGTTGGATAAAAGCCACAAATTCAATACTCACACCTTTCATCCAAAAAATCGTTAACCTTTCACTAGCCCAAGGACATTTGCCAAGTGTATTAAAAAAGGCATCTATATGCCCAATCTTGAAACAAAACGCACCAAACAAATCTTGCCTCACTTCATACAGACCGATATCTAGCCTATCCTTCCTATCCAAAATCATTGAAAAATCAGTACAGCTGCAACTCCAGGATTTTATTGATTCAAATGCTCCACTTGACCATCATCAATATGGATTTAGAGCAGATCATGGAGTGGAACTGCTCCTCACATCCGTTCTTGATTTGATCATACAAGAAACTGACAACATGCAAAATGCCTTCATCCTCATTTTCCTAGATATATCGTCCGCATTTGACTCTGTAAACCACAACATCCTAATCAACCGACTAAAACACCTGGCCATAGGTGGCACAGCTCTACAATGGTTTCAAGACTACATGTCTAACTGTACCCAACAAGTTTACTATGAAAACATCCTATCCAACATGTTTACTGAACTTCAGGGTGTCCCCCAGGGATCTACGTTATCTGCATTTCTGTTTAATATATACTTACAATCTATCTGCAATATCATATAATCACAAAATGTAGACTACAGAATTTATGCAGATAATATAATTCTATTCACAACCTTTAACACCAAAGATCCTAACTACACAGAGAATCTTTGTATGGCGAGAGACATCTCTGCTCTTGAGATTCTTATCTAGGTCTTTCATAGCCATTCTGCCAAGAGCAATGCATCGTCTGATTTCTTGACTGCTTGTTGCTTCTTTATTGATAGTTGATCAAGTAGATTAAAGTTGTTCACAATTTCAATTTCTTCTCCTTCAACGATGAACCTGTTGATTATGCCATTTGTCATGATCTTTGTCTTCTTTACATTAAGGTGCATGTCCATTTTGAGACTATGTTCTTTGATTGTGAGAAGCAAATGTTTCAGATTCGCTGACTGCACTGTATTTCATTACAGTTCTTGCAAGTTTCTTCTTTATTATAAATGCAACACCATTTCTTCTTTGTCTTTCATTTCCAGCATAGTAAACCATGTGATCATCTGATGCAAAGTGCCCGATGCCAGTCCATTTCAGTTCGCTGACACCCAACAGATCAAGTTGTACACGTTCCATTTCATTCTTGACCACCTCCAACTTCCCTTGGTTCATGCTTCATACGTTCCATGTTCCAATGCGTAAGACATCTTTACAGCTGCCTTTGAATTATGGTGCTGGCAGCGAATACTGTGTATACCATGGACTGCCCGAAGAACAAACCAGTCAGTACTAGAGGAGATCAAACCTAAGCTTTCTTTAGAAACTCAGATGACAAGACTTCGACTTTCATACTTTGGACACATCATGCGAAGAGAGAGATCATTAGAGAAAGACATCATGCTTGGCAAGATAGAAGGTCAGCGCAAAAAAGGAAGGCCAGCAATGAGATGGATCAATACAATAACAGCAGCTATGGGTACCATTCTGTCAACAATGAGCCGCCTGACTAAAGACCGAACACAATTTAGGATAGCTATCCAGAGGGTTGCCATGAGTCGACTCAGACTCGACGGCACTTAACAACAACAACATCCTAACTACACAAACATCACCATCTGTTTCAATGATGTCTCTGAATGGCTTAACTCAGTCAACTTCATGGTTAACTGAAGAAAAAAGAAGCACTCATTATTACTACGAATAAAAATTTCAACCCTCCCAGTTCACTGAACGTTAACAATGCCTCACTTGAAATAAGAAAAGAAATTAAATTCCTCAGGATACACCTTGATCAAAACCTGGATTTCACCAAACATTCATATGACTACCCGTGCAATTTACAATAAAACTAGAATAATTCAACATCTGAGACCTCTGCTCTCCTCCCACGGACTTCCATTCTGTAGCCCAAGCACTAATAACTCCCCATTATGACTACAGCAACAACATTCTCTATGGCTTCCCAAAAAAACACCCTAAAGCCCCTTCAACTGGCTCAAAATACAGTTGCACAAATAATCATGAAAGCTGATAAGTCAGATAACATAACACCCATTCTGTTTCAGCTCCACTAGCCTCGATACTTCAAAGAATCATATTCAAAGCTCTCATGATCATTTTCAAAATAATAAACAACATATCACCAACATACCTCAACACACTATTAAACATTCAACAACACACAAGAACAAAAAGAGACAGCCTCAAAAAACATGCTATCCACTCCTAATAGGGTCAGAAAACTAAACCAATTTACAACCAATAAGGCATTCTCTCTCTATGCCCCCACCCTACAGAATAGCCTTCCTAATACATTAAGAGAAATCAAAGACTTAACACAATTCAGAAAGCAACTCAAAACATTCATCTTCACAGAATACTATCAATGTGAGCAGCCACCATAGACCTCTTCCACTTCCTTATCAAAATCACACACACTAGTCAACTCCCTCCAATCCCCATGCACCTGACATACACATCTCCAAAATATCACCCAGACCACTTATGTTCAACCCTCCTATAAATAATTCAATACTATTTTATTATTGTTAAATTAACTTTCAGCTTTGTTTGTTATTGTACAATTGTTCCTTGTAAACTGTTCTATAATTGCTCCTTGTAAACTGATTTGGGCAGTAGTTAAAATGTTATATGTAAACCGCTTTGATTACCAAGACAAAGCGGTATATAAAAAACAATAAATAAATAAATAAAATTGTAGTACTTTTCCTTGTCCTGTCTTGCTGCACGTTGAAAATCTATGTTGAGTTCTGCAATTGCCTCTCTTTCTCCTCTGGATTTAGCTTCTCTACGTTTCTGGACAATTTTCAGAGTTTCTTCAGTCATCCATTTTGGCTGTTTTTGCTTTTTCACCTTATGTAGAGGCTTATCGCTTTCTTCCAATGCAACCTTCTTGATGTCATCCCATAACTCTGCTGGAACTCTGTCATTTGTATCTAAAGCAGCAAATAGATTTCTCAGGCAGTCTTTAAATTCCAGTGGTATATTCTCAAGATCATGTTTTGCTACATTCTTGAGTGACTTGCTCTTTTTCAACTTTAGCTTGAAATTGCATACTAGTAGTTGGTGATCTGTACCACAGTCAGCTCCAGGTTTTGTCTTTGTTGATGTTATTGAGCTTTTCCATTGTTGTCTTCCACAGCTATAGTCAATTTGATTTCTATACAATCCATTGGGTGAAGTCCATGTGTACAGTCAGTGCTTGCTTTTATTTATTTATTACATTCTCTTATATACCATGCTATTCTGCATCAGTGTGGTTTACATTGAACAAACTGAAATTACATTGAACAGGGCATTATAACTTGGAGATAACTATTTTACAGGGAACATGGGCTATGGAGGGTTAAATGGCTTGCCCAAGACCACAAGGAGCACCTATGGGACTAGAAACCCCAGTCCTTCCAGCCCAAGGTTGCTGTCCTCCAGTGGGATTTGAACCCCCAACCTTCTGGCCTGAAGTACCTTGCCCCAACCACTAGGCCACTCCTCCACTGCTGGAAGAAGGTGTTTGAGATGAATAGATCTTGCAGAATTCTATCAGTCTTTCTCCAGCTTCATTTCTGTTGCCAAGTCCATATTTGCCAACCACTTTGCCTTCTTTTTTGTTGCCAACTTTTGTATTCCAGTCACCCATGACTATCAGGATATCCTGTTTGCATGTTCTGTCAATTTCAGCTTGTACTTGTTCATAGAATTCATCAATGTCTTCCTCTTCTGCAGCTGTTGTTGGGGCATGTACCTGAATTATAGTTTTATTTAAGGCACTCCTTAAAACAAATTTGTTCTGTCTTGCCAACGATCTCCCACCCAGTTCTCCCAACTAGTCCTTTTTCTCCTCTCACTTGCTCTTCCTTCCTTCTTTTGTCGTCTCTTCCTGTCTGGTGTGCTTGCTGCTATCCTATAAGAAATGTAGTTCCTTTCCTCTTCCTGGCCATGCCTGGCCCTCTGTGTTTTTGCCTCCATTGTAAACCGCCCTGCTGGTTTTCGAAGGGCAATATATTAAGAAAGTTAATAAAGATAAAGATAAAGTTGTGTTGATGGGCTTTCCTCATAGATGAATAGAAATTAAGAATTCACTGACTGCATTTTATTTCATTATAGTTCTTGCAAGTTTCTTCTTAACTATAAATTTGACACCATTTCTTCTTTGTCTTTCATTTCCAGCATAGTAGACCATGTGATCATCTGATGCAAAGTGCCCAAAGCCAGTCCATTTCAGTTCATTGATGCCCAACAGATTGAGTTGTACACGTTCCATTTCATTCTTAACCACCTCCATCTTCCCTTAGTTCATGCTTGTACTTCCATGTCCCAATATGTAAGATATCTTTGCAACTCCTGACTCTCTTTTCATGTGCAGCTACATCTGCAGATCCACCCACATCATACATGCTAACTTTACTCTGAGAGGTCTTCAGCTCATCCACAGTAGCCATGTGAGTGCCTTCCAACCCGGGGGTTTCATCTTCCAGCACTATAGTGCAGTTTGTTTTGTGACTATCCATTGGGTTTTTGAGGCAAAATACAGAAGTAGATTTGCCAAGCTTTTCTTCCTCGCAGTTAATTCCAGTGCTGTTGCATTTGTCACAGAAATAGGATCCTCCGCTTACAATACCATCCCATTCTGCTGCTGCCCAAATGTGTGGTTTGTCTTAGTCTGACATCTCAGCTGAGACCTGTCTATCTTGGGAGACTCTGCCAGTAGCTAAGCTACTGATAGCTTAGCTCTCAGCATCAATGATGCACACAAGCCCTCACAGCATGACAAGCTGCAAACCAAGTGAGGGATCCCAGGGGTAAGCAATGGATTTCCCCAAGAACTTGTCCAAACCTCTCTTAAACCCAGCTACACTAACAAAATTTACTACATCCTCCGTCAATGAAGACCAGGATTTGATTATGCATTGAGTGAAAAAAAATCTCCTTAATTATTCTTAAATGAACTACATTGTAGCTTTATTGTGTGGACCCTAGTCTTTTTACTTTTTGAAAGAATAAGCAATTGATCTATGTTTATATATTCCATTCCACTAATTATTTTATAGACCTCTATCATATCTCCCCTCAGCCATCCAAGCTGAAGTGCTCTAACCTTTTAAGCCTTTCCTCATAGATTCTTCCATCCCCTTTATCATTTTGGTCACTCCCCTCTACCTTTTCTAATCCCACTATATCTTTTTTTAGATATGGTGAGGAGAACCTGACACAATATTCAAGGTGTAGTCGTACCATGGGCGATAAAGGGGCATTATAATATCCTTGGTTATATTCTACATTCTTTTCCTTATGATTCCTAGCATTCCATTTGCAGTCTTGGCCATTGCTTCACTCTGAACAAAGGGTTTCAATGTATTATCCACGATGATGCTTTTGTTCCTACAAAGCACACGTTATGCTTAGAAACCTACTGCTTCATTGCTCTCTGGGCCCAATATTCAAAGAGAGTGACATGGTTAGCATCAGAAGACCAACAAAGAGCACAAAACACTATAGGCAAACCAGGATGCCAACAGAACAGGTGCACAAAACAGTGGTTGAAAAATTAGCTTTATTAGAAGACCCCAATGCATTTCGGCAAAACCGTCTTCTTCAGGGAGCATCATCCTCAAAATTAAAAATAGAAATATAATCAATTAAAACATAACAAGCATAGGAATACAATGTAATAAAAAGGCTAAAACCCAAAGATGAGCGTTGATATCTACACAAATATATATAAAAAAGTGTGAACCAATACAACTCACAAAAAAGAGGGAGGGATGAAGAGGACAAAGTGTTGATATAAATCGTAGCCATAACAATCAGTGTGCTGACAAATTGCAGTAATGAGCCAATGAACATGAGGTGATTCTTGTTATAAAAACACCGTGCAGCTAGAAGGAATAGACAACCATCCAATCTTGAGATTTACTGTGCTGCTGTTTTATAAATTGTTAACCAAAGTGTATGAAAACAACTTTCAGCAAGTCCTAAATGAAATATAAATCTCTAAGCTTAATGTTAAATATTAGTATGCCCAAAAATACGAATGGAAAGAGTGAAAGAGTGAACGAGTAAAAATCAGGGGCTTACTTGCCTAGTAACAGTCTCCAATGTGAAAAACGACAAATGACAAAAAGCAAAGCCACGGGTCTGCCTGTGTTAAAAAGGCAGAATTTGGCCCACGGTAAGGTCAAAGGTGAAAATCGCCAGGATGAACTGATTCTGAAAGCAATTCTTGAACCTGAATTAACTATAAGGAGTATCATGATATTTTAAGAATCATGCTTTCATGCATTAAAAAAATAGCCTGACAAAATAGATCCAAAGTCATGTGTACAGATAGCTGACTAAAGTGCCCTTATATTCAATTGCTCAAGGGTTTTCTATATAAACATATATGGACCCAAGGCAGAAAATCATGTGAGAAAGACATATCAATGAATCTTTCTTACACCCTCTTTCCTCCCCTCTCCTCCCCTCTTTCTCTCCCCTCCCTCCCCCTCCCCACTTTTCTTCTCCCCCTTCCCCCCTTCCCTCTCTCCTTTCCCCTCTCTTCCCCCTTACCCTCCTTCCCCCCCCCCACCCTCCTTCCCTTCCCATCCATCCTTTTCCTATTATTTTATTTACATTGACATAATCCCGAATTGGATTGTCATTTTTACATAAGAACATAAGAAATGCCATACTGGGTCAGACCAAGGTCCATCAAACTCAGTATCCTGTTTCCAACAGTGGCCAATCCAGGTCAAGAATATTTCGTTTTGTATGAATAGTGCATGTTTTCGCAGCCTTGATTAATAGCAACTGGTGTTGGTGCTTTCCTGCCCTTATGGCCAGCAGCCCCACGAGTGGATCCAGAGGCTGCGTGTCCTAGCGCACCGTGAGCCAGAATGCCTTTCCTTCCATGCTGCTCTACCTCTGTCTCACATTGACATGCTTGCTCATCACCCTGTTGGTCATTTAGGATCCTGCATTAATCACTCTTCACAATTTTGACAAATTTTTCATTCTCTAGAAACAAGCAGGAATGTAGTCTTCATATCTGGGTATCGTCGGCACTGACAGAGCCCGCACGGGAACACTCCCCAGCGTCCTATAGGAAAGCCTTTGGGAGCATCCCACCATGCCTGCACTGCTGTCTTCCTGCCTTTCCAATTCTCCTTCTTCAGTTTTTCGTTTTCCACATAAAATTTTCTTTGTTTGTGGTCGCGTCTGCCTTCCCGTCGATGCTCACACCGGTACCATCAGTGTCTTCTTTTTGTCTTCTCCTTTCTTCTTAAAAAAAAAAAGCTTTTTTTCTTGAAGGTCTGTCCCTTCTTGGTGCCTCGGCACTATTTTGGGCCTTAGGCCCTGTCTTTATTAAAATGGAGAAACCAACTAGTGGTTTCAAAAAATGTTCAAAATGTAGCAGTACTACAGTATTTATGCTACTATCACTCATGACTGGTGTCTTAAATGTTTGGGCCCAGATCATTCACCATCAGAGTGTCTCCTCTGCAGAAAGATGACTAAGAGGGGCCTGCAGAATAGAGCTGCGACACTTGGCACCTTTTTTGCCTCGGATGCAATGTCCGTTGCATCGACGTCATCGAGGGCTTCATCTTCCTCCCAGGGATCTCAGGTAACCAAACCCAGGTCTTCCTGAAAGACTGGCCGGTCCTCAAAGGGTAGATCTCTTTCTAAGCATCGAGATGCTTCTAGCGTTGCCCTCGAGGAGAATACACCAGCCAAACAACCCCAGCGGGAGGTCCTTGCCTCCAAAGCATTATCGGGGTCCCAAGATGTTCCCAAGGCGTCCACCTCTGGAGAGCTCTTGGTGCCATGTTCTGGGGTCATGGCCCGTTCTGCCGATATCGACACCCAGAAGGCAGGCTCCATGGATCAGCTTATCCTAGCCATTGAGTGGAGTCTTGCGGCCTTGCTAGCAGCCTCTGTACCGCTGAAGCTGCTGCAATCGGTTCTGCAGTCATTGGTACCAATACCGGTACCAGATGTATCTGCATCTACTGTTGCGCTGCTCCCACACTACCACCAGCCCTAGAATCGGTATCCAGCATCGAGGCATTCTGATGCCGACTTTGATTGGTATCGTCAACAGGCTGTACGGAAGCACCCAACCCGTCGATATTTCGAGTCTTCTTTATCTTTATTCAAAACATTTGATATACCACCCATTGCCGGAGCGTCAAAGCAGTGTACAATAATAACCAAGTGCAACTGGTGAAAGTAAAGAAGGAAGAAGGAACGCCATCAGTATGATAGGAGAGCCAATAGAAAAGAAGAGAGAAGGATAGTAAGGACAGTGGTAGACCCAGGGGGACGCTATATAATAAAGACAAAGGACGCTACAAATAAAGACCAAGACAAGAGGTGGTAGACCAGACTGGTGGGGGATGGGAGGGGCTGTAACTTGAATACCAGAGAATGTAAGGCGATATTGCAGAGGAGAGTAGTTCAGTGGCATCTTGTTGAATGGAAATTGGGAGGAATAGGGAGATCGTAGGCCTGGCAATAGAGGTGGGTCTTGAGAAGGGCCTTGAACCGGGAAAAGGATGCTTCAGCATGGAGAAGATGGGGCAGAGAGTTCCAGAGGGCAGGACTCAAGAAGAAAAAAGCAGCATGAAGGATCGATTCGAGGTGGGCCTGGGCAGGGGACAGAAGGAGGGGACGATTACCGTGGGCTGAATGAAGTAGATGGGGAGTTGGCTGGAGGTAGATGATGTTGACGAGGTACTGGGGTATACTGGTGTGAAGAACCTCATGAGTAATGGTGAGAAGCTTGTACAGGAAATGAACTTTGATAGGAAGCCAGTGAAGGGAAAGAAGACAGGGAGTCACATGATCCCGAGGGGAGGCGTGAGTGAGAAGACGTGCAGCTGTGTTCTGAACTAGTTGGAGCCGACAAAGCTGATATTGGGGGAGACCTGCAGAAAGTGAATTGCAGTAATCGATTCTGATTCTTCCGATGACTCCATCGGTACCGGAACGGTTCTTCCGGAGAATCCCTCTCCTTCCCCGCAATGATAAATGTCTCCTCCGGAGGGCATGTCTTTTCAAGACTTTATACGGGATGTGGCTCAGGGCCTCTCAATCACTGTGACCCCCAAGAAGGAACTGAGAGCTGAAGAACTTGAAATTCTTGAGTATCCAGCAGCCCTAAAGAGCCCGCAACCCTTCCCATACATCGGATTTTGCATGACCTCATACTTAGGATGTGGGAAACACCCTTAACGGTGTCTCCACATTCTCAAAGGCTCAATACAATGTAAAGGGTACTGCAGTGTCCCAGATTCTAAAAAACGCAGTTATCACACCATTCCATGGTTGTGGACTCAGCAATTTGCCGAATCAAAAGTGCCAAGACACATTCCTCTAATCCTCTGGGCCATGAGGCGAGAACTCTCGACGCCTTTGGTCGTCGATGTTTTCAGGCCTTTATGTTATTGGCCAGAATAAGTTCATACATACTCTACATGGATATGTTTCTTCGGGAGGTTACTAAAGATTTGGAACTGATGGCTCCTCTTCTCCCTGATGACAAGAGGGTCGATTTCCTTACACTTGTTAAACATGCCTAAAATGTTTCTAAGTTCATGAACAGGGCAACCTTTGATTGTTTCGAATGTATTAACAGGACCTCTGCTATTTCCATCAGTGCACGTCGGATTGCTTGATTACAAGCATCTGATTTAGAGCAGTGGGTACAAGATAAGCTGGGGAATATTCCTTGCACAGGAGAAAACTTCTTTGGCAAGGAATGGCAGGACAAAACTTCTCAACTTCAGTCCGAGAACACTACCTTAAATAGACTCTCAAGGACCACTGCCAACCCAGCTAAGAAAAAGAAGGTTAAGAAACCCTTTTTCAACAAGAAAAAGAAATTCTATTCTTCTTACATCCATATTGTCCACTGCCCAGTCCATGTCCCCCAGAAGGGGCAACAGCAGTTGAAACAGCAAAGAAAGTCTCAAGTCCCCAGAGCTCAACCAGCTCAGCAGACACAGCCTCCAGAAGATCTTTGACTCCTTCCTAGAGAACATAGTCATCCTACCTCTTTAAAAATTCCAGAGCCACTCAACATTCCAGACAGACTGTGTTACTTTGCCAAGAGGTGGCAGCAGATAACATTAGAGCACTGGACTCTCTCCATAGTGACAGAGGGGTACAAACTCCATTTCCACAGTATGCCCCCTCCCTCCACTCCAAGAGAGTTCAGTTCTCATCCCCCCCCCCCCCCCACCACCACTCTCTTGGGTCAAGAGATTACCTCACTCCTGGCTCAGGGTGCCATAGAGGAGGTACCTCTTTCTCAACAAGGCCTGGGTTTTTACTCCCCCTACTTCCTTATAACAAAGAAAACAGGAGGGTACAGGTTTAGGGAGTTAAACAAGTATCTCTTCCGAGAGAAATTCAAAATGATCTCTCTCGGAACACTTTTACCTTACATCCAGAGTCAGGATTGGCTATGTTCTCTCGACCTAAAGGACGCATATACACATATCCTTATTCGTGTAGAATATAGGAGGTTTCTTCGATTCCTCTTTCGGGGAAGACATTACCAGTACAGGGTTCTACCCTTCGGCCTGGCTTCCGCTCGAAGAGTCTTCACAAAATGCATGGCAGTAGTAGCAGCATTTCTAAGGACTCTAGGGATATTTGTCTTCCCCTACTTAGACGACTGGCTGATTCGAGCATCAACAGCTCCAGAGGCCAGCTCTGCTCTTTCCTGCACAATGCAAGTTCTTCAATATCTGGGATTGGCCGTAAATCTACCAAAGTCCCATCTTACCCCTTCTCAATCCCTAGAATTCATAGGGGCTCTTCTAGACACACAGCAGTCAAGGGCTTTCCTGACACAGCTCCGCTGTGCTTGAATAGTTCAAATGGCTTTTCAAGCAGCTATGAAAACTTTCCTGACTGCTCGAGAAATGCTTCATTTGCTGGGTCATATGGCATCCACGGTACATGTGGTCCCCTATGCTCGCCTACATATACGGGCAGCCCAGTAGACCCTAGCCTCTCAGTGGACTCAGGCATCGGGTCATCTTGGGGTCAAAATCAGAAACTCTGCATGCCTCATTTCGTCCCTTCAGTGGTGGCAATAGCTAGAAAACCTACTCGTAGAGTCACCTTTTCAGCAGCCACTGCACCAAGCTACCTTGATGATGAATCCATCCAAGTTGGGTTGGGGGCTCATCTGGACAATCTCTCCACTCAAGGTCTCTGGACCCAGCAGGAGGCTTGCCTTCACATAAATCTAATGGAACTCAGAGCCATTTTCTATGCTCTTCGAGTATTCCAGGACCATCTGCGCTATAAGACAGTTCTTGACCAGACGGACAATCAGGTAGCAATGTTCTATGTGAACAAGCAGGGTGGAACAGGTTCTTAGGCGTAGTGCAATGAAGCTCTACACCTCTGGTCCTTCGCAAGAGGTCTTCAGATTCACCTACTAGTGGTGTATCTCTCAGGCAAACAGAATCTCCAAGAAGACAAACTCAGTCGAGTGCTGCTGCCACACGAGTGGTCTCTTCATTAAGAGCAAATTGCTCGAATCTTTCGGATCTGGGGAACCCCAGATACAGACCTATTTGCAAGTTCTCAGAATGCCAAACCTCCCCAATTCTGTTCCAGAATTCTGGCTCGGAACAGTTTGGCAATGGATGCTTTCCACCCCCACTGGGGTCAGGACTTCCTATATGCCTATCCATCCATTCCCCTCATTCCCAAAACTCTCTTCAAGCTTCAGAGAGACAGGGGCCATATGATCCTCATAGCCCTACGCTGGCCATGACAGACATGGTATCCACTGCTTCTATGTCTCTCACAAGCCAGACTTCTGGAGTTGGGATGTGCTCCAGATCTTCTATCCAAGGAGAATGGGACACTTCTGCACCCAAATCCTCAGTCTTTGCACCTGAAGGAGTGGCTGCTGAGAGCTTAGAACTCCAGGATGTCAACCTCTCTCAACAGGTTAAAGATATCCTTTTGGCTTACGCCTTTAAGTGGAGAAGGTTCTCTATCTGGTGATCAGAAAAGGAACTTAATCCTTTTTCAGTTCCAGTAGAGGCGTTACTGGAGTATCTCCTCCACCTTTCATCCTCTGGACTTAAAACTAATTCAGTAAGGGTCCACCTTAGTGCCATTGCGGCTTTCCAAAAGCCCTTTGCTGGACAACCTCTCAGCCACTTGTAGCGCATTTCATGAGAGGACTGCTCTTAACTAAACCTCCCATTAAGCCATCACCCATGGCATGGGATTTAAATCTTGTCCTTGGACAGCTTATGAAGCCACTCTTCAAACCCTTAGCCACTACATCCCTAAACTTTCTTTCTTGGAAGGTGATCTTCCTAATTGCCCTCACTTCTGCAAGACGCATCAGTAAACTGCAAGCTTTAGTGGCTGACCCTCCTTATACAAGGTTCCACCATGATAAGGTAGTCCTTAGGACTCATCCTCGCTTTATGCCGAAGGTGGTTTTGCCTTTTCATTTGAACTAGTTGGTTTATCTTCCTGTCTCATGCCTCTAGTGCAGAAAGGAATCTTCACACTCTAGATTGTAAATGGGCTTAACCTTTTACCTTCAGAGTACTAGGCAGCATAGAAAGGCTTCACAGCTTTTTGTTGCCTTTGATTCCAGTCACCTGGGTTTACCAGTTTCCAAGAGAACACTCTCCAAGTGGATTGCAGACTGCATATCCTTTACCTATGAGAGTAAGGGACTTTCTCTCGAAGGTCATGTCACAGTTCACTATGTGAGAGCAATGACTGCCTCTATGGCCAACCTGCACTTGGTGTCGATTGACGACATCTGCAAAGCAGCCAATTGGTCCTCTGTCCACACTTTTTTGGCTCATTACTGCTTGGACAAGGACTCCCGTCGGGATGCCTCATTTGACCAAGCTGTTCTCCAGCATCTCTTTCAGACTTAGAACAACTCCTACCCCTTGTCCCGGTCTTCGATACCAGAGGTCCTTGGGAAGAAGAATGACCCACCTCAGTCTGGGTTTCCCTGCTTTCTGGGGCCATCTCCCTGGCATCTCTAAGCTTGGGAGTCCCATATGTGAAGACTAAATTCCTGCTTGTTCCTGGAGATAGCATAGTTACTCACCTGTAACAGGTGATCTCCGGGAACAGCAGGAATTTAGTCTTCACAACCCACCCACCTCCCCTTGGAGATGTATCTCTATTTCTCTCTTCCTTTTTCTTTCCTTCTCTCCTTTTGTCTCAGCTACAAACCCAACTGAAGAGGTAGAGTTGGAAAGGCGGGAAGGCAGCAGCGCAAGTGCAGTGGGATACTCCCAAAGGCTTTACTATAGGATGCTGGGGAGCATTCCCCCACGGGCTCTGTCAGTGGTGACGATACTCATATGTGAAGACCCAATTCCTGTTGTTCCCGGAGATCACCTGTTACAGGTGAGTAACTATGCTTTTTCGACAGTTGCCATTTTTTTGCCCATGGCTACCGCTTATATTGAAATTTTTAGATATATTTTTTATTTCATATTGTTTTTGCTTTTTATGTCCAAGTGTGCCATTTTTATTTTTGTTTTCATCTGTTCCCATTTTATAGTGTGGGGTCTCACTGGTTCTGTGGTTTTAAACATTTTTTATCTCACATGTTTTTTATGTGCATTCTCTGATTGCAGTTATAAGCATCATGCAACATTATTGTTAATTATTGTTTTACAGAATCTCTGTTCACTATGCCAGCATCATTGTTCTATAGTTTTACAATAATTGGTTTGCAGGTTCATTTCAACTAGGGTTAGATGTACATATCCCTTGACATTTGTCATACTCTCTTTTTTTATTATGTGCTTTTATCTCCGGGTTCCCCCTCTCCCTTCCCTTCCTTTTTACCTTTTCCCACCTTCGTCCCCCTCCCCTTCCTCCCTCTTTCCCCTCCCCCTCCACTTTTCTCCCTACCCCCCTCTCCCCCTCCTATTTATAAAGGTTTTATTTCTATTTATGTATTAGCTTCTCTTCTTTTTTTTTCAGGCATTTGTTGCACATGGCCTCTACTTCTTCCAGAGCATTGTCATGCTCACACGGTTCCAAACAGTCCAAGGAATCGAGACACTCGGAGAAGAAGACTAAGAAAACCACATCTTCTTCCAAACTGCAAAAGATAAGATAAAACCCCAAGATTCATCTGAGAAGCTGAAGGAACAGAAGAAAAAGTCCAGAGATTCCTCAGGTAAGTCTCAGGAGTCGAGAGAGAGGTCCCGATCAACTCACCGTGAATTGTCTAGGACTTCTTCCGACCCCGGCAGGAAGAATTGTCCTCCAAAGCCTTAATGGGTAATCAGAATTCCTTGCTCTGGTACAGTGGCAACCAGCCCCATTCTTTCATTGGACCAGATGCAGGCTACCTCCCTGGATCAGCAAATGCTGTCCTTGGAAAGGACTATAGTGGCTCTCCTAGCAGCTTCGGTTCTTCTAACACTGACAACCCCAGGGATACAGCCAGGAACATCAAAATCTATGATTCCATCCACTCTGGTGCAGGCTTCTACATCGATCTTGCCCTCGGCATCAATGCACACTGCACCGAGGACAGAGGTATCGATACCGACCCCAGTATCTGCATCGGCCACAGATAATGCCTGGTCTATACCAGGTCTAGCTCCTGAGGACATCGAAGAGCATCGTCACCGCTCATACCATCGCCGTCATTGGCATCATCGATACTCACTGATATCGGATCCAGATTCCTCCAATTCTGATCACCAGTCCTTCAATTCCAATGGCATCCAGGACATTGCCTCAGAACCTTCGCCACCGTCCATGAGCACTCAGCATAAATCCCCTCCTGAAGACATGTCTTTTCAGGAGTTTATCTGAGACATGGTGGCTAGCCTATCCATTCCGGCAGCATTGGAACTGGAACTTAGAGCGGAGGAATTCTAGATACTTCAGTATCCCACAACCCTGAAAGAGGCCGTAATCCTCCCGATATACCAGATCGTACATAACTTAATGCTTCAGATGTGGGAAACTCCTCTAACCATTTCCCCCATCAGTCGTCGATTGGACACGATGTACAGGGTTCCCGAGTGTCCTGGCTTCCAGAAGCCACAACTTCTGCACCATTCTATGGTGGTGGAATTGGCAATGTGCCGCATAAAAAGTGGCAAAAACCATGCTTCGATTCCTCCAGGAAGGGTATTGAGAAATCTCGATTCATTTGTCCGACATTCCTTTCAGGCATCCATGCTATCCAGCAGCATAAATTCTTATATCTTCAATATGGAGATGTTCCTGAAGGTACTTAACAAAGACTGGAAAGGATTCCTTCCATTCCTACCGGAGGAGAAGCACCCTGCCTTCCAAGCTGTTTTAGCACACAGCAAAATGTCTCAAAATTTGTCAAAAGGGCAGCATTTGATACCTTTGAGTCATCCAGTAGGGCCTCTTCTATTGCCATTGATGCAAGGTGACTGGCTTGGCTCCAAGCTTTGGACTTAGAACAATGGGTCCAAGATAAATTGGGCAATATTCCCTGCACTGGGGAGAATCTTTTTGGGAAGAACT
Organism: Ichthyophis bannanicus; assembly: GCA_033557465.1. Taxonomy (NCBI): domain Eukaryota; kingdom Metazoa; phylum Chordata; class Amphibia; order Gymnophiona; family Ichthyophiidae; genus Ichthyophis; species Ichthyophis bannanicus. Next base: position 736,165,410 of record CM066035.1, read on the forward strand.
GGAGGGAGAAGGCTGGAGAGCTCAAAAACGATGGCACAACCCTTAAGAGACTCTCTAGAAAAACTGCTGTGCCTTCCAAAAAGAAGATAGCACCTAAAAAACCCTTCTACCCTAAGGATGTTCCACCCCTCATATTGCCAACTGGCCTTTCAGATCCAACAAAAACAACAGAGTCCTAAGCAGGCAAAGAAGCCCAGATTGGCCAAGCCACAGCCGCCCACCCAAGCACCAACTACTCCTAGCTTTTGACTCCCACATAGGAAGCACAGCCAGTCTTCTCCTACCCATAGAGGAGCCCTCCATCATTCCAGGGAGATTCTCTTAGTTTGCACAACAGTGGTCTTCCATCACCACAGAGCAACAGACTCTTTTCATCATTCAGAAAGGTTACCAACTAAATTTTTGAGAACTTCCTCCTTACCACTTCAGAGGAGATTTTCCCACCAAACCTCCCCTAGATACCCCACTCAAGCAGGAGGTAAACATTCTCCTTTCCCAAGGAGCCATAGAAGCAGTTCCCCCAAACCAACTGCTCAAAGGCTTCTACTCCCCCTACTTCCTCATTCCAAAGAAGTCTGGAGGCCACAGGGAGCTAAATGCATTTCTCGTAAAAGAAAAAGTCAAGATGATCTCTCTGGGAACCCTCCTTCCTTACATTCAAGAACACGACAGGCTCTGTTCCCTAGACCTCAAGGAGGCCTACATCCACATCTTGATTCATCCAGACCACAGACAATATCTTCGCTTCACCTGTCAAGGCACCCATTACCAACACAGGGTCCTTCCCTTCGGTCTGGCTTCTGCACCAAGAGTCTTCACAAAGTGCATGACTGTGGTAGTAGCATACCTTTGAAGCAGCAAAGTCTTTGTCTTCCCTTACTCAGACAACTAGCTAATAAAGGCAGACTCTCCTGGAGAACTCTGCTCATCTCAACAAAAACCTCTTGCTCACTTACAGCATCTAGGCTTTGTGATAAACTTCCCAAAGTCCCACCTCACTCCAACCCAAAGATTGGACTTCATAGGAGCCATGCTGGACACAACACTGTCCAGAGTCTTCCTTCCTGTGGACCGTATGAACAGGTTGGTGGATCTAGCCGCCCACATGCGCCAAAAACAGACTGCAATGGCTCAAGACTTCCTATGCCTTCTGGGACATATGGCTTCCACAGTACATGTAGTTCGTTATGCAAGACTCCCCATGAGACAAGAACAGTGGACTTTCTCAACCCAGTGGACACAGGCCACAGGGCATCTGTGAAATATCATCCAAACAACACACCCTCTGACTGAATCTCTCCTCTGGTGGCGCACCCCAACAAATCTTCTCATAGGTCATCTTTTTCAGATGCCCCAACCTCAACAGCCCTTCCGCACTTCTTTGGGACATAGAAACAACTCCTACCCCTCACATTTTTGCCAGATCTCCTTGGCGGGGAAGTCTAGGTTCAATTGACCTCGTCTGACTTTCTGACCTGGTCCAACTCTTCAGAGATCTGATGACAGATGCCTCCAAGCTCGGCTTGGGAGCACATCTCAATTCCATCTCCACACATGGTCCATGGACAACCCAGGAATCAACACAGCCGATCAACCTCCTTGAGCTTCAAGCAGTCATGAATGCCCTCCAAGTTTTCCAGCACCACCTCTCACACAGTCAGATCCTAGTCAGGACAGACAACCAAGTTGCAATGTTTTATATAAACAAACAGGGTGGGATGGGTCCCTTCCCCTATTCCAAAAAGCCTGCAAATTATGGAAGTTCACCATTCTCCACTACATGCATCTACATGCAGTTTACATTCCAGGAGAATCCAATCACCTGGCAGACAAGTTGAGTAGGATCCTACAACCCCACGAATGGTCCCTAGATCTGACAGCAGTGGCAAAATTCTTCCAACTCTGGGGAACCCCAGTGATAGATCTCTTTGCCACTCCACAGAACTCTCAGCTCCCACAGTTCTGCTCCAGGATACCATCCAAATTCAGTCTGGCATCCAATGCCTTAACGATCCACTAAAGTCAGGGACTCCTTTATGTGTTTTCCCCCATTCCCTTTATCCCGAAGACCCTCCTCAAACTACAAGCAGACAAGGACACTGTGATACTCATAGCCCCTCACTGGCCCCATCAGCCCTGGTTTCCTCTTCTACTTCAACTGACAAAAACTCCTCTGATCCCATTGGGATCCAGGCCAGGTCTTCTGTCTCAGAACAATGGAACACTCCTCCATCCCATGGATGCTGAGAGTGTAATCTATCAAGATTTATCCCTTTCTATTGCTTTAAAGGATTTTTTCCTTTCCTCCAGAAAGCCTTCCACCAGAAAGATGTACTCTTTCAAATGGTGTAGATATGCCTCATGGTGTTCTCAAAACAATCAGAATCCTTTTGAGGCATCAGTACTCACTCTTCTTCAATATCTTTTGCATTTGTCTGCTTTAGGACTCAAAACGAATTCAGTGTGGGTGCACCACAGTGCTATTTCAGCTTTTCACAAGTCTGTGGACAGTAGGCCTACCTCCACAGTTCCTCTTGTGGCTCATTTCATGAAGGGCCTACTCCTTACCAAGCCACTCCTTTGACCACCTCCAGTAACTTGGTATCTTAGCGTGGTATTAGCTCAACTTCTCAAACTTCCATTTGAGCCCCTAGCAACCACACATCTAACATATTTAGCTTGGAAATTTCTATTTCTCATTGTCTCACCTCAGCCAGATGCATCAGTGAGTTGCAGGCCTTAGTGGCTCATGCTCCATATACTCGCTTTCATCATAACTAAGTTGTCCTATGGACACATCCCCACTTTCTACCAAAAGTTGTGTCTCATTTCCATCTCAATCAGTCAGTGATCCTACCGGTCTTTTTCCCAAGACATCATGCTTCTTGTTCAGAAGCAACCTTACATACATTTGACTATAAAAGGGCTTTAGCCTTCTACCTTCAAAGGACAGAAGACATTAGGAAATCCTCCCAGCTCTTTGTCTTCTTTGATCCTACTTACTTGGGCCTTTCTTTCACCAAATGTATACTGTCCATATGGATAGCAGAGTGTATTTTTTTTGCATATGACAAAGCAGATCTATCCCTTACAGGACATGTCATTGCTCATAATGTCCAAGCAATGGCAGCCTCGGTGTCTAACCTTCATTCAGTAGCAATTGAAGAGATTTGCCGAGTTGCTACATGGTCCTCTATCCATACCTTTTCAGCCCATTACTGCTTGGACAAGGACACCACCTGGGATGCAGCCTTTGGCCAGGAAGTCCTTCAGCACCTCTTTGGGACATAGAAACAACTCCTACCCCTCCAATTTTTGCCAGATCTCCTTGGTGGGGAAGTCTAGGTTCAATTGACCTTGTCTGACTTTCTGACCTGGTCCAACTCTTCAGAGATCTGGGAGCTAGGGAGACCCATATGTGAAGACTACATTCCTGTTTGTTCCTGGAAATAGCGTAGTTACTCATCTGTAACAGGTGATTTCCGGGAACAGCAGGAATTTAGCCTTTATAACCCACCCTCCTCTCCTTGGAGTTGTAGGGTTGTTTTTAGTTTTTTCTGTTTTTTCATTCCTTTTCTTCAGCTGCAAACTCAACTGAGGAGAGGGAGTTGGGAGAGCGGGAAGGCAGCAGTGCAGGTGCAGTGGAGTTCTCCCAATTGGTAGCTGGGGAGCTTCCCATGCGTGCTCCATCGGTACCTGATTTCACCCATATGTGAAGACTAAATTCCTGCTGTTCCCAGAGATCACCAGTTACAGGTAAGTAACTATGATTTACTTCTTATGTATTTTATGTAGCAGTTTTTAGATTCACGGTTTTTATTATCTCATAGTATTGTTTTTTTCCCCTTTCTCCCCCTCTGTCTCCCTCTCCCCCTTCTCCCCCTGCCCCCTCCCCCTTCCTTGTTCTGATTTAATATTTTGTTTAATGAAAGATTCATTGATATGCATTTCTAACGCGATCTTCTGCCTTGGGTCCATATACATATGTTTATTTAGAAAACCCTTGAGCAATTGACTATAAGGGCACATTAGGCAGCTATCCATACACATGATTTTGGAATGATTTTGTCAGGCTGATTTTTTTTTTTTTTTTTGATGCTTGAAGGCATAATTCTAAAAATGTCATGATACTCCTTATAGTTAATTTGGGCTCAAAAATTTATTTTAGAATCCATTCCGGTTTTCATTGATTTTTACCCTTTTGGTCTTATTTTTCTTATTAGTTCCATTTTACTTATTATGATGTGGTTCACTTTTTATTATTATGCATTTACAGAAGAGTTATGGAATGACATCAAGAAGGTTGTGTTGGAAGAAAGCGAGAAGTCTCTACAAAAGGTGAAAAAGCAAAAATGGCCAAAATGGATGACGGAAGAAACTCTGAAAATTGCCCAGAAACGCAGAGAAGCTAAAGCCAGAGGAGAAAGAAAGACAATAACATAACTCAGAGATTTCCAACGTGCAGCAAGACAAGACAAGGAAAAGTACTACAACAATGCATGCAAGGAAATAGAAGCAGAAACTATTAGAGGAAGAACAAGATCGGCTTTCCTAAAGCTACGAGAGTTAAAGAAAAAGTTCCAGCCTCGAATTGGAATGTTACAAGATGCTCAAGGTTCTATGTTGAATGATGCTGAGAAGATCAAGAAAAGGTGGAAGGAATATACAGAGTTTTTATATGATAAAGATCAAGTGGACCAACAGCCGTTTCAACCTGTACCTTATGATCGGGAACCATTGGTGATGAAAGAAGAAGTTGAAGCAGCCTTGAAAGCCTTATCAAAGAACAAAGCACCAGGCATTGATAGCATTCCCATAGAAGTATTACAGCAATCTGATGCAGCTGTTACCGTACTTACAAGGCTCTGCCAAGAAATATGGAAGACAACATCATGGCCAACTGACTGCAAAAGATCTGTGTTTATACCAACACTAAAGAAAGGTGATCCAACTGACTGTGGAAATTATCGCACAATCGCTCTGATCCCATATGCCAGCAAGATTCTACTAAAGATTATTCAAAAGAGACTACAACCATACCTGGAACAAGAACTCCCTGAAGTGCAAGCAGGGTTCAGGAAAGGCCGAGGAACAAGAGACATCATTGCGGATGTGAGATGGATCCTTGAAAAGACTAAAGAATACCAAAAGAATATCTATTTGTTCTTTATCGACTATAGCAAGGCTTTTGACTGTGTAAACCATGAGAAACTCTGGGCCACATTAAGAAGCATGGGTATACCAGAACACCTGATCGTACTCTTGCACAATCTGTACATTGATCAAGAAGCAACAGTTCGAACGGAACAAGGAGAAACAGAATGGTTTAAAATAAGCAAAGGTGTAAGACAAGGCTGCATACTTTCCCCCTACCTGTTTAATTTATATGCAGAACCAATCATCAGAGAAGCAGGATTGTATGAAGACAACAGAGGTGTGAAGATTGGTGAAAGACTCATCAACAACCTTCGCTATGCTGATGATACCACATTACTGGCTGAAAGTGAAGATGATCTGAAACATTTGCTTCTCATAATCAAAGAACATAGTCTCAAAATGGACCTGCACCTTAATGTAAAGAAGACAAAGATCATGACAACTGGCATAATCAACAGGTTCATCGTTGAAGGAGAAGAAATTGAAATCGTGAACAGCTTTAACCTATTTGGATCAACTATCAATAAAGAAGCAACAAGCAGTCAAGAAATCAGACGACGCATTGCTCTTGGCAGAATGGCTATGAAAGACCTAGATAAGATTCTCAAGAGCAGAGATGTCTCTCTCCATACAAAGATTTGACTTGTTCAAGCCATGGTATTTTCAATAACATCATATGGATGTGAAAGCTGGACAGTGAAAAAGATAGACAGGAAGAAAATTGATGCCTTTGAATTATGGTGCTGGCGGCGAATACTGTGTATATCATGGACTGCCCGAAGAACAAACCAGTCGGTACTAGAGGAGATCAAACCTAAGCTTTCTTTAGAAGCTAAGATGACAAGACTTTGACTTTCATACTTTGGACACATCATGCGAAGAGAGAGATCATTAGAGAAAGACATCATGCTTGACAAGATAGAAGGTCAACGCAAAAGAGGAAGGCCAGCAATGAGATGAATCGATACAATAACAGCAGCTAAGGGTGCCAGTCTGTCAATGGTGAGCCGCCTGACTGAAGACCGAGCACGGTTTGGGATGGCTGTCCAGGGGGTCGCCATGAGTCGACTCCGACTCGACGGCACTTAACAACAACAACAACATGTATCGATTTTAGATACACATTTTGGTTTTCATTATTTTGTGGTGCCTTTTTTCCCCCCTTCTCTTTCCCTCTCCCTTCCCTCCCCTTTTCCCTCTGCCCCCCCCCCCCTTTCCTTTCCTTCCTTGCAGTGGTTTGATTCTATTTATTATGTTCCATTTTAACCGGTATATACTGAATATGGGGCATTTTACATTTATTGTTTTTATCGGTCCTTTTATTAGGTATTTACTGTACATGCAGCGGTCCACACTTGCGGTTTTTATTGATTTTTATCCTTTGGTTATTCTCTCATGGAGTTTCATTTTACCTAGTATAAAGTGATTTACTTCTTATGTATTTAATGTAGCAGTTTTTAGATTTTGTTATCTCATGATATGGCTTTCTTCCCCTCACCTCCTTCCTCCCTTTCCCCCTCTTGTCCCCCCTCCTTCCTTTCTCTGAGTTAATATTATGTTGAATGAAAGATTCACTGATATGTGTTTCTCACGCACTTTTCTGCCTTGGATCTGTATATGTTTATATAGAAAACCTGCGAGCAATTGAATTTAAGGGCACATTAGGCAGCTGTCCATACATATGACTTTGGATCTATTTTGTTCAGCTATTTTTTTTAATGCATGAAGGCATAATTCTTAAAATATCATGATATTCCTTATAGTTAATTTGGGCTCAAGAATTGCTTTTAGAATAATTTCATTCATGCGGTTTTCACTTTTGACCTTACCACAGCGCAAGTTCTACCTTTTTAACACAGGCAGACCCGCGGCTTTGCTGCTTGTCATTTGACGTTTTTCACGTTGAAGACTGTTACTAGGCAAGTAAGCCCCTGATTTTTACTCTTTCACTCTTTGCATTCGTATTTTTGGATGTACTAATATTTAACATTAAGCTTAGGGTTTTTATATTTCATTTAGGACTCGCTGAAAGTAGTTTTCATAAACTTTGGTTAACAATTTATAATACAGCAGCACAGTGAGTCTCAAGATTGGATGGTTTTTATTCCCTCTATCTGCATGGTGTTTTTATAACAAGAATCACCTCATGTTCATTGGCTCATTTTATCCACCATTATTATAATTTGTCAGCACTGATTGTTATGACTACGATTTATGTCAACACTTTGTCCTCCTCATCCCTCCCTCTTTTTTGTGACTTGTGTTGGTTCACACTTGTGTGTTTAATCATCTTTCCTTTTCTATTTTTAAATATATTTATGTAGATATCAATGTTCACCTTTGGGCTTTAGTCTTTTTATTACATTGTATTCCTATGCTTGTTATGTTTTAATTGATTATATTTCTGTTTTTAATTTTGAGGACAGTACCCCCTGAAGAAGGCAGTTTCACCAAAACGCGTTGGGGGTCATCTCCTAATAAAGCTGCTTTTTCAACCACTTTTTGGCACACAGTTAGCATCAGGGCATTCCAAGGGCAGCACCTGATCCTATCCAGGCAGTGGCAGTATTGAGCTACTGCCCGGTTGAGGCTAAGCAGCAAAAATAAGGCATAGCAAAGGCCAGCCTTAATTTTGCTGTAGAAGCTAACCGGGCAATGACTGAATATCGCTGGGTTTAAAGGTTGGCTGTGGCAGTTAGCCATCTTAGATCAGCTAGCTGCCACCACTGAATATCAAACCCTCTTCTTCCAAGCCTCTCATTTATGGAACTCCATGCCCACAGAACTCTGTATGGAGTCATCTTGTAAAAAATTTAAGATAAGTCTGAAGACCAGTCTTTTTACCCAGGCATTCCAATCACAGCTAGTTATGCTTCATTTAAGGATCATGTCTTTTCTGCCTCTCTTTCCCCTCCTACTGTTTTCCATGGAGTTAGAATTTTGGGGGTTTTAATATATTGAATTTGTTGTGCTACTGCATCTTCCTTCTTGATGTTTTTTCTTTATCCCATTGTCCTGTTTTTTGTTTTCTTGTCTCCATAGCTAAGACCAAAATTCTTTGTAAACTGCTATGATGTTCTAACCATTAGTGGTATATGCAATTCTTGTAAATAAATAAATAATAAATAAATAAATCATTTTTCTGGGTGGTAATACCTAATGTGGAACCTTGCATTGTGTAACTGAAATTTGGACTGTTCTTCCCTAAGTACATAACTTTGCACATGTTCACATTAAATTTCATCTGCCATTTGGATGCCCAATCTCCCAATTTTTCAAGGTCCATCTTGCAATTCTTTATAATCCTCGCCACTAACCAGATAGCAATGCACTAACCTGTGAACCTGCATATTCAGCGCCGGACACCAGATATGTTCCAGCACTCCGCATAGTTTGGTACCAGATATACAGGTATATTAAATAAAGACGAACATAAATAAAAAACACTATATATCTGGGTTTAATTAAAGTATGACTAGGGGCTTTAAATAGCCTAGACCAGTGATGGCTAACCTTTTTGAGCCCGAGTGCCCAAACTGCCGCACAAAACCAAAGAATTTCCTCAAAGTGCCAGCACGTCAATTAAACCTTAACAACAAGATTTTATTATCTAAAAACTCTTTATAAAGTTGCCTGAACTATGTAACATCATTTGTAAAGGTTGGAATCTTTGTATTGTCAGAGAATCAATTTGATTCACAATCCTTTGGTTTTCATTTCAATTTATTGGCAATTTATAATGTTTTAATGATTTCATTCAATTTAATGAATTTAGGAAGAATTTGATTCAGTTACACAATATATTTTAAATGTATTATTCACATAACATGTCAAATGTATCCTGAGTAAAAAAAAGATAAACTTCTTAAAACTGTTAACTGTGTCAGGACTCGGTGTGTATTCCCAAAGAATCTATACATGAAAAAAATTAATGTGATGTTTGTTGTTGCATGCATGCTGATAACTTGTCAATCCTTGGCTCATAATGCGTTAATTTCAGAGCAACACATGCAGCACTCATGTCATCCGTTAATCTGTTTCTAGCATCACTTTCCCATCACTGAATATAGCACCCACTACAATATTAACAGCACTGCCTTTTCCTATGTAGGATTCTTATTATGTGAGTTTTGGGTGTTAGTGCTGGCATGGTAGATTTTCTCTAAGTCCCGAATATCCAAATTACAACGTATTAAAAATATGGCCATAAAACGTCTCCATAATGCGTCTAAATTTGACCTTGTGACTTCTTCGCTCATTAAAGGTCACTGGCTTCTCATTAGTTATCAAATAAAATTTAAGATTCTGATCTGACCCATACAGAATTTTATACAGGAATTCCTTTATATTTGTCCAGTCATTTAATTGCTTATAAATCTAGCCTATAAAGCCATACCTGGAACAAGAACTACCTGAAGTGCAAGCAGGGTTCAGAAAAGGTCGAGGAACGAGGAACCTGATCATTCTCTTGCACAATCTGTACATTGATCAAGAAGCAACAGTTCGAACGGAACAAAGAGAAACAGAATGGTTTAAAATAAGCAAAGGTGTAAAACAAGGCTGCATACTTTCCCCCTACCTGTTTAATTTATATGCAAAACAAATCATCAGAGAAGCAGGATTGTATGAAGACAACAGAGATGTGAAGATTGGTGGAAGACTCATCAACAACCTTCGCTATGCTGTTGATACCCAGGGGCTGCTCAAGGCAATCTGCTGTCCGAGGTGAAGAATGAGATGGTGCCCCCCCACTTAGAGGGAGGAAGGGCTTTTTCAGAATTCCAATCAGGGACTGAACCAAACCAAAAAGCCGTTTAGATTATATGGAGGGAATGTGAGATGTTTGCACACAGGGCCGTACCAAGCTGCTATCGTGCCCTGTGCGACTTGCAGCTTGGGCACGCGCCCCCCCCCCTCCTCCCCATACCTCCATCCAGCACTGCTTGCTCTTTCCCTGCTGCTACCGCCCTCTGTTTTTTTTTCACGGCGGCACCGGCAGCAGGGAAAGAGCAGGCAGTGCTGGATGGAGGTATGGGGAGGAGGATGGGGGCATGCGCCCCATCTGAAAGGCGCTGGCACTTTAAGCAGATCTGTCCCTACCTGCTCTGACATTGCATCAGAGGAGGGAGGGACCAGACCTGCTTAAAGTGCTGCGAAAAGGCTTGGGGGCACAATTTGGCTGCCTTCTATTGTCCTGCCAGCGGCAGCAGGGCAACAGCATACAGCCAAAATGTGTCCCCTAAGCCTTTGCGCCCTGTGCGACTGCACCGCTTGCACAGGGCTAGGTAGGTCCTATTTGCACACCAAAGAGCTAAAAGAGAGCAAGAATCAACAGCACAGTTTATAAAACTAAATTATAACTGATTTTTATTTTGTTGTTATAAACTGCGTTATGGTTCTTGCTTTTTCTTTTTCAACATATATTTTGCATCCACAGTAGGTGCAGAGCAGAACCAGGACATTCACCCACAGAACTCAATATTTAAAAAAAGAAAAAAAATCTGATTCTGATCATCTCACTAACAACAACAACAACAAGCACTATTCTCAAGTACCAGGCATATTGTGAACTAATACAAAACCCTACAACAAAGAGCAAACCTACCATACCATACCATATCAGCACAAACTTCCAAAACTCACATAAGGAGTCCATCCAAAAAAAGTCTCACTGTAAAAATACTACAGTGGGCCCTGGAACATCCATACACCTATTGAAAAGCTGAACAAGTCAAATTAATACAGTACAGTATAGATCTTTATGTATAAACTCCATGTTAAGAGAACACCTGGCCTCAGTCACACACTCACAACATCAACCCTCACCAAGTACAGAATAAGTAACCACAATCTAAAGTAAAAATAAAATTATGTAGACAAAATTTAAATTGAAACCCCAAGAAGCCAGAGTCCACATGCAGTGCAACATCAAATAAATAAGAGATGCAGTTCCCCAATATAGTGTAAAATATAAAAATATGCGTGCATTATCCTTGCCCTGGAAAAATGGGAATTCCACTCACCTCTGATGGTGCTCTGGCACGAAAATAGGGTTTGGCACGGCCTTTCTGACATCTTGGGGAGCTTGAGTGACCAAGAACAGGAACAGCAGCATGACCACAGCATGGATTGAAACAAGCAATATCTGGCTTCTGGGCTCCAGTGCAATGGCGGGTCCTGTTTGTCATGCACTGGAGCAGAGTTCAGTGCAGCCATGGAAGCCGGGATGGGAGCAGCATGTAGACGGCACTAGAGCAGCATGCGGTGAACAGTTAAGGCCCGCTAGGAGAGACTTGACTGCTGCAAGCTGTTTTTTGAGTGGTGCTGGCTGCCTCCTTCCCCAACCCCCTGGAGTGTTACTGATGTACTTGTCTGCACAGGGACATGCTCTTTGAGCTTACAGTCTAAAACTGGGAGATACAGAATGTGAAGGATGCTATTGCCTGCATGCACTTTCCTCACCAGAACTTGAGGGCCTTTGATGGATTTGGCTGAAGTGGCAAGTATTTGATCATAGAAGAGTTAGTCATGCCATCTACAAGCCAGTTTGCCTCTGTTTTTTGGGGGGAGCTGGTGTGGCTGAGTGTTTGTGGTTAAAGCTAAAGAGAGTGCCTTTTTTTTCCTTGGATGACTGTGTGCTGGATTGCCGGTTAGTCCTTGTTTTTCCACTTGTGCCTGGGTGCTTTTTTCTCCCAAGGAACATCCTGTGAGTGGCCCCAAGTCCCATCCAAAGGATAGGAGGGGGGGGGGGAAGAACCAGAGGAGCAGCAGACACTCTTGTTCCGTGCGAGTGATCTTCAGTTTAAATAAAAACCAAGCCAGTGCAGAGCCTTCCTGCCTCTAACTTCCTTTTTGGGGCGGAACGCATCTGCATGGGCTCCTTCACAGAGACTGAAGGTTGTGCACCGGCTTGGTTTTTATTTAAATTGAAGATCAGCCGCAACTGCCACCGCCGCCGCCGCTAGAGAGGGTGAATCTGCCACTGCCGAGAAGCGGCCTCGGCAGTGGAACAAACTTGAGCGTTTTAAATTTTTTTTTATCTTTTGAAGGCGGAGTGAGGCGGCTGTTTTCGGGGCATTTTTGCCGCCTTCAAAACTTGCCGCCTAAGGCAACCGCCTCACTCCGCCTCATTATAGAGCCGCCCCTGATGATACCACATTACTGGCTGAAAGTGAAGATGATCTGAAACATTTGCTTCTCATGATCAAGGAACATAGTCTTAAAATGGGCCCGCGTGCCAGCTGCAAGGCCTTCGCGTGCCATAGGTTCGCCATCGCTGGCCTAGACACTGCTGCTGAATATTGAACCCCATAAATATTGTAAATAACACAGGTACACTACCAAAAAACTGCCTCCAGTTTTGCAACTGATTCCTATAGATTTTGGGGTGCTGAATCCAGGAAAAATAGCCAAAATGTTCCATCACGTCACGTTTTCTTGCAAAATTAGATTTCTTACCCATATAAGGAATGTTCACATAATTTCTTTTTAGCCGACTGCAGTTTATTTTCTTGGCCCAAAATAGAGGTTGTAATGGTTAACTAACTAGAAACACTCCCTCATGAAATTTTAGAGTGGTTTGTCTTCATTTAATACATTAACAGGACAATTGGGAGGCGGGGGGCTAAATCCAGTACTCGCGCTGGCGCATGTTCTTTCCTGTTCGCCTCGCCTCGTTCGCTTGCTCAAACACGGTGGTTGCGACATGAACGTTCCTGTCAAATTTCAGTTTCTTGCAAGTTCATTATTACCTTTTGTTTGCTCAGTCGTAATCCAGCTTTATTCCGAAGTGGTTCACTACAGTTGTAGTTTGCAGTGCTGTGTATTTGTGATGGCTCACAGAGCCAGAGGTTGCGTCAACTCTCCGGACAGTTTTTGTTTTATTTGTGGGGAATATACCGTGAAAAAGTGGCAGAGGAACATTTCTGCATTTATTAAAAAAGTATATTTCGCCTATTTCGGTTTGAAGTTAGGCGATCAAGACAAACCGTGGGCTCCTCACAAAGTGTGCAAGACATGTGAGGAAGATCTACGCTTAGGGATGAAAGGTAAAAAACAAGCATTTCGTTTCGGAATACCTATGATGTGGCGTGAACAAAGAGACCACAGCAGTGACTGCTATTTTTGCTCTTGCATTGTGAAGGGATACAACTTAAAAAATAAGAACGTAATAAGTTACCCCAACCTTCCCTCAGCAATTAGGCCTATGCCTCATAGCAACGAAGTACCTGTGCCTGAAACCACCAAAATCTTTGGATCATATTTGTGTGAACGGTTCTGATCATGATGAGACTCATCAGATGGCTTTTCCCGATGAGTCCAGTACTTCCGAGTTTGAAACTGAACCAGATCCGAAACCTGAACTTTTCTCTCAAGCTGAATTGAATGATTTAGTCCGGGATTTAGGACTCCCAAAAGATGCTGCCTAACTGCTAGGTTCTCGGCTTAAACAGAAAAATCTATTGTCACCAGGAACAACTTTTTATTGGTACCGCAACCGCGAGACACAATTTTTGAAGTATTTCAGCAAAGAGGAAGATTTAGTATTTTGCAACGATATATACGGAGTGATGGAAAAGTTTAAACTCAAGTATGATCCTGCTGAATGGCGGCTGTTCATTGATTCGTCAAAAGACAGCATAAAAGGTGTTCTTCTTCATAATGGCAACACATTCGCTTCAGTTCCTATTGCTCACTCTGTTATTCTCCAAGAAAAATACGAGAATTTGGCCCTGATTCTTCAGAAGATTCGTTATGATGAGCATAAGTGGATGATTTGTGGAGACTTTAAAATTCTATCTATGCTATTAGGGCAGCAATCCGGTTTCACCAAATATCCCTGCTTCCTTTGCTTGTGGGATAGCCGGGCCCACGACCTACACTGGGGGAAAAAAGACTGGCCAATTCGGGAGTATTTGAGACCCGGTGAGAAAAATGTTCTTCATGAGAGCTTGGTACCTCGTGATAAAATTCTATTACCACCTCTCCACATTAAGTTGGGTCTCATTAAGCAATTCATCAAGTCCCTTCCAAAAGATGGTGAGTGCTTTCGGTACCTTTGCTCAAAGTTCCCCCGACTTTCTGAAGCAAAGCTAAAGGAAGGAGTGTTTGTTGGCCCTGATATAAGGAAACTCATTTCAGATGGAGCATTCGCTGAAACAATGTCTGAGAAGGAAAAAGAAGCCTGGGATTCCTTCAAGGATGTTGTTCTCAAATTCTTGGGGAACAGGCGGGATGAGAACTATAAGGATATTGTTGCCAGGATGCTCAATGCCTTCAAAGAACAAGGCTGTAACATGAGCCTGAAAGTCCATTTCTTGCACTCCCATGTGAACTACTTTCCCGAAAACCTGGGGGCGTACAGTGAAGAACAAGGTGAAAGGTTTCACCAGGACATCAAGGACGCAGAGAGAAGGTACCAAGGAAGATGGAACACCACTATGATGGCTGATTTCTGCTGGTTGCTGCTGCGGGAAACCCCAGATGAAAAATACGCCAAGCAGCGCACCAAGAGAAGCATTCGGGGGAAGAAGAAATGGGCCCACCAGGAGATTGATTGACCCAAGAATGACTTTAAAATCTAAACTGTGTTGACAAATATCGTGTTTTTACTAAACTTTGAAATAAAAATTTGCTAGTTATTACCACAGTGTCGGATCTCATTTATTAGAATTTTATTTTCATACCATCGGGTGTTTGTCTTCATGTATTGCAATGGTGCGGTTTGCATTTTCTATTCTTACATACATACCTGTACAACATTTTTTGCACATTTCTTTGCTTTGCTTTGTGTCTAACCTCGCTCTTATATGCTTAATGTTTGTGCACATGTATGTGGCTGTTTTAAGTGCAGACAATTTTGCTACCATCACAGTGTGTTTTGTTGACATTACTCTATTCTTGTGTGCTGCCTTGTTACAATTTTCTTTATTCTTATTTGAATAACTACTAAACAATTAGTATAAAGAATTCATCCAAGAAACTTTTATCTCGATCGCACTCAATCTGAAACGTTCACCTCAAACTGCTAACCCAATGTAGCAAAAAATCTGTACGTGATGGAGCAAATTGGTTACCAGATTTGGATTCAGCGCACCAAAAAATGTAAAAATCAATCGAAACATTAGAGGCAGTTTAAAAAAAAATTTTTTTAGTGTACCTGTGTAATAAATATCATATATACCAAAAACAATAAAACTCTCCAAAACTAAATAAATTATTCAGTTACAAATCAAGGTTGGAAAAGTACTTGGGCCTGATATTCAAAA
This sequence comes from Ichthyophis bannanicus, assembly GCA_033557465.1. Lineage (NCBI taxonomy): Eukaryota > Metazoa > Chordata > Amphibia > Gymnophiona > Ichthyophiidae > Ichthyophis > Ichthyophis bannanicus. The sequence goes on from CM066035.1 coordinate 736,180,835, forward strand.
AGTCTTATCTAGATAAGCTGCTAAGGAGTTGTCAATCTGATAATCTCTAGTTAACCCTATATTCAATGGCACTATCCAGATGTTGTTGTTGTTGTTGCTAAGTGCCGTCGAGCCAGTATCAACTCATGGTGACCCTCTGGATAGTTGTCCTAAATTGTGTTTGGTCTTCAGTAAGACGGCTCATTGTTGACAGACTGGTACCAGTAGCTGCTGTTATTGTATCGATCCATCTCATTGCTGACCTTCCTCTTTTGTGTTGACCTTTTATCTTGCCAAGCATGATGTCTTTTTCTAATGATCTCTCTCTTCGCATGATGTGTTCAAAGTATGAAAGTCAAAGTCTTGTCATCTGAGCTTCTAAAGAAAGATTAGGTTTGATCTCCTCTAGTACTGACTGGTTTGTTCTTCGGGCAGTCCATGGTATACGCAGTATTCGCTGCCAGCACCACAAGTCAAAGACTATCCAGATAGTGCTGCTGAATATTTCCTTTGTTGCTAGTGATCAATCAGTGATTAAAAGTCCTTCAAAATGGATCCCTTCAGGGATGCCTGATTCCACTATTTTGACTTGCCAAAAACTTGTCTTATCTGATTTAGAAGAGTTGGAACATACTTATAAGGCTGCTTTTCAAATATAACCAGAGCAGAATGAGTTGCACTCACAGAATTAAAGTATAGAACTGACATAGTCAGCCACAGTGCTGATTAGGGGGAGTGCTATAGTAATACAGGATACTGAATCATACCATACTAGTCTATTATCTCAGTTGTTGGATGAGAAATATTATCAACTTCTATCTTCTGACCCAACACCGGATCTGAGGAACAGTATTTTGAAGATAACATCAGGGGCATTTTCAGCTGGATGGATTACCTAGAAAGAACTTTCTTTTTTGGCTACTAACTACCTTAAAGTACCAATTATTTAAACAGTACCGAAAATATACAAATCACTGTCTTCACTGCCCAGACATCCGATTGTGTTAGATTGCCTGAATTCTTTGCATAGCCTTTAAATCGATATCTGAGAGAGCCCTCAGTTCATATAAGGTCTACTGGCCAGGGGCACTTAAGTTCCCACCCACCCTACCCCTCACCCCACCCACTCTTGGATTGCATTGCCTATATAGTCATTATATACATTGACATCTGCCCTTTAATTAGATGTTACACCCACATTTTCTCCTATTCTCCTTCTAGGACAGCTAAACCAGCATGTTGTATATTGTCACAGCCCCTCCCAGTGGCAGCGTGCAGAAGGGACAGGGCGGACACTTATTGTTGGTTGAAGAAGGAAAACCTTTCTAGACCAGGTGCATCATGGTCTTTGTAGTCCCACTTCATAAAGAAATAGTTGAGCCTTGAGCAGGGTTAAACATATATGGATTTATTCTCTTTGTTGCGCAAAGGTTCTCCATGAAGACAAAACAGAATGTACCTTACTTCAGGGTTAATGCCAAAAATATTTACAAAGTCAGTAACTCTTACAGGCGCTTCACAGTTCTTTGCATTGAAACAGGTTTTCAACACAAAGAGGAAAAACAAACATAAAACGTCTTCTTTCAGCTTCAACAAAAGCAGAAATGGTAATTTCAAAGTATGTCCTGTTGATCAGTACTCTGTGAGGGACTCTATACTCTTGGCAACACAGAGTGAGCAGTCCATCGGGTGCTCCAACAGCAACGGGTCTGGTTCAACCAACTCTATTTGCATGGGCTCCTGTTCAGCCGTGGTGTCAGCTAATCCTGAGCTTTCCCTGGATAAGGCAGGTTGTAGTTCAGTAGCTCTATCCAATATTCTCCAGCCTTGCTGGTCTTGCTTTGGCCAATAACTGATATGGCTTTTTACTATGCCTCTCTGTAAGGGTTTTAAAAGCCGTTCCCAGCTTTGTTTCCTATCAGTACGGCTCTCTGGGTTATAAGCTTTTCTAGGACCTGGCTCACGTTTTGGAAAGGAAATATCACTGTACCTTGGACCCCTGAGACATGCGCTGCTGGTATTTCTTCTACCAGGTACTCTCCTTCTATAACCGTCTTCCCTGAAGACTGGCTCCTGGAGCTTTCTGGAATGGGCTTGTCCTCCCTGGAACTTAGCTCTTCCTTGTAAGTATTCCAAGCTTCTCTGCCTTTCAGTATGTGAGGTTCCTCTCTCAGGTCCTCTCTCAGATCCTTTCTCAGGTTCTCCGTCCGGTTCTCTCTCAGATCCTCTGTCAGGTCCTCTCTGCTTTCTTCCTTCTGAGCACTGTTTATAAAGCCGTTTCTCCACTGAGCTTCCTGGCTGTCTACTCAGGTGTACTTGATTAGCTCCTGCATTATCAAAACCTGGGTGTGTCAGCTTGGCTTCTGTGGCCTCGTGCTTGCTCCCTCTAGCTGCACTTTTAGGTAACTGCACCCTCTGTGAGTCAGTTGCTTTATAATAAACAGTGTTTTTTTTCTAAATCTATAGCTTCAATGGCTTCAGCTTTATCACATATCCCCCCTCTTAAGATATTATGGGCTGGCCTTGCATTGCCTGCACAGCACATAATCCTCGACATGGCGTCTGCATTGAGGTGCAGTTTTCCTGCTCTATGCTCCACCTTGTACTCGAAGGGTTGTAATGCCATATACCAGTGATGGCTAACCTTTTTGAGCCCGAGTGCCCAAACTGCCGCACAAAACCAAAGAATTTCCTCAAAGTGCCAGCACGTCATTTGCATAAGTGGTCTTATTTGCATAAATATTTGCATAATGTTACCATACACTAACTTTTAGTAAACATGTCTCTTAATGAGTGTATGGATAAAGAAAGACTAAAAGATTTCTACATTACTATAATCCAGTGCCAACCGCCAGGCACATTAGGAACTACTACAAACGCTGCCCATTTAGAACCCATAGCAAACCCGCCGTATCCTGACAGCATTACCAGGACTCACAAAGCACCATACCCTACCTATCAAAAGGCAACACTGCAAATATTAAACCAATACATTTCAGAGAATACTGGGGAAAGAGAACAAGTGGCAACGTCAAATAGGAATATCCTCTTGTACCAAACAAAGCGCAGATGTTAATGATGCACATTTCCCAGAGCTGACATATTCCAGTTAATAAATTCAAAATAAAGAGATATCTTTCTACCTTTTGTGCATTTTTTTTTCAGTTGCAATTGGTCCAGCCACCTTCTTCTGGTTTCTTCATGTTTTCTGCTAACTCTCCATCGTCTGCTGTCCATTTGTCCTTTCTTCTCTCTTCTAGGTTTTTTTTCATTCTCTCTCTCTCTCTACATCTGCTTTAACATACTAATCTTTCTCCTTTTGCTCTTTCCTCATTCCTATTTCATCCACACAAATTTTACCCCTCCATCCTCAATCCCCAATTACTCTCCCAATACCTGGCCAATTGTAGATTTTTCATCCCTCCTACACAAAATATTTTTCCCCTCTCCATTTTACTCTCCCAGCCCCATCCCATTCTAATCCTCCCCCAACATCAGCTCCCTTCTAGTTCCAGTCTCACCCAGCATCCATACCCTTCTAGTCCCTGCATCAGCCCATTTCCAGTCCAAGTCCCTTCATCTGCTCATTTTCAATCCTAGCCCCCCCATCAGCCCATTTCTACTCATTTCCTAGCCCCACCATCAGCCCATGTCAAATCATAGCTCCCCTCCACTCAGCCCAATTCCAGTCCAAGCCCCCCCATGAGCCTACTTCCAGTTCTAAGCCCCTCCATGAGTCCATTTCAATTCAAGCCCCCACCACAGCCCATTTCCAATCTTAGCTCCCCCCAACAGCCCATTTCCAGTCCTATCCTAGCTGTTCCATCAGCCCATTTTCAGTCCTAGCTCCCTTCCCTCACAGCCCATTTCCATTCCAAGCCCCCTCCCCATCAGCTATTTGCAGTTCAAGCCTCCCCTTCCACTCAGCCCATTTCCAGTCCTAGCAACACCCCAACCCATTACCAGTCCTAGCCCCCCGTCAATCAACTTCCAGTCCTAACCCCCATCACCCCATTTTCAGTTTAAGTTTAAGCCCCCCCCCTATAACCCTTTACCAGTCCTAACCCCCCATCAGCCCATTTCCAGTCAGCCCCCCATAGCCCATTGCCAGTCCTAAACCCCCCCATCAGCCCACAGCCCATTACCAGTCCTAACCACATCAGCCCACCTCAAGTCCTAACCCCTCCCCATCAGCCCATTTCCTGTCCTAGCCCCCCCATAACCCATTATCAGTCCTACACCCCCATCAGCCCACTACCAGTCTTAACCCCCCCATAGCCCATTACCAGTCCTAACCCCCCCATCAGCCCACTACCAGTCTTAACCCCCCCCTAGCCCATTACCAGTCCTAACCCCCCCCATCACCCCATTTCCAGACAGCCCTCATCAGCTCATAGCCCATTGCCAGCCCTCATCAGCCCACAGCCCATTGCTAGTCTTAACTCCCCCCCATAGCCCACTGCGTCTTAACCCCCCTCCCCAGCCCACTGCCAGTCTTAACCCCCCCTCCCTAGCCCATTGCCAGTCTCAACCCCCCTCCCTCCCTCCCTAGCCCATTGCCAGTCTCAACCCCCCTCCCCCCTCCCTAGCCCATTGCCAGTCTTAACCTCCCTCCCTCCCTAGCCCATTGCCAGTCTTAACCTCCCTCCCTCCCTAGCCCATTGCCAGTCTCAAACCCCTCCCTCCCTCCCTAGCCCATTGCCAGTCTCAATCCCCCTCCCTCCCTCCCTAGCCCATTGCCAGTCTCAACCCCCCCTCCCTCCCTAGCCCATTGCCAGTCTTAACCTCCCTCCCTCCCTAGCCCATTGCCAGTCTTAACCCCCCTCCCTCCCTCCCTCCCTAGCCCATTGCCAGTCTTAACCCCCCTCTCTCCCTCCCTAGCCCATTGCCAGTCTTAACCCCCCTCCCGCGGCTCATGGCAATAAAAAAAAAAAAAAAGCAGCCCCCTGCCGCCGCGGCGGCATGGAGTGTCCCGCGGGGCACCCACAGCCCGGCGGGCCTCACCCGGCGCGGCTCAGCCCCTCAATGCCGGCTTGCAGAGACGCGAAGGGGGTGAGAGTCTCCCTCGCGTCTCTCTTAAGCCCGCAGGGGCAGATGGGAAATTTCCCATCAGCCCCTGCGGGCTTAACAGAGACCCGAGGGAGACTCTCCCTTCGCGTCTCTGCAAGCCGGCAGAGAGGGGCTGAGCAGCGCCGGGAGAGTCCCGCCGGGCAGAGGGAGCCCCGCAGGACACTCCATGCCGCCGCGGCGGCAGCGGGCAGCTTTTTTTTTTTTTTTAATGTGCGACCTTCCCGCGTGCCAGCTGCAAGGCCTTCGCGTGCCACAGCTGGCACGCGTGCCATAGGTTCGCCATCGCTGCCATATACCATCGGGTCAAGCGATTGTTGTTATTCTTCATCTGATTTAACCACTTTAGCGGTGCATGGTCAGTGACCAGCAAAACCTTTCTCCCGGTCAGATAAAATCTTAGGGCTTCGATGGCCCACTTAATTGCCAAACATTCTCTTTCAATTGTAGAATCCCTCTACTCCGCCGGGGATAATTTCTGGCTCAAAAACATGACTGGTTGAGGGATGAAACACCTATAGTAGCCTATAAGCCCTAGGAAACTCTTTAATTGCTTTTTGTTTTGTGGCATCGGAAAATTCCTAACACTTTCTACCTTGTTTAACAGTGGCCGGACCATACCTCGTCCTACCAGGTGGCCTAAGTATTTGACTTCCTGTGCTTCATTCTTCTGAATTGAAATAGCCCCACTGGTGTGCTGAAAGCTGTCTTGGGACGAGACTCTTTTGTCAAGGGAATCTGCCAATATCCCTTGGTCATATCGAGCGTGGTGAGGAACTTCGCCTGCCCCAGTCTATCCAAGAGCTCTTCAATGTGTGACATTGGATAGGCGTCAAACGTAGATACCGCATTAACCTGGCAAAAATCAATGCAGAATCTCATTGTGCCGTCTGGTTTGGGGACCAGGACAATGGGGCTGCACCAAGGACTTCGAGATTCTTCTATGACTCCCATTCTTAGCATCTCGTGCACCTGAGCCACCACTTCTAGCTTCTTGGCCTCAGGAAGCCGATAGGGCCTCTGTCTGATCACTTTTCCGGGCAGCGTTATAATTTCGTGGGTGACTATCTCCATTTTGCCAGGAATAGGTGTCAGAACATCATCAAACCTTTCTAATACTCTGGCCAACTCTTGCCTCTGTATTAGAGAAAATTCCTCACTTACCCATGGCTCGGGCTTAGTTCTGCAATCGTCTAAAAGTAGGTCTAAATCTTCATCTACTTGTTCCTCACAAGTTGCGGTTAACCCTTTTACGTCGGTTCGACCGGTGGACCCGAACCCTCCGGTTCCACAGCCTGTAGGGGCTACCATGGGTACTTCCTCTAAAACGGGAAAGCCAACTCTCTCGCATATGAGTTGTGCTATGCGGTCTCCTATTTTTACCTCAAAATCTTCTCCCACAAAGTTAAAGAGCAAGACTTTTATGGCGCCTCTATAATCGGGGTCTATTACACCCGCTCCCATGTCTATAAAATGTTTTAATGCCAGGCCAGAGCGGGGCGCAATACGGCCATAACATTGTAGGGGTAATTCTATTTGGAGGCCTGTGTCTATTAAAGCTCTTTCATGCTTGGGGATGATTTGGTTTACCGCACTGTATAAATCATATCCAGCGGCCTGAGCCGAGGCTCGCTGTGGACCCTGTGCTTTTGCAGACATTTTGCAGAATTTTAATACAAATTTTGGTTTACTCGCAGGCTCTCTTTTTACCTCCCGATCAGTCTTTGGAGCTTTTTCAAAGAGTGGGCGGGGAACCATAGCTATTTTGGATGGGGATTTTGTAGACACCAGGGCTTCCTGGAGAGATAGTCCCTTTTCCAACCCCTTTTTAAACTGGGGCCAGTCCCTACCTAGCACCAAATCGTGAGGCAATTTTGGAACTACAGCTAGTAGTATATCCTTTTCTATCCCTAAACCTTTTACTACCAAGTTGTAAACAGTATAGAAAGAAGAAGCACCGTGAATGCATTTAATCTTCACTTTTCCCTCTGCTCAGTTCGGTGCTGACTCAGCTTGATCTTCACTTATGCACCAGAGCTTTTTAGAGATCATGCTCTGATCTGCACCCGAATCGAGAAGAGCACTCGCAGTGATACCTTGCACTTTGACCTCTAACAAAAATCCTTCTCGCAACATTTTTGTATTTTCACTTATCAGTGCAGTACGCGATTTACATTCACTCTTTAGATGCCCTATTTTCCCACAAAGAAAACATCTCTTTTTCTCAGAGTGATTTCCTGGCATAGGCCTATCAGTTTCCAAACCTCCTGGTTTATACCTTGAGATCCTTTCTGATGACTACATCATAGCCTCTACTGCTGTCTTTGAAGCTTCACCAATTTTACAAGTAGCCAATTGTGCTTCAAAATACCTTTCTGTTAATAGGATTGCTTCTTCAGTGGTACGGCAGTTCTGCAGTATCAGGAAGGTCTGCACCTCCTGGGGCACAGCAGTCATGAATTGCTCTAATACAATAACATCCACTATGGTGTCAATGGTCTTACTCTCGGGCCTCGACCATTTGGATGCAAGGCTCTTAAGCCTTTGACCCAAAGCTTTTGGTGTTTCTCCCGCTTTAAGCCGGGTAGCTCTTAGCATTCGGTTGTACACCAAAGGAGTTAAACCAAGGCGTTCCCTGACAGCCTTTGTTACTTCTGCGTAATCATTCGCTTTATATGCTGACAATGCCTCTCCTGTGAGCGAGGCTGCCAGGCATATAGCCCATTGCTCTTTTGGCCAGCCTATTGTATTCGCTATCCTATCAAAGGTCTCCAGAAAGTCATCGATGTCATCGCTAGGTGACAACTTTCCCATAGTCAGTGTCTCAAATGACCACGGTCCTACCACAATGTTGCTGGGTACAGCATGTAGTTCTTGAAGAGAAGGAGCTGCTTCTGGTGCTTTCTTCTGTTGAGCCAACCAAGCCTCCATCATCTCCAATACGGGCTTTTGCTGCGCCTGCATGGCCGACACCGCTTCTTGTTGCGCTTGGCAAGCCATCTCTCGTTGCTTGTCAAATTGTACCGCCATCCACTGTAGGATCTCCTTTGGGTCCATGGCGACCACTTCCTAGAGAGAAATGGAGAGAGAGAGAAAAAAACCCAAGTGTGGCACTGGCAACTCTTTTGTCAGTCCCCTTTTTTACTCCTTTTTTTTTTCCCCAATACCCACACCTGAATCCACCACAGGTTATGCCCAATTACATGTTACCTGCTTCAGGTGTTGACTCATGCCTTGAGTAAACGATGTGTCCAACGTCCTCCAGCAGTACTGGTGACAACACTTCCGTCTTCCAGTCAGTGCTTATTTTCCTTTGAATTTTGGCCGTTTTCTTCTTTGCTTGGCAGGTTCTTCTTTGCTTCCCAGCAAATATCCAAAAACTACGCCATTATGTCACAGCCCCTCCCAGTGGCAGCGTGCAGAAGGGACAGGGCGGACACTTATTGTTGGTTGAAGAAGGAAAACTTTTCTAGACCAGGTGCATCATGGTCTTTGTAGTCCCACTTCATAAAGAAATAGTTGTGAACCTTGAGCAGGGTTAAACATATATGGATTTATTCCCTTTGTTGCACAAAGGTTCTCCAGAAAGACAAAACAGAATGTGCCTTCCTTCAGGGTTAATGCCAAAAATATTTACAAAGTCAGTAACTCTTACAGGCACTTCACAGTTCTTTGCATTCAAACATGTTTTCAACACCAAGAGGAAAAACAAACATAAAACTTCTTCTTTCAGCTTCAACAAAAGCAGAAATGGTAATTTCAAAGTATGTCCTGTTGGTCAGTACTCTGTGAGGGACTCTACACTCTTGGCAACACAGAGTGAGCAGTCCATCAGGTGCTCCAACAGCAACGGGTCTGGTTCAACCAACTCTATTTGCGTGGGCTTCTGTTCAGCCGTGGTGTCAGCTAATCCTGAGCTTTCCCTGGATAAGGCAGGTTGTAGTTCAGTAGCTCTATCCAATATTCTCCAGCCTTGCTGGTCTTGCTTTGGCCAATAACTGATATGACTTTTTACTATGCCTCTCTGTAAAGGTTTTAAAAGTGTTTCCCAGCTTTGTTTCTTATCAGTACGTCTGTCTGGGTTATAAGCTTTTCTAGGACCTGGCTCACATTTTGGAAAGGAAATATCACTGTACCTTGGACCCCTGAGACATGCGCTGCTGGTATTTCTTCTACCAGGTACTCTCCTTCTATAACCGTTGTCACGGGGTTCCCGGTGACACAAAGATTTTACGCCACTATGTAGAGACGTTAATGATCAAAGAGACCAGGTGGAGGGAAATAAAGGCTTTTATTCCCTGTTTAAAGCAAGGTTCAACTAAGAGATAATTCCAGATAACAGAAACAGTCCTTTGTCTTAAAAGGTACCAATATTCACACTGAGCACTTAACTGTTACTTCACAGTTAAGGCAGGTTTTTCCATAGTATAATTCAGTGTAAGAAACATTAAATTACATTTCACTTATTCTTCTGTGGTATGTGGAGTATGCAGACCTTGGAGCATAGGCAGTGCACCAATCACATTCCATTAACTGGCATAGGTGAGGGAACAGTGCTGGGATAATCCACTTCCATAGATTCTTCTCCCCTGTACTCATTCAAGGAGCATTCACTGTCCCTGTCTATCTCAGCATGGTAGTTTAAAACTTGGGAGTCTGGCTTCCCATAGCCAGGGATTCTCAGGGCTGGTGGTAGTTTACTAAACCAGTCTTGAGTCTTGTTTCTCATCGAAGGAATACTTGTTTTAGTATAGCTTTTAGTAGCACAATTATCACAGTCAATATTTAATGCCTCATACCTTGGCTTTGGTGAGATAAAATCCACAGTGCTTCTTTTTCCTGCACCTCTCCCTTGGTAGCTGCACTTCTGCCTGCCAACCGGATACCGAGGTGTGCTTCTAGGCAGTGGAATAAAACTTCTGTTGGATTCTCCTCTCACTCTGGGTAAAAGCTCCTGTTGCCTATAAAAGTGCTTTTCCCTCTGAACAGGTGAAACTGGGTAATGATCCTCTAGAGATAATAAGCTTCTGTCAGAACCTTTCTCTCTGGTTCTTGGCTTTCTTCTCTCTATTCTATCTCCAGGCAAAGTATAGGAACTAGGCGTGGCAGACGCTCTCACCTTGGGGTAACTTCCACCAAACTCCCCTTGTACAACAGGATCAGTTTGGGCCTTCTGGCTTCCCACCTTGTGAGGTCTGTTTCTCCTCCAGCTCCCAGCTTTGCTTCCTTCACAGCAATCAGGCTTATCTCCTTGGTAGCCTCCAGGCTTCTCTGCTGTTTCTCCTTCTCCTTCTTCTATTACCAGCTCTACTCCTTCCCTGTTCTCTTCCTCTTCCTCTTCCTTTCCAGAAGCATTCTGCTCTGGCTTATAAAGTGAACAGTTACTGATGACTTCCTGGTTCCCTTTCAGCTGCAGGTCATCAGAGAGCCTAGGTTCATTAAGTGCGGCATGTCTGTTCCTGCTCCCTCTAGCTGTGCCTGGGGGTAACTGCACATCTAGTTCCTCTAAAGAAACAGGATTTCTTTTCTTCAAAACAACTTTATCAGTGCCCACATCATGACACCGTCTTCCCTGAAGACTGGCTCCTGGAGCTTTCTGGAATGGGCTTGTCCTCCCTGGAACTTAGCTCTCCCTTGTAAGTATTCCAAGCTTATCTGCCTTTCAGTATGTGAGGTTCTCTCTCAGGTCCTCTCTCAGATCCTCTCTCAGGTTCTCCGTCCGGTTCTCTCTCAGATCCTCTGTCAGGTCCTCTCTGCTTTCTTCCTTCTGAGCACTGTTTATAAAGCCGTTTCTCCACTGAGCTTCCTGGCTGTCTACTCAGGTATACTTGATTAGCTCCTGCATTATCAAAACCTGGGTGTGTCAGCTTGGCTTCTGTGGCCTCGTGCTTGCTCCCTCTAGCTGCACTTTTAGGTAACTGCACCCTCTGTGAGTCAGTTGCTTTATAATAAACAGTGTTTTTTTCTAAATCTATAGCTTCAATGGCTTCAGCTTCATCACAATATTCACCTCGCTTGGAATATTGTGTTCAGTTTTGGAGACCATATCTCACAAAGGACATAAAAAGGCTGGAAATAGTTCAGAGAAAGGTGACCAAAATGATTTGGAGCCTGCGTCAAAAGACTTATGAGAAGACCTCAAGACCTAAATATGTACACTCTGAAGGAGAGGAGGGATAGGGGATATGTGATCCAGACCTTTAAATACTTAAAGAGTATTAATGAACAACCAAACCTCTTCCAAAGACGGGGAAGCTGTAAAACTAGAGGGCATAACATGAAGTTTCAAGTGGGTAAACTGAAGGGCAATGTCAGGAAATACCTTTTGACTTGAAGGGTGGTGGATGCTTGGAATGCCCTCCTAATGGAAGTGGTAGGGGCAAATATAGTGACAGAATTCAAAATGACATGGGACAGACACAGTGGATCCCTTTATAGAAACAGGATAAAATCAAAATAAACTTAGCTATCTCTTATATCTCAACAAACAGGGGTTACCTACACGGAGCGGTGGGTACACCCCTAAACAAAGGCATGTGGAGGGGTAACCGGCACGGAGCAGCAGGTGCACCTACTCTTGCCTCCTTGCTGGACAGACTAGATGGACCATACTGGTCTTTATCTGCCGTTATATACTATGTGACTATGTAGAGGTTCCATTCTGCTCCACAATGGATGAATTTAAACACCATGAGGCAGATTCAGAGAAGGACGTGGATATAAATGCATAACTATTGCACGTCCGCACCGGAGATGGTATTCCGTGCATTTTTGCAATGATGTGCAGGTGCCCACGGAATATGGCATTGAATGTGTCGGCCACTGCACGTACAGTCCGCGTTCAGGCCCGAACGATATGGATTTGCAGACCACACATGCAGGTCCAGGATCATGCTGCTAGCATGTAAGTCCGAACATGTGCCCACCTGCAATGTGTCCCGAGTGCGGCAGGAAACAGGATGGAGTGATGCCCTCCCCCAACCGCAGCAAGACTCATACAAGACTTTAGAAAATGGGAACACGCCAGGTAAACCTTTCAGAGGCAGGAACCCGCTTACTCTGCAGGCTAGTAATTGAGAATGAGCAGACCTTGCACCCCATGGGACAAGATGACAAGCCCTAGCTGCAGCACGCAGGAGCTAGAAGTGCATCAGGGCCACCCTAGCACAGTCAGTAGGTCAAAGCAGGAAAGGGGAGAGGCAGGATAAATGCATGTGGTGGGACAAAAACAGTGCAAAGAGCCAGGAAGTATCTCCATAGTAAAAGGCTAAAAGGAGCAAGTGTCAGCAGAACCCACCACACCACCAAATGTCTGTATATACACAACTAGGCCGCCTACAGGAAACATGCAAACACAAACACAATGACCAAGAGAAAAGCATGGTGGCAATGCAGTCCCAAATGACGAAGGGGAAAGCACATACAGAAAGGAAACATAAACAACACAGTGAAACATACCAACCATGTGTAACAGTGCAGCAGCATGGCCAGATAATGTTAGCCAAACCACTGCACAGTAGAAACATAGAAACATACAGCATAAAAAGACCATATGGCCTATCTAGACTGCCCTTCCATATCAACCACTAAAACAGTCCCCTTTTTTCCTTTAGAGATCCTCTGTGTTGTTCCATGCTTTTTAATTATCTCCACCACCTCCACTGGGAGACTATTCCACGCATATACCACTCTTTCTGTAAAGAAATATTTCCGCATATTACTCCTGAGTCTATCCTCTTTCACCCTCATCCTATGTCCCCTCATAGCAGAGCGTACTTTTAATCGAAAGAGGCTCTCCTCCTGTGCATTATGTCACTGAGGTATTTAAACGCCTCAGTCATAGCATCTATATCTTGCCTTTCCACTAAAGTATGTATATTAAGATCCTTAGGTCTGTCCTCATATGCTCTATAACGAAGACCACTAACCATTTTAGTAGCCACCCTCTGTACTGACTCCAACCTGTTTATATCTTTTTTAAAGGTGCGGTCTCCAGAATGGCACAAAATACTCTAAAGGTCGCACCAAAGACTTATACAGAGGCACTATCACCTGCTGTCCTCTGCTGGCCATTCCTCTGCTTATGCACCCAAGCATCCTTCTAGCTTTTGCCATTGCCTGTTCTACCTGTTTAGCTACTTTAAGATCGTCAGACACAATCACGGCCAGGTCCCACTCTTCTTGTGTGGACAGAAGTACCTCACTCCCCTATACTATATTGCTCCCTTGGATTGCTGCAACCCAAATGCATGACCTTGCATTTTTGCACATTAAATGTCAACTGCCAAATTCTAGACTATTCTTCAAGCTTAGCTAGTTCCCTCCTCATGCTATCTACACCTTCCTATGTGTCTACTCTATTGCAGATTTTGGTATCATCCACAAAGAGGTAAACATTATCCGACAGCCCTTCTGCAATATTACTAACAAAGATGTTAAAAAGAACTGGACCAGGAACAGATCCCTGGGGTACACCACTGGTAATTTCCTTGTCCTCAGTGTGAACTCCATTTACCTGTACCCTTTGTTGCCTTCCACTCAACCAATTTCTAACCCAATCAGTAATGTTAGGGTGCATCCCTAGGGTGCTTAGGTTGTTTATAAGTCACCTGTGTGGAACGGTGTCAAAGGCTGTACTGAAATCTAAATACACCACATCAAGTGCACTCCCTCGGTCCAACTTCATGGTCACCCAGTCAAAGAAATCAATCAGATTTGTCTGACAAGACCTGCCTTTGGTGAATCCATGCTGCCTTGGATCTGGTAATCTGTTGGATTCCAGAAACCTCTGTATTTTCTCTGTCAGCAGCACTTCTAATAATTTACTCATCCCTGAGGTTAAGCTAACTGGCCTGTAGTTCTCAATCGCATCCTTACTTCTGCCTGTGTGTAAAGGGGCCACATGTGCCTCTCTGTAGTCCTCTTGCACCACTCCCAACTCCAACAAGGCATTGAAAAAGTCAGTCAGTGGAGCTGCTAGAACATCCCCAAGTTCCCTCGGCATTCTCGGGTGTATCCCATCTGGTCCCATTGCTTTGTCTACTTTAAGTTTAGCTAGTTCCTCACGATCACAGTCTTCTGAAAATTGTTCAAAATGCCCCTTGCTTCCGTTCCTGTCTGTGTGTTTTCTGAGGTTCTGCTCCTGGTTCCTCATCTGTGAACACAGAACAGAAATAATTGTTAAGCAATTCCGCTTTGTCCTCTGCAGCTTCTACATATTCCTCCCCTTCACCCTTGAGTCTGACAATAACACTTTTTCCCTTCCTCTTCTAACTAACATATCTGAAAAATGTCTTATCCTCCCATTTTATTGCATTGGCTATTTCCTCCTCGTTCTGAATCTATGCGTTACTAATTACATTGCTAGCTTCTCTAAGGTTTTCCAAATATAGATGCCTGTCTTCCTCTGACTGTGATCTCTGGTATTTCATGAAGGCCTCCCTCTGTTTCTTCACCTTTTTAGCTACTTCATTCGAAGGAGCTGAAGCCACACAAACATGGTTACACAATATTGATATCCACGACCACCCCAAACAGAGGGAAAAACATGCATGAATGAGACAGTCAGGATGAAGGAACAAATCCCAAAACCGGACATGTCCAGTTCAAGCATAATGTTGCAATAAGGAAGCAGCCTACCTGTCCATAGAAAATCCACCATAGCTGGTATGAAAACCAGCTATCCAAATGTACAGCTCTAATGCCCTCCCCAAAGACAGGAATGCATGGTGCAATATCATGCATCACAGACAAATGGTAATGCACAGCCAATACAAAAAGGAGAACCAGGGAGAATTGAACTCCAGGCCCTAGCTCTCCAACTCAGTGGCCAAACCACCACCACACACCCACAACCCCACCACCAGGCCTGAAGTGAACATGCAAAGTGGCACTTATGTAGGACATAGAACAGGCAAGTACAAACAGCCCGGAGCACAATTGCAACTGTGCACAGCTAAAATATGCCCTGTAACCTGGAAACAACTATGCCCCAGACCACGGATAAGATGCAGCCAGGTCTCAAACCAGCATGAAAGGCCCACAATGTGCACCACAGTGCAGGCAACAAATGCAGCGGGTTCCAGAGAATGTTGCAGGCAGCCTGTGGCCCCCTCAGCCCATGGCCCAGCCAGCCAGAAATGCAGGTACACAGGGCAGAGGAGGCCTGGGGAAGCAGGGCAAGCTCTGATCTGGGGTGAGGTAGCTCTGGAAATGTGGAAGCATGATAGGACTGGATCCAGTGTATGCAGGTGGTGGGATGGCAAGCAGGCAGCTGCAGGGACAGACCTGGGAGGGAAGAATAAATGTGCAAATGTAAGACACTTCCCTTCTGCCATCCCAACATGTCCAACATGCATGTGCACTGCAACTGTGCCATGCAGCACCCCCCCCCCCTCCATGCCTGGGACTGGACCATCCCTGATATAAAGCTGCCCCGTGCTTCCCCAGCTATGGTGATACCCCAGCTCCCAACACATCCATATGCTGATTGTGGCCAGCCCCCTTCTGTGACCATGAACTGGCAGGGGTGCGAATGGCCCCCCTGCCACAGTCGGGCAACCCACAGCAGTGGTGTGGTCCCTTGGTGGGCACGGCCTGCCTGCATGCACACGGCAGACTATGCCCCTGTGCCTCTGGAGGTACGCATGCATGTGTGTGAGATGCTGTCCTGTGTCCACCCACCAAGCAGCCAGCCACCAGTGATGGCACGTCCTTGTATCCAAGACTGAGCCAGGTTGTAGGCATCATGGCACAAGCCAGGGAAGTGTGCCATGACATCCAGGATCTCTATCCAGGTGTTGCAGATGACTTGCATGTTCAGTGTGGTAGGACTTCCTATTCCTGTATACTGCTTTGTGCAGACACAGTGGGTGGAGGGCCACATGTGTGCAGTCAATGGCCACCAGGACAAATGGGAACCCTGCAATCTCACTAAACATCAACATGGTCTGCTGCTGCTGCTGAGGGGTGTGTGGGAAGCTTATGTACTGCACAGCACATCCCATGAAGGCATCTAGGAACTGGCTGATGCTGCATGATACTGCTGGCTGGCTCAGCCCAGCTGCCATTTCTACAATGAACTGGAACATGCCTGTCCCCAGAAAGGCTAGGACTGTGAACACCTTCATGTGGACAGGCTCTGTGTCCTGTCTGTGTGCATGTGGTGCGAGGAGTGGCTCTAGCTCATGGCACAGGTCATGGATGACTGCACGGTCAAATCTATACTTGATTCTGCACAGCTCATTGCCAATGTCCAGGTACTGGGCATGGAACCTGGGGACCTTGGCATATGGGTGGTGACATGCTGCCCTCTGGCGCTCATGGTCAACAATCACCAGCAGGGCAGTGGCAAAGACAGTAGCAGTCCCCTTATGTACCATCCTCAGACACCTGACAGTGTTCCTGAGAACCTGTGGGAGGCTGAGACAGGTCAGTGGTCAGCCTGGGACCATGGGGATGTTCCACCAAAAGTATCCTCCAATGCCCCCTGTGGGTGGCAGGGGGCAGATACTGTGATAATCTGCTGGTCCCACCTCCTCCCCCCATGCTCATGCTATCGGGGCACCTGTTGGGTGGCGTGTCCGACAGACGCTGTTGCATGACCACATATGTGCCTATGCACATGCCCATTTGGTTTGAGTCAACCCCCATCTGTGCACTGCTAGGATTTCATCCGCTCCATGCATACCATTGTATTTAGGTGTACAGATGCTGGTGACATCACACTGATAGGCATGTACCTGTGGTGCCCACCCATGTGCACCCCCCTGTCACCATGGCAGAGATACATGTGTCACCATCCACAGTGCATGGTATTTTTAATTCACTGCAGTACTGCATGGTGACTATAATGCAGTTGTGTGGGCATGGGGCCACAGACTTGCACCTGTGTGGGGGTGGACTAGTGCATAGGGGAGCCATGTGGTCTGGCCCTGCCACATCACACTGTCAGCAAATCGCTCCCTGCCCCAAACCCTGCGGTGTGTGTCTGCGCAGGGCACCTGGCTACTGCCCTCAGAGCAATGCATGCCACTGTCTCCCATAGGGCCACCAGCACTGCAACCAAGCATCTGGGGCACAAGCACCACCACACATAGCATCCCAGTCACATCATGCCTCCTTTGTACCTACCGTATATATGACAGCCCAGTTGTAGATTACAATAAGTGTAAGCAAGTCAGTCTTCATGATGGCAGAGACATGTAGCTCACAGGGAAGGAAGGACATGTGCCATTGCACACGTTTTATGCACTGCACGGCAAATCTACATGCATACGTGCGGACGTATGTAAAGTCATGTTACATATTCTGTGCATTTGGGCATGTATGATGTTGGGCATCCACCCACTATAAAACGTGTAACGCCAGTGAGTCCATGCCTCCACAAAAACACCATTACTCAATGCTACTTTGTTTGTGGATGACACTGAGACCTGAGCTGCCGTGTTGTCCGCCATAGCCCCGAAAGTGAACCCCAGGAAGTACAACTTTAGTGATAAAGAGCAGACCCTCCTCATAGAGGAGATATTAGCCAACCTTGGGGTCCTCATGGGCACCAAGGAAGCCTGGGTGGGTGAGAATGAATGTCAGTGCAGGTGGCTTGCTATATGCCAGAAGCTGAATGCAATCCACCACAACAACAGGGACATAGAAGATGTCAAGCAGAAGTGGCAGCAGGTGCACTGTGACATATGCAAAAAGGCATGCACAGTGGGGCCTGACGGTCAGGGGGTGCAACTCACAGACATGAAGCAGCGGGCCCTGGCCATTGTTGACACCGCTACTTTGGAGGGTGTCGGTGATGTGGACACCTCACGGCACTCACAGGTCCAAGGTACATGTCTGTGCTGATGTTCATCTTCTGCATGGCCTCTGCCCCAGGCCTGCATCCCTGGTATGGGTACCCACTGAACCTCCCACTGCACCTTTCACATATGTCCCCTCTGGTTTGGGATGGGGCATGCATGGGCATATTTCACTGTTACAATTCCCTCTGCTGGCTCATTGGGTGGTTCTGTGGTGGCATCTCTGCACTAGTCTGCATTGCACTCTCCTAGCTGCCCCTCCACCTCTGTGGTGTGGTGTCTCTAGGGCCTTTGTGCAACACTGCTACCCATGTATGTGTGTGTGGGAGGGGCAATGTGTGCAAGAGTCGGCACTGTGTTGTTCATCCCTGCCTCTCTCAACAGGTGCTGCCACAGTTGCGGGACCCCTCGCTGATCCCATGCCTGCCTCACTACTAGACACTCCTCCACTGCCACAGTCACTGAACAGGGCTGTGCTCTCTGTGGTTCCATCAGAGGGGGGTGTCTCCCAGCCTGCGGCCCCTGTTGATGGGAGAACAGAGCCTGCTAGCAGTGTGGAGCCTGAGGGCACTGGATCAGGTGATCCAGAGGACAAGCTTGCATCATCGCCAGAGCCCCCTGTCCAATCTGGTGGCAATGGACACCATGGGCAGTACCACCTCTGCACATCTGTGCAGCTGGTGCGTTGTGCCGAGCGCCTGCTCGCCCAGCAGGAGGTGCATGCGGTGCATGCATGTCAGAAGCTGAAGCTCCTCAAGCACACTGTGGCACTGCGTGAGCATCAGATGACCCTCCAGGAATGGCAGCTGGCAGGGACCATGCATCTCGATGCCTCTGTGTGCCACCTCAGGTCATGCATTGACCTGCTAGTTGCCCAGTTGAACAGGTCACAGGGTGCGCCTGTCCCTATTGCCACACATATGCTGCACTCTGTGGCTGCCCAAACTGTGCCCACACCTCCACCTCCAACTGCTGCTACTGTGCTTCCTGCTGCTGCCGGTGGGCCTCTGTTATCTGCCCTGCCATCCACCAGCAGGGTGTCAACACATGTCACTGCACAGGCAGCATCAGTTGTGGGGTCCACCAGCATGGGGCAGTCCTGCATCCTGGGCCCTGTGCCATTGGGTGTGGGGCCCCTGATTGTGTTTCCTTCTGTTCCATGAGTCCATGCAGCAGCAGTTTGGACTTGGAGGGCACACCATTACCCCCACCTGCACATGACCAACCACTGGGGGCCAGAGGTGTATCTACTGGACAGGGAAGGGGAAGGGTGTGGGCAAGGGGACGTGGGGGGCAGAGGTAGACCTGGACTGCTGGGCTGATTCATATGTCTTGAGTGGGGTTGGATCTCAGTTACTGGGGTAGAGGGTTGTGAGGTGTGGATGAGGGTGGTCTGTGGTGGGCTCTTGGGTGGGCATTTGGGTGTGTAGGGTGGGCTGGGTTGGGCACAGATGTTAGATTTGGATATGAAACTGTATTGTCAAATGCTCACAAATACAACTGTTCAAAATGCACCTGCCAGGCTCTGTGTTTCCCTCTACCTTGGTCACTGGGAACATATGTGTCTGTTGCCCATGTTTCTGTAGAACTGTTTGTTATTGTTCCTTCACCTTGCACACATCCCTCATCTGTGCATTCTAGTCTGTACATCTGCATACTGTGCACCCCCAGACAGCAGACACATCAGAACAGTACCGCAGTGTCACAGTCATTCATCTCAATGGGATGCATTGGGGATCCGAGCAGAATACTTCAAAGTCCTGGCCTTATTCCATGTTTTAGCAGGTATAATGTAGGCGCCATAGGTAATGCGTCAGACGTACAAGGGGCTCATCAGAATATGTGTTGGACATTTCCGCCGCTAGCCATGCTCCCATTCTGCCCTTCCCCGCCCACATCCAGGGATCCTCATGCAGGCACTGCGTACGTACAGATACATTTGTGCTTGGAATACGGTTGTAGACGTGTTCGCAAGAAGCACATCTATCACGTACATTCAACCGCCTTATTCGCAGTTCAGAATGACTCCACATGCAAATGACTTATTTTGCCGGTTATTAGTGTGGGGTTACCAAAAAAAGTGATTTTTCAAGCTTATATGCAGGCTAAATTTTCTCATCGGGATTGGTTATTTAAAAATTCTTTAATGAATCCTGTAACATTTTCTGACAATATATTCTCTTCCAACATCTCTACTTCTACTTCCGATGATTCTAAGTTTGTGGGTGTCATTTCATATATGTCTTTAGCTCATCATGTCACTGCATTATTAAAAAAAATATTGGCCGGTTCTGTCTCTACACTAGTGTTTTTAATGTGCTTTGTAAGTAGCATATAGTAGAGGCTCTAATATTAAAGATCATGTAGTACATACAGCATCACTAGAGGATAGACCATCGATCTCTTATACCTCTCTTGGTCACTATAAATGTGTGGATGCAGTTTTTGTGACACTTTCATTACCGGCCCTATTTGGACTGACCAGGCTACTGGCAACCAGTCCAAAAAATGTGGTATAAGGGAAGGATTACTTTATTATGTATATCTCTTATGCCATGATGCCCGACACAGGCCGTGTTTCGCAATGACTTCTTCAGGGGAACTCTGGCGTACTCAATACCTCTATTACTAGGTAAGCTCAACTGTGTTGATCTCGCACTGTATGATTCATTTAAGATACCAGTGCCAAAGCGTTAAAGCCAGAGGCTTTCTTCTTAGCTGTTAATCCACATACATGCACAGCAATCGCTAGGACCTTTCCGTTTTTTAGACTGGGTTCTTAGTGTTTACGTGGCATAGTGCTTTTTCTGGGTGGCCAGGCTACTGGCAAGACATATTATTCTCATTGGCAAACTTCTTTCACCTCTTCATATGTGGTATATATGATACTTTGCCCATGTCTTCTGAAATACATCAGGCGCTCTATCCATCCTGTTAAGTCCCAGTGACATGAACATTTGTCCAGACTTAACACAAAAGTTATAAGTGCCCCAGTGGTCAATCATTGTATCCAATTTCACCATGCTTTCTCTGATTTACAATGGAGGGTAATAGACTGTGTTCCTTATGACCCCTGAGGTGGGGACCATGAGCATAAACTACAAGCTTTAGAACAGTCTTGGATCTTCAGATTGTCAACTGTTGCCCCGACTGAACTAAATCAGGGATTGGATTGGTGGAGTTTATTATGATTGCCTATTATTACTATAACTGCCTATTTTTCTGTGGCTACTTTTTTTCTACTTTTTTTCTGCTACTAC
Source organism: Ichthyophis bannanicus (assembly GCA_033557465.1). NCBI lineage: Eukaryota > Metazoa > Chordata > Amphibia > Gymnophiona > Ichthyophiidae > Ichthyophis > Ichthyophis bannanicus. The sequence continues at coordinate 736,201,947 of CM066035.1, forward strand.
TTTGTTCCTCTGCAGATCAGGTGATCAATGGATCCTTCCTTTTGACGTCACATGCTATCTTTTTAAATTCAGGGCCCCATTTGGCTGATGATAATGTATAGATGAGGCATATTATCTTGAGTGTTGAAGCAGAGCTCAGAAGACCTAATTGTGAACTCAAAATGCAGTGCTGTGTTCACGTGTTGTCACAGACTTCTACTGACAGCTTCCCACAGTGCTTGTTTCTGTATAAAACTGGACATCAGCGGAGTTTAACTGCAAGTTCAATATTTTATGGTTCTTTTATAGTATTTCACACAGATGAAATGTGTTTGGACACACTTTCGTGGTGTTTGGTACACATGGAACCCAATCCCAGAAGGGGCACGTCTGGGCTGTCTGGATGCCCCTGAATGGGACAGGCCTGTTAGGACCCACATCTGCACCGCATGAGCTAGACTATCCCACAGGTGCAGGATTGTGCTCTAAGATGGCCCAGCGAGTCCCTGCCTCACCACAGGAGACATCCTCCCCACTCCACAACTTGCCTGCCGTGGTGCCGGCCCTCATTTTCCCACTGCCTGACCTCGGATGGGGCAGCTAGAGCACGGATTAGGCAGCAGGTACTCACGTCCAGTGCCACCATTGCTCCTGGGGGGCTGCCGGGCCTGTGCAAAAGGACGCCCCATGCTTACTCCACCTCCAAAGTGGAATAAGCTGGGCACCCTCCTGGTGCTCCCTGGACATCCAGGGCCATGACCTTAATCGGCCCTGTACATCCGGGGTCTGTCCCGTCCCTGCTCCGCCCATTCCCTTCCCCCGTGCTGCCCCCATCCAGATCTCCACGCACTGAGGCTGTGTGCATGCGGAGAGATCACTTTTGGGAATGAGGGCCAGGTGGTTAGCGGGGCTGCACATTCCACCGGGACGTACAGCCCTGCTAGTCTCTACAGAATTGGGCCATAATTATAAAAATGATTAATAAGGAAAGTTTGTTACAAGAGGATTTCATTCTCATGACAAACGTTCTGACAATTTAGTTTCTGATTAGGTGCTCTGAGTTCTATGATTGTTTAACCTTATATACTGGAGGACTTGATTATTGGCACCCTTATAAACAATTCAAATCAGTTTAAACGGAAGAACCACATTCCCACTGCAGTAAAATTAGATGCACCTGTGATCAATTGTCAGTACTCACTTGAATCAATGAATGAATGATTGCTCTAATGTTTAAAATGGCCACAGTCACTCTCTGTTCCATTTTCACAATGGTGAAGACAAGAGAACTGCCTGAGACCATCAGAAAAGCCATTATCACCAAACATCAAACTTCAAAGGAGTACAAGGCCATCTCCAAAAAAATTGGGGTTCCTGTGTCTTTAGTTTACCGTGTTATTAAGAAGTATTCTGCTCATGGAACTGTCAAGAACCACTCAGGATGTGGTAGGAAGAGGAAAATAAATCCAAAAATTCTTCAAAGGTTAGGGTGAACTGAAGGAAAAACACCACATACAACATCCAAAAAAATTAAGGCTGACCTGGAGCAATCTGGAGTGCTTTAAACAAAGAAGGACTTCATGGGTGAAGGCCAAGGAGGGTCCCACTGCTCAAAGACAGACATAAAAAGGCACACCTGATCTTTGCCCAAACCCACCTTGAGAAACCACAATCCTTCTGGGTAAATGCTCTGTGGACAGATGGAACCAAACTTGAGCTCTTTGACAATGCAGACCAGTGATACATTTACATGCGAAGAAATTAAGCTTATAAGGAAAAAAACAACACCCTCCCTACAGTTAAATATGGTGGAGGTTCCATAATGTTGTGGGGCTGTTTTGCTGCCTCAGGAACTAGAGGCCTGGAACATATTAAAGGAATCATGAAGTCAGAGGACTACCAAGGTATTTGGAGTGAAATGTACTACCTAGGTCCTCCAACAGGACAATGGCCCAAAACATACCCCCAAAAGTACAAAAGAATGGCTAAAAAGGAAGAAAATGGACTGTTTTAAACTGGCCAGCAATGGCTCCTGATCCGATCGAGAACCTTTGGAAACAGCTGAAATCTCCCATTTGCAAAAGAAATCCTGGAAACATTCCTGAGCAGGAAGAAATTGCAGTTGAAGAGTGGGAGAGACTACTAGTAGACAGATGTACAGAACTTTTAGATGGCTACAAGAAAGGTTTGGAGGCTGTCATCACTGCCAAGAGTAGTGCAACCAAATATTAGTAAAGGGTGCCACTATTCCTGTCCATGTCATATTTTGTTGTGGTTTTTTTCTCAGAATTACTATGTCTAAGTTGCACAGACATCTTTTTTTGTTGTATATCTTTGAACATACTATTAAAATATTATGATGACGTGTAGTTGGACTATTTCCAAGTATTATACAACATACGTAAAATGCAAGGATGCCAATAATGTTAATTTAATTTAATTTATTTATTTAACTGGTTTTCTATTCCACCTTTTTCTTCAATCAAAATGGTTTACAGGTAAACTTGAACAGTTTACAGTGTAATATAGGTGGGGGCTAGGCATGCAGGAGTTGCTGCGTAGTCTAATGTATTTACACAGTAACCTATATACAACCTAATATTGACCACAACTCTATATTTATTTATTTATTTTATTTATTTAACAGGTTTTCTATACCGCCCTATCATTAATTCAGGGTGGTTTACAATGAACATCACAGCAACAACAACTTTTATATATAACAGGATAATGAACTTGGGGGATATATGGGATACAACGAATGAGTATAAGTTTTAACTATATAGATGCTAGAATAATTTTATAGTTTTATAAAAAATAGGTGTAATTAAGGAAGTGTGGGGCTGATGAACAAGAAATAATTGCTACATTATTGAAGCACCATATCCCAGTTACCTTTTATTCAATTTATATTTTAATTTGATTGTTGTAATGTTCTCTTTAAATTTCTTCCTCTTTATAATAAGAGGAAGGATAATTCTATAACAGACTGCCTAATATGTGTGAAGGCATGCTTGTAAGATATATCATTTTCAAAAGAAAAAGTACATGCCCGCACATACACCCTTCTTAAATTTACCACTTTATTGTATGCACGTGTTAACTTAATTTATAATGTACATGCTTAGGTTTGAACCCTGTTCTAGCTCTGTCCCAGGGAACTCCTCCTCCGTAAGTTATGCAGGTGTATGCAGTATACAGTATACACTGTAAGCAATTTGAGAAATGAATATTTCTATGTAAAAATGCTGGGGGAGGGTATATTCAAAGGCATTCACATAATTTGTAGACCTGCAAACTGTGTAAATGCCGCTGAGCTGGATGTTCAGCGGCTCTAACATGATTAGTGCTGCTGGATATGCGAGGGTGCTGCTGCTACATAGCCTGATGCAAAACAGTTTGCATTCGGATATGTCAGCGGTGATCCGAGGTGTAGCAGAGATGGCAACCCATCACTAACCTGGTAGTGAAGATATTGAGCATCCGCCTGGTTAGCGACATATGGGTAAAGTAAGGCGCAGCAAATGCTAGCCTAACTTTACACGCAGAAGCTAACTAGACAGTCGCTCAATATTGCCACTGCCCAATTCACTTCCAGGTTCTGCAGTGACCTAGATATTCAATAGCAGTGGCTAGATATGGTCCTGGCATTAAATATCCGAGGTTAGATTTCAGCCTCGACAGCTATACACTTTACAAGTGCTAGCTGCCGCCGCTGAATATCCCACCCCCTGCTATTTTTATCTGCCAAATTGCCTTTAAAATTGCTCCTGAAACCAAACACAGTAGATGTTAAAATAACATTGGATATGTTCTTATGATCGTATGTTCTTATACTAAAGCCTGGCACAATAACAGGTCTTAAGAACATAAGATGTACTATATTGGGTCAGAACAGGTACATCAAAGACCAGCATTCTTTCTCTGACTGTAGCTAATCTAGGTCACAGGTTCCTGGCAGGATCCCAAGGAATAAATCCATTCCTTATTTTTCATACCCAGAGATAAGCATTTCCTTCCCCAAGCCTATATGGCTAATCATAGTTTATGGAATTTTCCTATGGAAATTTGTCTAAACCTTTTCTAAACTCAGCTACGCTAGCTACTTTGATCACATCTTTCAGCAACAAATTACACAATTTAATTGTATGTTGAATGAAAAAATGTGTTAACTATTAGCTCTATGAAGTGTCTCTTGTAATGGTACTATTTGAAAGAGTAAACAAGATTTCACTATTTATCCATTCTATCCCACTCATGATTTAATAGATTTCTGTCATAGCTTTTCTCAGTCATCTCTTCTTTAAGTTGAAGAACTTTAACTAGGGATGTAAATACCATCAATGATAAAGTCAGTTCATTTTCAAATTCTGAATCAATCATCTCATTCATTTCATTCATTTCATTAAAGTCCAAAGGGAAAGCAATTGCACTCTAAGGGGTATGTTTACTAAACCGTGGTAGCGGCTTCCATGCGATATCGGAGCCACAGCTACTGCTGTTTAGTAAACATACCCCTACGTTCATAAAGTCATTCCCATGCATTGATAGATGTCATAGCCCCATATTAGCTGCCAATATGTGTCCCAGTATGCCTTCAACATGCACCAGAACACATGCTGCCAGTTAACAACCCCAGTGTACTAAACAGTCACAAGCCGATCCATCAGAATAACAAATGAATCAACTGATATGGTGAATAACTCATTACAGTGCTTAAAGGTCACAAACATTGTAAAAAGTGATCAAAAGTACAAAGTACAAAAAGCATATTGAATAAAGTACCAAAGATGATATAATAAAATAACTCTTTGAGTGGGTAATTTGATATGAACCCACAGAGATATCAAACTTCTAGTCTTATGTGAAATCTTTTTCTATTATAAAATCATGATGAATCAGAAAATAAATGAATGTTAACATCAGGGACATGATGTTAAAAATTATGTAATAAAGTATAAATATGAATAAACCTAAAAGAGCATTTGGGAAAAGTCAAGTTTCTTAATATAAAGAACCACCTTCACTTCTCAGATATGAATGTCTCAAAGGGGCTAAAACAATGGCTTAAAAAAGTCTGTATAGATGTAAACAAGGAGAACTTGCAAATAACAGTCAGATTGCTGCTTATTAATTATCAATTAAATGGCCACAAAAATATAAAAATGTATAAAGTCATGCCAGCAACTCAAATTAAAACTAACACCACAGTTGAAAAAAAGAGTAATATAATAAAATGAAATACCCTGATATGCCAATAGATCAAACCAAACTACCCCAAAAAAATTACCAAAACAACAGGAACTTCAGCATGTAATTGCCTTAGGAAATAAATGCTGTCCCTTTGGCACCATATTTAAAAAGGACGTACCATGAGATTAGTACATCAGGATCTGTTACTGACACCAGAGATGATAATTTTTGACGAGAGTCCGGGATTGTTGGTAAACGGACGGTTGGTGCGCATTCTGGTGAAGAAGTGCAGTCTAATTGGGAAACAATGTATTTTGAGACATCTTTTGAGAGTAACAGAATTATTTTTATGGCCTGATGCTGATGGAGAGACTGGATGCATGAAGAAATAAGAAGAGATGGGAGTAATTTTCCTGCTTGGGATGGTGTGGTGTGGTGTGTGTTGGGGGGTGGGGGGAGAGGATCTGCCCTTCCTGTTACTGCTTTATTGCTTTGCCTTGGGGAGTAGGAGAGAGCGTGGTTAAGGATTTTGATATGGGAGGCTGGAGCCTGGAGGTGTAGATTTCTATGGGGAAAGGGGAGGGGAGAAAGGGACTATACTGCTTTTAGGATCTGTAACTCAGGTTACCCTGTGTTTATCTTGCCAGATCTGCCGCCTTACAGTGGCAGCAGTAGTGATGTCGGATCTCTCTTGTTGGGGCCATGAAGTCTTATGTATTCCAAGTTATTGGGAGGGGGTGGAGGAGTTACCATGGTAAAATGTAAAATGTTTCAATTGGCTATTATGTTGTTAATATACTCCTGATGTTGTGTAAGAATGCCCACACACAGCGAGTCTTCTACTTCTTTTGTCAATAAAAAGGAAAAACCTTCAGGGACTGTTCCTCAAATGGTTATAGTGGAAACAACTATTTAAAATATTATAAGAGTGAGAGTGAGACCATAAGATCGAGCTACACTTGGTCAATTACATTGGGGTTAAATTTGATAAATCTGTGTATTTTAGAATTCAGTGGATAACATGTTGAAACCCTCTGTCCAGTGTGCAGCGGCGGCCAAGAAAGCAAATAGAATGCTAGGAATCATAAGGAAAGAAATGAAAAATAAAACAAAGGATATTATACTGCCTCTGAATCATTCCATGGTGCGACCGCACCTTGAATATTGTGTGCAATTCTGGCCATCATATCTTAAAAATGATATAGTGTTATTAGAAAAGGTACAGAGAAGAGCCACCAAAATAGTAAAGGGGATAGAAGGATACCCCTATGAGGAGAGGCTTAAAAGGTTAGGGCTCTTCAACCTGGAAAGGAGACGGCTGAAAGGAGATATGATAGAGTTCTATAAATTAATAAATGGAGTGGAACGGGTAAATGTAAATCGATTATTTACTCCATCAAAATATAGAAAGACTAGGGGACATGCAATGAAGCAACAGTGTAACCTATTTAAGACTAATAAGAGAAAATATTTTTTCACTCAACCCGTAATCAAACCCTGGAATTCATTACCGGAGGACGTAGTAAAAGCTTAAAAATGTTTTGGACAAGTTCCTGGAGGAATGTTCTATAAACCATTAAACCAGACCTGGGAAATCCACTGCTTGCCTTAATATAAGCATTGTGGAACCTGTGTCTTTTGGGAAAATTACTAAGTACTTGTGTCCTAGATTGGCCACTGTTGGAAACAAGATACTGGGCTTGATGGACCTTGGTCTGACCCAGTATGGCATATCTTATGTTCTTATGTATACCAAGAATCATATTCTCCCCTTATCAGCCATAGTTCTCAACACTTCACCCCATGTCCATCATAGTCTATTAATATCCTTTAATTTATATTGGTTTTATTTTTGATATTTCTATATATTTTTTTGCTTTCATCACAATTAAACATATATTTCACTCATTTCTCCACCAGAACTCATTTAAGGTAGGCAGTCACTAATTGCAGCATGAAGAAGAGTAACTTTTCAACTTAAAATGAATAACGTATCTGAGTCGATATACCCTCACGAGAATTTTTTTCAAAGCATTTCAGAAAACAGTTCCATCTTGCTTACAAAAGCTCCATCTGCCTCACGGCCTTGCACTGGTTTGTATGTTGGTGTGGTCTTTTTACCGGCATTGCCCTGCATTGCCGTAGAAGCCATTGCTATTGTACCGTGGAGCAATGAATGTGTGTTTACCAATTTGGCGATTCACTGACCCCTAAAGAAGAAGCCAAAACCTTTTGACCAAGTGAAGTTTGGGTTGAAGAGGCAGATGGAGCTTTTGAGAGCAAGTTGGAGCTGTTTTGAAAGAAATTCTTGTGAGAGTGTATCAACTCAGATAAGTTATTCGTTCAAGTTAAATTCATGCTGCAATTAGTGACCACCTACCTTAAATGTGTTCTGGTAGAGAAATGAGTCATATATAGTATTTTGATTGTGATGAAAGCATAAAATATACAAAAATAAAAAAATTCAAAAAGTATAACCAATATACAGTGAGAGCCCAATTCCATAACATGCAAGTCTGAACCAGAAATGGGCCCAATTTAAACCTAATTCCACATCTGCAGTTATAGATGCATTCGTGATTCCGGAATCGGAGGCATAGATGTTTCTGGGGTGGCACAAACATATCTATGGCGTATGAGAGATGGGTATATGCAGTAAATGGCCGTGGATGTCCCCACGCTCACCATATTCTGAAAACATGGATGTTTCCAATCCTGACCTCTCTGCCATATACATGTAGATGGCCATGCCTCTTCTGCAAAATGTGCTTCTCCTAAGCTGCTCCTCTCACTGACAGTGTTGTGCTGCTGCAATCTACACATGAATACCGATGATACATAAATGTTAATGCAAACTAGAGTATATATACTAATCTGTTGCATGCCCAGAACACTGCAAGTAATCTCAGTGCACTCAAAGATAATATAAAAGCAAGTAGAAAGTGATATGTTTTTCATGACTTACCTTGCATCACAACGAGGTGTATTCTGTAACATGAATAGCAGGGATGGATGTCCCATTGGGAAGTCCATTCCCACTATTCATTCCCCTATCCCATCCCCGATTAAGCTCCCCGTACAAACAGGGAGTTTGTATGGGGAAGCTAGACAGGGGTGGAAATGGGGTGGTGTGGAGGCAGAGTTAGGGCAGGCAGTATGCAGTCTGTGGCCCTGGATGTACAGGGCAGATTCTGATGTCAGCCCTGCACGTCTGGGCCCGGCAGAATAGACAGAGAACTTATTACACCTCTGAGGTGGAGAAAGTTCCCCTAGACAATAGGGGACGGCAGGCCTCGGGTGTGTCAAAGGGTGGAGGGGGTGCAGAGGATTCCCCACAGCCCAACCCTGGTCTTGGGAGGCCAGATCGGGGGTCAGGCTGCAGGGAATGAAATTAGTTGGTGGCAGCCGGGGATCGTGGATCCTGAATGGAGCCGCGGTGCCATGGCAACCAGATGCCATGGCGCCGTGGCTCCATACCGGAGTCTTGGCTGAGTTAGCCAGGTAGGTCCCTGTACGTGCAGGCTGGCCAGAATCGGCTCCGGGCCTGCACATACAGGCTTAGAAGGGATTCTGATCCCACAAGGGCTAGACGTGCCCCCCAGGATCAGAATCCTGTCTACCTCTGTGCATCCGGTTTCGACCGGATGCACAGAGGCCGGGACGTCCATATTAGAATAGGCCGTAACATGCATGACAGTAGAATAACTCCTTAGTTATTCCTGCATTGGCCATCTCTGAAAACACTCTGTACAATGCTAAGTATGGACCAGAAAAAATCAGAAAAGGTTCTCTATGGTTCTCTGTGCACATTTTTAGAAACCGATGATTCTGCTTTTCTGCATGTATTATTGCTGTTTGCACTGTTGAAAGTTCTCATTCTGAGTGTCCCTTATTATCGACAGGGATATGTTTTGATTTTTAGCTATAGAGAACCTTTTTTCTGCCCGTTTACACAGGCAGCTGGTGATGCTGCGGTCATCCCTACAGGCCAGGTACTGGCCAGGCATTCCTATTCCCCCAGAACTGCGGATGAGCATACCAGATCCTCCCATGCAACACTCAAACTGCAAAACCACACACATCCACACACTCTCTAATTTGCAGTCAACAAAAACATATTCTGCCAAAAAGATGCCCTATAACTATCAAGAACAGCTGTTGCATTTCTCACCAAACAAGAATCTTCTCCATACTACTTCACATACTATCCCTACATCAACAGTCCCATTTTTCAGAAGATAGGAATTATTAGGGAACCCTAGATTAGCACCTTTAGCACAAACAACAAATGTCAGCATAGCCAAATTAATCACTATTGCTCTTCTTAATATTTCTGTAGGGGTATTTATTAATGTTTCTTTACCTTACAACCTTCCCTCACCTCTGCTATCTGTTCTTTAAAACTGCATTGTATGTTTTTCCAGACTACAGACACACCAGTTCAAAACACAATTGTCACAACCATTCTTCAATATAGAACGCATTGAAGAGAAGAGCAGAATATTTTCTAAGTCCTTGCCTTATTCCATGTTTCCACAGGAATAATGGGGACGGCTGCGGGAAACACTGCAAACATGGGCCTTTCCTGAATATGCTTTATACACCCCCATTCCGCTCCGCTCTGAGATCCTTGTGTTAGTGCCCTTGACATGCAGGGCAGCAGAGGTTTCAGAATATGGTCTTAGACATTTTCACTAGAAAAATGTCTACAACCATAGCCAAATGGCTTATTTGTGTTATGGAATGACCTCCTAAATGAATAAAGGATATTAATGGACTATGATAAACTTGAGGTGAGGTGCTGAGACCCATGGTTGATAAGGGGAGCCTGATTATTGGTATACATCATTGAACAACTGTAGGCTGACCTGATGGTCTTGCTTTCACTCTTATAATATTTTAAATAGCTGTTTCCACTATAAGTGAAAGGGCGCGGGCAGCATCCCGGTGCCCGCGTGTAACCGGGTGCTCGGCCCGGTGCGAGACCCTGCACGCACCTGGTTAGTGGAAGGGGAGCAGAGGCGGCTAGGATACAGGCGCGTCCTTTAAAATGATTGGCTTCCCCTGTGCTCGCACCCGCGGGGGAGCCAATCAGGTGGCGATCGCGCATGTGCTCAGGGCTGCAGCAGGGCCCTGAGCACATGCGAGGCTGGATCACCGATCACTCGGTCACTCGGAGAAACTTGCGGGGAGCAGCTGTTGGAGTCGTCCTGCGCCGCTTCGGCTGTAGGTGGAGGGCATCTGTCCAGCACGGTCAGAGTGAGCGGTGACAGATAGGAGTGCCGGTAAGGTGGGAGCAGCATCGCGGTACGTCGAGCGGTGGTCGAGTCGGCGAGCAGAGGAGCATCGGTGATTTAGGTGGGGACGGCTTATACGGGCCTGGCCCCATAGGGAGCGGCGGAGCACGCGGGCACAGGCGAGTGGGGGCTGTTTTTAAAAAGAACAAAAAACAAAAAGAGCTCGGGCCCAGAGAGAATTGACTGGGTGGCTGGCAATGGGACCTGTGCAGAGAAGATCCTGGAATAGAAAGGCCACCGGGGCGGGGGGCAAGGGGCCAGCAGGGCGAAATATGGTAAGGCCGGTTGGGGGCCAAAGAGGTCGGGGGAGGGAAAGGGGGAGGCAGAGGAGCAAAAGTGGGCAGGCAAGGAGTCCAGCCTCTAGGCAGGCGGTGGTCAGGGCTGGACTGTCTGCTCGAGGGCGGAGTGAGACAGTGATGGTGGCTCAGAGGGCGCAGGGAGGATGCCCAGGTTGCGGATGGGGAGCGGGGGGCAGCAGAGGGGGGGCTCCGGGGTGGAGGATGCAGTCCCGGCCACCAGGGGAAGAGGACAGGGAGTTCCCAATGTGGGGTTTACTGCCAATTCGGCTGGGGGGGTGGCTCCTGGGCAGGGGTGGGGACTTCAGTATCCTCTGGGTTGGGAAGGGGGGTCTAGGGGACAGGTCTGGATATGGGGTGTCCAGTGTGGGGGCGGGAGGGTTTTTTTCCTCGGGGAGCGGGCCGGTGGGGCTGCTGGATTATAGTGCAGTCAGGCATCAGTATGCATGGGATCAGTGGATGGGGGGGGAAAAGGCCTGTCGAGGGCCGACTGGGCTGGAGCATGGCAACCGGCATGGTTGGCGGGTCTTCTCCCTCCCACTTTTCCTTTTGTTTCTCAACAGGTGTCATTTCTGTCATCCCCAGGACCAATGCATGGAACAAGCGGTCAACCTCGGGCGAATTTGGACACGCCAGCCACGGCTCAGTGCGGAGGCGCTGCGGTAGGAGCGACTGCAGGAGGGGTTGGCAAGTTGCAGTTGATGGAGGATACGCTGCAGGAGGTGCCTCGCCCTCCTCGCCCTGCCTCGCCCTGCAGTGATGGAGACGGTGCCGGCAGCCGAGATGGGTGAGTTACAGGCTGAGCAGGGAGTGGTTGGTGAGCGAGCTGCACGCTCAGGGAAAGCGAGCAGGAAGAGGAAGCATGCGTGTCGGCAGCAGCAGAGTTCAGAGTCTTCGTCCTCTTCATCTTCTGGATCGTCAGGGGCATCATCGGGTGGTGAGGGTGGAAGGCAAGGGGCGCAGGTGGGGGCTGTGGAGGTGGGTGCAGCGGGGAGCGGGTCCCCGACACTAGCAACCTTATCCGAGTTGTGGGAAGGGGTTCCAAGGAAGTTACGTCAGAAAATTCATAAGCAGCGATATGTGGACATTTTCCACTTGCTGGAGGGTCGGAAGCAGTCTGGGGAGAGCAAGAAAAAGCGCAAGGAAGACGAGAAGGCAGGCTGGATTAGAAAGGTTTCTAGGAATGTCGTGAACTGGGTGCGGGCCTTCTTGCGTTTGGCTAGTGTGTGGGGTCAGCACTATCCGTCGCAGTACGGGTTGTTGCTGGCATACGCGGACTCGATACTTGAGGCATCACAGACCCATGAAGGTTGGTTGTGGCTGAATTATAATGAAATGTTTAGGGATAAAATGGAGGAGAACAAGTTGTTAATGTGGGGCACGCAGAATATCAACTTGTGGCTCACACAGATGTCTGTCCGAGCATCTGCGGGTGGGGGGGTGGCGAAGGGCTGGCCAGCATCCAATATTGGGGCTAGCTGTTCCTTTTGGGGTGGGGGAATCATATCGCCGATGAAGCCGGTCGCAGGCGGAGGGGGGGACTTATGTTGGAGGTTTAATAAGTCCTCGTGCCCTTTCCCGGACTGCAAATTCCGGCATGTGTGCTCGGCTTGTGGCGCGGCAAAATGTATTAAAAGGATTACCAAATTGCCGCCCACACCGGCCCCCAAGTAGCAGGGCAGATTTTGTCTTGGTCCCGACACCAATAAGGGTCGAGGTGCTAAGCAGGTGGCTTTGCACATACCCGAAGAAAGGGGATAGTGAAGTTTTACGGTTGGGGTTTCAGTTTGGTTTTGTTATTCCGGTGCATGGAGTGGTGGCGGCCCCTGTGGTGAGGAATTCCCCATCGGTACGACGCTTTGCATCCATTGTGCAGGAGAAATTGGCTGTTAAGGTTTCTGTAGAATAGAGGGTCCATTTGAAAACCCACAATTCCTGCATTTTGTGGTATCTCCGTTGGGAATCATCCCTAAGAAAGACCCTGGGAAGTTTCGGCTCATCCATAATTTGTCATTTCCATTGGGTGCATCGGTGAATGATCACATACCGCGGGAGTATTGTAGTGTGCGCAATGCCTCGTACGATAGAGCAGTTGAATTGGTCATGAAAGCAGTGCTTGGAGCGTTGATGGCAAAGGTGGATATTGAGTCGGCTTTTCGCTTGTTCCCGGTGCACCCTTCTGCCTTTTATTTGTTGGGTTTTCGTGTTGCGGATGAATTTTATTTTGACAAATGCATGCCGATGGGCTGTGCTGTGTCTTGTGCTTACTTTGAAAAATTCAGTACCTTCCTCCAGTGGGCGGTGATGCAGACGGTTGGGCGGTGGGCGGTGGAGCATTACCTTGATGATTTCTTGTTTGTGGGCGCTTCACAAACGACAGAGTATAAAACGCTGTTGGAGGGTTTTGAGAGTTTAGCAAGCAAATTGGGAGTGCCCTTGGTGGAAGGGAAGACGGAGGGCCTGAAGATGAGGATCAACTTCTTAGGAGTTGAGTTGGATTTCAAACAAATGGTGGCGCGCCTGCCGATAGACAAGGTAGTGAAGCTGCGGGTGTTGGTGGCGAATGTGTTGGCCTCTTCGAAGTTGACTTTCAAGGAAATGCAGGCGTTGATTGGATCGCTAAATTTTGCCTGTCGAGTGATTCCGATGGGGCAGGTATTTATTTGCCACTTGGCGGCAGCGACTGCAGGGGTGGGGAACCGCATCACCGCATTCGAGTTTCCAGGGTGATACGGGAGGACTTACGGGTCTGGGATGTCTTTTTGAAGGACTTTAATGGGACGTTGGCCCTCATGGAAACAGAGATTTCTAGTGAAGACTTGCAGCTTTATATAGATGCGGCAGGAGGTGTGGGCATGGGGATATACTTTGGTGGGGCGTGGCATGCCGAAAAGTGGCGACAGGCCTGGCAGGAGGTAGGTCTGTTACGGAACATCACGTTCTTGGAACTGTTTCCTATCTTAGTGGCATTGGAGTTGTGGCCTGACAGGTTGCAGAACCGCAAGGTGGTGTGGTGATACAACAATGAAGCGGTCGTCAGCGTCATTAATCATTACACGCCTCGCTGTCTGCAAGTGGCGTCACTGATGAGAGCGGTGGTGCTGTCATGTTTGCATCTGAATGTTGTGTTGAAGGCCCGGCATATTCCGGGACATACTAATGGCATTGCTGATGCTCTTTCCTGTTTACAGTGGGACCAGTTTCGGAAGCTGGCACCAGAAGTGGACATGGAAGGGCTCAGGGTCCCTTGGAGCTTATGGAGTGGTGGCCTGCGGAGATGAGGGAGCTGCTGCGGAGTTCGGTGGCGGAGAAAATGTGGGATTCTTATCGGAGAGGTTGTGAGAGGGTTGTGGAATTCTTGCGGGCGCACGGATGGGGAGGTTTCCTGGCATGTAGGTTACTGCAAGGGTGGGAGCATTTGCGGCTGACACTGCGGGATCAGCGGCGGCTGATAACTCACGAATTACTGATGAGACTATGTGTAGAGTTACCTAATGTCGCGCAGTCTCGGTATGAAACCATACTGTTTCAAGCAGTGTTCAGTTTGGTTTTCTTTGGTGCATTCTGGGTGGGGGAATTGGTGGCAAGCTCTGGCAAGGTGGGAGGGGGGAGTAGTTTGCGACGTCAGCATATACAGATAAGCGGCGGGCAGTTGAGGGTACTCCTGTCAAAATCTAAAACGGACCAGAAAGGTAGGAGCCTCTGGGTGGTCCTGAAGGAGATTGGTGGGCTTACCTGCCCAGTAGCGGCAATGTGGAAGTACTTGGGGGTTCGTTCGGTGGCTGCAGGTGGGCTCTTTGTCCACGTGAATGCCTGGTTGCTGACACGGTTTCTAGTGTCGGCAGTGTTATGGATGGTATTGCGTAGAATTGGGGAAGACCCGAGCCTTTTTTCAGCACATTCGTTTCGCATTGGGGCGGCGACCAGTGCAGCGGCAGCCGGGGTATCTGGCGGGCAGATGCAGAGCATTGGCAGATGGCAGTCTCAGGCGTTTAAAGGATATATTCGTTTATGATGGGGAAAGGCCAGAAGGCCGGGGGGTGATATTAATTATTAATTTATTTTACAGATGGGGACTTGGTATGTGGGAGTGTTGGATGCTGGGGCATTCCTTCGTGTTCTGGGCTGGTCAGCGAGCTGCGGAGCGGCCAGTCGGGCTAAATCTGGGACTGGATCCGGAGTTGGTATCAGTTTCATGGCTGGGTGAGTGGGGTCTGCGGTGGACACAGCTGCTGCCTTTGCTTCGACACCATGGACAAATCAGGAAGCGGCCGGGGATTTTGCTGGTACATCTGGGCAGCAACGAGTTAACTTCCTGGACATGCAAGCAGCTGATCAACGCAGCAAAGAAGGACTTGGCATTGGTGCTGAGGATGTTTTCGGGGGTTGTGTTGCTATGGTCAGACATTATCCCAAGACCGGCGTGTTGGGGGCAACGGAGATGGTCTAGGGGTCTGACAAAAATTAATCGGCAGATTGGGCGGTGGGTATGTGAGCAGGGGGGGTATCAGGTGCAGCATTCATGGGTGGAGGTGACATGTGCCGGATTGTATAGGAGTGATGGGGTTCATCTATCCCTGGTGGGGGTGGACTTACTATTGAATGACTGGCAGGAGGCATTGGAGCGTATGGTGCATGAAGACACCCGCTGGTCACAGATTGATGTTGGTGGGGGTGGCACAGGCACTTCAATGAGCCTGGGCCGGTGGCGGGATCCTGGAGGTTTCCGGGGTCCGGAGCCTTAGGCTACTTGGGGCGGGGGCAGGGTGCCCATGGCTCGGATAAACCCTGGCAGACTTTTGCTAGTGATATGGCGAAGTCGGATAAGGGTGGTAGGAGCTTAGCTGGAGGATGCAAGGTCACCTTGCTAATCGCATGGCAGGTGACGGATCGCTCCGCTGGGGGTTTGTTTGATGTTTATTATTGTTCATAATGTTCAATATGTTAATTGATAATAAAGCTGCGACCATTTGCTTCCAAGAACAGTTGTGATTTAAGTTTGATGGAGGGGAACAATGGGGGGGTATTCGGTTGAGAAGGGAGGTGAATGGTTGGCAGGGGGGAGCATCGGGTCCGGCTACCCGGTTAGTGAAAGGGCACAGGCAGGGTCCCAGTGCCCGCGGGTAACCGGGTACTCGGCCTGGTGCGGGACCCTGCACGTGCCTGGTTAATAGAAGGGGAGCAGAGGCGGCTAGGACACAGGCGCGTCCTTTAAAATGATTGACTCCCCCTGTGCTCGCACCCGCAGGGGAACCAATCAGGTGGTGATTGAGCATTTGTAATAAGTTTTCTGTCTATTCTGCTGGGCCCAGACGTGCAGGGCTGACATCAGAATCTGCCCTGTATGTCCAGGGCCGCAGACTGCATACTGCCTGCCCTAACTCTGCCTCCGCACCACCCCTTTTCCACCCCTGTCTAGCTTCGGCAGGTTTTCATTCACGGTAGGATTCAGCCCTTCAGTTCAGCACGTTAGTGTGAAAGGAGCCTCTCCCTGCACACTCTCCGCCCATTGACCCCCTTCTCTACGCCCTCTCTCCACCTTCTGCGTTTATCGCAGCCGGGGACGTTAACGATCGTTAAGTAACGTTAACGTGCATTAACGTTACATACCGCACGTTAACGTTACCTAACGATCGTTAACTTTACATAAACATTAGTAAACATACCCCTTAGTGTCACCGAATATCTGTAGGTGCCACTGCTGACACCCCAATGTTAAATGGGTAGCATCAGGACATTTTGGGGGCAGCACACAGTGATAACTGGGCAGCAGCGATATTGAACCACTGCCCAGTTATTGCTAAATGGCGAAAGTCAGGCGCAGTAAAGACTGACCTGACTTTCACTGCTGAAGCTAAATGTGCAGCAGCTCAATGTTGTTGCTGCCCGGTTAGCTTCCTGGCTAAATGTGCAACCTAGATATTCAATGCTGGAGTCTGGATATGACCCCAGCATTGAATATCTGGGGTTAATTTCAGCAGTGACGGCTAGCCGCTTTAGAATGGCTTGCTGCTGCCACTGAATATCGGGCCCTATGTTATTAATTTTATTCTTTATCATTATTTATGTACTCTTAGCACTATTATATGTTTTTTATGGAATGAAGATCTAGCCCCCTTCCTTTTTCATTCTTTTTCACCTTTCCCCTCCCCCTTTTCTTCTCCCTTTCTCCCTCTGCATACCTTCCCTTCCTCCCCTCCCCTTCCCCTTTCTCCTTTCCCCTTTTTTTCCTGGTTATATATGCTTTAATATACAGGGTGGCCCAAAAAAATGAGAACATCTCGTAGCATATAAGTTATTTAAAAATTCAAAAAGACAGATGTAAACAATTGACAAATTTAAAAAAAACAATATGGTGACCGGAAATTGTCGAAATAAAGACGTTATATAGCTAAAAAAGGTAAATAAGTAAACTATTTAAGCTTTTAATTTACGAGATGTTCTCACTTTTTTTAGGCCACCCTGTATATTCATTCTACAACATCATATGTGTTTAATCCAATTTTTAATACCTTTTGATTCTGTTTTTTTATATGACTTTTTTATAGATTGGTTTTATACTTGTTTTATTTTTTACACCCTTTTGCACATGAGAGATATATACAATGATGTGAATTACTTTTTCTTCCCTTAGTTTTAAACGGGGTGTTATAGTTATGGCACTATATCATAATTATGCTAGGTTTTGAACTGTATATTAATAGGTTTAATGACATCTCCATATTCACAGTTATTGATATTAGATATCGTCCTTTTACAGTTATTCTTGGACATTGGGCTGTGTCTAGTTTCATATTAATTCGATATGTGGTTTAACAAGAGTGCCATAAGACAACTTAACAGGCCGCTGCCACTAATGCTTTTTTCTTCTGGGAAAGGAGTTTTTTTTTTTTTTAAACTTTATTTAAATCCACCATGAAATCCAAACAACACATCAACAGACGACACCACGGGGAGGGTTTGTTCTTCTCCCCCCCGGGAGCCAACAGAAAGAAAATACAACAGGTGGTCATTTTACATTATATCCCGACCCCCCTTTTCCCACCTCCCTCCCCACACCCACCAACCCACCCACACTCCATTTCCAGTTTCGTAAACCAGTATTATCTAGAACAGTAAGGCAGCTACCTCCTACCCACTCCTCGAGACCATACTCATTCAACTCCCCCATTGGAGGGTTGCATTACGGCTGTGGGGCCCTAACTGCTGAATATATGGCTCCCAGACCGACAAAAAAACTGTCCAACGCTTGGCACTGCCCCGCGCCATCCAACCCTCCGTTAGCATTAATTGATGGAAGCTGTTCCGCCATTCACTAAAAGTGGGCAGCTGGCGTTCCCTCCATAATCGAAGAATCGGCCCTTTACCCACCAGACAGGCCTTCCGCACAAGCAAACTCTCACCAGCTTTCGCAGGTCTAGGGGTCGGCAACTGGTCAAGTGCTACAAATAAACCCATCCATCGGAGCCTCCGCTGAAGCAATGTGCTGAGAAAGTTGCATATCCGTGCCCAATATGCCCGTATTCCCCGACAACCCCACCACATATGTAGGAGAGTGGCCAAAGACTCTGAACAGCGTGGGCAGGAGCCATCAGTGTCTAGACGACTGCGCAGTGCCCGCCTCAGTGAAAAATGAGCCCTAGTCACGCATTTAAACTGGATCTCACGCCAGCGCACTCCTTGTACCAGCCGTCCAATCCGTTTCAATGCCGTCAGTACTAACCCCGGCTGCACATCTGCTCCCAATTCGGTCGCCCAAGCTCTTTCGACTCCACTATAGTCGGGGAGAGGGCGATAGCGCTCCAAACTAAGGGGCATGTTTACTAAAAGCCGCACAATTGCGTGCCGCACAATAGCGCACGGAAACGCGACACTCAAACGCTCATAAACGCTCTTAAACGCCCCGCACAAGTGCGCGTGGGCCCCGCACAATTGCGCGCCGCACTAACGCACCCCGCACAAGTACCCGGCCTGCAAATGTCCGATAGAGGCGTGGAAAGGCATTCTGAGGGCGGAGGAAGGCTCCCGAGGGGCGGAGAGACGGGGTCAATGGGCGGGGAAGGGGAGGGGAGAGGCTCCCCGCACATGATCGGGGCCGAATTCACAGGTTAAAAATAGCGCGAGTGAAACACTCACGGTAGAGGGCATTTAAAGGGAAGAGAAACCATTTCGCGTCAGCAATGTACAGGGAAACCGGGGAAACCTGCAAAACGTGAGCAGTGTGATACATGTGCACAGAACAAAAGTGCAAATAAAGATAGAAAAAGACCCAAACAAAAATATTAAAAATAGGAAGGCAGCTGGGGAACCCCGATATTAATGGGCAAACATAAGAAACACACCCAGGAAAGCTCCAAAAAAATGAAATGAAGGTTGGAAGGGGCTACGGAGGGGAGACCCTTCCAAAAACCATTTCCTTTTTTCTGAGCCTTCCTGGGAGTGTTTGCTATGGTTGCCCAGTAATATCACTGTTGCCCAGCTTGGTTATATTTATCCCCAGTTGTTCGTGGTCGGTTGAGGGGTGTATTTGCACTTATGTCACCAGACAAGGTGACGGAGCCCACAGTACAAATGTGCAGAGCAGGGTTTTTGACTCTGTTGGTCAGGTTTCCCACCCCCAGGGACTGCACTATCACTGTGGCCACAATGTGGTGCAGCAGACCGAGGCAGTACCTCTAGAACCAGAGGGTCACAGGTTCAAATCCAAGCTGGGGCTCCTGCCAACCCAGTCCCCATATTTTACCCACCACTAAACAGAGATAGTACAGACACTCCTTTATTGCAGAGAACATAAGCATGGTTCACACACCCATTTTGTACCCAACACTGCACACACACCATAACAATGGGAATTACCGACAGCCGAGTCCCCCAAATGCAGTCCTGGAGTGCCACAACTCAATCAGGTCATATGCTTTTCCAAGATACGGACATGCCAGCATGTTGGCGGTAGGGTACAGGTGGTGGAGGAGGCAGTGGCTGCTAGCCACAGAAGACAGTGGCCGAGCCATGTGCAGGCTGGCACGTCCACTGCAACATAGGCCCTGTCGGATGTACAGTCATGGACTTCCCAGGGAATTCAGCACATCTGTGGCAACACAGTGGTGCAGTGCACACAGACAGTGTGTGCAGGAACAAAAGGTCACAGGTTCAAAGCCCAGCTGGGGCTACTACCAATCCTGTCCACATATTTTCCCCACAACTAAACCATGTTAGTAAGGGCAATCCTTTATTGCTGGGGACATACGCATTGGTCATACGCCTATCTTTTACACCACCAAGCACAGACACCATGACCAGGGGCATTACCTAGAGCAGAGTCTCACAAATGCAGTCGTGGAGGACCACACACCATTCAGGTTCCATGCTGCCACACATACAAATAACTGTGCTGTATATCTATGCACCACCCCCATGGCATGTAGATGTAGCTCATGCATATTCATGAGGGACAGCAGGAAACCCCAACCAGTGTATTGCAAACCTGGACTGGATTTGGGAACCTCTGCCATACAGCAGCAGCCAACAGGGGCAGACACACCCACACCCACAGGCCCCATTGGCCAATGCCTCCTGGAGAGGCAGGACATTGGGCCCTGCATGCATCACCCAATACCAGCACTTGCATACCTTAGCAATGTCACCCTACACCTGGGTATATGGTACACAGCTCTCAAACGTTTGCTATGAGTACTGGCAGATAGATATCCCTACGTTACGCACAGTCTGCTCTTTGAGCTCCATCATAATAATCTATCTGATGTCTGCGGTGTGTGCGTCAGGTCTGGCCCCTGACAGTGTTTACCACCCTGGGGAGTGACCCCCCAACCGTACTGCATACCATACCCATGCCTGTACTGTGCCCAGGACTGGTGTGGTGGGCAAGGATTCTGAACCCCTCTATAGTAGCACAATGCTGGCATACGTGTGGGAGTGTGTGTCTGTCTATACAGTGTGTGTTGGCTGCAAACACTGTCCACAGCCCACACTGCCAGCACTGTTGCCAGTTTTGGCCTGATGATGTGCATAATGAGCAGCAAGGTACCATGGGTATAGCTCAGACAGGGTGGGCTGGCCAGGATGCATCTGCACAGGGCATAGGGCACTGGCAGGGACATTGTAGTGGCCGTCCACCACCTCCACAGACAGGGTGACCTCTGTATGTGCTGCTGGGCTTTCACTCCACCCTGACTGTGCAGTGACGGCAGCATGGCTAGGCACCCCCATAGTGCTTCATAGCACTTCCCTCATGTGATATATATGGGTCACCTGTTGGGGCCTAGTCACTGATGTATCTGCTTGTGTGTGCTGCCATCCCAGTTGTGGGTGCATGCATTTCCAGTGGGACTAACCAGCAGACTGTTCACAGCTGGTATGTGCCCTGCTGGAGTGCTGTGCAGTGGCTGATGGCTTGATGCAGGGGAATATCAGATGGTGGTGGGGTGCATCTTAGCATATCCAGGCCTACTGTCTGTCTGATATTGTGGTCTGGGTGTGTGTGGGGCTGCTTGGACTGCCCTGTAGGGTGTCTGTTCCCCAACATGACTGGGGTTGATGGTCCACTCTACTGCCATCATTGCAGGGGGGGGGGGGGGGTGTATAATGGGGATCTGTTGATGGGAGACCCTGTTTGCCACCCTCAGCAGGGGGGTGGTGGTGGTGGTGCATGGCCCACCTAGGGGTCCCCCTGACTGAGACAGACAGAGATATCCAAGGTGTTCCTGCAGAAACTACCTATCTCACAGATTACGACTGTTTTGGAGCTCTGCCATGGCCTCTCTCAGCCATGGAGGGTGCTGTGGACCTGGTCCAGGGCACCTCATCGCACACTCAGGGTGAGCACAGTTCCCGCACAATGTGACTGTGTGTAGCTACTCTGTGCCAGTTAAACACCCGGTCAGTACCTCCTACCTGGCCAAGGTGCTGTGTGGGTGCACACGGACACGTCCCCCTACCAGGCCGGGGAGCTGTTGGGGTGCATTCCCCATCTTGTGTTCATCTGTGGACAGCTGATTTGCATGTGCAGTGCATCATGGGTATGGGTGGCCTAACCCTATCCTGGTTACCACAGCAGACTGTCTGTGTGGTGACATGCAGGCTCTCTGCAGCCAGCCAGGGGCTTGCTGGCAGCTATATAGCTGTAGCCCAATGGTTACTTCACTGCCTGTGGAGCCAGAGGTAATGGGTTCAAGCCCACAGTGGGGTTATTTGATAGGGTTGTCCAAAGCTTTTTTTAGATTTAATGTACATATGTTGCTGCCATCAAACACACCCTCAGTGTACTGTACCCATAAGGTGCCTCTGAGGGTGCTTTATAGGGCGCCCTATAGGGCACCTTATGGTTGCTGTCCATATAAGGTGCACTATACATTATCCTGTGACGCAACATATATGGTGCCCTATAGGGGACATTCTAGGGTGCCTTGGCGGACAGTGAACTTTAACATGTGCCTTATGGGCCGCCTTATGTTAACACGCTTTGTGAGTGCGTTTGCTAGTAGTGATAACTGCAATAAAAATAAATTGCCCCCTACAGCACTCATCCCCATAATATGCACTGCCTCAGTGAGCCTTCTTCATTGGGCACTGTGGGGGATTGAACCCCTGATCCCTGCACCATTGGTCAGTGTCTTAATCATTGTGCTGTGGCTCTAGTCCTGTGCTTGGGCATCAGCGCACTGCCTTATGCCGCCCAAACTTAACAGTGCACCGCCTTATGCCACCCAAGATTAACAGTGCACTGCCTTATGCCGCCCAACAGTGCACCGCCTTATGCCGCCCAACAGTGCACCACCTTATGCCGCCCAAGATTAACAGTGCACCGCCTTATGCCGCCCAACAGTGCACCGCCTTATGCCACCCAAGATTAACAGTGCACTGCCTTATGCCGCCCAACAGTGCACCGCCTTATGCCGCCCAACAGTGCACCTCCTTATGCCGCCCAAAATTAATATGCCTCCTAAAGCACTTTTACCAATTAAACTTAATGCCTCAGCCAGCCCTTTTTGTTGCGCACAGTGGGGAATTGAACCCATGGCAGCTGCACCAGCTGTCAGTGTCTTAACCATTGTACTATGACTCTGTTCCTTTGTGTGTGCACATCAGGGCGCCACTTAGCCTTCCCACACACTATTGTGCACGGCGCACAATAGCGCGCCGTGCAAATGTGCGATTGCTTACTCCCGTTTTTTTTCTTTTTTCTGCCTGACCCGCCCACTCCTTATATGGCACAGGCACAGTAACGGGGCCCCGCACAATTTCGGAGTTTAGTAAACATACCCCTAAGTTTCAAATTGGAGATCGACGGTGGGCGCTCCTCTCCTAGCTGAAAAAATTCCAAAATACGGGCTGAGCGCGCAACCTGCAACGTGGCTCGCGGCAGGGCGGCCACATAGTGGGAGATTTGTATATAGGCAAAACAATGCGTGTCAGGGAGATCATATTCCCGACTGAGCGTTCGGAAGGATTTACAGCTTCCCGCATGATCAACCAAGTGCCCTACCATCCGGATGCCCCGTAACCACCAGTCCCGAAACACCGTAGTCTCGGACCCTGGAGTAAATTGGGCATTGCCCTGCAGCGGCAACCAACAGGACACCTTCCAAGTTTCATGCCAATATTTGTTAAGTTGTTGCCAGGTGCGCCGGGCCGAGTCCACTAACGGACTCTGCCGACTGGAGTCTGGGTAGATCTTATGTGTGCCGTGCAAAGTCCCCAGGAGAGTCGCAGGAGCCACCAAACACTCCTCTAAAGACCTAGGCGTATATATTTCCGTCCCCCCTAGCCAATCTCCCAAATGTCTGGCTTGACAGGCCAATGCGTAAGTCTTCAGGTCGGGTAGGCCCATACCTCCCTCTCGCCATTTTCCAAGCAGGCGGTTCCACGGGACCCGCGCCCGCTTCCCCCGCCCTGGGAAAGGAGTTTATTCAAATGGCCACTTCAGTTTACACCTATTGTCTCACTACTGAAATGAAACAATAACTGGTATGCTCTATGTTTTTTAAATTGCATTTTTTAAAATGTTGCAACATCATGTCAGTAATCTTTCTCTTCCCACCCGGTCAGCCCTTTTATGTTCGATTTTTTTTGTTTTTGCACAATAAACCCCCACCCCCACCAAAAGCACACTGAAGGAAAAAACAACTAAACACACAAGATCAGGGACTATTCCTCAAATGGTAACCGGGCATGTGCTCAGGGCTGCAGCAGGGTCCTGAGCACATGCGAGGCTGGATCACCGATCGCTCTCCACCCTCCCACCCAATATATCATGGGGAGGTTATGGAGGATTAGGGGTGTTGCAGCATGGGGGGGCAGGATCCCGGAGGTTTCCAGGGTCCGGAGCCTTAGGCTATTTGGGGCGGGGGCGGGGTGCCCACAGCCTGGATAAACCCTGGCAGACTTTTGCTAGTGATATGGCGAAGTCAGATAAGGGTGGTAGGAGCATAGCCGGTGGCTTGACCACGGCAGGGGCGGATGCGAGGTCACCTTGCTAATCGCATGGCAGGTGACGGATCGCTCCACTGGGGGTTTGTTTGATGTTTATTATTGTTCATATATTAATTGGTAATAAAACTGCGACCAGTTGCTTCCAAGAACAGTTGTCATTTAAGTTTGTTGGGGGGAACAACGGGGGGGGGGGGGTATTCGGTTGAGAAGGGAGGTGAATGGTTGGCAGGGTGTAGAGAAGGGGTCAATGGGCGGAGAGTGTGCGGGGAGAGGCCCCTTTCACACTAACGAGCTGAACTGAAGGGCTGAATCCTACCACGAATGAAAACCTGCCGTTAGATGCACATTTGTAGGAGAGAGAAACCATTTAAGTGTCAGCTATGTACAGTTTAGGCAGGGAGCCCAAGAAATGTGATAGTAGTGCTCCATTTTCAGCAACACCATAGTGCCAAAGTATGAATGGCCACTATGGCGATGGTGCAAATGGGGCATAGGGGGCCACAGGCGGGACATGTAGCATGGGCAGCTGGGGCACAGGGTGGACCAGGCAGGCACCTAGGTGGCACATAGGAACATAGAAACCGAAAATCAGCAAGACAGCAGCTGACCAAGGCCAAACACAATCCACCAATATCTACCTGGTTCACCTTAGCCAATAGTTGCTAGGGCACTGACCTGACATCCCGCCAGCCATCCCTCCCCCATGTGGAAGGGACATAATATTGGTAGGCAGTGATGGGGGGGTATGTGAGGATGTCCATGAATGCCCCCCCACCCCGGGATCTGCTCCCTAGGCGGGCGCCTACCTACACAGTGGATGGCCTGGGACTGCGCACTACCAGCACCGACAGCAAATGGCCATGTCAGCTTGGCAGGGGGTGGTGTGCCCGTGCTGGAGGGAGCAGTGCCATCTCCCTGCAGTGGACCTAGGCCATGCCCTGCATCAGTACGTGGTGTGCAGTGCAACATACAAAGTCTGGCTGAGGAAAAGAACAGGTAGCCCCAGGGATTATTGTGCATCTGTGGCAACAGTGTGGGGCAGTACACCCAGCCACTGTGTCCAGAAGCAGAGAGTCACAGGTTCAAGCCCCAGCTGTGGTTCCTGCAGAGCATGTCCCTATGTTTTACCCTACAATGCAGATACAGCAGCAACATGTGCAAAGCCCAAAGCAGCAGCAAACAGGGGTACAAACACCCACCCTCACAGACTCCACAATCCAAAGATGCATGGAGAGTCAGGCTGTTGGCCCCAGCATTAAGCTGAAGTCATCACCAGAGCACTACTACTACCCCCTGCACAGTTTAGCAATGTCGGCACTGTGATCAAGACCAGTGTGGCGGGCAGGGTTGCCAACCACCCCTATCTTTGTACAATGCTGCAATAGCAGTGAGCATGTGTGTATGTCTATCCATTGTTCTGTGGCTATCCACCCTTCACTGGGCCCAAAATGTCCCACTGTTACCAGCGTTAGCCTGAATAGGTGCATAATGAGGAGCAAGGTATTTGGGGTATTGGCCAGACAGGGCAGATTGGCCAGGATGCTTCTCCACAGGGTGTGGGGCAATGGCTGGGGCACTGTAGTACCTGACCACCACCTGTATGGACAGGGTGGCCACAGCATGGCATGCTGGGAGGGCACTCACTCTGACCGAGCAGTGACCATGGCAGGTCTAGGTTCCCACATAACGCTCTACACTATCTGCTTCCAGTGATATATTTGTGTTCCCCATTGCTGGGGGTCCCAATCACTGAGATGCCTGCCTGCTGCACATAGTTCCTCTGTGAGCATACACTATGGACCGTCTGCAGTTAAACTGTGCATGGTCAGAACCCCTATAAGGTACAGTGTGACTGTGCTGTCTGCTGGTGCTGGCAGACAGTGGTGGGAGGCAGTTGGGGTTTTCCAGACCTAAACTCAGCATTGCTGCTGGTCTATCACTGCCCCAGTCATAGGTATGGCTCTGGCCCACCAACCCTGGAGGGCTGTCTCATACAAAGAGAATGGAGGTTGCTTCCCCAGGGCGGGGGCACCTGTTCTTTACCTACAACAAGGGTGATGTGGGCCCTTTGGGGTATGTAGTGTATACCACGGTGACTGATAAAGGCACTGCTACACACACCTCATGCAATTCTAGGAACCCCTCTGCCCTGATAACAGCTGCCCATGTCAGACAGACCCTAACACAGGGTACACACCAATCTAGCTGGTGTCTGGTCCCACAGGGCCACATGTGACTGCAGAATACAGATGGACACCAAATTACCTCTGGCTGCACTGCAAGGAACACCTGTCACACACTGGTAGTGATGGGGATGTACAGCAGGACCACATCTCTAGCACCACATGTACTGCGGACCTAGTGCTGGGCACCCATCCTATCCCTCAGGGTGAACACAGAACCTGCACAATGGCATGGTCTATAGCTACTCTGTGCCAGTATCACGCACTGTCAGTTTGTATTTCCAAGCTGAGGTACCGGAGAGGTGAAGACCCCATTTGGTGATCAGCTGTAGACTGCTATTCAGCATGTGCATTGCACCATGGGTACTGGTGGGGTTACCCTATCCTGGCACTCAGAGCAGACAGTTTGTGCGGTGACCTGCAGTCCTTCTGTACCCAGACATTGCTGTGACATACACCATGGAGGTATACCCTACTGGTTAATACAATGCCATTCTTGGCAGTGTTCATGGGTTCAGTTCCTCATTGTTCCCTCCTCTCATGCCTGTCCTACTCAAATAGTGTGCATGCCTGTAGAGGTCATATTTTTGCAAATCTGTGCTTCCAGCTCATAATACCCTCGCCATAATTGCCAACATTCCCTCGGTCCGTCTATCTGCGTCTGTCAGCTCTGTAGAGTCCTGTCTGCCAGTGCAGGCTGCCACCCCATGTCATGCACTGCTACCCTTTCCTGCATTGCGCCTCTTCATGCTTGCATTTCCTGTGCCTGATCTGCATGGCACCACCACTCCTCTGTCCACCCATCATTGTAACTATCCTGCCACCTCCGCCTCCATTGGGGGACATGTATTCCAATCGTCTGCCACCAACTGTTTTTCCGGTACTTTACATTTCCAACCCCCTTGTGCTGTGGTACAGCTGCCCCACCATGTTTGTCATCAGTACTGGCAGGCACATGGGATGCCCGCAGATATGGCAGGTCCAGCGGCTCCCACCTCTCCCTCCTTCACTCACCTGTTCATTGCCTTTCCTGAGTGCTTTATCTAGTGTTAGGGCTACATCTGTCTCTGTTCCGCACAGGTCATTCATGTCATCCTGAGGCACCTTGCAGTCCCTAGGGCACACTAACCTAGGACACCATAACCTTGTTAGGCCACCTTAATCTATGGTTCCATAGCCCATGGTGCCTTCTGCGGTGCCTTGTCCAAGGGTGCCTAATATGGCACTTAGCCTAGGAGGCCTATAGGGCGCCTTATGAGGCACCTTATAGGGCACCTTACTAGGCGCCTTACAAGGCGCCTTGTAACGCTCGTTAGTCTAAGGCGCCTTGTAACGCGCGTTAGCTGCTACATCTTGCTGTAACGATGCAACGCCCATGCCTTTATATGGGCATCTTTACCTTTACCACGGAACCTAACGTGAATGACATTGCCACAGTTTAGTAAGCATACCCCTAAGTATGTTAGTGCCGCTGAATATCCAAGACAAAGGGATTGATATGGTTAGCAGGTCTGCTAATCATGTTAATCCCTTTGAATACCAGACCCGTAATATCTCTAAATTGAACATCCTCAAAAATAGCATAAACAGATATAAACCAAACAGTAATACAAAAATAAACTGATGTTAAAATAACTATCTGATATTAAAAGAGAGACCAAGGAGATTAAACATGTTTATAAAGAATTATAAAAAGAAAGAATCAATATCAGAGTTCAATTCGTCCCATATAAGAGTCTTCATCATTCATATATATGAAACATTGTTGTGTCTGAAAAAAATTCTATCCACATCGTTTTCCCTCCAAAATTTCTTACCTGCTTTAATAACAATAAATCTTTGATAGAGATCTATGATTCTTCTCCCTCCAATGCTGAACCAATGGTTTATCCTCCAAATCTCTTTTAAGACAATTTCTATGTTCTATCCTTCTTGTTCTAATGCTTTTCTTGGGGTTTCCAATATACACTAGGTTAAAAGAAACCCTGATGACATACAGTAGATTACTAGTCTTGAAATTGGAAAAATGTATCAACAAATATTTTTTATGTATGCTCAGGGGTGGATCTACTGTGAAACTAATGAAGTTTAAACTTCAGGGCCCCTAATCCCGGAAGGGCCCAGAAAGCGACTTTAGTACACATTGCTTAAAAATGTTGGGTCTACTGTATGAGAAGGTTTTTTTAAAAAAATAATAATATTAATAATATAGTGTAATTCAATTCAAAATCATAGTTAAAATAAAAATTAAAAGGTTATTATAAAAGCTAGCCGTAAATGAAAAAATGTTTTGAGATGTAGTGGTTACATTTTTAAAACATTTGTGGTGATATGTCATGGAACAACCGCATTGAAGAAGATAACAGTGGATACCTCGTTGCTGGTTGCAAAGGGGCTCCAATAACAGTTCAAACTTCAGGGCCCCAAAAATGTAGGTCTGCCACTGAGTATGCTTGGGTACAGAAAAAATTCTTTCACCACTAGGGACAGGTCACACACACTGAACAATAACTGCGCTTGTAATGTCCTCTCACTAAGATGCGTTTAGGGAGAACAGAGGATATTAATGTTCCTGAGATTAGGGACGCTTTTGTGTAGGGATGTGTATTCATTTGAAATGATATGGGAAATATCAGTTTCATATAATTTTTAATCCGAAAACACCACTGAAAAATCCAAACGTCATTTTCCCCACAGGTTTCACCATAGGCTGGCTTTAAACTCATCTCTGGAATTGAAAGGAAGGCATCTTGCAAAGAGCCATCAGATTTTAGTGGGAATTCGTTCTAGCCAGTCTGATCTAAACTCAGCTGATGATCTTCCTTTCTGTTTCCTGACTGGCCCAAAGTTTGCCTGCTCTAGAACTATATGTAAAATGCTAACTGGAATTTTTGCTTTGTGAATCTGTTGACTCCTGTTGGAGAGAGTTACTCCAAAAAATCTTCTTTTGCCATGTTCTTCTGCCAGAGATTTAGGCGTCATTGTGGATACCATGTTAAAACCCTCGGCCCAGTGTGCAGCAGCAGCCAAAAGAGCAAATAGAATGCTAGGTATGATAAGGAAAGGAATGGAAAATAAAACAAAAGATATTATAATGCCTCTATATCGTTCCAAGGTGAGACCGCACCTTGAATATTGTGTGCAATTCTGGTCGCCATATCTTAAAAAGGATATAGCGATTTTAGAAAAGGTACAGAGAAGAGCCACCAAAATGGTAAAGGGGATGGAAGGATACTCCTATGAAGAAAGGCTAAAAAGGTTAGGGCTCTTTAACCTGGAAAAGAGACGGCTGAGGGGAGATATGATAGAAGTCTATAAATTAATGAACGGAGTGGAACGGGTAAACGTAGATCGATTGTTTACCTTATCAGAATATAGAAAGACTAGGGGACATGCAATGAAGCTACAGGGTAAACTATTTAAGACTAATAAAAGAAAATATTTTTTCACTCAACGTGTAATCAAACTCTGGAATTTGTTACCGGAGGATGTAGTAAAGGCTGTTAGTGTAGCTGGGTTTAAAAAAGGTTTGGACAAATTCCTGGAGGAAAGGTCCATAAGCCATGATTAAGAAGTGACCGAAGATATCAATGCTTGACCCAGTACAAGCATTGTGGAACTTGTGTCTCTTGGGGAAACTGCTAGGTACATGTGACCTAGATTGGCCACTGTTGGAAACAGAATACTGGGCTTGATGGACCTTGGTCTGACCCAGTATGGCATATCTTATGTTCTTATGCCGTGGTCACTGCTCAGTCAGGGTGAGAGTGACCTCCCAACAGGACATGCTGTGGCCACTCTTTCCGTGCAGGTGATGGCCAGGCACTACAATATCCGAGCCATTGCCCTATGCCCTGTGCAGATGCGGCCAGGCCTGGCCACACTATCCAGGCTATTCCCACAGTACCTTGCTCCTCATTATGCACATTGGCAGGCCAATACTGGCAACAGTGCTAGCAGTGTGGGCTGTGGAGGGTATTGGCAGCCACCACACACTGGATAGACAGGCACACACTCCCCACACCTATGCCAGCATTGTGCAACTATAGAGGTGTTTGGCAGCCCTGGCCACCGCACCAGTCCTGGGCACAGTGCAGGCATGGCTATGGTATGCAATACTGTCGGGGTCACCATGTCAGACACCAGACCTGAGAAAGGTTGCTATGATGCAGCTCAATCAGCCAATTGTGCTTAACATAGGAATTGCTATCTGCCAGTTATCATAGCAACCTTTTGATAGCTGTTTACAGTTTTCCCATGTTTAGGGTGACATTGCTAAGGTATGCAAGTGCTAGTATGGGGAGATGCACGCAGGGCCCAACATCCTGCCTCTCCAGGAGGCTTGGGATAATGGAGCCTATGGGTGCGGGTGTCTCTGCCCCTATTGGCCGCTGCTCTAGGGCAGAGGTTCCCAACTCCAGTCCTGGAGGGCCAAACACTGTTCGGGTTTTTATGCTGTCCCTAATGAATATGCATTAGATCCATCTGCATACCATGGGGGCGGTGCATAGCAATGCGGCACAGCCACATTTATTAGAGGCAGCATGGAACCTGAATGGTGTTTGGCCCTCCAGGACTGCATTTGGGAGACTCTGCTCAAGGTAATGCGCATGTTTATGGAGTCTGTGCTCTGTAGGGTAAAATGTAGGTGTTTGGGGCATGTCTACGTCATCTGCACTACAGGTTCTGTCTGTATTAGCATGTTGTAGTAGTGGGTAAAATATGGGGGCTGGGTTGGCAGGAACCACAGCTGGGGCTTGAACCTGTGATCTTCTGTTCTTGAGCACGCTGGCTGTGTGCACTGCACCACCATGTTGCCACAGAGACAGTGCATTCCCTGGAGATACCATGACTGTTTGTCAGACAGAGCCTGTCTTTTGCAGTGCATGGCACCCACCTACACAGGGCTAGGCCATGGTCTGCTCTGGGCAGCTGCCACTGCCCCCCTCCACCACCAGTACCCCTCTGCCACCATGCTGACATGCCCTTCTGCTGGTGGTGTTGGTGGTGCGCAGTCTCAGGCCATACAGTGTGCAGGTAGGCGGCTGCCTATGGTGCGTGTTCTGGGGTAGGGGTGCCTGCATAGACGTCTACGCTTCCCCCCCCCAACACCGCCTGCCAATGTTCTGTGCCCTTGGAGGTACCTGCTGGGAACTATTCCCTGTGACACTGTGATAAACACACTCATGCCCATGTTGGGCCCTCATCAGTTGCTGTCTGGCTGCTGTACAGTTTCAGCATTCCTAAGTGCCACCTAGGCTTCTGCCTAGTCCGCACTGTGCCCCAGCTGCACCACAGCATGTGCCGCCTGCAGCCCTCTGTATCCCATTTTCAAGCATCTGTCCAGTTGGCCATTCCGACATGCCTGCCCTGCCGTTGCCGCACATGTGCATGCCATAGGAAGCCTGCAAAGCGCAATTTCACTGTGGGCTCATTCACCTTGTATGGGGAGGGAGCATGGACCCTTCCAGAATTCATATGTGGAGTGGAAGAGTGGCCTAGTGGTTGGGGCAAGGTACTTCAGGCCGGAAGGTCGGGGGTTCAAATCCCACTAGAGGACAGCAACCTTGGGCCGGAAGGACTGGGGTTTCTAGTCCCACAGGTGCTCCTTGTGGTCTTGGGCAAGCCACTTAACTCTCCATAGCCCATGTTCCCTGTAAAATAGTTATCTCCAAGTTATAATGCCCTGTTCTCTGTAATTTCAGTTTGTTCAATGTAAACCGCACTGATGTAGAATAGCGTGGTATATAAAAGAATGTAAATAAATAAATATCCTTTTTTTGGTGCTTTCTTGGGAGTGTTTTTTGATGTTTCCCATTGAGATCACTATTGCCCAGCTTGGTTATTTTATTTTTCCATTTTCTTCTGTTCATTTTCACTGTTTATTTGCCCTTTTGTTCCGTGCACATGTATCACACATCACTTTTTTGTAGGTTTCCCTGGTTTTGCTGCACATTGCTCACAGAAATGCTTTCTCTTCCCTTTAAATCATCTCTAACGCCAGGGTTTCACTGGCGTTAGTTTTGAGCCTCGGATTTCACATCGTTAGTGTGCGGGGAGCCTCTCCCCTCCCACTCTCCACCAATGTTCCCTCTAATTTTCTGTAGGCTGTGTGCGCATAAAATATCAGCTGTGTGCAGCTTTTGAAGGAAGGTTAAATTTTTGTGCGCCACATAACGACACTCGGAGTTATATACTTTAAAATTTGACTACACATCAGAATACAGTATGTGCACCACATTGATTTTAATCAAATTAAATGAAAATAGACGATTACTAAATGAAGTGGGAAATTTCTAGTAATTACAATCATAACTTTTAAATTTTAAGACGTCTGTGTTGTTTTCTATCAGAATCAGAGCTGTAATTTTTGTGCGCTCTGTTGTAAAGTATGTGCGCTCGCTCGGCGAGGTGTGTGCGCGCGCACACGCGCACAGCTTAGAGGGAACAGTGCTCTCCACCCATTGACCCCTTCTCTCCGCCCCTGGGGAGCCTTCCTCTGCCCTCCGGGAGCCTTTCTCCACCTTCAGCGCTCGTTTGCGCCACTGAGCGTGTTATCGTGCGCTAAGCTACCTCTGCGCCTGATAAAGCGCCATTATCACGCGATAAGGTACCTTATCGCGTGATAACGTCACAGAGCGCACATTAAGACGGTTTAGTAAACATACCCCTTAGTATAGAATGTTTCAATGTCCATAGTTATCACTATTAAATCTTGATTATATACAGCAGGGCCATACCAAATCATAAATGCGCTCTGTGTAACTTGCACATCTCACACTTCCCCCCCTCCCCCCTCAATCACAGGTTTGCCATTTGCCCCATGCCCAGCATCTCCCCATCTTACCTTATCCCACACATCCATGTCCTGCTGACTCCCCGTGCTGCCTACCCTTGCCCTGTCACCGCTTTTCATGTTTTCTTGGCGACGGCAGTGGCAGCAGTGAAGCGGACACCCAATTGAAAAAAAACTACATGGGTCTTTCCAACTTTGTGCTTGCATGCAGGTCTGATCCCACCTTCCTCTGTCATATGCTCGTATTAGAGGAGGGATGGACCAGACCAGTCATTCAAGCATGGAGTTTCAAAGACCCACTTTTGAATGGCTGGTCTGGTCCTTCCCTCCTCTGATAGGAGGCTATATTAGAGGAGAGAGGGATCAGACCTGAATGCAAGTGTGGAATCGGAAAGACCCGTGTGGTTTTTTTTTTCAATTTCATGTCCGCTCTGCTGCTGCCACTGCCGCCACCAAGGAAACCTGAAAAGGGGTGGCGGGACAAGGGCAGGCTGCGTGGGGGGAAGTCAAGGCCAGCGACCCCAAATGCACCTCTATTTCTTTGCACCCAGTGTGGCTGCACTGATCGCACAGGACTAGGTACAGCGCTGAAATACAGTAAATTGATTCAATATATTGATAATGTATGAAGAATCTCTGACATAGGATGGAGCAGTAGGAGCAAAGTGCCTCAGAAAGATATCTAAATAATGTGAAATAGGCTCAAAAAAGTGAACCAATTGCAGAAACCTTTGGTCTACCTGGGGTTTTGGCCAGTGATTTGTGGATCTTAGGGAGAATGTAAATTGTAGGAATGACTATATGAGTTACTGTTAAAAAAAAATCACCCTCTTTACTGGTCAGATAACCTGCTTCAAAACCAGCTGGATGAGGGCACCCAATTGTCATTTAAATTTTAACATACAGTCACGTTTAAGTTTTTCCTAAAAAGACATACCATTGAGCTGTCTCTCTGTTTCTTGAATAAAATCCCTTGTATTCATCACTACTATTGCGTCCCCTTTAGAACATGCATTGATTATCAATAAGATCACCATTAAGGAGCAATATGTGTTGCCACTAATTTCTGAGATAGTCAGTAGGCTTCAAGATGCTAAGGTTTTTTCTCTGTAGGAAGCTTACAACCTCAGCTAAGTTCAGCAAAGAGATAAATAGAAAATCTCTTTCAATACAAGTTCTATTATGAATATACTGGCATCTCCTTTGGACTTTATAATGCTTTTGTTTTCTTTCATGCCTTTGTCAGTGATGTGTTTAAAGATCTTATCTCGCAATACATGGTGGTCTCTTGATGACATCCTTGTGTTCTCTCCAGATCTAACCATGCATAGACAACATGCTACAGAAACTCTCTCTTAACTTTTTATTTATTGCAATCTTAATCAGATTTACAAATATATAAATAAAGAAACCACTGAACAAACAAGGTAATTCACAATCATAGAAAATAAAACAGATACAACTTAAATAGAAATAATAGCCCATCTTAGCCTACATCTCAGGGCGAAAAACCCTTCTAGAAAAAGAATAAAGTAAAAATAAGAGATAAAGCAAACTGTGATATTATTCACTTCACACAAACCAATTCCAAACACAACCCAACCAAGCTGGTATTAAACATGCTGGTGCCAAGGGCAGAAATTAAGGAGGGCCCCCCCCAATGCCCTCGCCTGCCCATATTATAGAGCTTAGAAGCTGGTATGGATGGGCAGACTGGAAAGGCCATCTGATTCTTATCTGGTGTCATTTTTCTTTGTTTCTATGTAAATCTACTACTAGTTTCATAGCATTTCTTCTACTCTTGCCTGACACAACCATTCACTCTCATTCCCATAACCCCCAACCTGACACAACAAATCGCTTTTCTTTCCTCTGTCCCTTCCTCCTGTTCCCCAACTTGACACAGTTGCTTACTCTCTTTCCCACTCCTTATCTCTATCTCCCATTTGCCAACCCGACACAGTCACTTGCTTTCTTTTCCTGTCCTTCCTGCTATCTCTTCATCCCAATTCACATCCCGACACACATCACCAGGTAGAGTCAGTGCCCACAGCCTCCGAGCCACAGCGACATCCGTCACCAGTTTGGCCTCAGTTCATCCACAGGAGAGCTGCAAGGCAGCTACCTGGTCTTCCTTGCACACCTTCACAAACATTACAGTTTGGATTGCACCTTGTCCAAGACCTTGCATTCAGCCAGGCCATCCTCTGAAACCTTTTTGCCTAACACTTACTACCCTCCAAGATCAACCTGGGTTGCACTGAAGCTCCTGACTGGGCATCCCTCAGCTCTGAATTCACCAATCGAGTGTGCATGCATAATCCTTGCTTGTATCCAGAGAAAGCATAGTTGCTTACCTGTAACAAGGGTTCTCTGTAGACAGCAGGGGTAAGCAACCACATTCACCTGCCCACCTTCTCCTCAAAAAAAAGAAAGGAAAGAAAAAGAAGAACAAAAGAGCAGAATAATAATAGCAACGAGTACTCAAGAACATCCATAGCTCAAAGCAGATGGTTCCTTCTTCTCTTTCTCTATATGCTTGGACCCTGCATCTCTACACATCATTCTGCATAATCTGCTCTGGGACAGACTAAAAGGACAGAAGCCTAGGCAGGAAATCTGACACATGCTCAGAGAAGTCCAAAAGACTTCTCCGAGCTAGGGGAGAGACTGGCACACTGGAACTGTCTCAGACATCACCAATCAAATGTGACTGCATACTCCTGCTGTCTACAGGGAACCCATGTTACAGGTAAGCAATTACGCTTTTTCACCCCTCCCCCCCCCCCCCCCCAACACTGGCCCTGCAACTCATACTGACACATGAAATCATAGATCAGACATTTTTATCTTTATGAAAACTTTCTAATGGAAATGGTTCAAAAAAGGTATATCTATTTACCCCATGGATGACTAAACATGTGAAGCACATTTTAGTGAGAACATGTAGGCCACCCTGGAGACATGCAATTGTAAACATCTCCAGATGATCAGCATTTTGTAAAAGTGCCCACAAACGTGCATGTTGTATGCAAAACAGCAGAGTAGCCTTTCAGGAATCAAGATGTGGCCTAATGAAGTGGATGTCTGCATATTCAGAAACATGGTGGCTGAGACATGCAAGTGTGCTAAACATGCACACTGCTACAAGATGTGCCAGCACATGCAGCATGAAGGAGAGGTGCACATTCAGCAGCAAACAGGATGTAGACAGCCTCCCTCTCTCCCCCTCACATGAAGAACCTACAGAAACCTCTAGGC
Source organism: Ichthyophis bannanicus (assembly GCA_033557465.1). Taxonomy (NCBI): domain Eukaryota; kingdom Metazoa; phylum Chordata; class Amphibia; order Gymnophiona; family Ichthyophiidae; genus Ichthyophis; species Ichthyophis bannanicus. Next base: position 736,238,401 of record CM066035.1, read on the forward strand.
AGGCAAACCTTTCCCTAGCCTGTTCCTCTGCAGGCTCATCCTGTTGGAAGAGGACTTTCTGTTCCCCACACATCACTGGAGACCCCCCATGCTGCCACAATAATGATCTGGAAGCATACCTGCACCACTCTGGCACAATGAATAAATCAAGTCTACTGCATACTGGCAGAGACATAGCAGCAGGTAGGAGCACACTAGGTACATGGGAAGCGGTGCAGACAGTTGATGGTCCAAAGGGGAGCTTAGAAGGCTATGGCCAATGCAGGACACCACTGTGAGGATCTTGCAGAGTGACTACAGCAAGATGAAGGGCATGTATATAGAGAGAGACATGTACACTGACAGGCTGATGCTAAAAAACACAGAGTGGGGAGTGGGTGCATACATAAAGGACTACCAAAGAGGGACTGTTATTACTGGGAAGAAATCTGCACTTGTAAATTTTACCTGCTGCTCTGAATCTTGGGGAAAAGGGAATTCTTTGGATTAAAGCAGATGGAATCTGTGCAGTTTAAAATTCAGTGTTTTGTTAGTCAGTAAGGGCATACTAAAACAAGCCAGCTTTCATTTAAATTAAAGGCAGTTTGGGCTTACTATTACAAGCCAGCTTTCATTTATGGTTTATTAAAACTTTATTAAACACCCTTAGCCAGGCATACAGAGCGGCTTACAATTAAAAAAATATATCAATATAAAGCAAGTATAAGAAAGCAACTCCATAATGACAGGAAAGTCACAGCATAGGAAAGCAGAAAGAAGAGAAAAGAAAGAGGAAACAACCAAGCAAACAGTGGAAGAGGGCTGCATGCAGAACCTGACTCAAGTGATATCGACTGCAAAGGCCTGGGTAAATAGGAAGACTTTTGGAAGTTTCTTAAATTGGGGAAGAGATGGTTCCAATCGGAGATGGGAAGGAAGGCAATTCCAGAGAGAAGGGGCCAGGAAGTAAAAAGCAGACAGGAGCATGGACTCATATTTGGCACATGAAGAAGACAGGAGGACCAGATGGTTATCATGGAGTGATTGAAGGCAACATTGGGGCACATAGGGGATAATCAACAAAGCTAGATATTGAGTTGCCAAGTTATGGAGGGCTTTATGAGTGAGGGTAAGGATTTTGAAGTGAACTCTCTGGGGGAAGGGAAGCCAATGGTGCTGAATGAGGAGGAGCATGACATGATTGTATTTCCTAGTGTGAGTAAGGGCATGGATGATGGTGTTCTGGATGGTTTGGAGGCATTTGAAGTGATGTTACAAAAGACCAGAGAAAATGGCATTACAGTAATTGAGGTGAGTGATAACAGTGCTGAGGATAAGTGTGATCAGAGCTGCTTGGTTGAAAAATGGACGAAGGGCTTGGAACTTATTAAGAGCTGAGAATGCAGACTGAGTAAGGTGTGAGATATGAGTGGAGAAGGAAAGTTCTGAATCTATGTAGACACAAAGATATTTAAAAGAGGGGAGCAGTGAGATAGATGTAGAACCAATGGAAGGGGCTAAAGTAGGGAAAACCTTGGTGCCTGTAATCCAGATGGCAGTGGTTTTGGTGGGGTTAAGCTTTAACACGTTGTTGTACAACTAGGCAGAGATAGAATCGAGAGCTGAGTTTAAGCCAGAAAGATCGAGTAAAATGCTGTCAAGACGTGCCAAAAGCAAAATGTCATCTGTGCAAATATAAAAAGTGATTGAATGAAGGTGGCCAAGGAGCTGAGAAATAAAATGAACAGGATTAGGGAGAGTTTTGACCCCTGAGGGACCTTACAGGGGAGGGAGTAGCAAGCCGAAGAGGAGTTGTGATGGTGAACTTGATAGCTGTGATCGAGGAGAAAGAAAGAAAACCAAGAAATAACATCATCACAGAGAACAACTTCATGGAGACGTGAGAGGAGGAGGTTGTGGTCAATGAGGTCAAATGCAGCAATGAGATTGAGAGAAATGGCAAGTGCAATATAACTCTGGTCCAACATAGTATGTAAATCATTAAGAATGGAGGTGAGGATCGTTTATATGCTCTGATTAGTGCAGAATCCCAATTGACAAGGATGCAGGGATAAGGTGCTTTCCAAGTGATTGGTTAACTGAGGGAGAATGAAGCATTCTGCTAGTTTCGCCAGAAAAGGAAGGTTGGATATTGGACAATAGTGGGAGGGGTTATCAGCAAGGCCGTACCAAGCCATAAATGCACCCTGTGTAATTTGCACATCTGGCACGCCCCCCCCCCCCTACCATTTGTCCTATGTCCTTTATTTTATTTATTTATTTATTTATTTTACAGTTTTTATATACCGCGCTTTTTGGTATCAGCGCGGTTTACAGATAACAAATTTTCGCATTAGAACAATCCTTTGCTTACATTATAACAGGGTCAGTAACTTGGAGATAACATGGGAAACTATATACAAGTTATGTACAGAAAATATATTACCTCTGCCCCATGTCCAGCATCTCCCCATCTTACCTCCATGTCTCCAGCTGGCTCTCCACCCGGCCTGCCCTTGTCCCACCACCACTTTTAGAACCCCTGTGGTGGCAGCAGTAGGACACCTTTGGTGTCGTTAGGGGGCAGAGTCAAGGAAGGGCACAGCCAATCAGGCAGCAGCGGACAGGAAATCTAGAAACATACAGTCAAACAGAGTTTCACAAGTGAGTTTCTTAATTGTAAAAAACAAAGCAGGCAAACAAACAAAACAAACAGCAGAACTCTAAATGCCGCTGGCATTTTGACTTTAAATGATAGAGCTGCAAACGTCACCTTTAAATTAAAGGCAATTAGGGCTTATTATACCATCCAGCTCTCATTTAAATTTAAGACAGGGCTTACTATTACAAGCCAACTTTCATTTAAATTAAAGTAAGAGTACAGCTTAGTAGAGAAAATAGAATAGGGTAGATATTATTTGAATATGAAGAATGAAATTGTTTCTAGAGATCTTTACAAAGAAGCCTTCCAGTGAGGAGGCAAAAGTTCTGTTAAATTGTTTTAAATAGGTGTTAAAGCCAAGTGACAGATCAGAAGCAATTTGAAAGGCTCCCTCTATCAAATCAAAGATAGTGTGAATCACTCAGGATACTGCTAAGAGAGACTGTTTTAGAAGCACAGGTATAAATAAGTCAACCAGAGCTCTGTGATTTTTAGTCTTCAAGGACTATCAAGAGGGACTGCTACTGCTGGGAAGAAATCTGCGCTAATAAGTGTTTAACTGCTGGGAAATTCTCTCAATCTTAAGGAACAGGGAATTCATTGGGTTAAAACTGATAAAATCTGTGTATTTTAAAATTCAGTGTTTTTGTTAGGTCAGTTAGGGCATACTAAAACAACACAGCATTCATTTAAATTAAAGGCAGTTAAGGCTTATTCATACAAGCCAGCTTTTGGTTACCTCTGGGACAAATGGCATGGAATGTGTATACCTTTGGGAACCCGACGGATACTTGAGACCCGGAAGGCCACTGTTGGAAACAGGATACTGGGGTTGATGGACCCTTGGTCTGACCCAGTATTGCATATCTTATGTTCTTATGTGCAGGAGGTGTCCAGGCATGTGGTCAGCGGAGAAATGTGCACATGATAGCAACATCAGCATGGGAATGATATGTACATGTAGTGAAAGGAGCACCACTGTTATGCCACAGCATTAGCAGTAAATTTGAGAGATTAAGAACATAGTCCACATACCCTGGCTTAGAAGTGAGGTTCATGACTGCCATAGTATGAGCAAAACTAACCCATTTGGAAAAACCTCCCCATGCCACATGGGCATGTGGTGGCAGTGGAAAGTGTGTGGATGCATAATGGCACCAATTAGGGTGTCATGGCCTTTCAGGCACCATAGGATTGCACAAAGTAGAAATGGATGCAGGTGGAGCACGTACACAAAGGGCAGACACCCTGTCCATCAATGGTAGTGTGGTCAAAGAGTGCCGATGGCCATGGGTTGGTTAGGGGATGTATAGCAGACATGGATAGCATCAAGATAGGAAAGAAGATAAAGGCAGTACCAAAGAACCGTGGACACCAAAGGCAGGGCGCGGGCACAGCAGTGAAATAAAGGGCATGTTCTCCCAACCCCTCCAAAGATATGATACACAGAGGCAGGTACATGACAGGGGGAGTAAGATGCATGACAGGGATTTAACGCACTTGCAAGGCTGCTGGACCTCATAGTCATGCACATTGAGGGCTTCAGAATGGAAATGCATGCCTTGGATGCTGGACTCCAGCAGTCTGGGGCATGCATCTTCCCTGCAGGCCCCCCTGCTGGCAGAGAGGAAGGGGAATAGTAGGAAGGTCAGATGGATGCAAATATGTTAAGCCATGTAAGTACAGTGTTTAGCTTGGAAATAGAATAAAACATTAACAGTATCACTACTTTGTGCAGTCTGTGTCCATTAATTGCACATAGTTGGGAAATAAAATAGGTTTTGGGCACTCAAGCACCAGGAGCTGCCCTAGGGTAATGCGGAGTCATGTGTGGAGACTCATTGTGGGGCCATATTTGTATAAAATATTTGCATAAATATTTGTATAAACAGAAAATAATCCAGATAGCTGTGAATTCAAGATCATAGTGCACAGGCTAGATTGGACCATACCAGAACTGGAAAACCCCAGAAATCAACAATAATAAAGCTGTTAGACCACAAAATAAAATTAAACTGAGATGTTCCCTTCAAATTTATTTATTTATTTATTTATTTATTTATTTACATTTCTTATATACCGCACTATTTGACATCAGCGCGGTTTACATCAAACAAAACATTTCAGTACACAAAAATGTCTGAGTTACATTAAACAGGGTTAACAACTTGGACAACAGGGTAATTTCCTTGAATCTGAACTAACAAAATATTTTAAATTTCAAAGTGGCAATATTGACACAAAACTGTGACTCTCAAAGACTATCCATATTTTATCACCTCCACCAACACTCTACAGTTGATGCAATACAGGGAACAAAAAAATAAACGAAAACCACAGCACAGGACCTACAGTTGCGGTCAACATTATTGCCACCCTTGCAGTTCCACCCCTTAATGTCCTATGTCTCCTAAAAAAGTGGCCAATGAAATGGCTTTGGACTATATATGTATACATATTTGATACATAAAAGAGTCAGATAAAACAAGACAAGTTAAAAAAGGCAATAATAAGAAATAGCATAAAAACAGGGATGTTGCCAGGACATGATTATTCTACAACATAAGTGAACTTGAGCCAGATCCTAACCTATAAGCCTATCTCAAAGTAATTCTCATGCTTTTTTTGTCGGATCACTCACCATGAGAGATTGCTCCCTCCCGAAGTGAACCCTTTTTTTAATCAAAATATTTATAAAAACTGAAAACGAGCTTCACTGCGCGGGATAACATTCACCTGAATGTTCCCACAAAACCCCTAACCAATCACATCAAATGGCAGTGGTGAGGAAGATCCAAATTTTGACAAGATAACCATCTCATTGTCCATTGTCACTGCTTTATCAAACAGCCAGTTACAACGTGTGAAAAAAAATCACAAAATGGCACAAACAAGCCCATCGTTCATTCCAACTTCTACTATCCCCAGAAATGTACTTATCTGAGGGCCTTAGAAACATAGAAACATAGAAACATGACGACAGAAAAAGACCACAAGGCCCATCTAGTCTGTCCTTCCATAACAACAACTACAACAGTCCACTTTTTACCTTTAGAGATCCTCTGTGTTGGTCCCATGCTTTTTTGAATTCAGTTACTGTCCTCATCTCCACCACCTCCACTGGGAGACTATTCCACGGATCCACTACTCTTTCCGTAAAGAAATATTTCCGTATATCACTCCTGAATCTATCTCCCTTCACCCTCATCCCATGTCCCCTCGTAGCAGAACTTGCTTTCAATTGAAAGAGGCTTTCTCCCTGAACATTTATGCCACGGAGGTATTTAAACATCTCAAACATATCACCTCTATCCCGCCTTTCCTCTAAGGTGTACATATTAAGATCCTTAAGTCTGTCCTCATATGCTTTATAATGAAGCCCATTAATCATTTTAGTAGCAACCCTCTGCACCGACTCCATCCTGTTCACATCCTTTTGAAGGTGCGGTCTCCAGAATTGCACACCATACTCCAAATGAGGTCGCACCAAAGACTTATATAGAGGCATTATCACCTCCTTTTTTCTGCTAGCCATTCCTCTCCGTATGCACCCAAGCATCCTTCTAGCTTTTGCCGTCGCCTTTTCTACCTGTTTAGCTACTTTAAGATCATCAGACACAACCACGCCTAGGTCCCGCTCTTCTTTAGTGGACAAAAGTACTTCACCTCCTATACTGTATTGCTCCCTTGGATTGCTGCAGCCCAAATGCATGACCTTACATTTTTTAACATTAAATCCCAGCTGCCAAATTCTAGACCATTCTTCAAGCTTAGCTAGATCCCTCCTCATGTTATCTACACCTTCCTGGGTGTCTACTCTATTGCAGATTTTGGTATCATCCGCAAAGAGGCAAACCTTACCCGACAGCCCTTCCGCTATATCACTAACAAAGATGTTAAAAAGAATCGGACCAAGGACAGATCCCTGGGGCACACCACTGGTAACATCCTTCTCCTCAGAGTGAGCTCCATTTACTTGTACTCTTTGTCGCCTCCCACCCAACCAATTTCTAACCCAAGCAGTAACTTTAGGGTCCATCCCTAGGGTGCTCAGTTTGTTTATAAGTCGCCTGTGAGGAACAGTGTCAAAGGCTTTACTGAAATATAAATACACCACATCTAGAGCTCTCCCTCGGTCCAACTCCCTGGTCACCCAGTCAAAGAAATCAATCAGATTTGTCTGACAAGACCTGCCTCTGGTGAATCCATGCTGCCTCGGATCCTGTAATCCGCAGGACTCCAGAAACCTCACTATTTTCTCTTTCAGCAGCGTTTCCAATAATTTACTCACCACTGAAATTAAACTAACCGGCCTGTAGTTTTCAACCACATCCTTACTTCCGCTTTTGTGTAAAGGCACCACATGAGCCTCTCTCCAGTCCTTTGGCACCACTCCTGACTCCAACGAGGCATTGAAAAGGTCAGTCAGTGGAGTTGCTAGAACATCCCCAAGTTCCCTCAGTATTCTAGGGTGTATCCCATCCAGTCCCATCGCTTTGTCTACTTTAACACAGTCTTCTGAAAATTGTTCAAGATGTCCCTCGCTTCTGTTCCTATTTGTGGGTGTTTTCTGAGGTCCTGCTCCTTAGGAAATGTAATGTGCCCAACTGCCAATTCTAAATCGTAACAGCACTCGGGAACCGCAACACGTACTGTGTTTCAAACTTTGTTACTTTGTAGCTCTTTCTCAAGAGTCGTTTCCCAGTCAAGAGTTCCGGTTCCGGTTTTATTCCTTCAAATCAGAGTAACCTCATCTGACAAAAAAAGCATGAGAATTACTTTGAGATAGGTTTATAGGTTAGGATCTGGCTCAAGTTCACTTATGTTGTAGGATATATTATGGGTGAATGTTTTGGGGTTTTATGATTTGTAGAGGACATGATTATTGGCACCCTTATAAACAATTCAAATCAGTTTGAACAGAACAACCACATTCCCACTGCAGTAAAATTAGATGCACCTGTGATCAATTGTCAGTACTCACTTGCATCAAACAATGAATGATAACTCTAATGTTTACAATTGTCACATCCACTCACTGTTCCATTTTCACAATGCTGAAGATAAGAGAGCTGCCTGAGACCATCAGAAAAACCATTATTACCAAACATCAAACTTCAAAGGGGTAGAAAGCCATCTCCAAAGACATTGGGATTCCTGTGTCTACAGTTCACAATGTTAAGAAATTTTCTGCTCATGGAAGTGTCAAGAACTTCCCAGGATATGATGTGAAGAGGAAACTTAATCCAAGAAGTCTTCAAAGGTTAGTGCGAACTGCTGTTAAAACACCATGTATTTATTTATTTATTCATAAGTTTTTCTATACCGCCCCTTCCAGAGATCAAGGGCGGTTTGCAATCAATCAACAAGTACATTAAACTCTTATTTATTTATTTATTTATTTACAATATCCAAAGAGCTTAAGGCTCACCTGGAGCAATCTGGAGTGGTGGTTTCAACCTGCACAATATGCTGCACACTAAGCAAAGAAGGACTTCATGGGCCAAGGCCAATGAAGACCCACTACTCAAAGACAGACATAAAAAGGTATACCTGATCTTTGCCCAAACTCACTTTGTGAAACCACAGTCGTTCTGGGAAAAGGTTCTGTGGACAGATGAAACCAAACTTGAGCTCTTTGGCAATGCAGACCAGTGATACATTTACAGGTGAAGAAAAAAAAACACCCTTCCTACAGTTAAATATGGTAGAGGTTCCATAATGTTGTGGGGCTGTTTTGCTGCCTCAGGAACTGGAGGCCTGGAATATATTAAAGGAATCATGAAGTCAGAGGACTACCAAGGTATCTTGGAGTGAAATGTGCTACCTAGTATCAGAAATCTAGGTCTGGGTCAAAGGTCATGGCTTCTCCAGCAGAAAAATGACCCAAAACATACATCCAAAAGTACAAACAAATGGTTAAAAAGGAACAAATGTACTGTTTTAAACTGGTCAGCAGTGACTCCTGATCTCAATTGAATCAAGAACCTTTGAAAAGGGCTGAAAGGAATCCTGGAAACATTCATGAGCTGGAACAAATCACAGTTAGAAGAGTGGGAAAAACTTCCAGCAGACATATGTATGAAATTTATAGATGGCTACCAGAAACGTTTGGAGGCTGTTATCACTGCCAAGAGTTGTGCAACCAAATATTAGCGAAGAGTGCTATTAACCCTGGAATTACCAAGATTTTTTGCACACACTGCATGACGAATTTTAATTGTTAACCATGAAAATTTTAAACTAAACAGACAAAATATTATTCCGAATTAATTATTTATTATGTGAAGGTTAAATGTTTTGAAATTTAATGCTTTATCATAAAATTACATGAAGGGTTGCCATGAAAGCAGTTTTTGCATGAACTTGATGAACACAGTAAAGTACTACAGTCATTTGCATAAGACACAGACAATTTCTGAATGTTCTTTGCAAACCTTGCACTTGCAGGAGGTGCAAACTATGTTGCTTTTCTTGTTTTTTTCTCTGGAACAGCAGTGAAACCTTGCTCTTTTCTTTGGGATCCCGACATTGCAAACAGCATCAGTGGCTTCTTCAATGCTGGAAGAAGTCTCGCTGCAATTACTCTGAAGCAGCTGCTTTCCTAATTCCAAGAGGAATAGACGATGTCTGTGCTTTGACTTGGACTGCCATTCTGGATTTAGTGACATCCAAACTATGAAGGCGTTCAAAGCACAGATGTCCAACATGTTGTAGAAGATTGTCACTGGCCAGCGTCTTGTCATTCGTTTTGTGGTATACGTGTGCAACATTTGATCTGCCATATCTACTCCACCTTTACTAGAATTATAGTCCAAGATCATGCGTGTTTTTTTTGTCTGGACGTGTGTTATCTACTTCTTCTTGATCTTGCAAACTGCTCAGAAGAACAACCACTTTTCCTTTCTTCGGGCAATAGAAAACCAGAGTGGCGTCATTGCGAAAGGCAAACAGTGAAGTGAATACCTTTTCGGCCCTTTGCTGTTACAAATTCTGGAGGTAATTCTTTTCTGTTCTTTCGAATTGTCCCCAGAAGTGTCATTTGTTTTTCTAGGAATTTCCGTGACAGGGATAAACTGCAGAAGAAATTGTCAACAGTAACATTTCTGCCAGATCGCGTCAATCCTTCAGGGAATTGCTGCACAACCCTTTCACCCTGATTCTGTTCGCTGTTTTGTCCGAGTTCCCTTCCTGTATATACTTAAAGATGCAGAACATATGACGTTGCACTGTCACACAACATCCATAGCTTTATGCCATATTTCCCAGGTTTGCTGGGAATATATTGTCTGAATGGAACACGGCCACAAAATGTAAGCAGTTGCTCATCCACGGTAACATTTTCACCAGGAACAAAGGCGTCACTTAGAGTTGCTTCCCAGGTATCAAAAACATGTCTGATTGGAGCAAGCTTATCCACGCCTCGTTGTTCACATCTGTTGGTTGCATCATCAAATCTGAGAGCACAAGAAATTTGCTGAAAACGGTTACGAGCCATATTTTTGCCGAAAACAGAACGACCATCTTCAAAGTTCCACAACTGAACTATGGATTCATTTCATGACTTGTACATGCCTGAGAGGATCAGAAGTCCAAGAAAACATTGAAATTCTCCATCTGTCAAATCTTTCAGGTGTCGTCATAAATGTGTCTTCCTTGTTTGCTCATCCACATCATGATTTCATTCAATAAGTTCTTCCTCATGAACAAGTGGAATGCTGCGAGAGGGCCATCAACATTTTGTACAGCATACCTTGTAGGACCTTGTTGTACAGGCATGACATTAGCTCTGGCGTATCTTCCAGCAGCTTGCTTTATAGGTTTCCTGTTCCATGATGTGGCATCCTTAGATACATAGGCTTCAATGGCAAAATTTGTGCTTACAGTTGATGACCTCTTAGATCCTCTACGACCACAACTAAGATTCCTCACAGATGTTACTGACACCGAGGACTCCTGCCTTCTTCCCCGTCCAGCACAGCCTCGACCTTTGCCTCAAACTGTAACTTGACTCTTTGCTGCAGGCGATGTTACCGGCTCAACATCAGTCTCACATTCACTTGGCGACCAACTGCTGTCGCCATCTGAATCATGACTATCATCATCAGATTTATCACCCGAACTTGGCTGATATGCTTCTTCGCTGCTGAATATGCTGCATCATCAGACGAATCAGAGCCGTCACTGTCAGCATCTCGTTGCAATATTTCTCTTACTTGGGCAGCTGAATACTTTTGTTTTGACATCATAAACAATAACCTAAAATAAATAAACAAAGATAAAGTTGAATAAAACACAAAGAAGTTTTACTATAGGTGTACAATAATCGTGATGAACGAGCTGAAAGCCTTTAGATTTCATCAGAAATAATGAGAGAACGTATGATATCAATTATAGAAAATGTGTAATTTTCATAAAATAAGAGTACAAAAAATAAATGATACATAATGAATACCTTTGTCAGATCAAAAAATTCACAAAACTGAAAATTGTATGACAATCCAAACCGGACGTAAGCAACTGGGGTCAAAAATGACCCCACTGGTACTCTGTGCTGCAATTCATCACTAGCGTCACCTAGTGGATGAAAATTATTTCTCTCATGGCACAAAATAAAGAGAATATTGACATGTGAAAAGTCATAAAAAGATTGCATTCTTGAACAACTAGTTTCCGAGATACGCTTTGTGAAACTTGCAATGGGGTCACTTTTGACCCCATTGGTACTCCCAGGGTTAATCCTGTCCAGGTCATATTTTGGGTTTTTTCTCAGAAATTACTACATTTAAGGTTATTTTTTTTGTTGTATAAGAACATAAGATATACCATACTGGGTCAGACCAAGGTCCATCAAGGCCAGAATCCTCTTTCCAACAGTGGCCAATCCAGGACATACATACCTAGCAGTTTCCCCAAAAGACACAGGTTCCACAGTGCTTGTATTGGGTCAAGCATTGATATCCTGGGTCCCTTTTTAATAATGGTTTATGGACCTTTCCTCCAGGAACTTGTCCAACCCTTTTTAAACCCAGCTTTTATTACATCCTCCGGTAACAAATTCCAGAGTTTGATTACATGTTGAGTGAAAAAATATTTTATCTTATTTGTCTTAAATAGTTTACCTTGTAGCTTCATTGCATGTCCCCTAGTCTTTCTATATTCTGATAACATAAACAATCGATCTACGTTTACCCGTTCCACTCCGTTCATTAATTTATAGACTTCTATCATATCTCCCCTCAGTCGTCTCTTTTCCAGGTTAAAGAGCCCTAACCTTTTTAGCCTCTCTTCATAGGGGTATCCTTCCATCCCCTTTACCATTTTGGTGGCTCTTCTCTGTACCTTTTCTAATAATGCTATATCCTTTTTAAGATACAGCGACCAGAATTGCACACAGTATTCAAGGTGAGGTCGCACCATGGAACGATACAGAGGCATTATAATATCCTTTGTTTTATTTTCCATTCCTTTCCTTATGATACCTAGCATTCTATTTGCTCTCTTGGCTGCCACTGCACACTGTATGGAGGGTTTTAACATGTTATTCACAATGACGCCTAAATCCTTTTCCTGGGTGGTGGTTCCTAATGTGGAACCTTGCATTGTGTAACCATAGTTTGGGTTGTTCTTCCCTAGGTGCATAACTTTGCACTTGTCCACATTAAATTTCATCTGCCATTTTGATGCCCAGTCTTCCAGTTTATCAAGATCCTCTTGCAATTTTCCACAATCCTCATGAGTTTTAAGAACTTTAAATAGTTTTGTGTCATTTGCAAATTTTATAACCTCACTCGTTATTCCCTTTTCCAGGTCATTTATGAATATGTCAAAAAGCAGTGGACCCAGCAAAGATCCCTGGGGTACACCACTATTCACCTTTCTCCATTGGGAAAATTGGCCATTTAGCCCTACCCTCTGCTTTCTATCTTTTATCCTGTTCCTGATCCACAATAGTACATTGCCTCCTATCCCATGACTCTTTAGTTTTGCCAAAGGTCTCTGATGAGGGACCTTGTCAAAGGCTTTCTGAAAGTCCAAATACACTGTATCTACTGACTCGCCTTTGTGTACCTGTTTATTCATACCTTCACAAAAACAACAGATTAGTATGACAAGATCTTCCTTGTCTAAAGCCATGTTGGCTGTCTCCCATTAAGTCATGACTATCTACATGTTCAGCAATTTTGTTCTTTATGATGGTTTCTACCATTTTTCCTGGTACTGACGTCAGGCTTACCGGTCTGTAGTTGCCCAGATCACCACTGGAACCCTTTGTTAAAATTGGCGTTACGTTGGCCATCCTCCAATCTTCAGGTATTACAGATGATTTTAATGATAGTTCACAGATTACAATCTCATATTTCAGTTCTTTCAACACCCTTGGATGAATATCATCTGGTCCAGGTGATTTGCTACTCTTCAGTTTATCAAATCTTCCAGATGCATCGATATTTCCTTCAATTCTTCCGCACCTTTAAATACCACTTCAGTCATGGGTAACATCCCTACATCTTCCTCAGTAAAGACCAAAGCATACTAGTAAAATATTATGACATAGAGTTGGAATATTTGCAATTAATTCTCAAGATATTGTAAACAACTTAATTAAAATGCAAAGGTACCAATAGTGTAGACCACAACTGTATAAAGAAAACCTAGAGGTGTCGGTTCCGAGTGATTATTTTGTGATTCGCTTGGAAAGGAAGAAGATCATGAAGTACCAAGAAATGCAGTTAGAGACCAAGAAAATTCTGCAGAAAGATACAGAAACATTTCCCATTGTATTGGGAGCCACAGGCCAATAAAATAAAGAAGAATTTCCAAGCACATCTTGACAAATTACTCATACATGTTACATCTTAAAAACTCCAGAAGGAAGCTCTTTTTGGCACAATGCAAGTACTATACCAAGCATTAGCAGTAAATTTGAGAGAATGAGATCATACTCCACATACCCTAGCATATAAATGAGGTTCATGACTGTTATGGCATGTGCAAAACTATCCCTTTTGGAGAAACTGCCCCCATTCAAACCTATCATTCCGTAATAGCACAATGACCATGAGGGGTACCTCAGGGATCAGCTGTGTAAGCTGCTTCATAGTCTGCAAGTAGACTTTTGTTTATATGCAGATGATATTTTGATCGTGAAGTGATTCTCGGTAACTGCTGATTTGTTGTCATTACAGATTGTGCAGAAGTTTTCAGTGATCCATCGTTGGATGTTGGATAACAGTCTTCTAATAAATTTTAAGTAGACTGAAGCTATGGAGCTTTTTATGGATTCAACTTATCAACCACCAGCCTCACTTATTTTGAATGACTGTACTATTCCCCTGAAAGAACAGATCCATTACTTGGGAGTTATTTCAGTCTCCAAGTTCTCCTTTAGGCAGCGGCAGCAAGTAGTAGCGGTGACATGGGATGTGTTTTTTAAACTGTGGTTGATGTGGAGGTTATGCTCCATTTTGGGACTGGTGGATTTTCGTCAGGTAGTGCAATCAATGGTGTTATATCATCTGGATTATTGCAATATGATATATTTAGGGGTGCCTCATTAAATGATAAGGTCTTTGCAATTGGCTCAAAATGCAGCTGTTTATGTGATTCAGGGGTTATGGAGACTAGAACACGTTATGTCAGCTTATAAGGAGTTACATTGGTTGCCTTTTTTTCAGGTGCAATTTAAATGCCTTTGTTTTGTCTTTAAGACTTTGTTTATGGCCTCTGTTCCAGAATGGTGTGCTTTGCTTACTCCGTATGTGGCAGGGAGGGTGTTATGGTCAGCAACTAGAGATCTGTTCCTTTGAGTCAAGTGATTCGGTTAGCAAATACATGAGCTAGAGCCTTTTCGGTGGTGGGACCCTCTTTTTGGAATGCCGCTACCTGATATTGTCCGGACAGTAAGGGCCCGATTTCACTGGTCAACAAACTTTTACAAAAGTCATGTTACTGAAATAAAAATAGTCATTTCTTATCAATTTTTATATGCTGAACACAACTATGACAGTGAAATTGCAAAGTTGGCTCTGTTTTTTTTGGAATCTACAAGAATTAATGTTTACATCACAAAATGCATGTCAATAGTAAATATAAATAGGCCTTCGGTTAATACCTGTAAAAAACCAAGTCATAGACTACTTCTTAGATTTTTTTGCCTGTTTCTTATACAGGTTTTCGGGAGCTTCTCTGGGGAGTGTCCAGCAGTAGTCAGCCAACATTGTAGTGGACCATTTTCCATGGTATCTTTGCTCCATCATTGCGATATCCTGGTGAAAACGTTCTCCCTGTTCAACACTAACCATACCACAGTTGTCAGGAAAGAAATCGAGATGGGAATCAAGGAAATGGATCTTTAGAGACATATTGCAGCCAAGTTTCTGATACCGCATCAGCATGTCTTCTACTAATTCCTTGTAGTTTTTTGCCCTAACATTCCCGAGAACGTTTGTTGAAACTAGGCAAAAAGCATTCCATGCTTGTTTCGCATCACCCTGCAGCAAGTTGTTGAACTGGTCATCTTTGAAGAGCTCTCGAATCTGAGGACCCACAAAAACTCCCTCTTTAATCTTTGCTTTGCTGAGTCGAGGGAATTTTTCATGCAGGTATCGGAAAGCTGGCGAAGTGCGGTCCATGGCTTTCACAAAGTTTTTCATCAAGCCTAGTTTGATGTAAAGGGGTGGTAGCAGGATTTTGTGAGCCTCAACCAGAGCTGGGTGCTGGATATTCTTCTCTCCAACTGTTACATTTTGTCTGCGATTCCATTCCTTCCGCAAGTAGTGCCAATCCCTTGCTTGGCTATCCCACTCACATAAGAAACACATGTATTTTATATATCCCTGCTGCAGTCCCATTAAAAGGGCAACTACCTTCAAGTCACCACAGAGGTGCCAGCTGTATGTTTACATTTATGTTTATTTATTTGATATACCGCCCTACTTTATCAATCAGAGCAGTTTACAATTCACAAACAATTAGAAACAGGCACAGGGCCAGAAAGGAGGAAAGGAAGTTACAATTGTTGATATAATAGAATGAGAGAAAGGATGCAGGACTATACTTAGGGGACAGGATCAGACAAGAGGGGAGGGAAGGTCATAGGCCAAGGAAAAGAGGTGGGTTTTTAGGTCTCGCTTGAAGATGGCGTGATGGGGTTCTAACTGGAGGGGGGTGGGGAGTGAATTCCAGATTGTGGGGCTGATGAAAAAGAAAGCAGAGGAGCGGGTGGATTGAAGGTGAGCGAGGGAGAGGGAAAGGAGATTAAGGTGGTTAAGGTGGAAGGAGCGGGGAGTGTGTCTGGGGGTGTGGAATGTAATAAGGTCTGCCAGGTATTGTGGAGTACTAGTGTGAAGAGCCCTGCGAACTAGAGTAAGTAACTTAAACTAAGTGTGAAAGGTGAAAGGAGTGGAAGTCAGTAGATGCTTTAAGTTATCGTATGTCTCTTTCATGTGGACGGCATGCACTACTGGAACAGATGGAAGACAGTTTCCATTGTTCAAAAACACAGCCTTCAGACTCAGTTTTGAAGAGTCTATAAATAGTCTCCAGTCTTGTGGGTCATTAGTGATTTTTAAGGCATTCATGAGGCTTTCAATATCGGAACAGAATACCAGATTACTTTCCTTTCCGACTGCGTCAGATGACTTCAGCAGCCGTCTGGCAGTAGTATTGCATTGCATCAGAGAATGACGCAATCAACTCTGGATGATGTGTGCAT
Organism: Ichthyophis bannanicus; assembly: GCA_033557465.1. Taxonomy (NCBI): domain Eukaryota; kingdom Metazoa; phylum Chordata; class Amphibia; order Gymnophiona; family Ichthyophiidae; genus Ichthyophis; species Ichthyophis bannanicus. The sequence continues at coordinate 736,254,759 of CM066035.1, forward strand.
GCTGGTATTATGCAATGTGATGCAATATTACATCATTCAAGGCTTATTTGGGATGTTGTTGATGTCCTACTGGATAAATTTACATGGTGAAACGTCAAAAATAAAGTATATGCAATATCTTCAAAACAAGAGCCAATACAATTTTTTTAATGTTATATTCGTGTTCAGCTCACCACGATACTACAGATTAGGGCCTTTTAAAGTCAGTAACAATTTCAATGTTGACCAGTGAAAATATTCAAAGGCATTTACACGGGTAACTACCCTAGTTACCCAAGTAAACGCCTTAACAGGGACTTTTCAAAGGCACCTACATGGGTAGTGCCTTTGAAAATTCCTTGGTTTATCCCTTATGCTCCATGATGCTATGCAGTTTGCATCAGGGTATGTCAGGAGCATTCTGTGGAGGTGCGGAGGCAGGCCATGGTGCAAACCATGTAGCACTGATTTTCAGTTCTACACGGTGGGCACTCTTCGATTGAAAGATAGCTGAGGGAAACCCTTGCATATTTGTAAGGCGCCATGGCTAACCATGTAGCATTGAAAATTGATGCTACATGGGTAGCTCCTGTGGCCTCCTAGCTTTGCGGTGATATCTGGATTTTCAATGCTGGGGCCACATATGACCCCAGCATGAAAAATCCAGATTAGGCAGGAGGGGGACGGGCTCTGTGGGCGATGCAACACATAGCACCACCCAGATCAAAATCGGGCCCTACGGGATTATTTCGATTTTCATGAAAGGGTTAAGACTTATTTGTTTAGACTGACCTTTTTAGAAAGGGATGGTTGGAGTGGGAGGTTTTGTTTTGTTCTTAATTATGTATGTTATTATTGTAAACCACTTAGAAGTTTTGATAAGCAGGTGATAAATGTTTTTAAAATATATAAATAGCACTAACTTCCAAATCTTACTCAATGAGGAGCCTAACCCATATTGCAGTGAGTCCTAAAACATCCATATATCTACTAGGAAAACTGAATTACTACAGATCCCTACAGGGAAACCCCATGCTAACAGAATACCTGGACTCATTCACACACTTAGAAACGTATTCTATACTTGGTGAGGGGCTATATAAAAGACCATAAAATAAAAATAGAAAAACATAGATAAAAATTTAACTAAAATCACAAGAAGTCAAACTGTGTATAATATAAAACTATCTTTTATGAGTAGGTACTCAGTAGTACTGAGCACCAACATCTTTTTCATTGCCTACTAAAATTGATCCATAGCCATTATATATTAATAAAAGAGCCCTGCATATCAGTACTTGCCCCTTTTTTGTTAGGAAAAAAATACTGCTGTAACACCAGATAAATAGAAAGAAATACATATAAACAAAGCCAGCACATATAAATTAGGAAAGCTGACACTATGCATTTAGCTGCAGCTACTGTGGGAAAACAGAGCTAATAGAAAGGGTATGTATCTATACAGTGACCAAAATGTTGCACCAAACAGAAGTCAGCTGCCAGCACTGCAGAAGAGCTGAAAAAGAAGCAGGATGGAGTATGGGTGGGGAGGGGGGTGAGAGGAGCTCCCAAGATGGCTGCATGCAGCGTTTGAGCATTCCCACTGGAATCTCCACGGACAAGCAAAAGGCCAAAATGGCTAAAAGCCCTCAGCTACCACTGTGCCTTCCACAGATCTACCTCAAGGTCCTTTGGACACTTTCTTTTTGCCTTCTGGGATGCAACAGCTGATTCTCCAGGGAGCAGTGTTAGAACTGGTTGGTAGGACGCCGGAGTGTGAAGACTCAGCATCCTCTTCAGGGATAGATCTCACTCCTCCAGTAGTGCTGCATCCTCCTGCATGTCACCCCCACACAATGTCACAGGCCCCACCCACCTTGCAGGGTCCCACGCACACACCTGCCACATGTAGCTCTGTGCTCATATTCCATGTCTCACACACAGTGTGCACCTGGTGATGCGCATTGTGCGTGCAGCACTCGCCACCCCGGCCCCCAAATCCAACATGACAATGTGGCACTGCACCTCACGCACCACAACGTGCTGCCCCTCCCACCCAGGTACATCATAGTCGACACACATGTGCTGACCCATTTTAGGCGCCATGACATGACATCGCCTAGAGGCGGTACACACATTGCCCATGGTAGTGACATCCCAATGGTCTCTATGTCTGTGTCAGTGTCAACCCCATATCTACTGGGCACCTTGTTCCACCCCCCAGGTGACATCCAGGCCATCGAGGCGGCCGAGGAGGGATATGGCGAGGAGCCTGAGCCAGTGTGGGACCCCAAGGAGCCGTATCCAGAGGCTGCCGCCAGCACTGCTCCAGACACCCCAGGAGCCGATGTGATGCCTGTGGTTCTGGCCGCACTGGAGGATGAACACACACCACAGCGGTGTGTTCATACCAGCACCACAGTGGCTGGGGAGGAGGCAGAGGACATGGGTGTCAGTCCCATAATGCCACCACCATGGCCTGCGGCCGCACCACAAAGCGCAATGCATGTCATCCTCCAGGAGCTGAGGGCACACACAGTGTCAGCATGCAGGGATGCTGGCAGGAGGTTTGCATGTGCTGGTGTGACACACCAACCCCCAGACACAGCGGTGGGGGCAGACACATGCACAATGACAGTGGGATGCCACACATACATATGCCCCCCTGGTCATGCATCCTCCGAGGGTTTCAGACACTCCCGGGATTCCTGTGTGCCTGAGCTCTGCTGAGAGCGATTCTCACAGGTTGGCTGAGCTACAGGGGAAGGTCCCTGGATATGAGGAGGGCAGTTCAGAGGTCTCATCGGAACAGCTAGCCAGCAGCGTCCCCTTAGAGATGGAAATGTTCTATGGGTCCGAAGAGCTGGTGCAGCGACAGGTTGGAATGGTGGAACATCAGAATCTTTTGGCTAAGTTGTCTATAAACTCTCTTCTTCCTAGACTGGATCAGATTACCCTTGAGTCAAGTTACCCAAGAAGAGCGATGTTTCAAAATTGCAAGTGTCCCTTAATGATGTTACTGTCCGGGTTGAGCAGCTGGGGAATGGAGTGGAAGGAGTAATAAAAGATTCAACTTATTTAAGGGCAAGACTGGAACATCTTGAAAATGTTTTGAGACTGGCTAATTTATGTTTGATTAATGTCCCCAAAGTTCAATATATATCACCTAAGGAAATAGTTAAACATTACTTAGTGGAGTATTAGGTGTTCCGTTGGAGATGCATCCACCAATTATTAAAGTTTATTACTTGCCACAAGGGAAGAAGGTACCACTCTGGGCAGAATGGCCAGAAGGGTCAGAACTTCAACAATTTGATGAGCTTAATATCTCTGCTTGAGAGTTCAGCTTCAGAGATGGTTGTTCCTGCTACATGCTTAGTTCAATTTGCTTTGCCCTTAGATAGAGACTGGTTTTTGAAAATGTCCTTTAGAAAGAGAAATGTTAGAGTTCAGGGGCTTCTAGTTCAGGCATTTCCTGATCTGGCTCTAGTGTCGTAGGAAGGAATTTCTCCTCTTGTGATCCAGGGTTTCCCAGCTAGGGGCACTATTTTTCTTTTTTAACTGTGGTCATGTCTAGGGTGGGTGGTGTGGCATGTTGAGGAATGGCCAGGTCATGCATGTATGGGTGTTTGCAGCAGATATCTCACAGGTCACAATCCCTCCCATCCACAGGCACTCGCCGGGCGTTGCTGGCACTACGGTCGGAACTGCGTGGATAGCGGGAGGTACAGCTTGCTCAATGCCAGGCAGTCTGGGCCCTCACTCGGGCGGTGCTGGGGCTCTGCAGAGATGTGCAGGAGCACAACCAGGAGACACAGCGGCTGAGAGGGACAGACATAGAGATCACAGCGGGGATAGGCCAGGTGGCTGACGCCCTTGAGGCCATGGCGGCTCGAGTCCAGCAGCCAGCTGCGACGCCAGAGGCATCGGTGTCCCCGGTGCAAAAGGGTGTGGGGGGTCATGGGCGGGGGCGAGGGCAGAGGTGGCCATGCAGGCAGTTGTGCTGTTATTGTATGTACATCAGAAAATTGCAACAAATACAGCCTTTGTTTTAACTGTGGGTTAACTTTGTTTTGGTTACCTATGTGCACGTGTCCACTGTTTGTGTTGGGAGTTCCATGGGTGGTCTGTCCCCATTGGGTCACCATGGGCACATGTGCCCTACCATGCCACAGAGTGGTGGGGTGTCTGCACCAGCAGCAGACATGACAGATAGCTCCACACATGCTCTATGTGCCATGCACTGTGCCATGTGTGCACAGCTATACATATTCCGGGGGTTACACCTTACCTCCCCCTCCCACCTGCTGTATATGTCTGTTTGATCACTGAGATAGTGAGGGGCATCACCTCTCTGTCACCACATATCATCAACATCGAGCTATCTACATGGGTGACCCGTCTATTAGACACACACCAAGGTCTCCGTGTCATACTTACCGCACATGCTTTGACTACAGACCCGACAGACAGATCTACCTAGCTGCGGCCAGTTGTTTATATCCCTCCAGCGCCTGTAGGCAGCCACTGCTTCCCCACACCAGCAAACAAAACCTCTCGGAGCCTCACCACCTCATACCCCATCATACACATGGGTACACGAGTCCATCTCCTCTAACCAGATTCATTGGTACATCTCTCCTACCTCTCCACCATCCTGTCACATGGTGCATCCCTGTTACAGACTGACTATCCGTGACAACGTGGATGTCTCCATGTCTTCTGAACTGTGCATACACGGTTACAGCTGGGTGTCACCAGGGGATACATCCGGATGCGCAAATGGCACTACCCACTCCCTGTTGTGGGCCCTAGTCCATGTCTGTGTGGCACATACACATTGGGACATGCACACAGGTGTCACACTCACTGCTATAGTATGTATTTACAGAGGACACATGACCATTGCAAGGGTTGCCTGACCACATGATGTTTTACTTCATATTTGTGTCAGTACTTGCCATACAAATGTTAGATAGTCCAAAATATACAACTCTCACCCACAGGTGGGTAAACATTACAACTATATTACATTTGGTAATACGTCCCATGCGATCAATTATCATTTGACCCCATGTGCTGGTCGCAGGTCCCAGGACACCACAGGACAGGTGTGCCATGTGCACATGTGTGCCTCACACACCCAGGGGTCCGCCGTGAGGGTATGGCTTGGGATGCGCTGTGAACATGCCATGATAATGCTGGTGGTGCACCACCTCAGCCATACTCTCGACAGCAGCTGTCAGCTGCCTGATGGCATGGCCATTGTCTCTCAGGGACCTCATAACGGTGCCCATCGCCACACACAGGAGACCCACGCATTTGCCACCACACCCACACCAGGTGGCTGTTGTCTGGGTGGTGGCATCTGCGTGGCCCCTGTGTGTGGCAATGTGTGGGGGTCCCACACCCAGGCTGACACCATGACCACACATATGGGGCAGGTGGCAGGGGCCCCCAGTGCCCTGTGCTGTCCTGTGTCTGCTCCCAAACACAGGCTCACCCTCCACGCCCTGCCTGGACCCCTCACCTTCCTCAACGCCCTCCCCCTCACCATCCTCACCCACCCACACCACCTCCCCATCACCCTCAGACACTCCCTCCTCTCACCCCTCCCCACCATCCATGCCCTCCATGTCTTCCTCCCCCACATTCATGCTGTCCTCCACCGCAGCCGACCCATCCTCGACATCTGGCCTTCCAGTGGTAACAGGGGGGCTGCCACCATGTGTTGTGGGTGCGGAGGTCCCCTCCCCAGCATCTGCAGCCTCTGTGGAGAAGGCAGACATGGACAGTGCATCATGCGTTTGTCACATCACAGACACATTGTATGTGGCACCACAGGCTGCCATGTCCCTGGGACATGGTGTGGCACCATGCAGAGGCTAAGACACTCACCGTCACCCTCGGCCATTGCCTCATGCTGAATGCGGCATAGATACCCAGGCCAATGTAGCCGCATCTCTCGCCCCTTCTTGCGTAGGTCTTCTACCTGTGGGGATGAGCAAAGGGTCCTGATATCCCTACACATGGCAAACTACATGGCACACATGTCTGTGTGCAACGGGGGCCGCTCCTGTTATGGCGAGTGTGTCCCATACTAGCTGTTGGCACCTCTGCCTGAATGTATAGGCGTGAGGATGAGCATGTGTCGTGTGACACCTACGTGCCCTGTGTGTTGCCCTGCAGGCATCCCATGCCATGTACCTGCCATCCCCTTGCCTGATATGAAAGCAATATGGCATGTGCGGCATTGCCATTCTGGTCTCCAGGGGATGTGATTCCATATCCTCAGTGCAGTCCGGCACATACCTCGGTGTTGGGCTGACAATCCCACATCAACAGGAACCATCACCATGACACCAGGGCCCTGAACACGACTCTATGCTGTGTCCTCCACCACCTGGGAGCGTGGAGAAGCTGGGACACTGCACCTATAGCAACTACCATTACAACGGGGTGGCTGTTAGGGCACTGTGATCTGGTGTGATGCCTCCTGGGGATGGGGCGGGGCTGGGAGCCTGCAACAGCAACAACAGCCATAACACCAGGATGAGTAATAGACCTTTGTGATATGGCCTGGGGCCTCCTGGGGGTGGGGCATAGCTGGGAAACAGCACCTGGAGCAACCACCATAACACCAGGATATAGAATAGACCTCTGTCATCTGGTCTGGGGCCTCCTGGGGTTAAGGCAGAGCTGGGAAGCTGCAACAACAGCACCCACCATAACACCAGAATGTAGAATAGACCTATGGCATCTGGTCTGGGGTCCCCTGGGGTTAGGGCAGAGCTGGGGAGCTGCAACAACAGCACCCACCATAACACCAGAATGTAGAATAGACCTGTGTCATCTGGTCTGGGGTCCCCTGGGGTTTAGGGCAGAGCTGGGAAGCTGCAATAGCAACACCCACCATACCACCAGGATGTATATGAGACCACTGTGATCTGGTCTGGGGCCTCCTGGGGTTAGGGCAGAGCTGGGAAGCTGCAACAATAGCACCCACCATAACACCAGGATGTAGAATGGACCTGTGTAACCTGGTCTGGGGCCTCCTGGGGATAGAGCAGAGCTGGGAACCTGCAATAGCAACACCCACCATACCACCAGGATGTATATGAGACCACTGTGCTCTGGTCTGGGGCTTCCTGGGGTTAGGGCAGAGCTGGGAAGCTGCAACAACAGCACCCACCATAACACCAAGATGTAGAATAGACCTGTGTCATCTGGTCTGAGGCCTCCTGGGGATAGAGCAGAGCTGGGAACCTGCAATAGCAACACCCACTATACCACCAGGATGCATATGAGACCACTGTGATCTGGTCTGGGGCCTTCTGGGGTTAGGGCAGAGCTGGGAAGCTGCAACAACAGCACCCACCTTAACACCAGGATGTAGAATAGACCTCTGTAATCTGATCTGAGGCCTCCTGGGGTTTAGGATAGAGCTGGTAAGCTGCAACAACAGCACCCACCATAACATCGAGAGGTAGAATAGACCTGTGTCATCTGGTGTGGGGCCTCCTGGGGATAGAGCAGAGCTGGGAACCTGCAGTAGCAACACCCATCATACCACCAGAATGCATATGAGACCACGGTGATCTGGTCTGGGGCCTCCTGGGGTTAGGGCAGAGCTGGGAAGCTGCAACAACAGCACCCACCATAACACCAGGATGTAGAATAGACCTGTATCATCTGGTCTGGGGCCTTCTGGGGTTTAGGGCAGAGCTGGGAAGTTGCAACAACAGCACCCACCATGACACCAGGATGTAGAATAGATCTGTGTCATCTGGTCTGGGGCCTCCTGGGGATAGGGCAGAGCTGGGAACCTGCAAAAGCACCACCCACCATACCACCAGGATGCATATGAGACCACTGTGATCTGGTCTGGGGCCTCCTGGGGTTCGGGCAGAGCTGGGAGGCTGCAACAACAGCACCCACCATAACACCAGGATGTAGAATAGACCTGTGTCATCTGGTCTGGGGCCTCCTGGGGATGGGGCAGGGCTGTGGTACTCCAACTGCAGCAACTACCAGTACACCATGATGACTACTTGCCCTCTGTGATCAGGTCAGATACCTCCTGAGGATTGTCCAGAGCTGGTAATGCATCACAGCAGCAGCCATCAGTACACTGGGGTGCCTAATAGAGCTCTGTCATGGGGGCTGCCACTCCTGGGGGTTGGGCAGAGGTGTGAACTGCAAGAGGAGCAGCTAACATGGCACCGCGCTGACCTCTGCACCTCTATTTTCATGTCTGGGGCTCCTGGGGATTTGGCATACATGCACACAGCAACATACGCAGATAGATTGATCACAGGTTTGGCCACAGACAGGTGTCTCTCCCATGTGGTGCATGTCTTATGTGTTTTGATTGCTGGATCTTGTGTTGCACACCTTTCATTTTGTGACCTGTCCCCATACACTTACGTCACGTGGGTAGTGTGCTACACGATTGAAGCACCTTGTGACATGCACCCACGCCCTCCTGATGCGTTCAAGATCCTGGTGTTTTGATGCGCCTGGAAAGAGGCGCGGCTGCCTGGTGCAGATTAATGCTGCCAGCTGACGTAGGTCCGAGCAGGTAAATGCTGGCTTGCGGGATCGCGTCGTCATTTTGGGTGGTGCCCATGTGTTGGTAATGCACACATGTACGCCGTGCATGCACTGTATCGTGCATGTGGTGTGCCGCGTCCTACTATGCCACACAAGCCACGTGCGCGTGTCACGGCCACCACATGGCGAACGGTCTCTGGGCCGCATGAATACACTTCTGATACGGCAAATGGCGGCCACGGTAGCTGGCTTTAGTTTACAGCATCGCATGCTTGAAGCCATTTGGCCTGGGCCGCATCTAGTGCACCTAGCTTTGAGCGCCTTATGACGCGCTTTTGGTGATGCCACGCCACTCCTCTCCTTAGGGTATGGGGAAAAGGTTAAAGTGTATTAGGCTTAAGCCACTGATTGTAGAGATGTGTCTGACTGTTACAGACACTGATCTTGATGTAGGTGTACTGGGGATTCAAACCCATAAGCAGTGACTCAGAAGGCATTGTATTAACTAGTATGCTATGCTGTTTCTCATAGCAAGGGCTGACTACAAAACAATTGCAGGTAAACCCAGAATTTGACAGCTGTGCTTACTGTGATTGGGTGGACCCCAAGCTAAGGCACTCTACAGTGTACTTTAGGTTTTCCAGCTGAGGTGATGGTTTCTTTTTGGTGACACACTGATATTTGCTATATGTCTGACTGCTACTTCCATAAACGGTCGTAGCCTCCAACAGTCTTACTAAAGGAGGCCTACGGTGTGATTGAACCCCTGACCTCTGCCATTGACGTCATTGTATTACCCATTGTGATACATCAATGTGTGTTTTGTGCTCCCAATGGTTTGCTATGGCACGGGTGCGAGTCACCAAACAAACTGTCTGCTGTGGTTATGTGGATAAGCTGGAACCAGGCATACCCATAATGCAAGTCACATGCGGAACAGCAGTGTACATCTGCTCACCAGATGTTGTATGCACCTCTACATCTGCACCCTGCAAGGTGTTGCAGCCATACACATGCTAACTGCAGACAGTCTGCTAGCCAATACGTAGTGCATGTTCGTACAGGAACTCTATGCACCCAGATGTGGGCATTGGCACAAACACCAAGCAGGTTTGTCAGTGATTGTGTGCCAGAAATGGGAATGCACAAATATCACTTAACAGAAACACTGTCTAGCACTATGTGTGTACATGGACATGCCATGGTCACTGCTAAGTCAGTGTGAGAGTGACCTCTCAGCATGACATGCTGTGGCCAGTCTGTCGTTGCAGGTGGTGTTTGCGCTATTGCGCTATGCGCTATGTGGGCACCTACAGAACACTGGTTAGACATATACACCCTCTGACACCTAATTCTGCTTTTTGCAAATATTGAGGTGTTTGACAAACCTGGCTGCTACACCTGTCCTGGGCACAGTGCAGGCATTGGAGTGGAGGAGTGGCCTAGTGGTTGGGGCAAGGTACTTCAGGCCGGAAGGTCAGGGGTTCAAATCCCACTAGAGGACAGCAACCTTGGGCTGGAAGGTCTGGGGTTTCTAGTCCCACAGGTGCTCCTTGTGGTCTTAGGCAAGCCACTTAACCCTCCATAGCCCATGTTCCCTGTAAAATAGTTATCTCCAAGTTATAATGCCCTGTTCAATGTAATTTTGGTTTGTTCAATGTAAACCGCACTGATGCAGAATAGCATGGTATATAAGAGAATATAAATAAATAAAATAAATTGTGACGGAGCACTATACTGTTAGGGTCACTCTCCAGGATGGTAAAAACTGTAATAATCAACTTTGGGGACACACTCCACATATATCTGCAAGCTTGCAATGCTGAATCTGTGTTAACCAATTTTGTAACAATTTGGATTTCTCATCTGACATTATTCAGAGCAACCTTTTCATATATATATGCAGCGTGTTTCCATGTTGATGACGGCATTGGTAGGGCATGCAGGTGCTGTTGGTGTTTGCAGCTGCTCTGCACAGGGCCCCACAGCCTGACTCTCCATAAGGATTTTGGTGGTGGAGCCTGTGGGTGTTTGTGTTTGTCCCCCTGTTGGCTGGTGCCCTGGAGCACTGGTTCCCATATCTGGTCCTGGTGGACCTGACACAATTCAGGTTCCTGGTCTGTTCCTACTGAATTTGAATGTGAAATATTTGCATACAATGGGGGGTGCATGCAAATGCATCTCATGCATATTTCTTTCGGACAGCCTGACAGCCTGCATGGTGTTTGCCACTCCAGGACTGGAGTTGGGAACCTGTGCTCTAGGAGGTGGGCATGTGTATGGTGTATGTGGTCCGTAGGGTAAAATATTTGGGCATGGTCTGCAGGGGCACCAACTGGGACTTGAACCTGTGACCTTCTGCCTAAGAGCACACTGGCTATGTGTACTGCACCACACTGTTGCCACAGAGGCAAGTTGTTCCCTGGGGATACCATGACTGTCCCTCAGACAGCCCTTGTCTGTTGCACTGCCCACCACCCACCAAAAAAGGCCTTGGGCTTGGTCTGATGTGGCCAGATACCACTGCCTCCTACACCACCAGCATGCCTCCCCCATGTTTCTGGCACCATTGCTATGGTTTACAGGTGCAGCTAGTGATAGCTGCTGCTCCATGCAGGGCACAACAGCCTGCCTCTCCATGAGGCTTTCCATAGTGGTGCCCGTGGGTGTGGGTGTCTGTGCCTCTGTTGACCGGTGCTCTGGGGAAGAGGTTCCAGACTCCGGTCCTGGTGTGGCAAACACGATTCTGGTTTTGTGGCTGTCCCTCATGATTATGCATGAGGGAAATGTGCATACAATGGGACCAGTGCATGCAAATGCATCTCATGCATATTTCTTTTGGACAGCCTGACAGCCTGCAAGGTGTTTGACCCTCCAGGACTGAAGTTGGGAACTTGTCCTCTGGGAGGTGGACATGCGTATGGTGTATGTGGTCTGTGGTCTGTGGGGTAAAATATTGGGACGTGGTCTGCAGGGGCCCCAGCTGGGACCTTAACCTGTGACCTTCTGCCTCAGAGCACACTGCCTATGTGTACTGCACCAAACTGTTGTCACAGAAGCATTTCGTTCCATGGGGATCCCATGACTGTTCTTATACACCTTGTGTGTTGGACTGCATGCCATCCACCTGAGCAGGGCTTGGCCCTGGTCTGCTGTGGGCAGATACCACTGCCCCCTCAGCCACCAGCACCACTCCATCACCCTTCTGGCATGGCCCTATGCCGGTGGTGCTCATTCCTGGGCCATCCAGTGTGCCGGGATGTGGCTGTCTATGGTGCGGGGTCTGGGGTAGGGCTGCCTACATAGACATCCGCACTTCCCCCCAGCACCGTCTGCCACTGCTATGTGCCCTTTAGGGTACCTGCTGGTTGGTTTCCCCTCGGACACTCTGGCACTCACACTCGGGCCATGTTCAACCCTCGTTCAACCCAGCTGCCTTGCTGCTTTTCGGTTGTGCCTTGCTATGTGCCACCTAGGCATCTGCCTATTCCGCACTGTGCCCCAGCTGGACCACTGCATGTGCCGCCTATGGCCCCCTGTACCCCATTTACATCAACACCATGTTGCCCTTTCCTATGTTGACACTCTGCTGTTGCTGCAGATGTGTACGCCACATCTGCAAGTTGCCCAATGCACACAACACTGACCCCTCCTCAACACTGTTTCCATAATGTTACATTCACTTTGTGGGGGGAATGTGACTTGACACTTCCGGAATTGCAATCCTCCATTTTATTCTTTATATGTGGTGTTGATTACGGGTTTTTCTATATTGTTTCTCTTGGCCAGCTTTGTGTTTTTGATTTCACTTCTGGTTCTGCTCATTTTATGTGGTTTTTGCATCTTTGGTTGCTGCACATGTATCACTACTATCACTTTTTTGGGTCTCCCTGCCTTTCATGTACATTGCTGACTGAAATAGTTTCTCTCTCCTGTACATGTGCCTCTAACGCCAGGTTTTCAATGGCGCTAATTTTCAGGTCTTCAGATGCCGGCATTAGTGTAGCAGGCACCTCTCCCCGCCCACCCCCCACCCATTGACCCCTTCTCTCCGCCCTCTGTGTGTCTTAACGCCGCCCATGATGTTCTCGTGCGAAACGTAACGTTATCACGCGACGATGTTGCGTTATTGCATGATAATGTTACGTATCGCATGATAACATCACCGCGGTGATGCTAGCACCATTTAGTAAACATACCCCCAGGTGTTTCTAATGTACTTTAAGTGCAAACTCTTATCAGCGTTTAGTAAAAGGGCTCCTATATGTCAAAACTAATTTGATTTCATTTTTTTTTATTTGTTGGCATAACAAGTTCAGATCAAGGCTGACAAGAATGTAGCTGGTTCAAAGTCTTTTATATCCTCCAGCAACTTGACAGTCAGGATTGTTGCTCTGCTAGCTCTTGTACTCAGGGCCCTCGTGGCACTCATTGAGAAAACAGACTCTTCTCTCCAAAACATTAATTTTCATTCTTAATGAAGTCAGAGAGTACTCAAGATCACTTATTCTGGATTCTGCCTCATCAAGTTAAACTGATTGATACTAGAACAAAAAAAGACCGGGTACTGCAGATTCGGTGGAACCTGAGACAACATGGCAGTGTAAGCCCCAGAGGAGGAGTCTTTCCATCAGGCAACCCTCCACTCCAGCCAACCTTTTCCCAAAGCAATGTGAAAATTTTGCAATGCTTCTCCCCAACATTTCAACAGCAACTGCGATCAGGGAGAAGTCGGGGAGGTGTGGCATAATCGCACATTCCAGCGGCAATGTAAGATGCGTCACAGAGCACTTCCCCTCTTTGAAGACAACTTCACCCAACCCTCCTTCCCATTCAGAATGTGAACTGTCTCAGGTAGTTAGCAAAGCCTATTAATTATCATGACCAAACAACTGTACAATGCTGATCAGAAACAAACAAGGAGAGCAGGAGAGCCACACCACTGGTAGATAGAGCTTTATTGAAGTGTCAAAAGGTCAGCCCTACACATGTTTCGGCATAAGCCTTCTTCAGGGGACTGTGACCTTACAAACATAACATACATATAGAATGGTCATTAAAATTTTTAAAAAGTATAATATATAAAATGAAAACCATAAAAATATAAATTAACTAATATAAAAACACAAGTACACAGGAGCCCAATATAAACCATGGATAGTAAAAGAGGGGAAAGAAAGCATCCAGTAAAAGGACATAACAATAAATTATAAAATAAGAGCCAACAATAACAATAAAAACAATAAAATCAGGGGATACTATACAACCGGAGCTAAGGGAGACAGCGCATGGGAAAGAGAGAACAAAGGGGCAAAGAAAGAAAGAAGGCAATAAAAGAAAGAAAGAAGACAATAAAAAAAATATATATAATATTGTATAAATGCTGTAGAGCTACACTCACCACTGGAGCAACACTTATTCAGTAAACGGAGAGTAATGCACAATTAAAATCACTGAAGAGAAGAAGAAAGGGTTATGTGTGTAGGTTATAAAGTATAGATAAGTTCTCAGTCCATAAAAAAGTCGAGGTAGATCAATCCATGTATTCATTTAGCGAGGTGTTAAACTATCAAAAATATCATAAAAACTATCATGATATGATCTCTTGTGACAGAGAACAAACGATAACGTAACATTATAAACGTAGTTGTCAATTTAAAAGATTGATCGCACACTCATTACTACGATCACAAAAAGCACAGGAAGGGGAGGGAGAGAAATAAGAGAACCACCACAGAGCACAAAACAAAAACATATATCTCAAATTGTTTCTGAATGTAACATAGAAAATGAATACCTGGATTTGAGCATGTAAATCGTAAAGAAAGGAGCCTAGTGATGAATGCTGGCATTTAAAGGGGAACCGTAGGCTATGGGGTATGTTTACTAAACTGCGGAAAACGTGAATAACGCACGTTGTACGACGTTAACGATCATTAGTGCGCTATAGCGCGCGTTGTAGCACATTAACGATCATAAACGCGCTATCACGCGCTAACGATCGTAATGCTCCGCGGCGCGGTAAAACAATGCAGAAGGTGGAGAGAGAGTGGAGAAAAGGGGTCAATGGGTGGAGAGTGGGCGGGGAGAGGCTCCCATTACACTAACGCGCTGAATTTCAGAGCTGAATTCCAACGCGAATGAAAACCTGCCATTAAAGGCATATTAAAGGGGAGAGAAACCATTTAAATGTCAGCAATGTACAGCCTAGGCAGGGAAACCAAATAAAGGTGATAAGTGTGATACAGGTGCACAGAACAAAAGAGCACAGAAACACTGAAAATGACCCCAACAAACTGGAAAAAAACAGCAACCAAGCTGGCCAATAGTGGTATCAATGAGAAACATCAACCCCCCCCCCCAAGTAAGCTCCATTGAACAGATATGTATGTATGTCTTTATTTTAGTTATGTATTTATAAACCGCGGAAGGGTCCATACCCCGACCCCATAGAAGGTGCATGGGCCCACAGTGAAATAGCACTGTTCAGGGACTTCCCCACCATCGGACAGGGTTCCTATGGTGTGCACATGTCCCGCAACATCAGGGCGGGCATGTCGGAACGGGCAACCGATCAGATGCTGGAGAAGGAGATACAGAGGGCTGCAGGCGGCACATGCTGTGGTGCAGCTGGGCCACAGTGGGGACTAGGGTGATGCCTAGCTGGCCCATAGGAATGCTGAAACAGTAGAGCAGCCAGACAGCAACTGCTGAGGGCCCAACATGGGCAAGAGTGTGCTTCCCACAGTGTCACAGGGAATAGTACCCAGCAGGCACCCCTAATGGCACAGAACATTGGCAGGCGGTGCTGGGGAAAAGCGTGGGCAGCTATGCAGGCACCCCCACCCCAGAACACGCACCATAGGCAGCCGCCTACCTGCACACTGGATGGCTTGAGACCGCACACCACCAGCACCACCAGCAGAAGGGCATGTCAGCATGGTGGCTGAGGGATACTAGTGGTGGAGGTGGCAGTGGCAGCTGCCCAGAGCAGACCGTGTCCTAGCCCCCTTCACGTGGGTGCAGTGCACTCCAACAGACAGGCCCTGTGTGACCAACAGTCATGGTATCACCAGGGAACGCACCATCGCTGTGAGAACATGGTGGTGCAGTGCACAAAACCAGTGTATGCAAAAGCAGAGGGTCACAGGTTCAAGTCCCAGCTGTGGCTTCCGCCAACCCAGTCCTCATATTTTACCCACTACTATAACGGGCTAATACAGACAGAACCGGTCTTGCAGATGACGTAAACATGCCCAAAACACCCACATTTTACCCTACAGAGCACAGACACCATAAACATGCACATAACCTAGAGCAGAGCCTCCCAAATGCAGCCCTGGAGGGCCAAACACCATCCCAGTTCCATGCTGCCTCTGATAAAGATGCCTGTGCTGCATTTCTATGCGCCACCCCCATGGTATGCAGATGTATCTCATGCATATTCATGAGGGACAGCATGAAAACCCGAACAGTGTTTGGCACCGCAGGACTGGAGTTGGGAACCTCTGCCGTAAAGCAGCAGCCAACAGGGGCAGACACACCCGCACCCACAGGCCCCATTATCCAAAGCCTCCTGGAGAGGCAGGACTTTGGGCTCTGCGTGCATCTCCCAATACTAGCACATGCATACTGTAGTAATGCCACCCTAAACCTGGGAATATGTTACACAGCTATCACAAGGTTGCTATGAGCACGGCAGATAGCACTTCCTAGGTTAAGTACAATTTCCTGAGTGAGCTGCATCATAGCAACCTTTCTGATGTCTGTGGAGTGTGCTACAGGTCCTGTGTCTAACAGTGCTTACCAACCTGGAGAGTGACTCCTACAGTATTGCGTACCATAGCCATGCCTGCACTGTGCCCAGGACTGGTGTGGTGGCCTGGGCTGCCCAACACCTCTAGAGTTGCACAGTGCTTGCATAGGTGTGGGGAGTGCTTGTCTGTCTATCCAGTGTGTGGTGGCTTCCAACACCCTCCACAGCCCACACTGCTAGCACTGTTGCCAGTATTGGCCTACCAATGTGCATAATGAGGAGCAAGGTACCGTGGGAATAGCCTGGATAGGGTGGCCTGGCCTGGATGCATCTGCACACGGCATAGGGCAATGGCAATTGTAGTGCCTGGCCACCACCTGCACGGACAGGGTGGCCATAGCATGTCCTGCTGGGAGGTCACTCTCACCCTGACTGAGCAGTAACCATGGCATAGCTAGGTTCCACCATAGTGCTACATAGCATTTCTTTTATGTGATGTTTATGGGTTTCCTTTTGGGGCCCAATCACGGATTTATCTGCTTGATGTGTATGCTGATATCCCCGTTCTAGGTACATGCATCTCCTCCAGGGCCATGCACTATGGACTAGCTGGCGGCCTGTCTGCAGCTAATATGTGTCTTGCTGGAACACCGTGCAGGGTGCAGCGGCTGGAGGCTTGCTGCTGGAGAATGTCAGATAATGGTGGGGGGCAGCTGAGCATTTCCAGACCTGCTGTCTGTCTGCTCTTGCTGTACGGGTGTGTACTGCTCTGCATTGCTTGCCCTGTAGGGTGTTTGATCCCGAGTGGGTCCCCTCTACTGCCACCATTGCAGAGGGTTGAAAGTGGATCTGTGGGCGGGAGATCCTGTCCCCCACCCTGAGCCCTAGAGGGTGCGTTGGGTGGTGGTATGTAATCTCCCTGGTAACCACAGCAGAATGTGGGTGTGGTGCAGTGCAGTCCTCCTGTAGCCAGCCATGTGTTTATTAGCAGCTCTAACCCACTGGTTACTTCACTGCCCATGGAGCCAGAGGTCATAGGTTCACAACCCACAGTGGGGTTCATTGATAGGGCTGTCAGGCATTGTCCATTTATACTGTATATTAGTGTTGCCAGCAGAACCACCCTCAGGGTACTGTCACCTTAGGGTAGCTCAAAGGGCGCCCTGTAGGGCGCCTTATATGGTGCCCTATAGGGCGCGCCTTACGCGGCGCCCAATAGGGTGCGACTTATGTGCCACCCTATAGGGCGCACATTACGCGGCTCCCTATAGGGCGCACATTACACTTTGCCCTATATTATATGTATTATATGCCATTTGAAAGGAATATTTAGGTGCTCCCTATAGGGCACACCTTACACTTCACCTTATAGGGAGCGCCTAAATATTCCTATCAACTGGTATATAATACATGACCATGTCAGAGAGAACGTCACTATTGGAACATATTTCATAGGAAGGATACACTTTTACTGACATATGCAAACTGTAATCCGCTTGCAGACTGCAGAATAAAATATTATAGTTGGCTTTTGAAGGGTTACACAGGATGGCTCAGCCAGCCTTACTCATTAGGCACACTGGGGAATTGAACCCATGACTCTTGTACCATCAGTCTGTGTAGTAACCATTGCGCTACAGCTCTGTTTTTGTTGTTGGGTGTCTGCACGCTCTTATGCTTGCGCGCAGCAGCGTGCACGCTGTAACGATCGTTGCTGCGCCATGCGTAATAACACGCACAACTGCGCGTTATCGGTTACGATGTACCGCCCATGTCCTTTTTTGGCTTTCCTTCCACTAACGCGGCTCCTAACGCGAATTGCACTAACGCAGTTTAGTAAACATACCCCTATCTGTGCGACATAAAACCCCTATTATGCAATCCCAAGAGACAAAGCAAAATCAATGAGTCAAGGAAAAGGGGAGTCGTTGTAAGAAAAACTGTCAAAAAATAGTAATGAAATTGTATATAGTGTAAAGAAAATGATAATTAAAGCAAATAGCATTATACCAATTTATATATGTGCATATGCATATCCATCATCGTCCCACCATAATCTAGGGGCTTGTTTACAAAGCCGCGGTAGTGGTTTCCGATCATTATCGGAATGGGGCCGTGGCTCCGATAACGATCGGAAACCACTAGCGCGGCTTTGTAAACAAGCCCCTAAAAGTCTCAAGATACACCCTTATTAAAACCTTTGAAAAAAGGGGGGGGGGGCACTGTGAAAGAGATTATTAAACAGTATCAAGGCAGACTTCCACTAACAGAAACTACTCCAAAGATAAATATATTAAAACACAATAAATAATCAATAAAAAATAGGTATATAACATTAGGAAATATAACAATGATGTCAGGAGTACTGCAAAGCCCTATGTACAGTAAAACAATGTAAAACTATGTTCAAAAATCACAGCGGTTTTAAAAAATTGTGTAATTCTCTTTAAAAAAAATTGTTGATCCTCACTGCACATAGAATTGTAAAACCAAATAAATGATGTAATTCTTATAATATTAAAAACAAGATGCAGTCTGAAGAACTAGAAATCAATGAAATAGGATCGCATTTAAAACACACGGGTATCAAAATGAAAACATGTTGATGAAAAGCCCCAATTAGGGGAACCATGTAAAAAGGAAATAGGGCCATATCATAAAACTATTCCTAAGAGTGAATAAAAACACGGTATGTATAAGGGTACTGTAGAGAAGCAAAAAGCAACACATCCAAAGAAAAGAAATTAAATCATAACAGATGACCACATGGAACAAAGTAAAACAAGGGCGTACCAAACAGGGGGGGTACCAAAAAGGGGGATATTATGTGGAGAAGGCAAAGAGCCCATAAGGGATAGCAATAGGATCAAAAGGTGCAGAGGGAATACATAAAATAATAATAAAAGAAGGAATAATAAAAAGAGAACATATTGTTGGGAAAGCCATTAATAAAAAATTTTAAAAAAATAATAGAAATACTCATACATAAATGGATAAAATTCATGGATTAAAAAAGATCATGGGCAGAGTTAAAAGAAAATCATGGACAAGAATAAATAATGGGGCAAATTAATAGAAACCCATGATATAATGGAAATCATGACTATTCTATATGTATGTTATGTTTCTAAGGTCACTGTCCCCTGAAGAAGGCTTATGCCGAAACACGTGTAGGGTTGACCTTTTGACACTTCAATAAAGCTCTATCTACCAGTGGTGTGGCTCTCCTGCTCCTCTTGTTTGTGCTTTACTGCTGCAGGAGAGGTGTTCTTTCTGTGCTTCATTGATGATCAGATGACATACACCTCTCCCCACTTATCACAGCCTGTGCGGGCATCCGACTCAAAAATTGGACTCAAACAGTTGATGGATTAACAAAGGATTGGGCAGTCTATCTACCTGGAAAGTGGAGTGCCCAGTGAACTCTCTCTCACACATTGTCCAGCCTGGCTCAAGGCAGTCACCACTCCAGCAGGCACAGACTATGCAGCAGCGCCCCGCAATAATGGCATTTGGTTCAGGTAGACCCAGCGACTCCCTTTCTTCTGATTGTTGTTCCTTTGTCTTGTTTGGCATTCCATAATAAAGCTGCCACTTTTTTTTTCTTTTTTTATTATTTATAGTCTTTTAACATTTAAATCAAGAAAGTTCACAGAACCATCTTGAAAGAAAAAGAACAGATACAATCAGAAACAAACCATGCAGAAATATTGTAACAAAGTAATTCCAAAGAAACAATGTATCTGTTCACCCTAGCCCACTATATAATGGAGGGAGAATTTCCAAGTAAATTATTACCAACAAAGTGAAAAGAAAAGAGAACAGTTAACTACTCCAGTGCTTATTTTATGAGAGCTCAGGTGAAGCTCCAATAGAGGTCTCCAAGCGCCTGGCATTAATGAAAGCTATTAACTGGGAGGGCTCATAAAAAATATAAGAAATAGCTTTATATTTCACCAAACGCAAGGATGTTTAAGAAAAAAAGAGTCCTCCCAGTTGAAGAATACCAGGGTGTAACAGGAGAAACTCCTTGCGACGCCTCTGTGTTTCTTTGGCTAAATCCAGAACTATACGTACTGTTAAACCCTTAAACAACAAATTTCTTTTCCTAAAGAATAGCTTAAGAAGTCACTCTCTATCTGATAGTAATGCAAAGGTAACAAGCAACGTAGATGGAACCGGAGTCTCACTATCAGAAGTTTCTAATAGATCTGTAACATTCAATACATTAACTTGGTCCTGTGCCCCTCCCCCCCTAAATTAGCCACATTTTCAGCTAACTTAGCCTTAGAGAGATAGTAAATTCTCACCAAAGGTGGTATTAATTCAGGGGCCACCCCCAGCGTTTCCACCAAATACCGCTTAAACATTTCTCTAGGAGATACAGACATTAATCTAGGAAAATTAATTAATCTAAGATTGTTACTTCTAGAAACATTATCCAAACGTTCCAACTTAGCTTGAATAAAAGGCATATTTTTTTGAAAAGCATCTGCTTGTTCTTCCAGAGCCATGACTTTCCTCCGAGAGTCAACCAAATCCGTTTGTGTTGTCAAAACCTTCTGCTCCAACTCTTCCACAGCCATTACAGAATTATGCAGTTTCCGTTCTAATAGTGCAATCTGGGGCACCAATACTTCCCCTAAGGAAAGAATAGCCTGCCAGATAGTTTCCAAAGTGAAATTCTCCGGTCGTTGTAGTGTAAACTTTAACCCAGGACCAGCCTCCGATGAAACAGCCTCCATTCCGGCCCCGGTCACTTCCTCCACCGCCGCCAAGATTGTACGCGGAGAGCGCAGCTCAACAACTGCACTCTTCTGACTCTGTAGCCCCTCCGTTCCTGGCCCCCTCGAACCAGCAGCTTCCCACAACTCTGGAGGGAAGCCCAGCTCCAAGAACCCTTCAGGCAGGGGCTGACCTCTAAAGGCTTTTGGCGCAGGGCTCTCAGGGGAAACAGATGCAGCCGAAGCAGAAGCCGAGCCACCCGACTCCGGACAAACTGCAGCTCGGCGTTCTCCCCTGGAATCCACTGAAGTCCAGTCAACGCGCACCACAAAGGCATCAAGGGGTCCAGCAGAAAACGGCGTAGAGGTCTGTAGGGTCTGAGAGGGCACAGACCCGCTTTTCCCTTTACGCTTCCTCCCCATGAAAGAAATAATGTGTTCAGCACGGACCGTTAGCTGCCACCATGTTAATTAGGCAGCTGCCACCTTTTTTAACCCTCACTTAATCCAGCTTTTCATGCAGCCTAGGTTTCCCAGATAGGTGCCAACTAAAAATCCACTAATCAGATAAATGTCACCACTTATCCAGATAGTGTTGATACTGCCCTCGCTCTGCCCATAGACCACTCCTTCACAAACTGAATAGTGCCAGAACAATCTGGGAGGATAGTGCTGCTAAATATCATGGTCAGCATCCTTAGCTGGCTAACCTCCCATTGGTAGATCAGCTAAGGGTTCTGAATATTTAAACTCAAAGGGCCCAATATTCAGTGGCAGCAGCTAGCCCTGCTTCTGCAGCTAGCCATCGACACTGAAGATTAACCCCAGACATTCATTGCCGGTGCCATATTCGGCCACCGGCATTGAATATGTGGGGTAACCATAGACCCCAAAAGCTAACTGAGGAACAGAAATATTGAGCAGCTGTCCAGTTAGCTTCTGTGGGTAAAGTTAGGATAGCACCTGAATTTCCCCACAGGGTTGCTCAATATCGTTGCTGCCCGGTTAGCGACAGGTGCTATCTCTGATCCACCCCAGAACGCACATGGACGAAACCCAATGCTAACTGCGTATCACCAGGGCATGTAGCAGCAGCACCCACGGACAATCAGCTGCACTAACTGTTATTAGTGCTATTGAATATTCTGCTAACAGGCATTTACACAGTTTGCAGGTCTGTAAATGCCTTTGAATATCGGGCTCACAATTTTTTCTAACTAAAATGTTTGATAAAGAAAGTACATTGTCAGATTAATATGAAGCACACATTCAATATATTAAAAACAATATTAAAAACAACATTTTTTTTACAGCTCCCAAACGACATGGGAAAACTATGCAGATCTTGGGAATTATATTTGGTGTTGGAATTCCTGTCATTGTCGCTACAGCTATTGCAATTATGAAAAGAGAAACAATACTATTGTTTTTTAATGAGTGAGTATCAGTTCTTCAACCATTTCATTTTGTGGAGAAATTGACAGTATGTGCATAAGTTTAAATGGAAAAAATATGTACACCAATAACAGGTGCAAATTGTGTGCTTACTTTTCCTGATCTATTTCCAAAGGCAAAGAATTTCACTTTGAAATTCGGTGTTGAATCTATGGTGAACAACTTACCTGCACACTTTGCACTTATGCAAACAATCTGAAAAGTGCCCCCAGCAGGAGTTGATATCTGGGTAGCAGCATTTTCAAACTGGATAAATGCCAGCCAGCAAAATACTCAGAAGCACTAGTCAGATAATGCAGTGGCAGTTGGGGGTGGGGAGGATAGGGGGGGGCGAACTTAGGAGTATGTTTACTAAACTGCAGTAATGTCATTCACGGTAGGTTCCGTGATAAAGTAGAGATGCCCATATAAAGGCATGGGTGATGCATCATTACAGCAAGCTGACAGAGAACGCACGTTACAAGGCGCCTTGTAAAGTGCCTTGTAAGGTGTCTTATAAGGTGCCTAGTAAGGTGCCATGTAAGGTGCCTCAAAAGGCGCCCTATAGGGCCTCCTAGGCTAAGTGCCATATTAGGCACCCTTGGACAAGTCACCGCAGAAGGCACCCTGGGCTATGGAACCATAGGTTAAGGTGGCCTAACAAGGCTATGGTGTCCTAGGTTAGTGTGCCCTAGGGACTGCAAGGTGCCTCAGGATGACATGCATGACCTGTGTGGAACAGAGACAGATGTAGCCCTAACACTAGATAGAGCACTCAGGAAAGACAATGAACAGGTGAGTGAAGGACGGAGAAGTGGGAGCCGCTGGACCTGCCATATCTGCAGGCATCCCATGTGACTTATAAGGTGCCATGTAAGTTGCCTAGTAAGGTGCCCTGTAAGGTGCCTTGTAAGGTGCCATGTAAGTTGCCTAGTAAGGTGCCCTGTAAGGTGCCATGTAAGGTGCCCTGTAAGGAGCCTCAGGAGGCGCCCTATAGGGCCTCCTAGGCAAAGCGCCATATTAGGCACCTTTGGACAAGTCACCGCAGAAGGCACCCTGGGCTATGGAACCATAGGTTAAGGTGGCCTAACAAGGCTATGGTGTCCTAGGTTAGTGTGCCCTAGGGACTGCAAGGTGCCTCAGGATGACATGCATGACCTGTGAGGAACAAAGACAGATATAGCCCTAACACTAGATAGAGCACTCAAGAAAGGCAATGAACAGGTGAGTGAAGGAGGGAGAAGTGGGAGCTGCAGGACCTGCCATATCTGCGGGCATCCCATGTGCCTGCCAGTACTGATGACAAACATGGTGGGGCAGCTCTACCACAGCACAGGGTGTTGGCAATGTAAAGTACCAGAAAAAGAGTTGGTGGCAGATGATGGGAATACGTGTCCCCCAATGGAGGAGGAGGTGGCAGGATAGTTACAATGATGGGTGGACAGAGGAGTGGTGGTGCCATGCAGATCAGGCACAGGCGAGGCAAGCACGATGAGGCGCAATGCAGGAAAGGGTAGCAGTGCAGGACATGGGCTGGCAGCCTGCACAGGCAGACAGGACTCTACACAGCTGACAGACACAGATAGATGGACTGAGGGAATATTGGCAATTGTGGCGAGGGTATTATGGGCTGGAAGCACAGATCTGAAAAAATATGACCTCTACAGGCATGCACACTATTTGAGTAGTACAGGCATGAGAGGAGGGAACAATGAAGAACTGAACCAATGAACACTGCTAAGAATGTCAATGTATTAACCAGTAGGCTATACCTCCATGGTATATGTCACAGCAGTACCCATGATGCAATGCACATGCTGAATAGCTGTCTACAGCTGATCATCAAATGGGGTCTGCACCTCTCCGGTACCTCAGCTGGGAAAGACAAACTGACAGTGTGTGATACTGGCACAGAGTAGCTACAGACCATGCCATTGTGCAGGTTCTGTGGTCACCCTGAGGGATAGGATCGGTGCCCAGCACTAGGTCCGCAGTACATGTGGTGCTAGAGATAGGGCCTGTTGTACATCTCCATCACTACCAGTTTGTGACAGGTGTTCCTTGCAGTGCAGCTGATGGTAATCTGGTGTCCATCTGTATTCTGCAGTCACATGTGGCCCTGTGGGACCAGATACCGACCAGATTGGTGTGTACCCCGTGTTAGGCTCCGGCTGACATGGGCAGCTGTTATCAGGGCAGAGGGGTTCCTAGAATTGCATGAGGTGTGTGTGTAGTAATGCCTTTATAGGTTGCAGTGGTATACACTACATACCCCAAAGGGCCCACATCACCCCTTTGTAGGTAAAGAACAGTGCCCCCACCCCAGGGAAGCAACCTCCATCCTGTTTTTATGAGACAGTCCTCCAGGGTTGGTGGGCCAGAACCATACCTATGACTGGGACAGTGGCGACCAGCAGCAATGCTGGGGTTAGGTCTGGAACCCCCAATTGCCTCCCACCACTATCTGCCAGTCACCAGCAGAAAGCACAGTCAGACTGTACCTTAAAGGTGCTCCAACCATGCACAGTCTAACTGCAAACAGTCCACCAGGAACAATGCTCAGCAAGCAGGCATCTCAGTAATTGGGACCCCAGCACTAGAGAACACAAATATATCACTAGAGACAAACAGTGTAGAGCACTATGTGGGAACTTAGACCTGCCATGGTCACTGCTCGTTCAGAGTGAGTGCCCTCCCAGCATGCCATGCTGTGGCCACCCTATCCATGCAGGTGGTGGTCAGGCTCTACAGTGTCCTAGCCATTGCCCCACACGCTGTGAAGATGCATCCTGGCCAATCTGCCCTGTCTGGGCCATACCCAGAATACCTTGCTCCTCATTATGCATCTAATCAGGCTAACGCTGGTAACAGTGGGACATTTTGGGCCCAGTGAAGTGTGGGCAGCCACAGAACAATGGATAGACATACAAACATGCTCACTCCTTTTACAGCATTATACAAAGATAGGGGTGGTTGGCAGCCCTGCCCGCCACACTAGTCCTGAGCACAGTGCCGACATTGCTAAACTGTGCAGGGGGTAGTAGTAGTGCTCTGGTGATAACATCATCCCAATGCTGGGGCCAACAGCCTTGCCGCTCCATGCATCATTGGATTGCGGAGCCTGTGTGAGTGGGTGTTTGCACCCCTGTTCGCTGCTGCTTTGGGCTTTGCACATGTTGATGTATCTGCATTGTAGGGTAAAATATAGGGACATGTCCTGCAGGATCCACAGCTGGGACCTGAACCTGGGACCTTCTGCTCCAGGACACACTGGCTGCATGCACTGCACCACACTGTTGCCACAGAAGCACAGCAGTCCCTGGGGCTACCTTTACTTCTCCTCAGACAGACCTTTTCTGTTGCACTGCACACCACATACTGGTATAAGGCATGGCCTGGGTGCACTACAGTCAGGTGCCACTGCCCCTTCCAGCACTAACACACGCCCCCCTGCCATGTTTCCTGGCCATATGCTGTCGGTGATGGTAGTGCACAGTCCCAGGCCATCCACTGTGCGGGTAGGCGGTCACCTAGGGTGCAGGGGCTAGGTTGGGGAGGCATACATGGACATCCTCACATCCCCCCCATCACCGCCTATCAATATTATGCCCCTTCCCAATGGGAGCGGTAGTCCCTGGGGCTACCTGCACTTTTCCTCAGCCAGGCCTTTTATGTTGCACTGCACACTATGTACTGATGCAGAGCATGGCCTAGGTCCACTGCAGGGAGGTGGCACTGCCCCCTCCAGTACGGGCACACACTCCCCTGCCAAGCTGATGTGGCCATTTGCTGTCGGTGCTGGTAGTGTGCAGTCCCAGGCCATCCACTGTGTAGGTAGGCGCCCACCTAGGGAGTGGGTTCCGGAGTGGGGGGGCATACATGGGCATCCTCACATCCCCCCCATCACTGCCTACCACTATTATGTCCCCTCCACATGGGGGCAGGATGGCTGGGGGGATGTCAGGTCTGTGCCCTAGCGACTATTGGCTAGGGTGGACCAGGTAGATATTGGTGGATTGTGTTTGGCCTTGGTTAACTGCTGTCTTGCTGATCTCCGGTGTCTATGTTCCTATGTGCCACCTAGGTGCCCACTTGGTCCACCCTGTGCCCCAGCTGCCCATGCTACATGTCCCGCCTGCGGCCCCCTATGCCCCATTTGCACCATCGCCATAGTGGCCATTCATACTTTGGCACTATGGTATTGCTGTACATGGAGCACTACTATCACAGCTTTTGGGCTCCCTGCCTGGGCTGTACATTGCTGACACATAAATTGTTTCTCTCTCCTGCATATGTGCATCTAACGGCAGGTTTTCAATCGCGTTAGGATTCAGCTCTTCAGATCAGCGCGTTAGTGTGAATGGAGCCTCTCCCTGCCCACACTCCACCCATTTACCCCTTTGCCCTCTCTCCATCTTCTGCAGTGTTTTACTGCGTCGCGGAACGTCTACGGTCGTTAAGTAACAATAACGCGCATTATGAGACGTTAATGATCGTTAACGTCTCATAACGCGCGTTAACGTTACTTAACGCGCGTTAACATTACTTAACGGTCGTTAACGTTACATAACGCGTGTTATGTAACATTACCGCAGTTTAGTAAACATACCCCTTAGAAAGAGTTGGTACTTATCCTGCTTGTGGTGATACTCAGCTACTCTCTGGATAGGTTATTCAGCTAAATTTAGGGAATCTGAAAGGCTGTCCTAAATGTATTTGTATCACAGGCTCAATATTACTATTATTTGGATAACCTGGTGGTCAGCACTGAATGCATATACTGTATTCAGCATAGGCCACTATCCAGATACTGGCACTAAATACCCACATTTTTTTCATCCGTAGGTGTCAGCATTTTTAAAAAACACCAATTGCCGGGGGGGGCGGAGCCTGATGCCGAGCGGGACGGACGGCTAATGTCGGAGCTCCAGCGGGGCGAGACTGAGAATCCTGAATTTTGCTGACTGTGGTTGGGTTTTGTTGGCTGAATAACGTGGAGTGTACCGAGGGAGATGGCTGGCCCCAAACCAGCGAGGCTAGACTTTGCTGCAACGCAAAGTAACAGTGCAAAGCGGTCAAAGACTGAACCTCCCTCCCCCCAAAAATTGGCGGCCACCCGGGAGCATCCGCAGCCTGAGGCCTTACAGGAGATCCTAACAGAGTTGCGAGGGATGAAAGAAATGATGCAGGCCAACGGAGAATCCCTAGCGCTGATGCGCGAGGACATCGGGGAAGTGAGAAGCTCCCTGGAAAAGCTTATGGTGTGCCAAGAGCAGGTGGAGCACACTGTAGCGGCGCACGAGGAGCGGCTGCGTGTGGTGGACAAGCAAGCGAAGCAAATCCGCTCTCTGCAAAGGGAACTCGAGGATGGCAACAACCGGGCCCGCAGAAACAATATACGAATCTTGGGAGTACCAGAAGGTGCAGAAGGGAAAAGCATGGTAACCTTTTTGCAAAAAATGATCCCAATGGTGCTACAGCTCACTTTTGATATGCCCTTTGAGATCGACAAGGCCCATAGAGTGCCGTCACAGGTTCTGCCTACTAACAAGAAGCCTAGGCCGATTATTCTGAAGGCCCTCCGGTACCAGCAGGTGATGGCCATAATGGAGGCGGCACGCTCTCGTTCGCCGGTAGAGTTTGAGAGCCACCGGTTGTTCTTTTTCCCAGATTTTGCAAAGAGCACAGTGGATCAACGCAAGAGGTTCCTGGCACTGCGACCTCGACTCCAAGGCCTACAGGCCAGATTCGGCCTTTTGTATCCTGCCCGGATGCGCGTAACACTACACAACCAGACAAGAACTTTTGACGAACCTGAAGCCCTGCATCTTTACCTGGAAGAGCAAGAAGCATCGGTAATGAGATAGGGACATTGATATGCCCTGTAGGGCGGCTGGTTGTGTAGCAGGTCGTGATGGAGGTTTGAGAGAAGAAGTTCTACGCGCAGTGGCGAACTGGACATTAGTGTAATTGCTTTTTCTGTATCTGTCTCTCATACTCAGGTTGGGGGGCCATGAATTTGCTGAAGGGTGTCTTGTCACAGAATGTGTGGATTGGTGGGCAGGGGTTGGATGGGGGGTTCAGTGTGGTTAATTCTGGGCACTTGCCTGTATGAATAGATGCCAGTCAGCTGGGTCGAGACGAGATTCTCGCCCGCCGGGGCTGTCCGGCTCGTCTTGGGCTCACCCAGTATTTTTTCAGATGTTGGGATATCCCCAGGGCTTACTATCATGAAATCTAGGCGTGGGCGGAATGAGTCCATATATTGGGTAAAGGGGAATGTGAGTTGAAGGGTAGAGGGCATGGATATGTATGTGTTTGGAGGGCATGGTATGTTCTAGTGGGAGGCGGGGGCATAGGCAATGTAAATGTGTTCAACGGTGGCATTACCAACAAAGTTCTGGATGACTGATAGATGTATGGAATGGCACAGTTAAAAATCCTATCTTTAAATGTCAAGGGTATCAACAGCCCCCTCAAGAGAAAGAAAATAATCACTTATAGTAAGCATGAGAAGGTTGATATACTTTTGCTCCAAGAGACTCACTTGAATAGGAATGAATCTTTGAAACTCAGCATCAAGCCCTTCACGTTGGTAGCATTCTCACCTGCAGTGTGTAAACGTAACGGAGTGGCGATCTTAGTTCGAAGTGTTCTTGCTCCACAAGTCTTGCAAACTCGCTCAGATACGGAGGGGAGGTGGGTAAAAGTACATCTTAAAATGGGTTCTTTTGACCTGACCGTTATGAATGTGTATGGCCCCAACGGAGATTGCCCGGAGTTCTTTAATTTTTTGGCCAAAGAGGTGCACCTGGTCAGGGAAGAACATTTACTTTTGGGAGGGGATTTTAATCAAGCGTTTGACCCCCTGACTGACCGGAAGCCCCCTAGAACCTCCAGGTCCCCGAAGGCGCTGACAATACTCACTTCGCTGATCCAGAACAGGGGGCTGATTGATGTGTGGCGTTTGCTGCACCCAAGAGAAGTGGAGTTTACCTTTTTTTTCTCCACCACATCAGTCCTTGTCGCGGATCGACTTTATCCTAGTCTCTAAGAAATTGATGCCCAACATAGGTAAGGTTTGCCTCTTTGCGGATGATACCAAAATCTGTAATAGAGTAGACACCCAGGAAGGTGTAGATAACATGAGGAGGGATCTAGCTAAGCTTGAAGAATGGTCTAGAATTTGGCAGCTGGGATTTAATGTTAAAAAATGTAAGGTCATGCATTTGGGCTGCAGCAATCCAAGGGAGCAATACAGTATAGGAGGTGAAGTACTTTTGTCCACTAAAGAAGAGCGGGACCTAGGCGTGGTTGTGTCTGATGATCTTAAAGTAGCTAAACAGGTAGAAAAGGCGACGGCAAAAGCTAGAAGGATGCTTGGGTGCATACGGAGAGGAATGGCTAGCAGAAAAAAGGAGGTGATAATGCCTCTGTATAAGTCTTTGGTGCGACCTCATTTGGAGTATGGTGTGCAATTCTGGAGACCGCACCTTCAAAAGGATGTGAACAGGATGGAGTCGGTGCAGAGGGTTGCTACTAAAATGATTAATGGGCTTCATTATAAAGCATATGAGGACAGACTGAAGGATCTTAATATGTACACCTTAGAGGAAAGGCGGGATAGAGGTGATATGATTGAGATGTTTAAAGACCTCCGTGGCATAAATGTTCAGGGAGAAGAGCCTCTTTCAATTGAAAGCAGGTTCTGCTACGAGGGGACATGGGATGAGGGTGAAGGGAGATAGATTCAGGAGTGATATGCGGAAATATTTCTTTACAGAAAGAGTAGTGGATCCGTGGAATAGTCTCCCAGTGGAGGTGGTAGAGATGAGGACAGTAACTGAATTCAAAAAAGCATGGGACCAACACAGAGGATCTCTAAAGGTAGAAAGTGGACTGTTGTAGTTGTTGTTATGGAAGGACAGACTAGATGGGCCTTGTGGTCTTTTTCTGTCATCATGTTTCTATGTTTCTATAGTTGCCACTACTATACATTCTGCACACTTGTCAGATCATGCGGCAGTCTCGCTTTTGTTAGAAACTGAACAGGCGGCTTCTAATTCCCCTAGGTGGTTCTTTGATCGATCCCTTGTAGCGAATGAGGAATTTTGTTTATATATTCGAAATGCGATAGCTGAGTATTTTCGGTTTAATTCCTTGCAAGATACTACAGCTTGGGCCTGGTGGGAGGGCTTTAAAGCCTCCATAAGAGCCACTATTACGAGTTTTGGTATAGCGCAGGCACAGACTAAGAAGGAGAAGCGCAAGGCTCTGGAGACACAAATCAAAGCTGGGGAGCGGGTCCTTGCGGCAAGATCTGATCCATGTGTGCTTTTGCGGTTGCAGCATTTACGGCGTCAGTATAATGAGTTACTGTCCGATGAAGTTGAGCGCAATATAAAGGCGCAGAAAAGCGTTTATTATTGGGAAAGTAACAAGGCTGGGAAATTGTTGGCTAGTTCCCTTAAGGCGCGGCGTGTGGCCAATCGTGTAGCAGCGCTCAGGTGTCCCTCGAGGGACCAACTCGTAACCTCTGATGAAGGCATAGCAGAGCTTTTTAGATTGTTCTATGCCAAACTATACTCTTCAGAAATTACATTCTCCCAGGCTGAATTTTATGGTTTTGTGCATGAGCTGCAATGGCCCATTTTAGATGATAGTATCTCTGATATGTTGGATGGACCAATTTCTCAATCGGAGATTCAGCAGGCCATCCGGTCACTGGCTTCGGGAAAGGCGGCGGGTCCGGACGGGCTTCCGGCTGAGTTTTTTAAAGCATTTGACAAGGACTTAGTCCCCCATATGCAGCAGTACTTTTGGCGGCTGGGTGAGGGGCTTGAGGCAGTGGGTGCATTTGCGCAGGCTAATGTGATAGTCCTGGAAAAGCCTGGCAGGGACCCGCAGTTAGTAGGTAATTACAGACCCATCTCATTATTAAATACAGATTACAAGATATTCGCAACCGTCTTGGCCCAGCAATTAAACGAAGTGCTACCTAAGTTGATCCATCCAGACCAATGCGGATTTGTTGAGGGACGCTCAACGGCGGATAATGCGAGACTGCTGTGTCATATTTTGGCAGGCGCAGAGAACATTGGAAGTCCCTTAGTAGGGCTGTCATTGGACGCTGAAAAAGCTTTTGATCGTCTAGAATGGCCTTTCCTGTTCTCGGCTCTCAGGTGGTTTGGGGTAGGGGAAGGGTTCATTGCACTGCTTAAGGTCCTATATACTCGCCCAGTGGCCAATGTCTGTGTGAATGATATCCAGTCTCAGGATATTTGTTTGGGACGGGGGACTCGACAGGGCTGTCCTCTATCCCCGATGCTTTTTAACCTGGCCCTGGAACCATTAGTCTTGCGTGTCCGGCAGTCTCTAAAAATTAAGGTGCTAGAGAAATCAAGCTGTCGGCTTACGCTGATGATCTCTTGCTTTTTACTGAGCCGGCGTCAGTGCCGTATGTGCTTGAACAAATCGAGAGGTACTCGGGGCTATCCGGCTACAAGATTAATTGGGAAAAATCGGTTGCGTTCCCACTAAATTCTCATGTTCACAAGGAAGACATGGCTCAATTTCCGTTTGTGTGGGAGATGAAAATGGTGAAATACCTGGGAGTCTACTATTGCTACCCGTTAGAGGAAACGCTACAGTATAATGCCAACATGCTTGTAAACAAAGTGCGGGAAATGGTCACTGCGTGATCCCCCTTAAACTTATCCTGGTGGGGTAGGCTTGAGACGATTAAAATGACTATTGTCCCCAAGGTTAATTATGTGTTGGAGATGCTGCCAAGTCTTCTACCGGCTTTTGTGTATCAGCAGATGGAGAGGTTGCTGATACATTTCTTGTGGAGAGATAAAACCCCCCGGATTGCTCTCAAAAAACTCAAAGGTAGCAAGGAAGTGGGAGGGGTAAAATTTACTGACTTTCGCTTATATCATATGGCATTCCTGTTGAAGCATGGCTCTGGCTGGATAGGGAATGGTTCTGTTCAGCATCCAGTCTGGCTGGACGTTGAGGAGACCCTCGGCACCATTTCCACTTCAATACCTTCCAGGTATGCTGTTACCTGAGGGTAAGAAATGCCCCCCAATGATAGTGGACACGCAGTTGGCCTTTCACGCTTTGAGTAGCGCGCTAGGGGTGGAGGGTCAAGAGACCTTTGACCTTCTCCCCCTATGGTTTAACCCACTATTTAAAATACAACAAAAAGCGTTTGCTTGGAGTAAATGGTATTCCAGAGGGGTTTGGGTTCTTGGACAGTTGCTAGCGAAGGGGGTGTGGAAGCCGTTTGAGAGATTGCAAGTGGAGTATGGTCTCCCGGGCTCATTGTACTTTCAGAGCTGCAACTTAAACATTGTATCAGTAAGGCCGGGATTGAGGTAGGCAGCCCGCGGGATGGAGTGGGGATAATTGGCACAATTCATCGGGCAAAGGAAAAAATATTTGGGAGGGGTGCAGCTTCGTATTACTTTGATCTATTGTCCCAACAGAAACGCCTGCAGGTTAGAGGTACGCAGCAGGGTTGGGAGCTTGATGCTGGGTTTTCACTCTCGCTGCATAATTGGCGAAGATTTTGGTCCAAGCAGTGTGAGACCATGCCGGTCCTAGGCGGTTGCCTAGACCCGGGATAGCCTGGAGTTGTGGTAAATAAAGGACACTGTAGTCGTGATCCAAATAAAATTAAAGTTGGGTTTTATTCCCCTTCCCTTGAGGATGTCGCAGAATAAGGGACAACATAAAGAACGGTTGTTTTCACCAGGGTAAAGGATGTTTAACCAAAAATAATCATGCTTCTTTCCAGCAATAAAGTCCAACACTTTTCAATGTGCAAAATACAGTTTCTTTCTTATTCTTTTTCTTTAACAAAGGCTCTCTATATCATCAGTCACGCATGCAACACATTCCAGGGGTTCAAAGATATTTTCTGAGCTATTGCTCTCCCATTGCATAGGGCTAAGACCTGTCCCTGTATAAGGACACGGAGCCCCTATGAAGATGCTCTCTGTGTCTTGCTCTGGGGAAACCTCAGTTGCCACCAGTGGGAGCGGCTTTTGTATGTCCCAGATATCAGGAGCTGTGCTGGGGATTTCTTCCCACGGCTTGGGCAAATAAGAGTTCCCTTGCTGGTTATAAGCCTGGCTTCTATCCCGGAGACTCCCTTTTCTCTCCTTAGTAAAAACAGGGTACTTATCTTTTCTTTTGGAGAAGATGAGCTCAAACCCCTCTGCTTCCAGCCAAGGCTTTCTTTCTGCCTTGTAGCCTGCTCTTCTGTGGGAACCCTGGTTACGATGTCTGGCTGAAGGAAACTCACTTCCTGCTTCCCCTGTGCTTCTTTGGTCGTGACCTCTGCCTTCTGTTAACTGGAAAGTTTGCCTTGGTGTGAGGACCCCTCTGGCTGGGAAGACCTTGCTGCAGTTTTGCTTATCCCACCTGGGCTTGCCAGCCTGTCTTTCTTCAACCCTGGTTCTCCAAGGTAACGTGTCTTCCTGCAATTGCTTGGGATTTCTACTCTCACCTTCTCTCCAAGCCTGCCTGAAACAGCAGTCAGAGTTCCTTTGGTCTCTGCCTTCCTCCTGACATTCAAGCTCCGGCTCCAGCCCTAATCCAGGCTCCAGCTTCCACTGCCAATGCTCATTCTGCTGCTTCCAACTCTCTTCCTCCTCCTTGTTCCCTTCCTTGTTCTCTCTGTTCCCCCTCTGTGAGATTTCCCACCTGCTTTTATCTCTCAGCTCCTCTAACGTGGAACGTGAGTCTGAGTCCAGGTAAGCCGGAGGATGTAGTAAGGGCTGTTAGTATAGCTGGGTTTAAAAAAGGTTTGGACAAGTTCCTGGAGGAAAGGTCCATAAACCACTATTAAAAAGGGACCCAGGATATCAATGCTTGACCCAGTACAAGCATTGTGGAACCTGTGTCTTTTGGGGATATTGCTATGTACGTATAACCTAGATTGGCCACTGTTGGAAACAGGATACTGGGCTTGATGGACCTCGGTCTGACCCAGTATGGCATGTCTTATGTTCTTATGAGCCTGATTGGCACTCTCAATTCTTACTGCGTCACTACAGCCCTGTGGAAAGTTTGTTTTCCTTTTCTCTGCCTCTCTGCACTGTGAATGCTGCAACTGCCTCTGAGGCTGCAAGGTAAGCTCTTCTTCCTTTTCTTAATATTTCAGGGTCTGTGTTTTCTAACTCCTGACAGGTAAGCCCTTCCTCCACATTGTCCTTTAATGTTCCAGGCTTAGTGCTGTCTAGCTCCTGACAAGTAAGCTCTTCCTTTGCATTGTTCTTTAATGTTTCAGGCCTAGTGCTGTCTAGCTCCTGACAAGTAAGCTCTTCCTCTGCACTACCCTTTAATATTCCAGGTTTTGTGCTGTCTACCTCATGACAGCAGACGAGAATTTCCAAATCTGCTGCGATCACGAAGACATTGGGTTTTTTTGCTCACAGAGCTTACTATACCCCAGTTAGGGTTAGCAGGTGGGGCAAGAGGGAGGAAGCGTGCTGTTGGTCTTGCCACGGTGGAAAAGGTACACTCGTTCATACTGTCTTTGAGTGTTCTTGTCTGCAAGTTTTTTGGTCAAAGGTTTGGGAGCGGATACAAATGGTCTTGGGCTTCAATGCTTCATTGTCCTGGAGGATCATATGTTTCCGCTCTCTAGCTGATATCCCGGCGCTACAAAAGGATTGCTTCTTTCTACTAGATTTTATGTTGGGAATTGCGATATACTTGATAGTATGTAACTGGAACCATACCTATGATGTTAACTGGGTGTCATGGTGGAACCAAGGGGCATGTTTACTAAAATCCGCAAAATAGCGCGCCGCAAAATAGCGCACGGCAACGCGGCACTGAAACGCGCAGAAAAGCGTTTAAACGCCCCGCACACGTGCGTGTCACCCCCGCACAGGTACGCGGCTCACTAACGGGCCCCGTACAAGTGCGGGCCCGCAAATGTCCGATAGAGGCGTGGAACGGCGAAAGGAGGGCGGAGGAAGGCTCCGGAGGGGCGGAGGGACGGGGTCAATGGGTGGAGAGTGGGAGGGGAGAGGCTCCCCGCACAGTTATCGGGCCCGAATATGCATGTAAAAACTACCGCGAGTGAAACACTCGCGGTAGAAAGCATTTAAAGGGAAGAGAAACCATTTCCGTCAGCAATGTACAGGAAAACCGGGGAAACCAGCAAAACGTGAGCAGTGTGATACATGTGCACAGCACAAAAGTGAAAATAAAAATAGAAAATGAACCACAACAGAACTATTAAAAATAGTAATTCAGCTGGGGAACAGTTATAGTGATGGGCAAATACAGAAATCACACCCAGCAAAGCTCCAGAAAAAAGAAATGAATTCTGGAAGGGTCTACTGAGAGGAGACTCTTCCAAAAAACATTTCCACGTTTTGGAGCTTTCCTGGGAGTGTTTGCTATGGTTGCCCATTAATATCACTGTTGCCCAGCGTGGTGATATTTTGTCCCACATTTCCCGTGGTCATTTCCGGGGTTTATGTGCACGTTTGTCACCAGACAGGGTGCATATGCCCAAAGTAGAATTGCGTAGAGCAGGGTTTGTGACTCCATCCTGCCAGGCTTACTGCCTCCAGGGGCTGCACTGTCTCTGTAGCCAAAGTGTGGTACAGCGGACAAAGTCATTACCTCTAGGACCAGAGGGCAGAGGTTCAAAACCCAGCTGGGGCACCTGCCAGCCCAGTCCCTATATTTTACCCACCCCTAAATAAAGATAGCGCAGACACCCCTGTATGCATGGGGAAAACACCCATATTTTACCCAACACCGCACACACACCACAACAATGGGCATTACCTACAGCCAAGTCCCCCAAATGCAGTCCCATACTGCCACATTGCAATCAGGTCAACTGCTTTTTCTGAGAGAAGTTCATGCCAGCATGTTGGCGGACAAGTACATGTGGTGCAGGGGGCAGTGGCTGCTAACCACAGAAGACAGAGGCCTAGCCATGTGCAGTCTGGCACAGTCCACTGCAACAGACAGGTCCTGCCGGATCCACAGTCATGGACAGTCCAGGGAATCCAACCAATCTGTGGCTACACAGTGGTGCAGTGCATACAGACAGTGCATACAAGAACAGAAGGTCACAGGTTCAAAGCCCAGCTGGGGCTACTGCCAATCATGCCCACATATTTTTCCCACAACTAAACAGTGATAGTAAGGACACACCTTTCATGGCGGGGACATATGCAATGGTAAGACATCTATCTTTTACCCCACTGAGCACAGACACCATGAACAGGGGCAGTACCTAGAGCAGAATCACCCAAATGCAGTCCTGGTGGGCCACACACCAGTCAGGTTCCATGCTGACACTCATACAAATGCCTGTGCTGTATATCTATGCACCACCCCCATGGCATGTAGATGTAGTCCATGCATATTCATGAGGGATAGCAGGAAAAACCCGAACAGTGTGATGCAAACCTGGACTGGAGTTGGGAATCTGTGCCGTAAAGCAGCAGCCATCAAGGGCAGACACACCCACACCCACAGGCCCCATTGGCCAATGTCTCCTGGAAAGGCAGAACATTGGACCGTGCATGCAGCACCCAAAACGAGCACTTCCATAACTTACCAATGTCACCCTACACCTGAGGTATACGGTACACAGCTCGGAGACGTTTGCTAGGAGCACAGGCAGGCAGTTATCCATACGTTACGTACATACTGCTAGTTGACCCCATCCAAACAATCTGTTAGGTGTTTGCGGGGCATGCTCCAGGCCTGGCCTCTGACGGTGCTTACCACCCTGGGGAGTGACCACCAGCTGTAATGCGTACCATATCCATGCCTTGCCGTGCTCAGGACCGGTTTGGTGGGCAAGGCTACTTACCCCCTCAATCGTAGCACCATGATGGCAGAGGTGTGGAAGTTGTGTGTCTGTCTATACAGTGGGTGTTGGCTGCAAGCCCCTTCAACAGCCCGCACTGCCAGCACTGTTGCCAGTATTGGCCAGTCAATGTGCATAATGAGGTGCAAGGTACCATGGGTATAGCCAGGGCAGGGTGGCGTGGCCAGGATGCATCTGCACTGGGCATAGGGCCCTGGCAGGGACATTGGCTGGGATATTGTAGTGTCCGGCCACCACCTACACAGACAGGGTGGCCAAAGCATGTCCTTCTGGGGGATCACGCTCACCCTGACTGTGCAGTGACCACAGCATGGCTAGGCCCCCCCATAGTGCTGTATAGTAGTTCTCTCATGTGATAGATATGGGTTTCTCTTTGGGGCCCAGTCACTGATCTATCTGCTTGCTGTGTATGCAGACAGCCCAGTTCTGGGTGCATGCATCTCCATTGGGAACATGCACTATGGACTAACCAGCAGACTGTTTGTAGCTGGTAAATGTCTTGCTATAATGGCTTGCAGGGTGCAGTGGCTGTTGGCTTGCTGCAGGGGAATATCTGGTGGTGGAGTGCAGCTTACCATACCCTGGGCTTATGTCTGTCTGCTATTGTGTTATGGCTGTGTATGGACTGGGGTTGATGTTGCCCTCTACTGCCACCTTTGCAGGGAGGTAGAGTGTGGATCCCTTGATGGGGACCATGTTTGCCACGGGGGGGGGGGGGTGCCTGATGGTGGCAGACAGGGATATCCATGGTGTTTGTGCAGAGAAACTAGCTATCTTACACATTAACACTGCTTTGGAACGCCCGCCGCTTGGCCTCCAGCAGCCATGGCAGGTGTTGTTGACCTGGTCCTGGCCACCTCATTGCACAGTCAGGGTGAGCACAGTACCCGCACGATGTAACGGTGTGTGGCTACTCTGTGCCAGTAAAACACCCGGTCAGTGCCCCCTACTAGGCCAAGGTGCTGTGTGGGTGCACCGGGTCACTTCCCCCAACAGGGCCGAGGTGCTGTGGGGGTGCATTCCCCATCTTGTGTCCATCTGCGGACAGCTAATTTGCATGTGCAGTGCATCATGGGTATGGGTGGCCTAACCCTATCCTGTTGACACCAGCAGACTGTCTGTGAGGTGACGTGTAGGCTATCTGCAGCCAGCCAGGGGCCTGCTTACAGCTATGGAGCTGTAGCGCAATGGTTACATCACTGCCTGTGCAGCCAGAGGTCATGGGTTCAAACCCACAGTGGGGCCCTTTGGTAGGCCTGTCCACAGCTTTATTTTTATTTACTGTACATATGTCTATGCCGGCAAGACCACCCTCAGCTTACTATACCCATTAGGTGCCTCTGAGGGTGCTTCATAGGGCGCCCTGTAGGCCACCTTATGGTTGCCATCCCTATAGGGTGCACTATACATTATCCTGTGTCGCAACATACATGCTGCCCTATAGGGGTCATTGAAGGGTGCCTTGGCGAACAGTGCACTGTAACATGTGCCTTATGGGCCGCCGTATGTTAACATGCTGGGAGAGTGCGTTTGCTAGTAGTGATAACAAAATAAAATTATACAGCCTCCTACAGCACTCCACAACATAATACATACTGCCTCAGCAGGCATTTTTCACTGGGCATTGTGAGGAGTTGAACCCCTGATCCCTGCACCATTGGTCAGTGTTTTAACCATTGTGCTGTGGCTCTGTTCCTGTGCTTGTGCATCAGCGCGCCGCCTTGTGCCTATCAGCGCGCCGCCTTCTGCCGCCCAAGGGGACCAGTGCGCCGCCTTCTGCTGCCCAAAATAACTGTGCGCCGCCTTATGCCGCCCAAAAAGCACTGTGCGCCGCCTTCTGCCGCCCAAAAATAACTGTGCGCCGCCTTATGCCGTTCCAAATTAATTTGCCTCCTAAAACAATGTTAATCATTACAATTACTGCCTCAGCAGACCTTTGTCGTTGCGCACACTGGGGGATTGAACCCATGGCCCCTGCACCATTGGTCAGTGTCTTCACCGTTGTACCACGGCTCTGTTGTTTTGTATCATCAGCAGCGTGCCACTTTGCCTTTCCACGCGCTAATGT
This sequence comes from Ichthyophis bannanicus, assembly GCA_033557465.1. NCBI lineage: Eukaryota > Metazoa > Chordata > Amphibia > Gymnophiona > Ichthyophiidae > Ichthyophis > Ichthyophis bannanicus. Next base: position 736,294,154 of record CM066035.1, read on the forward strand.
CGACCCCCGCACATTAGCGCGACGCACACACGTCCGGTTGCTTACTACCGTTTTTTTTCTATTTTCTGCCTGACCCGCCCACTCCTTATATGGCACAGGCACACTAGCACGGCCCCGCACGTTAGGAATGTTTAGTAAACATGCCCCCAAGTCTGCTTGTATAGTAAGTACGAGCAAATGCCTCGTAAAGGGGTTCGGCAGAAGTCCTCTACCGCATCGTGGTGGGCTGCTTTGCAAGAGTATGTGGCAAATAGAGATGCTCGTGCTGCCTACTAAGCGAGGCAGGTAAGAGGCGATATAATGGTCCCTATGCATGGGCCTTGGGGATGTGGTAGTTGGAGGGCTTGTTCTGCGTCTAGTTGACCGCTGCTGTTAGTAAGCTCCGGGGTGGGGGTGTGTGGGGGGGGAAGATGGGGGGGGGGGTCCTGTATTGGGTTGTAGGTTTTGGGTTTGAGTTTTAGATTGGGTTTGGGGGTTTTTTTCTCCTGTCTTGTCTTTGGGGGGTGGGTTATTGTACCTTATTGTGTATTTTTTTGTTTGCTTTGAAAAATGCTATAAATAAAAATATTAAAAAAAAAAAAAAACCACCAATTGCCAAGGATGAATACTGGCTCAATATGATTCAATGAGGGCAATATTCAATGGAGTTGCTGCCTCATATTTTATCTGGATATCCTTATGCAGATTTTCAGCCAGCCTATCCACATAAGTTGGACTACTGTGAATAAACTAGTCATTAAAGTTAGAAGAGCTAGTTCTTTGGTTGACTTATACAGCTAAATCTAACTAAATAGCTGCTAAATATCACCATTGGCCAGTGACCACATAATTTTAGCACAACCATAGGAATGTCACAGCCCCTCCTCAACTTAGAAGGGTAGTTAGTAAGTTGCAGTAAAATGGCTCATTTTACCACAAGCTCAATTTACTGCACAAGTTACTAACCTCTGTAATAAATTGAGCTGTGATAAAATGAAGACACATAGAAACATAACAGCAGAAAAAGATCATATGACCTATCTAGACAGCTGTTCTATATCAACTACTATAGTCCCTTTTTTTCCTTTAGAGATCTTCTGTATTTGTCCTATGCTTTCTTGAATTCAGAGACTGACCTCATCTCTACCCTCTCTACTGGAAGACTATCTCATGCATCTATCACTCATTCTGTAAAGAAATATTTCCACATATTACTCCTGAGTCTATGCCCTTTCATCATCATCTTATGCCCCTTGTTACAGAGCTTAATTTCAATCAAAAGAGGTTTATGCCATGAAGGCATTTAAATGTCTCTATCATATCTTCTCTAACCTGCCTTCCTCTAATTTATACATATTAATATCTTTGGTCCTGATATTCTTCTGAGATGGCTATGAGCTGCTGTGGCGCATAGCCATCGCTGTTTACATTTAACCCCAGATGTTCAATGCCTGGGTTATAGGTGGCACTGGGATTGAATAGCTGGAGTCTCTGCACAGCTCACAAGCCCGCAGAATCTAACCAGGCAGTGGCAATATTGAGCTGCTGCCCGGTTAGCTCCCAAGGGTAAAGATAGGCCAGCTTTTGCTGTGCCTATTTTTTAACCGAAGGTGCTAACTGGGCAGGGGTAAAATATCAACGCTGCCCTGTTAGTGACTGATGCCACCCCTAGAATGCCCCGGAACACCCATGACACGCCCCGATACTAAGCAGTTAGCATCAGAGCGTGTAGCGGAGATAATCGGGGATATCCCTCTAAACGTCATTACACAGTTTACAGGTCTGTAAACTGTGTAAATGCCTTTGAATATCAAGCCCTTTAAGTCTGTTCCCATATGATACTAGGGAAAGAGCGGTATATAAATAACTGTTAAATAAATAAATAAATAAATAAATAAAATATGGTTTATAACAAAGACCACTGATCATTTTAATAGCCACCCTCGGAAATGACTCCATTCTGCTTATATCCTTTGAAGGTGTGAAGGTACACAATATCCAAATGAGGTCACACCAGAAACGTATACAGAGGCACTATCACCTCCTTTTTTCTGCTGGCCAAACCTCTCCCTAAGCACCCAAGCATCCTTCTAGCTTTTGCTATTGCCTTTTCTACCTGTTTAGCCATTTTAAGATCATCAGAAACAATCATACCTGTGTCCTGCTCTTCTGTCGTGGACAGAAGTACTTCGCCCCTTGTACCGCTCCCTTGGATTTATGCAGCCCAAATATATGACCCTGCATTTTTTAGCATTAAAACTCAGCTGCTGAATTCCTGACCATTCTTCAAGCTTAGCTCATGTTATCTACTCCTTCCTGGGTGTCTACTCTATTGCACATTTTGGTATCATTCACAAAGAGGCAAACCTTACCCTACAGCCTTTCTGCAATATCACTAAAAAACATGTTAAAAAAAAAACAGACTAAAGACATAATCTGCGGCACACCATTGATTTCATCCTTCTCCTCAGAATGCGCTCCATTTACCTGTACACTTTGCTGTCTCCTACTCAACCAATTTCTAACCCATTCACTTACTTTGGGGTCCATGCCCAGGGTGCTCAATTTATTTATAAGTCACCTGTGTAGGACAGTGTCAAAAACCTTACTGAAATCTAAGTAGATCACATCTAGGGCTCTCCTTCACTCCAACTCCCTAGTCACTCAATCAAAGAAATGAATCAGATTTGTCTGACAAGATCTGCTTCTGGTAAACTCATGCTTCCTCGAATCTTGCAATCCATTGGACTTCAGAAACCTACAATCCTCTGTTTTAACAGTGTTTCCATTAATTTATTCACCACAGAGGTCAGGCTAACCAGCCTATAGTTCTCAACCTCATCCTTACTTCCACTTTTGTGTAAAGGGACCACATGTGCCTTTCTTCAGTCCTCTGGGACCACTGCTGACTCTACAGAAGTATTGAAAAGGTCAGTCAGTGGAGCCACTAGAATGTCCCCAAGTTCCTTCATTATTCTCAAATGTATCCCATCTGACCCCACCACTTTGTCTACTTTTAGTTTAGCTAGTTCCTCATGAACATAGTCTGCTGAAAATCATTCAAGATCCCCTTCACATTTGATCCTATTTGTGGGAGTTTTATGAGGCCCTACTCTGTGCCCTCCATCTGTGAACACAGAACAAAAATATTTGTTAAGCAAATCTGCTTTATCCTCATTAGCTTCTACATATTCCCCCCTTCACCCTTGAGTCTCACAATATCACTTTTGCACTTCCTCCTCTCACTAACATTTCTGAAAATTGTCTCCCCTCACCCCCCACCCACCCCACCCCCCATTTTATTGCATTGGCTATTTCTTTTTCTTTTGTATCTTTGCTTTCATGATTACTTTCCTAGCTTCTCTAATTTTTTCTAAATATTGATGCTTGCCTTCCTCTCTCTGTGATCTCTTGTATTTTATGAAGCCCACCTTCTTTTTCTTCATCTTTTCAGCTACTTCTTTTGAAAACCATAGGGACCTTCTTTTACTTTTACATTTATTTACCTTTTTAACAAAAAGGGTTATTGCCCATAAAATTTCCCTTCAGTTTTGCCCATTGTTTTTCTACATCTCCGAGCTGTTCCCATCCTGCTAACAACTTCTGGAGGTATTGTCCCATCCTGTTAACAGTATTGCATACCATAGCCATGCCTGCACTGTGCCCAGGACTCTGCGGTGGCCAGGGCTGCCAAAAGCCTCTATAGTTGCACAATGCTGGCATAGGTGTGGGAGTGTGTGTCTGTCTACCCAATGTGTGGTGGCTGCCAACACCTTCCTCAGCCCACACTGCTTGGACTGTTGCCAGTGTCAGCCTGCCAATGTGCATAATGAGGAGCAAGGTACCATGGGTATAGCCCGGACAGGGTGGCCTGGCCAGGATGCATCTGCACAGGGCATAGGGCAATGGCTCGGACATTGTAGTGCCCGGCCACCACCTGCACGGACAGGGTGGCCACAGCATGTCCTGCTGGGAGGTCACTCTCACCCTGACTGTGCAGTGACCACGGCATGACTAGGTTCCCCCATAGTGGTATATAGCATTTTTCTTATGTGATATTTATGGGTTCTCTTTTGGGGCCCAATCACTGACTTATCTGCTTGATGTGTATGCTGACATCCCAGTTCTGGGTACATGCATCTCCTCCAGGACCTTGCACTATGGACTAGCTAGCAGACTGTCTGCAGCTAGTATGTGTCTTGCTGGAACACCGTGCAGTGGCTGGAGGCTTGCTGTTGGAGAATGTCAGGTAGTGGTGGGAAGCAGCTGAGCATTTCCAGGCCTAAGGTCTGTCTGCTATTGCTTTATGGATGTGTACAGATCTGCACTGACTGCCCTGTAGGGTATCTGTTCCCCAGCAAGACTGGGGTTGATGGTCCCCTCTACTGCCACCATTGCAGGGAGGTAGAATGTGGATCTGTTGGTGGGTGATCCTGTTTCCGACCCTGAGCCCCAGAGGGTGGGTTGTGTGGTGGTATGTAATCTGCCTATGGGTCCAAACACCCCTCCCCCCTACATCATGTAACCATGGCACCCACACAGGATATGCACTATTCTGGGTGCATCATAGCCCATAAGGGCTAGACATGACTGAGAAATACAGAAGAACACAGATGTGTCTGTAGGAACTACCTATCACACACAGTAGCACTGATGGGGACCTGCAGCATGGCGCATTTCAGCCATGAAAGGTGCTGTGGACCTGGTGCTGGGCGCCCCACCTCACCCTCAGGGTGAGCACAGTACCCGCACAATGTGACGGTCTGTGGCTACTCTGTCCCAGTACCACACACGGTCAGTTCCCCCTACCAGGCCGAGGTGCTGTGGGATTGCATACCCCATCTTGTGCCCATCTGTCGACTGCTGATTTGCATGTGCAGTGCATCATGGGTACGGGTGGGTTAGCCCTAGCCTGGTCACCACAGCAGACAGTTTGTGTGGTGACGTGCAGTCCTTCTGCAGCCAGCCAGGGGTTGGCTAGCAGCTATAGGGCTGTAGCCCACTGGTTACTTCACTGCCTGTGAAGCCAGCGGTCATGGGTTCATACCCATGGTGGGGTTATTTGATAGAGCTGTCTGAGGCATTGTCTATTTTTAATGTACATTAGTGCTGCCAGCAAAAACACCCTCAGAGTACTGTAACCATAAGGAGCCCTATCAAGCGCCTTATAAGGTGTCCTATAGGGGACATTATAGGGTGCCTTGGCAGACTGTGCACTTTATAATGTGCCCTATGGAGTGCGTTATGGGGTGCCTTATGCGGCACCTTAGGTTATGCCACCATGAGGGTGTGTTTGCTGGCAGCAATAATTAAAATACAAATAAAATGCCTCAAGAAACAATGCTTACATGTCAAAGCTGATGCCTCAGCCAGCCTTATGCATTAGGCAAACTGGGGGATTGAACTCATGACCCCTGTATCATCAGTCAGTGTATTAACCATTGTGCTATACCTCTGTTTCTTTGTTTATATCTCTGGGCGCCTACTTAAGATTACCGCGCGTTAACACACTTAGCGGCGCTTCGCCCGATAATGTGCGCAGCAGCGCACATTATCACGTGATAATCACGTTTTGCTACTTTAAGTCTGAAATGCCCACTCCTTTTATGGCAGCCTGCACACTATCGCCGGGCGCAAGTTAAGACGGTTTAGTAAACATACCCCCTAGTCTTAATACTGAACCACACCATCTGGTGATCATTGGATGCAAAATAATCTTCCATCAGAAACATTTTCACCATTGGTAAGCACCAGGTCCAGTATGGCCTCTTCCCGTGTGGATTCTGCTACCAGTTGCCGGAATAGTTCTCCCTGTAGAGAATCCAAGATCTCCTTATCTCTAGATGACACCACAGCAGAGATGTGCCAATCAACATCCAGCATATTGAAATCACCTTTCAGTAGCACTTCTCCTCTCATGGTAATATTGTGTATGTCTTCTATTAAATCTCTGTCTGTTTCTTTTCCCTGTGAAGGAGATGTATATGGCAATGGATTTCCCATTCCCTTTTTCTAGTTCAACCCACAGTGCCTGCTTGCTCCCTTTTAAGCCCCGTAATTCTATAGCTTTAATATAATTTTTTAATATAGTGCCACTCCTCCTCCCCTTCTTCCTCCCCTCTCCTTCCTGACTAATGTATAGTCTGGTATAATTATATCCCAGTCATGATTGTCTGTGAACTATAACTCTGTAACTGCCACTAAATGCAGGCCAGCCTCTTCCATTAAAATCTCAATATCTGGAATCTTATTTCCCATACTACAGACATTTATGCACATTGCTTTCCAGATGTTGCCCGTTTACCCATTTCAACAGAGGTGTTTAATGTTTTACTTACCTGAGTGCTTTTACTTACCTTGGGGGTTTCTTCACCCATACCCAATGAATCTAATTTAAAGCCCTCTTTAGTAGGTTAGTCAGTCTGCTGTGGAAAACACTTTGATCTTTCTTGGCTGGGTGGACATCACCTCTGCTCTGCAGCCCTTGGAAAATCATCCAATGGTCCAGGAAACCAAAACACTCTTGATGACATCATCCACACAGTCATACATTCATCTCCAGGATGCAAGCTTCTCTGCCTTGGCTTTTACCCTCAACAAGGAAGATTCAAGAGAACACCACCTGTTATCTATTTGCTTCACCCTCTGTCCCAGAGCCATGAAGTCACTTTTGATACGCTCAGAGGGATATCTAGCATTACCATTTGTGCCCACATTGATGAGCATCATCAGATAATTGTCAGTAGCCTTGATGAGTCTCAGAAAACTCTCCATAATATCTTGGATTTTGGCACCTAGCAGACAGCACGCCTGTCTGGACATCAAATCTGGTTGGCAGATGGACACCTCAGTACTCCTCAGAAGAGAATCACCAACCACCACTATCCTTTGCTTCCTTGTGGTCACTGATTCCGCAACTTTGGGGTGCTTGAGTTCTCGTTCTTCCTCTTCCTGGGATGCCTTCATATCCTCCACTTCCAGGGCTGCATACGGATTCTTCAGTTTGAGGGCTGTAGGATTTGGATTCTTGATTTTGCAGGCTCTGGTGACTCCTGTTCAACTCTCTTTATTCTGTAGCCCCTGTAACCTCTGTCTTTACCTCTGTCAGAGAACTTGGATACCTCATGAAGCATCCCATCTAGTACTTCTCACTGTCTTGAATGCTTCTCAGCTTCACCACCTTTTCTCTGAGTTCATCCACTTGTTTCAGAGGGCTTCAGTTTGCAGTCATCTTGCACATGGAACTGGTCCCTCGACTGCCATCGGGCTGTCTGTCTGGACAGAGGTAGAAACTGTAATTTATTTATTTATTTAACAATTTTTATATACCGTCTTTCTACAAGTCAAGACGGTTTACATAGAACATTTTTGGCAATATATTTCGACTGTTTACATGGAACAAGATAACGATGGATACATATGGTAACGAGAAGAACTAATTACAATGAGGGTAACAGCTTTGGCAGTACGATTTTCCCAGCAATTGTTCAGTTGGTGGAGCTTTAGTATGCTTGTAATGGAGACACTTTTAGGAATGGCAGCACTTGCAAGCCAATGTAGACCTTTATACAACATTTTGGATGGAGTAGGGAGGAGTAGCCTAGTGGTTGGGGCAAGGTACTTCAGGCCAGAAGGTCAGGGGTTCAAATCCCACTAGAGGACAGCAAGCTTGGGCCAGAAGGACTGGGGTTTCTAGTCCCACAGATGCTCCTTGTGGTCTTGGGCAAGCCACTTAACCCTCCATTGTCCATGTTCCCTGTAAATATTAGTGCATGTGTCTCATATCCCCATGTGTTAAATGTATCCCCAATTGTGTTGTGACTGCTTTGATTGAAGGATAAGGTGGTATACAAAACTGTCTAAATAAATAAATAAATTTTACTGCAGTTTAACAATTACCCCTGTAAGTTGAGCAGGGGGTTTGGCATTCCAGTGACTGTGCCAAACATTATGAATACACCAGTGATATTTAGCAACTATCTGGATAAGTACTGCAGCAGATTAGTAACGTATATGGTAAATATACATTTGTGATGCTGCCTCAAGGGTTCCTGGCTGCAGAATACAAAAATAGAAACCCCAAAGTTGTGCTTGCTATCTTAGGGGGCCACTTTGAAAGTAATAACCTGCGATCTGTAACCTTGAATCTCTAAAATGTTCATCCTTTCATCCAAAATCCCCTGCCCTCACACCTAATATCTAAAGCAACTGATCCCCCAACATCAAAAGCCCATCATTCCCAGCTCATTGATACCCCCCAACATCCAAAGGACCCATTCCCCAGTCATGATTCCCCCATCACTCAAGAATCCCATCTTCTGAACCTCTCCCACATCCAAAGAGCCTACCCTCTTGAGTCTCCTTAGCAGTTACTTGGAAATTCCATTCTATCTAGTGGTAGGGCAAGAGTAATCCTCAGTAACTCCTGTCCATCTACTGCTAGCTTCAAAAACTCTAGTTGACTAGCAGTAGGCTCATGATATTGCTGCTACAGGTAAAACTGCCAAATAAGGGTGAATGCACATTAATCCTTCAGCTTGACCCCCATTGGTCAAGCTGCAAGACTACAGGCTGCAAGACTACCATTAAGGATTGACCAGTGCCATTTTAAAGCTAGCAGCAGCTCAGGATCACTCCTGTCTCACCACTAGACACTATGAAATCCCCTATTAAGTGCCAGGAGTGTTTGGGGTTGAGGGATCAGGAGCTTTTGATGGCGAGGGTGGATTTTTCAGAGAGTCAAGGGAGTGAGGTAATCTAATATAATCCTACATGGTTGCTTCAGATGATATATCTGACTTTTTTGTATTAGGTATCTGTGAGGGGGAAGAGGGATGTGGGTGCTTGGAATAGTATACCATTGCTCAGTGACTATCAAAGATATTCAGAAGGGTTTATGCAGTTTGAAGGTGCTGCAAACCGCATAAACCTAGTGATCCTGATATTCAGTGGCACTATCTGGAGAGTAACATTGAATATAACTACAGACTGCCATAAAAATGTCCAGCTAATTCAGAAGCAGTCTGTGGGTGGAGCTGGGACAGTTCCAGCAGCTCTCCAGTTAGTGGCAATATGCAGTTGCTAACCGGATTGCTAAACCACATAAAGTTAGAACAGTCAATGACTTTAACTTTTTGTGGTAATGCTATGCGGTTAGCTGTTGAATATCACTTTTAATTGGATAGCAAGACCTCTGGAAGGCAAAACTACTTGTAGATATTCAGCGCTGATGCTGGATAAGCTCTTGCACTGAATATCTGATTTTAGTTGAAACAGCAGCAGCCAGACACTAACCACTGCTGCTGAATATCGACCCCCAGTTAATGCAGTCATACACCATGTTTCTCAACTGAACAGGTACCAGCTGTTTCCTTTTCACAAAAGAGATGCTGAGAAGATATTTGAAAAGCATTTCAGACAACAGTCACACTTTTAAACCACACATCAAAAGCAAGTGGGAAGAAGTGGGCAGAACAAATTCAATGCAAAATACACACAAGTCAGTTAAATGCAGGAAGGCAATGAGCACAAATGCTCGAAACTTAGCCAACAAAGTTCCAGACCTGGAAGCCCTAATGGTGAAAATGGACTTGGATATTGTGGCTATTACAGAAACATGGTTTAATGAATCGCATGATTGGGATATAGCCATAGCTGGCTATAATCTATTCAGAAGAGACAGAGAAAATGGAAAAGGAGGAGGAGTAGCCTTGTATGTCAAAAGCAATATTAAAGCTACTGAAATGCAGGGGGCTTGGGGAAAAGAAGAAGCACTCTGGATTGTGTTGGAAAGAGGAGATGGCACTGTCATCCATACTGCTGTAGTCTACAGACTTCCAACTCAAATCAAAGAGATAGATAACACAGGTACACTACCAAAAAACTGCCTCCAGTTTTGCAACTGATTCCTATAGATTTTGGGGTGCTGAATCCACGAAAAATAGCCAAAATGTTCCATCACGTCACGTTTTCTTGCAAAATTAGATTTCTTACCCATATAAGGAATGTTCACATAATTTCTTTTTAGCCGACTGCAGTTTATTTCTTGGCCCAAAATAGAGGTTGTAATGGTTAACTAACTAGAAACACTCCCTCATGATATTTTAGAGTGTTTTGTATTCATTTTATACATTAACAGGACAATTGGGAGGCGGGGGGCTAAATCCAGTACTCGCGCTGGCGCATGTTCTTTCCTGTTCGCCTCGCCTCGTTCGCGCTCGCTCGCTCAAACATGGTGGTTGCGACATGAACGTTCCTGTCAAATTTCAGTTTCTTGCAAGTTCATTATTACCTTTTGTTTGCTCAGTCGTAATCCAGCTTTATTCCGAAGTGGTTCACTACAGTTGTAGTTTGCAGTGCTGTGTATTTGTGATGGCTCACAGAGCCAGAGGTTGCGTCAACTCTCCGGACAGTTTTTGTTTTATTTGTGGGGAATATACCGTGAAAAGCGGCAGAGGAACATTTCTGCATTTATTAAAAAAGTATATTTCGCCTATTTCGGTTTGAAGTTAGGCGATCAAGACAAACCGTGGGCTCCTCACAAAGTGTGCAAGACATGTGAGGAAGATCTACCCTTATGGATGAAAGGTAAAAAACAAGCATTTCGTTTCGGAATACCTATGATGTGGCGTGAACAAAGAGACCACAGCAGTGACTGCTATTTTTGCTCTTGCATTGTGAAGGGATACAACTTAAAAAATAAGAACGTAATAAGTTACCCCAACCTTCCCTCAGCAATTAGGCCTATGCCTCATAGCAACGAAGTACCTGTGCCTGAACCACCAAAATCTTTGGATCATATTTGTGTGGACGGTTCTGATCATGATGAGACTCATCAGATGGCTTTTCCCGATGAGTCCAGTACTTCCGAGTTTGAAACTGAACCAGATCCAAAACCTGAACTTTTCTCTCAAGCTGAATTGTATGATTTAGTCCGGGATTTAGGACTCCCAAAAGATGCTGCCCAACTGCTAGGTTCTCGGCTTAAACAGAAAAATCTATTGTCACCAGGAACAACTTTTTATTGGTACCGCAACCGCGAGACACAATTTTTGAAGTATTTCAGCAAAGAGGAAGATTTGGTATTTTGCAACGATATATACGGAGTGATGGAAAAGTTTAAACTCAAGTATGATCCTGCTGAATGGCGGCTGTTCATTGATTCGTCAAAAGACAGCATAAAAAGGTGTTCTTCTTCATAATGGCAACACATTCACTTCAGTTCCTATTGCTCACTCTGTTATTCTCCAAGAAAAATACGAGAATTTGGCCCTGATTCTTCAGAAGATTCGTTATGATGAGCATAAGTGGATGATTTGTGGAGACTTTAAAATTCTATCCATGCTATTAGGGCAGCAATCCGGTTTCACCAAATATCCCTGCTTCCTTTGCGTGTGGGATAGCCGGGCCCGCGACCTACACTGGGGGAAAAAAGACTGGCCAATTCGGGAGTATTTGAGACCCGGTGAGAAAAATGTTCTTCATGAGAGCTTGGTACCTCGTGATAAAATTCTATTACCACCTCTCCACATTAAGTTGGGTCTCATTAAGCAATTCATCAAGTCCCTTCCAAAAGATGGTGAGTGCTTTCGGTACCTTTGCTCAAAGTTCCCCCGACTTTCTGAAGCAAAGCTAAAGGAAGGAGTGTTTGTTGGCCCTGATATAAGGAAACTCATTTCAGATGGAGCATTCGCTGAAACGATGTCTGAGAAGGAAAAAGAAGCCTGGGATTCCTTCAAGGATGTTGTTCTCAAATTCTTGGGGAACAGGCGGGATGAGAACTATAAGGATATTGTTGCCAGAATGCTCAATGCCTTCAAAGAACAAGGCTTTTAACATGAGCCTGAAAGTCCATTTCTTGCACTCCCATGTGAACTACTTTCCTGAAAACTTGGGGGCGTACAGTGAAGAACAAGGTGAAAGGTTTCACCAGGACATCAAGGACGCAGAGAGAAGGTACCAAGGAAGATGGAACACCACTATGATGGCTGATTTCTGCTGGTTGCTGCTGCGGGAAACCCCAGATGAAAAATACGCCAAGCAGCGCACCAAGAGAAGCATTCGGGGGAAGAAGAAACGGGCCCACCAGGAGATTGATTGACCCAAGAATGACTTTAAAATCTAAATTGTGTTGACAAATATCGTGTTTTTACTAATCTTTGAAATAAAAATTTGCTAGTTATTACCACAGTGTCGGATCTCATTTATTAGAATTTTATTTTCACACCATCGGGTGTTTGTCTTCATGTATTGCAATGGTGCGGTTTGCGTTTTCTATTCTTACATACATACCTGTACAACATTTTTTGCACATTTCTTTGCTTTGCTTTGTGTCTAACCTCGCTCTTATATGCTCAATGTTTGTGCACATGTATGTGGCTGTTTTAAGTGCAGACAATTTTGCTACTATCACAGTGTGTTTTGTTGACATTACTCTTTTCTTATGTGCTGCCTTGTTACAATTTTCTTTATTCTTATTTGAATAACTACTAAACAATTAGTATAAAAAATTCATCCAAGAAACTTTTATCTCGATCGCACTCAATCTGAAACATTCACCTCAAACTGCTAACCCAATGTAGCAAAAAATCTGTACGTGATGGAGCAAATTGGTTACCAGATTTGGATTCAGCGCACCAAAAAACGTAAAAATCAATCGAAACATTAGAGGCAGTTTAAAAAAAATTTTTTTTAGTGTACCTGTGTAATGAATTGATTATAGATATTGCCAAGATAGCCACAAAGGGGGAAGCAATCATATTGGGTGACTTTAATCTACCCAATGTGGATTGGATTACTCCTTCTGCAAATCTGGAAAGAAGCAAAGAAATTGTGGATGCTTTCCAAGATGGGTTGCTTAGACAAATGGTGATGGAGCCAACCAGGGAAAGCTCAACGATGGATTTAGTGCTCACCAACGGTGATAGCATGTCGAATGTCTGGGTGGGTGCCCCTGTGAGCAGCAGCGATCATCACACGGTGTGGTTTGAGATAAAAGCCAAGGTGCAGTCCCATCATAGCAAGCTCAAAGTCCTAAACTTCAAAAACACTGACTTCAGTAAAATGGCCAAGTACCTAAAGGAGGAGTTGGCAGGGTGGAAGGGGATAAGGGAAGTAGAATTGCAATGGGCTAAACTAAAGGTGGCAATAAAAGCTGCAACAGATAAATATGTAAGAAAAGTAAATAAAAACAAGAGGAGAAGGAAACCTATTTGGTTTTCCAAAGAAGTGGCTGCTCAAATAAAGGCAAAAAACACAGTTTTCACAAAATTCAAAAGTTTGCAAACAGAGGAACACAGAAATGAATACAGGATCAAACTCAAAGAGACAAAAAGAGAAATAAGGAAAGCAAAATCAAAGGCAGAGGAAAAGATGGCTAAAGATGTTAAGTGTGGCGACAAAACTTTCTTCAGGTATATTCGGGAAAGGAAGAAGATCAGAGGTGGAATTGCAGGACTCAGAAGTGCTGGGAATGGACTCATGGAAAGTGACATTGAAAAAGCGAAATTGCAAAACAAATACTTTTGCTCTGTTTTTACTAAAGAAAATCCTGGAGAAGGACCACCTGTGACTCCCAAATATAAAAATGGGAATGAAGTAGATACCACACCATTCACAGAAGATGATGTGTTAGAACAACTTGCAAAACTGAAAGTGGGCAAGGCCATGGGACTGGATGGGATACATCTCAGGATACTGAAAGAGCTCAGAGAGATTTTTGCAAGGCCGTTAAAGGATGTTTTCAACAGATCTTTGGAAACATGAGAAGTTCCTCAGGACTGGAGAATGCCTGATGTGGTACTTCTACACAAAAGTGGTGACAGGGAAGAAGTGACAAACTACAGGCCCGTGAGCCTTACTTCAGTGGCGGGAAAAGTAATGGAGGCGCTCCTGAAAGAGCGAATAGTGGACTTTCTCAAAACCAACAGGTTGCAAGATCCGAGGCAACATGGTTTTACTGAAGGACAATCTTGCCAAACAAATTTGATTGAGTTCTTTAACTGGGTGACCAGAGAACTAGGAGCATGCGATGGATGTCATATACCTGGATTTCAGCAAAGCCTTTGATACTGTTCCTCATAGGAGGCTTATCAATAAACTCAATAGTTTGGGGATGGGTCCCAAGGTGGTAAATTGGATCAGAAATTGGTTGACTGACAAACGACAGAAGGTGATGGTAAATGGAGCTCACTCGGATGAAAGGAAGGTGATTAGCGGGTGCCCCAGGATTCGGTCCTGGGCCTGGCACTGTTCAATGTATTTGTGAGTGATATTGCTGAAAGACTGAATGGAAAAGTCTGTCTTTTTGGAGATGACATGAAAATTTGCAACAGAGTGGACTCCCCCGAGGGAGTGGTTAACATGAGGAAAGATCTACAACAGTTGGAAGAATGGTCTAATGCTTCGCAATTAAGATTTAATGCAAAGAAGTGCAGTGTCATGCACTTGGGTAGCAGAAATCCAAGGAAAATGTACGTGATAGGGGGCAAGAGGTTGGTGTGCACGGATCAGGAGAAAGACCTTGGTGTGATTATTTCTGTAGATCTCAAGATGGCAAAACAGTGTGACAAGGTGGTGGCAAAAGCCAGGAGGATGTTGTGCTGCATACAAAGAGGAATTACCAGCAGAAAGGAAGAGGTACTAATGCCACTGTATAAGTCACTGGTGAGGCCTCACTTGGAATACTGTGTTCAGTTTTGGAGACCATATCTTGCAAAGGATGTAAAAAGAATGGAAACTGTTCAGAGGAAGACGACCAAAATGATTTGGAGCCTGCGTCAGAAGCCTTATGAGAAGAGACTTGAAGACCTAAATATGTACACTTTGGAGGAGAGGAGGGATAGGGGCGATATGATTCAGACCTTTAAATATTAAAAAAAATATATTGAACAAACAAACCTCTTCCAAAGATGGGGAAGCTGTAAAACTAGAGGGCATAGCATGAAGCTGCAAGGTGGTAAATTGAAAGACAATGTTAGGAAATACTTTTTTCACTGAAAGGGTGGTGGATGCTTGGAATGCCCTCCCGATGGAAGTGATGGAGGCAAACATAGTGACGGAATTCAAAATGGCATGGGACAGACACAGTGGATCCCTTTACAGCAACAGGATAAAATCAAAATAAACTGAATCATCTAATTTCTCAAGAAATAGGGGTGTCCTACATGGAGCGGTGCATTCACCCCTAAACAAAGACATAGGGAGGGGTGGCCTGCACAGAGTGGCAGGTGCACCTACTCCTGCCATCTTACTGGGCAGACTAGATGGGCCATACTGGTCTTTATCTGCCATCATTTACTATGTTACTATGCTAACAGTCAGAGGGAAATGTAGGAAGGTTGGTCAAATGTTTGTTCCTGCTTTCTGTGCTCTGAGCATTTGTGTGTGTGTGTATTTGTGTGAAAGGAGAGAAAGGCTGTCAGATAGTGTATATGCATGTATTATAGGGATAGTTGATGTATGAAAGAATCAGAAGAGATTGAACTCTCTCCAATTAAATTATATCTGAACCAGACAGTAAACTGTATTTTAACTAGACATTGAATGATATCTGAACTAGATATGAATTGGGTCACTGTGTACGAGGCATGTTGTCAGTGTACAGCTGCATGGAAAGGAAGTTTTGGGGATGAGGACAAGCAGCTGGACAAGATGAGACAGGCAGGAAGCCTGGAGGAGTTTTGTATCTGACTTTATATGGACATATCAGGTGATGAGTCTTGTCAGCCGACCTTAAGTCATTTGTTTATCAAGGTATATAAAGATGACTGGAAAGCCCCAACCAAACTGGAAGTCACCTTTCCTCTGCTGATGAACATGACGTGTCCTGTACTCGCTTCCAGTCTGCATTGTGTGGCTTTCTCAGCTGAAGAGAACAGACTGTGAAGAGAATGCCCAGTTCGGTGATGTATCCATGATCCATATATATCTATATATCCTGTATCAATAAATGCATTTTGTAACCGCTAGCATGTAGTATTGTATCTTTACTTTGCTCTTAGGAGTGATCAAAAGGACCTGGCCTGACTGAAGTCAGCATGTCAGAGGCTGGAAGAAAAAAAATCAACTCCCCATATCTTTTCCACACCACGATCCTGTCTTTCTGTTAGAATAAAAACTGCACATGCATTCTTATGGTGGTGATGGAGGCAGCCAACTTGATAACGTAGTTATGGTGATGATTCTGGTGCTCTGTATGGAGGTAGCCATCTTGATGATGTGGTTCTGGTGATGATGACTTCCAGTTACATCATCAAGATGGCTGATGGGGATTCATGTAGGTGAACACATAGTGCATTGGCAGTCATTTTGGATACATCATCAAAGTGGGCATGCTTTAGGAATTTCTATTACTACACTATAAACCCATGTTGTAACTTCTAGACAATTAGCCTAAACAAAAAATAAAGCTACCATCTGTTTAAAAAGATCTATCCCCTGGGAACTAAAGCAACAATGTATCCATCTTATGAAACACTGAAGGCCCAATTCTGACCCCGATGTACATATCCTTTGTATATCCGGTCTGACCCGGATGTACAAAGGAGATCACGATTCTGATCCCGTGGGGCACGTCTAGCTCTGTGGGATCAGAATCACGAACAAGCATGTACATGCAGGCTGGGACTGTGATTCAGTCCCAGCCTGCATGTACAGCCATAGCCCAGCTAACTCAGTCAGGGCTTTTAAATGGATCTGCGGCACATGGCGTCCTGATTCCATGGCACTTTGGCTCCATTTAAAAGCTGCGATGCCGGCTGCTGCTAAAAATTTAATTCCCCGCAGCTTGACCCCCGATCCAGCATCCTAAGGCCAGGGTCGGGCTGTGGAGTATTAACTTTGTCCCCCCAGCCCCTTCCTCACTCCGAGTCTGCCAAAACAAAATATCTAGAGAAGTTATTCCACCCTAGGGGTGGAATAACTTCCCTGGCCATTTCGCCAGCCCTGGACGTACAAGGCCAACATTAGAATAACACAACTGGCAGGGAAGTTAGTCGGGGCATGCAGTTGGCACGAATAGTGGGGATGGACGACCTGTTGGGATGAACATCTCCACTATTCGTGTCTCAGAATAGCCCCCTGATGATAAATACTAACCTGGCTTGAATCTTCTAATATGGTTTAAAGAGCTTCAGTTCAGGGATAGATGGGTGGCTTGTCCACAGAGTCTCCCAACCCTGATACACTTAGGCACACCTGTCATTCCCACATATCATTCATTGGCTCACACCCATTGTTTTGCAATTTTTCTAAATGCATTTACAAACAAACTGAAAACACTTTGCTTTAGGGGAATAAACCACCTCGAAAGCATTCACTGGTTAAGGATGGGAGGCAGCAATATTGACTCAAGTTTCTCCTATTTCTCTTTCTCAGGCTGCATCAGGACTTTGTCTAATACACTCTCACTATTAGGTCTCTCACTCCTCTTGGATAAAAGACCCCACTCACTAACGGTTATTTAAAGGAAGCAGCATAGCATCCAAAAAGCATTAACCGATCACTTCACAGTGCTGACAACCAATCAATGGAGTCATTCAGACCCACTGGATGGATCACATTCAAGCTATGAATCCATCTCTGCTCAGAATACACCAAAAGTTGCATTAGGTCTCCTCCTCTTAGAACATCAATTCAATCTATGATGAACCACTGCAAATCACCCCAACTATGATGATGATCTGAACAGTGGGATACCAAGGGAGTTGTTAACATTTACATAGTAAGATGGGACTTATGTTCAGTAAGATGAATCTTTATCATATGACACGTTCTGCCAACATAAATCTTCTGGCAGGGAAAAATAATTACATAGATGGCACATGTGGTAAGACAATTTGTCCTAGTCTTCAAAATATAAGTTTGATTGGTCTGAGGATGAATCTACTGTGTAATATATAAATGGATAGCATACATAGAACAGCTCCCACACAGGGCATGATGCCCAGGACCTGCTTGATGGAATTGAAGGGGAGCTAAATCTCAATGTACAGCTATATCCTTCAGATGGCGTGTTTGAGTAAAAACTATGCAAAGTTTATCCTTAAAAGCAATATGTAGGGACAAAATCGGCCAATGATAAATGCTTTGTGCTATAGCTTGAGCCCTATCTGAATAATGCAGACCACAACTTGTCTGTCCAACTGTTCTTTATTTTGCTTTTGCAATAACAGAGGGTGATTGGCAAATTTAGCTCTTAGATAAGCTGTATGTATAATCTTTTTCAGGTATCCCCTTTGTAACAGTCTTTTACTTAATAATTTAGCTTGATTACGAAACTCCTCCTCTTCAGAGCATATTCGTCAGACTCTTAGAAAGTGCCCAATGGGTAAAGCATGCTTTAATTTAAATGAATGACGGCTCTCAAAGTGGAGAAGTTTATTATGATCCACTGCCTTTCTAAAAAGAGATGTATGTATACGCCCTTCATGCAATGTCACAGACATGTCCAAAAAAGACAAACTTGACGTCGACATTGACATAGTAAATTGCAAAAAGGGATCTCGACCATTTAACCAATTGGCAAATTCATATAAAGCTTCTTGTGTTCCCAGCCATATACAAAAAATGTAGTCTATAAAATGTACCCAAAGCCCAATCTGCTGATACTGTTCAGATGGGTATAAGAAAGTATCTTCAAACCTTGCAACATAAAGATTTGCTATACTCGGGGCCACAGTAGCCCTCACAGACACACCATGTGTGTGCACAAAAATTGATTCCTCAAGACGAAAATAGTTGCATGTAAGCACCAATCTAGCTCAATTCAGCAGGAACTCTGATGTTATTCTTCCCATTAAAGCTAAGTGTTTTCAGTTTGTTTGTAAATACATTTAAAAAATTGTAAAACAATGGGTGTGAGCCATTGAAGGATGTGTGGGAATGATAGGTGTGCCTAAGAGTATCAGAATTGAGAGATTCTATGGACAAGTCACCCATCTATCCCTGAACTGAGGCTCTCTAAGCCACATTAGAATATTCAAGCCAGGTTGGTCTTTATCAACAGTGTTTCATAAGATGGATACATTGTTGCTATAGCTCACAGGGGATAGATCTTTTTAAGCACATGGTAACTTTCTTTTTTGTTTAGGAATTTCTATAGCATTTGGGGTGTGGCCAATTATCACTCTCTATGATGTAAGGTAAGAGGGGCATGGTTTACGGATGTGCTTGATGACTACTTCCTGTAATGTTATATGAAGGGGTATGATTTGGGGGAATTGTTGATGACCATTTCTTGTGGTATCATCTGAAGAAGCGAGGAGTGGGCAGGGATGGTATAGCTAAGGTAAGAATTGAGACCAGAGTGAATGCTGATTGACTGAAAGGATCGAAAGTGGGAATGTCCATCTGTAAAAAATTATGCAAATTAGGCTCAACAAGGCTATATAATCCATACTACTATCCTTTGCAAGGTACGGTCTGCAAAATTGAACTAATACTCCAAGTGAGGCCTCACCGATGACTTATACAGGAGCATTAATACCTCCTGTCTTCTGCTGGTTATGCCTCTCTGTATGCAGCCAAGCATCTTTCTGGCTCTGACCACAACTTTGTCACATTGTTTGACCACCTTGAGATCCTCATACACTATCACTCCGAGATCCCTCTCATGGTCTATGCACATTAGTCTCTCCACTCCTATTGCACACAATTCCTTTGGATTTCTGCATCCCAAGTGCAACACTCTGCATTTCTTCATATTAAATCTTAACTGCCAAGCATTAGACCATCCTTCTAAATTTTGTAGATTTTTCCGAAGTTGTTTACTCCCTCTGATTTGTCCACTCTGTTAAAAATCTTTGTGTCATCCAACAAAAGGCAAACCTTTCCTTTTAGCCCTTTGCCAATATCACTCACAAAACATTAACAGAATCAGTTCCAGGTCCAATCTTTGAGGCACTCCATTATTGACCTTTATTTCCTCTGAGTGAACAAACTCCATTTACCACCTCCCTCAGTCAACGAATTTCTGATCCAGTTTACCACTATTCTTAAACTGTTTATTCACTGTTTCCTAAAGAGGAATGGGGTGTTATCTGTGCCTTTGAGTGTTGTACCTGCCGCTCCATGCAGATTATCCCTCTATTTTTTGGGAGGGTTAAAATAGTTTACTTTTATTCCATCTTTCTTTATTTTGTTTATCTCTACAAAATTTTTAACTAAACTATAATTGATAAAACAATACCAAAACAATGAAACAACATCTATAGGCATGAAAAATAAAAAAAATTAATAACAGTAAGAACAACTAAGTAGAAGGAGAAATAAAATAATTATAAAATGATGCCTTAACTAAAGAGGGGAGCAAAGTGGGGGAGCATTATAGCCAATCAGTAATCACTTCGGTCAATGTAATCCAGTATATCCCAAATTAAAATATGTTCAGTAATTATCTAAGGTCATCTATCAGATCCTACTTAGTATGCAGTGAGAAAGAAATTAACAGGTTCTTCTAAGCTGCCATAACTTTTATTTATTTATATATATATACTTATATTTAATTAATACACTAGGTTAGCCACTATTTTGAGATATTTTATTTTAGTTATCATGGGATCATGGGTTTCTCAGCCTGCCTATCTCTGCAGAAAAAGCAGGCGTCAGGGAAACTGAAACATCCCTTTGAAAAATTAGTCAAGGACAGGTGGAATATTTTCCTTTAGCTTAGATCAATAGAGTGGGCCTCCTCCTCCTTCCCTCCTATTGCACAAACAGGCTAGAAGTAATTGCAATTATGTTCAGGATCCATCTCTTATCTCTCTAAGATGGTCTTAGAACTCAAGTCCAAAACCCTGTTTCTCCTAGGACAATGTCACCCAGAGAGGGTCCCCACAGATTAAAGCAGGGTATTACACTGGGGCCTTATCTTTAACCAGCCAGGAAGTGGTGCAGAGAGCCTTGCAATGCCCTCTGGGTATTGTAGTTTTCCCAGGCTAGCCAAGAAATGAGTTGCAGTCGTGTGGTAAGGCTTAAAGACAGGATTTTTATTCCCCTTCCGGGTGGATTCTTTTATAGCAATGAAAACAAAGGCAAACAGACTATCTTCTGGTACAAAATAAAGGAAACAAATATGAACCAAAATTGCTTCTATCTTCAGCTTCTTTACTCAAACAAAAAAGGTATCTTAAACAGTCCTTTTCCAAGCAAACAGAAAAGCCTTTCTCCTTCACTTCAGTGACTAGAAAGTTTCCACAGCCTCTTTAACATAAAGAGTAGATATCATCGGCAATAATCAATGTACAGTCCATGCATTCATCAGAAGGCTGTTCCCCTTGAATATCACACTGCATTTCTTCACTTTCTCCTTCAAACTGTCTTTCCTTCATATAGCTAGAAGTATTATTGTTTAGCAGTCTCTCCCCATTCCACAGAGACTTCCTTTCCTCCTCCGTGAAAGTGTGTGAGGGAAAATTACCACATTCACTGGAGTTTCTTTCTCGAGAGCCCCACCAATGCTGGCAATCACATGGAAAGTTACTGCATTCAGCTCTCCCTCTATTAGAGTCAATCAGCTTACCTTCTTGCTCCCTCAAACTGGGGTTTCTCGGTACAGCTGAGATCACAGAAGTGGAACAGGACGGAAGCTTCCTACAGCCTTTTCCCTTTAGCTTTTCTCCAGATATAAAAATATCCTCAGGCCAGAACTCCTTTTCCCTTCTGTGCCTGTTGCTTGGGTAATTAGCTTTCTCGGCCTTTCTAAGCTTGGCTTCCAAACTATATCCTCTGTTACCTTCTGGATAAACATCACTGAGCTTAGACGTGTCTGTGTACTGCTCTCTGAAGCAGTCTCCTGGGTTGTCTCTTTCAGCTCTGGAACTAAACCTCTCAGCTTTTCCAGCTCTCTCGGTAGTTCCCTCTCCGGCTCTCACGCTGGCTGAACTCCAACCCGAACTTCCACCTGAACGTCCTGAGCTCCTCGAACCCTCCGCATTCTCTGAACTCCTTGAACTCTCTGCACTAACTCTAACTTCAGGTGAGTTAGGTTTATGTGTGTGCGCCTCAACTCCGCCCCCTCTCAGCTGCTCTTCATTACTTAATGAACCCTGAGCCTTCCTGCTGCTTGGGCGTGTTCTCACAGCTTGTGACCTAGTTTGTGTGTGTTGCCTATAGCAACTCTGGGCCATGTGTTTCTCTGAACTGTCAGTGTCAGATCCAATTTCTGCATTTCTACCTATTTCCATAGGCTCTGCTCGATCCACATCGTGACAACAAGCAGGGTGAGTCAGCCACACCTGGTGACGTCATCCGACGGCGCCGAGATGGAAGTCCTCTCCATAGCTCAGAAGGGCTTTTTGCCCTTCTGAGCATGAGCCAACTAGCCCTACCTCCCTGTCCCACCCCTAGCTGGTCAGTTTTCACTTCTTCCACCTTGCATCAATATGGACCTCTCTCCTCTCCTACCTGATTCTAACTTAAATATAAACATACCTTCAGTGGTACCTCCATGATGCCTAAACCAGAGTTTAAGAAATGTTCCGTGTGCTCCAGGAAGATGAGTAACTCCGATGCTCATCTAAAATGCCTCCATTGCCTGGGGAAGGACCATCCAGTGGAAGACTGCCCCCACTGTGCCAAGATGTTCCTGAGAGCATGTAAGTCCTGCAGGCATGCTCTCCAGGAATTCCTGGCTCTAACTCCAGCAGCAGCAGTGGAAGTTAACAAAGCACTTAGGCGCACTAAGGACTCTCAATGGGAAAACAGCAAGAAAGCCTCCAAAGACTCTGCAAAGAGCTCAAAATTGGCGCCTGCCTCTAAACAAATAATGAGGGAGTCTGAGGCAACCCAGGACATGCCTGAAATGGCCTCCATCCCGGTGAGCACCCACAGCTATCTTCTTCCAGCCCCGCTGTGCCGGAGAGCTCCAGAACACATGCAGACCCATGTGGAATCAGCCATTTTGTTCCCAGCAGTACTTTCTTCCTGCACTCTTCAGCAATTGGACAGATGGCTCCAAGCAATGCCTCTCCAAGTCCTATTGGCTCTAGCTGCTCTGTCCTTCTGCCCCACGGTGCAAAAGCCAAAGCCGCTCCGGCTCTATCACACCATGCCGATGCCGGAACAGAAGCAGAACATTTTCCAGCCCAGACTCCGCTTCACGACACCGAAAGAGGCATCGGCACACACACAGGAGTGCAGAGCAGAGCAGGCACAGGCAAAGCAGTCACCATCAGAGCTGACGCTCTGGGGGACGGGGCAGATACTACAGTGGCAGCAGCAGCACCAGTCCTAGCAAGCACAAACACAGGAGGCACAGACACTTACACAACACCCCCCTCCCTCCTCTCCAGGATCTCCGGTGTCTCCCTCCATCCCTATTAGCTTGCACTCTCTAGGGGACAATGAGTTGGGGAGTGGACCTCCCGCACTCTCTCTCCCCCAGGCCTCTCTTCCTGTAGCATCACCTGCTGGCCCCCAGGGATCCAAGGACCTCTTCCTTTTCTTCTCTGAATGTTTCAGACAGTGGTCTGCAAGCCAAGAGGCTTTCACTCAGAAGGCTTGGGGAACCTGCCTCAACCCCTCTTTGGAACATGCCCCCCAGAGGACTCACTTCCAGAACAGGTTACAAAGAGCCCCACAGACACGCTCAGGCTGCTACCCAATCAACAGGAGAGGCCATCATATCTCAGGAGACAACCACTGCTCCCATATCTGATCCATCCCCGGCCACTCCTGAGGACTTCACCTACCCTAAATTCCTGTGGAAGGTCTCCTCCGCACTTGGAATCACCACCGCTCAACTGGCTGACCAACATCCAAAAACACAAACAGCACTAAAATTCTTGGAGACACCTAGAAACTCAGCACTTCTCACAGTCCACCCATTGCTGTGGGAAAACCTGATCAAACTGTGGTAAGACCATGCCACTGAACCTGACGCCCCCGGAAGCTGGACACCAAATACCAGGTGCAACTAATGGAGGGATTTGATAAAACCCAACTACCTCACACATCCATAGTGGTTGAGTCAGCACTCAAGTGGGTTAAATCGGCTCAAACCCATGCCAATAGTCCTCCAACACGGGACCTCAAACTCCTCAGTGATGCCAGGAAAATAACTTTCCAAGGAGCAATGCTTTCTGCAAGGGTAGCGGCCCACCAACTGCAACATGCCTTCTACCAAATGTTGTCATGGAGAAGCTCAGATCTGCGCTCAGTACCGAGGCACTGACGACCATCATAGCCCCCCTCACAGACCTCCAAGAATGCACAAAGCACCAAGTCAGGGCAGCTTTCGATGCTTTCGAAGCCACAGCCCGCATCGCTGGTACCGCAATATCAGCCCAGCATCTCGCATAGTTGTGAGCCTTCGGTCTCCATGAGGACATGGGTGATCACATCACAGATGCCCCATGCGCAGTTGACACTCTTTTTGGTGAAAAAGTGAAAGACACCGTTAATGACATGAAGGATCGATGCACCACCTTACAGACTCTAGCGGAGGAAGGACTAGGACAAAAATTACCATCTTCCTCAAGCCGTAATGCCAACTACCTTCAGAAGGCATTTCCCTCCTCAAGACATAACAGCTATAACGCCTACTGCAAGTGGCAGGCCCCTCGCTGCAAGCAGCAACAATATCACAGATCTTACCGCAACAAACCACACCAGCAGGACTGGAAACAGCAAAAGCCCACACTGTCTAGCTCAGGGAAGACCAATCCCCCCTTTTGATGTGAACTCCCCAGCCATCCTCCCCACTGGAGGTCGACTGGAAGCCTTTATACATACCTGGGAAACCATCACAATGGACAAATGGGTCTTGAGAATCATCAGGGAGGGATACAGTATAAGGTTCTCCTTCTCCCCTTACAGCACAAAAGGCCCTGCAACAGCATACCATCACCTTCGCTCCTTGCTCTCTCCGTGGAGGTATACTCCCTACTAGCTGCGAGGGCAATAGAGCCAGTACCAGTCAATGAGATCAACACCGGATTCTACTCCAGGTGTTTCCTGATCCCCAAGAAATCAGGTGTTAGCCCCATTCTTGACCTTCAAAGGCTCAACAAGTTCATCGTAAAAGAGAAATTCAGGATGTACGTCCTGGGTTCCATTCTCCCACTCATACCACCAAGGGAGTGGCTGGCCTCCTTGGATCTACACAATGTCTACACATATATTCCAATACATGTGCCGCATTGGAAATACCTCTGCTTCCAGGTGCAGAACAACCACTATCAATACAGAGTACTACCATTTGGCCTATCCCTGGCTCCACGGGTATTCACCAAATGCATTGCGGTGGTGGCTGCACATCTGCAGAAACAGGACATTTGTGTATTTCCATATCTGGATGGCTGGCTGATCTCTGGCTGATCACCACAAGAAATACACTCTGCTGTTGAGAGTACCATCAACCTGCTGAACTCCCTGGGGTTTCGGGTGAATCTCCAGAAATCCAATCTATGCCCCGCGCATGCCTGGAGTTCATCGGAGCAGTGATAGACATAGTCCTGGCAAAAGCACTCCTCCCGACTCACCGGAGGGACACTATCACCAACCTAGCTACGAGCATCTCTTCAGCCCAGAAGACATCTGCTCGGAACATACTTCGACTTTTGGAACACATGGCAGCATTGACACAGGTTCTGCCCCTTGCAAGATTACACATACACCACCTACAATGGCACCTGCGTGCCCATTGGAATCAGCACACACAGTCACTCTCGTCACTAATTCCCATGAATTCAACAACAATGAGTTCTCTAGACTGGTGGACACATGCGGAGAACCATCTAATTGTCCAACCATCTAATTGTAAATAACTGACAATCCTGTAAATAACTGACAATCCTGTACATAGTTATTAGAGCATGCCATGTTGCTACAACAGCTCAGTGACACTCTACTCAGATTGTATATAGTTACCCCAGTTCTAAATCCAAGTTACAATACCCGTTCAATGTAAGTATGAAGCAGGTTCCCCCTGCTTTGTACAAAAATGTTACTTGTAAACCGCACTGATTTTAAAGAGCATGGTATAGAAAAGCTTTAAATAAATAAATAAAATAAAATAAACTTGGTGGATGGCTGTCCACTACAACAAAAACCCCACCAATTGACCATCATGTCAGACGCATCACTGGTGGGCTGGGGGGACCCACTGTCTACAACTCCGCTCCCAAGGAGTCTGGATAGAGAAGGAGCGCACCTTACACATCAACTTATTGGAACTCAGAGCGCTCTTCTACGCCCTCAAAGCCTTCCAGAACCTCATCCAAGGGAAGATGGCCCTGCTCCAAACAGACAACCAGGTGACCATGTCAACAAACAAGGGGGAACAGGCTCCCGCTACCTTTGCAAGGAAGTCCTCAGACTCTGGACCTTTGTGCTCTCCAGGCACTGCCTCCCAAGGGGTTCCTATCGGTTGGGAACACAGAACGATCTGGCAGACAGACTTAGTCACCCGATGGACCCGCACAAATGGTCTCTCAACCCCCGCATAGCCGCTTCACTCTTCCGGAAGTGGGGACCTCCACTTATCGATCTATTTTCTATGGAGGACAACAAGAAGTGCGCCTTTTTCTGCTCAAAATGCCCCTCTAACCGCAGCATCGCCACGGATGCATTTGACGTATCATGGGGGGAGTGGTCTCTAGTATATGCCTTTTCCCCCTCCCCACTCATCTCGATGACCATCCAGCGCATCATCTCGGAGAAAGCACAGGCCATTCTAATTGTGTCCCAATGGCCACGCCAAGTATGGTTCCCCTACCTAAGCCGTCTTGCACTAGAACCTCCGCTGAGACTGCCTCTGATCCCAGACCTAGTCACATCAGAAAAGGGGAACTCCCTCCATCCCAACCTAAGGACCCTGGCACTTATTGCATGGAAGCTGAAAGGGTAGCATTATCCTCCCTCAACCTTCCAGCAGAAGTCCAACAGGTAGCACTCGAGGTGCGACGACATGCAACGTGCAAATCTTATGGGCTAAAATGGAAACAATTCAACCTCTGGTGCTCACAAGGCACTTTAATCCCTTCTCGTGCTTGGTGCCAGTGGTCCTAACTTCCCTCTATCGCAGTCTTCCAAGACCAGGACGGAGGTAGCACCCTTGAGAAGCAACTGCTCATTGCCAGATTCATGAGAGGGCTGGCTAACATATGGCCCCTATTCCGAGATCCCATTCCCCACTGGGATCTTAACATTGTCCTCAATGAACTGACACAGCCACCCTTCAAACCCCTGCTATCGGCAGAGTTGAAGTACATAATGTGGAAACGCTGTTCCTAATAGCCATCACTTCAGCCAGAAGAATCAGCGAGCTACAAGCCCTGGTATCGCACCCTCCTTCTCACCCAGGACTGGGCTACCCTATGGACACACCTGAAATTCATGCCTAAAATGCCCCCTACCTTCCATATCAACCAGGCAATCAAGATCCCCTGTTTCCATCCGGAACCCCATGCTTCTGCCGAGGAACAGCGACTACACACACTGGACTGTGTCAGGGCACTATACACATACCTCCTCCGGACAACCTCACTGCGGAAGTAAACACAGCTATTTGTCTCCTATGACCACAACAAACCAGGCCATCCAGTTACCAAGTGAACACTCTCCCTATGGATCTCCACCTGTATTGCTTTCTGCCTGGAGCAGGCAGGGACACAAGATTTGCCGAAGGTTCATGCGCATCAGCTCAGGGCATTGGTTGCCACCATTGCCAACCTACGTGCCATACCAACAGCGGACGTCTGCAAGGCCGTGACCTGATCTTTGCTGCACACTTTTCAGAGACACTACTCTCTCAACAAGGTAATGGGGTGCAACTCCGCTTTTGGAGAGGTGGTCCTAGCCACTGCAGGGCAACCACAGCTGTGGATCTCCACAGACCGGTAAAGGCTTTGACCGTACAGATGTGCTACCATCCACTACATCAGAACTTGACACTATTGAATAGTTTTCACTGCCTACACTTCTGCATTGACTGCACTGTTTGTACTGGTTTACACTATTGCACCGTTTGCACTGTTGCACTAATTTCATTGTCTGCACTGTGTACTATTGCACTGTCACACTATTTGCAGTAATTGTACTGTTGCACTATTGCTCCACACTTATAATGTTCAAACACAATGTAATTGATGTCTATTGCTCCATTCGGTGTACTACTCAATGCCTTGCAAGTCACGTAAAATAAAACTCAAATTATGTTCCTGGCTTCCGCCCTTATTGTGGTCATCACTCTCACCAGGGCCTCCCCTTCCACAGCGTTACACAGCTTGGGAGGCACCAGATATGGCTGACTCATCCTGCTTGTCCTAGGAGAAAGCGAGGTTACTTACCTGTAATGGGGGTTCTCCATGGACAGCAGGATAAGTCAGCCACACCATCCTGCCCTCCTCCCCTACCAAGAGTCGGCCCTTGGGCCTACTGCAGTTCCCGCTCCCTAGCGGAAGAGTCTCAGCTAGTGACATACTGACCAGCTAGGGGCTAGTTAGCTCATGCTCAGAAGGGCAAAAAGTCCTTCTGAGCTATGGAGAGGACTTCCATCTCGGCACCATTGGATGACATCACCAGGTGTGGCGGACTTATCCTGCTGTCCACAGAGAACCCCCATTACAGGTAAGTAACCTCTCTTTCCATACATATCCCTGAAGTATTTATTAGTTAGGTTTCCTTGGTCAGAGTGACATCTTCATCCCATCACCCTCAGCCTCCCTCCCCTTTTCCTGCACCCCTCTGTGTCAGCAAAATCTGTTATCTCACCTCTCCTTCTGAGCATGTCTTTGTTCCCAAGGAAACAGCTTGTCAATCAGTTAGTTTTACTTACTCTTGAAAAAGTTCTGAGATGTAATGACCCCCCCCCCCGCTGTTTTCTGTACCCAAAAAGGGTAGTCATATATGTGTCCCCACCATGCCTCTGTCCACCCAGGGCATGCCTGTCTATCTGTCGGACCTTGGGTGCTGCATGGGGTGGATACAGTGTGGACCATGTACCACCTGCCAATTCTGTAAGTGGACAGGGTGCCACTTCATAGGCCGAGCTGGCATTCCATGTCACTAACCTCTGCCACCGACCTGCCAAGGATCCTACCCTCCCAGCCTGGGGCCAATACATCAGGGGGAGCATCAGCACCCATCATGGAAGATGCCAGTGCCCAGCCAGGGTGCAGCACAGCCATCATTGCTGGTGTGCCTGCCAGTGCAGTGGAGCGGAATGGCCCAGTGAGATGGCCAGTGCAGAGGAGCTGTCAGGTTTGCCACCCAGGGCAGGGGGACAGACCAGTGTGACCACCAGTGCCAGGGAGCTGGACGCAGATGACACCCCACTTGCCGAGCTACAGTTCACCATCCTGGAGGAGCAAGTGGGTACAGGAGGCAATGACCTGGACCAGGAGCTACTGCAGAAGGGCGTGCGCCTGGTGGCAGGCACAGAGGGCATATTGTCCAAGCTGCAGGGAATCTGGCAGGACGTGCAGGCTGTGGAACAGGCCAGGAAGGCAGAGCATGAGGAGTGGGGTGACCACAGATTGCATGTGGAGCACCACATGGAGAGGCACCTGCGGCTGATGAGGGAGATGGCAGCTTACCAAGCATCTATTGCTGGCTCCCATGCAGTTTGGTGGGCCTCATGCAGGCACAGGGGGTGGGTACCGGGGCCGCCAGCACAACAGCACAGCCACCTGCTAGCCCTGAGCCATGTCCTTTAGCCCACCCTGCTGGGGAGGGTGGTGACACTGCCAGCACATCCTCTGACATCGCTCCACTGCATCGCAGCAAGCACTTATGACTGGCAGGGAGCCCTGGGGCAGGAGAATCATATGGGAGGGGGGGGAATAAAGAACACTCTGAACACATTGCATGTTACTGGGCACTTTATTGTTGATTGTGTGTCCAACCCTGGTGCTGGTGCAGGTCAGTTGCCTCAGAAACTGTCACATATCACCCGTGCATGGTGGGCCAGTGCCCTGTCCTGCTGCTGGCTCCCAGACTCTGCACCATCACCATCTGCTGCCTCTGTGGCCTCCCATTCCTCCACAACTGCTGGCTCTGGGTCTGGCAATCCACACAACCATGCCAGGTTGTAGAGTATGCAGCATGATGCCAATATCTGGCATACCGGCTCCAGGCTGTAGAGGAGTTGCCCACCGCTCCTGTTGAGGCACTGGAAGCGGCTCTTCAGCACCCCAATTGTGCACTCCAGACCCGCCAGGGTCTGCTGAAGGGTGCTATTGAACCGCTCCTCCTACCAGCTCATGGGATTGACGCACTGGGGTCAGTAGCCAGATCCTCACGTGGTATCAGTGGTCACCTGTGGGGGCATTGTGAGCTGTGAACATGAGCATTGGGACGTGCATTGGGTATAGTCTATGGGCTGCTATGGACAGCGTGCAGTGGTGCTCATGTGTTGCGATAGATACAGTACACATCTATCACCGCCTGTTTGCAATTCCATAGCATCAAACTACAGCAGGTGTCCATTCTGGGCCTGTCCTCCGGCTCACACAGGTGCTCACTCACCTAGTAGCCACGTATCTCTGAGCTGACCTCTGGTTGCTACTTGTTCCAGGGTGGACTGAGCGAGGACAAATGCATCATGGCAGGATCCTGGGTAGTGGGCGCACACATCAATGAAGTCTATGTTGGCATCCACAATGACCTGCATGTTCATCAATGTGTACCCATGCCTGTTCCAGTATGCCCTCTGCTCCAGCCGTGCTGCCCGCAGTCCAATATGGGTTCAGTCTGTACATTCAAGAACCAATGGGAAACCAGCAACACTGTAGAATGCCTGCATGGTCTCCTGCCACATCTGCTGTGTTTGGGGGAGGGCTATAGGTGGCACATCCTCCACAGCAGGGCCCTGGTGAATGTTCCTATGCAGTGGCTGGCTGTGGACCGTATGATTCCAACAGTCACCCCTATCACATGCTAGAAGCTGCCAGTTGCAAGGAATCACAGGGCAGTGGTCACCATCATGGTCACCGGCAAGGCCTGGCTTCTGGATGTGGAGGGCTCCAGGTCCACACTTAATATGCTGCACAGCTTGGTTATTGTTGCCCCATCCAGTCTGTATCTCTGGTAGATCTCCTCCTCCATCAGTTACAGGTAGCTCACCCTGGGCCTGTGTACACATGGGGCATGGTACATGTGTCTCGGGTGCTGGGCCACTGCCTGCTGCTGGGTATGCACTGCCTGTCACATCCTCTGCTGTGCCCGGACACAGCAAACGCATCTCAACCTCTGGATCACCATGTACATGGCCCACATGGATTCTCTGCCTATCCAGCATTGCTTTATATCAGCATAGTTTAGGTACAGGCCTGCACATGCTCCCCTCACTCTACTGTGCACTGTTCCGCCACTACAAAGGTTTGCCACTTACTATCAGTAGTTGTATGCGCCGGGAGCTGTCGCTTAAGGCTACGCGGTAAGTGACGTTCAATGTCGGTGCACATGGGTTTCGGAAATCCGCTTTATGCGGGTTTCACAGCGACATATCCCCCCCCCCCCCTCATTCTGCCCTCCGGGCTTCCACACCTGGCGCTGTGCGGATAGCTGGACTTCAACAATTCAAGCCGCCTTGTTGAATATCTGGTTTATATAGTTATGGTGGTTTTACACGGGTGAGGCCAGTTTTTACACATGTAGCATGCGCCTAGGGCTTTGAAAATCAGGCCCTATGTTATTATATAACCATCACCCACTGCTGACCACATAAATACTTTTGGGCATGAACCAGAACACTTATTTGTTGAGCTCACTTAATATCTTTCTGTTTGGAATTTTTAAATGTCTTGAATTTGGCTAAATCGTTTCCTGTATTTTTAAATTAAATTGCAAATGGGGACACATGCCTTGCCTAAACAAGGTTATTTAACAATCTATTTTTTATGTTTATGTCTGCTGGAAGTTTGAAAATATTTACACTTACAGTATATTAATATACTTTGGAATGATTGGTCATTTAACAATTGTCATCGATTTAGGTTTTCCTTGCTTTTATGTTTGCTTTCTCCATAGTCAAAAAGGATATCTAAGACACACAAAAAGCTGATGTTATCCAATGCCACTAGCATGGAGTGTCTGTACTAAAGCTGCAGAAAAAAACTAGAAGCTTTTTCTAACATGCATTGAGCTTTCTGCCTTACCACTGTCCTATAGGATTTCCTCAGTTCCTTTTGTCCATGGACTTTATTGAGCACATTTTCTTTGCTCTCTTTACAGAGAAGTCAATTTCATAATTCCTCTGACAATTCATTCTGTGTGTTTTCCTGTTATAATTGAGCAACAGTGCTTCAAAACTTCAAAAGTTTATTTCTTTTTTTGTGAGTAGGTGCTAGCCTTCAGGATTTCTTTTCTTCTTTCAGTGAGAACTATTTGGTGACTTCAGTTGGACCCATTTGGGGAAACTGCTAGGTACGTATGACCTAGATTGGCCACTGTTGGAAACAGGATACTGGGCTTGATGGACCTTGGTCTGACCCAGTATGGCATATCTTATGTTCTTATGTTCATTTTCAAAATCAATTTCTACCTTTGATTTTGCTGCATTTGGTTTCCTCACTATGGCATATAATAAAGCCAGTGGTTGAAGTGGTGTGCGACTTGCAACTGGAAAATGTACAGAATGGATATTCACAAGTGTGACCCAGATCCTAAAGTATGATTCTTAACCTCTATCAGAACAAATCTTTATCCTATACTGATTATTGATATCTGCTTTGGTAAGCAGTAGTGGTTAAATAAGTTTTGCATACCTTCAAAGCATGCTGGTGTCAGCAGTGATACAGTAGTATAGTATATATAAATGGTGAGACTCACATTGGGTTGGGTATTCTTTTTATGGATGTGTTTTGCTTACTGGTGCATAACTCAAGAGAGACATAAGGTTTCTATGAAGGGAATATATAAAGTACTGTACTCTTAGGGCAAAGGCCATTTTTTTCTGATGATCTTCTGGGACGATTAAGGATCAACAGGAAACAGCCTATATTGGAAATATACTGTAATTTGCTTACTATCAGCCCTGAGTTAATGGAGCACCTAAATGTTCAGATGAACTGTTCTAGATAAGCCAGTTGATGAATTCAAAGTGTCTCAGAGTTTTGTGTGCTGATATAGCAGTACACTTTTCTGTCTAGACTTTTACTGTAGAATCATATAGAACTAGTAACTGTTGAAGACATCCCTGTGTTTGTGTTGAAAAAAACATTATTTGGACCATCATTCCATGGTTTGGACTGAACTTATTTCCATGGTTTGGATTTGAATAAGGTGGAGGTTGCCTGTAAAATTTCACCTGTTTTGTAACAGCGAAGCGCCCGCAACGAATAAAACCAGGAGTCTATTGACTAGAATTCAAACCAGTTTAATGTGCACAGTCTCAGGCCAATGTCACATACAAAATGTCTGAGCCCTGAGCTCAGAAAAACGACAGTTTATATACTGTTCTTCTCCAGTCTAATACAGGCAAAACTCCTCATTGGTCTCGGTGGCCCCCCTCCCTCTCCCAATAGCCATCTCTGATCTGGCTTATATCTGTTTTCTCCCTGTGCAGGCTTTTCTAACAGTGGCTCAAATCTCTAGACATAATACTTCTGCTACAGTACATTTCGCTGCTTTTGCAAGGTCAGTTAGCCGGCAGAGATAGTGGAAAGCACAGCTGTGCGTATCATAACAGTGGAAACGTTTTACTTTTGTTTATCAGAAGCATTTCTTATCAAAGGCAGAGCAGAGCAGTGATTCTAACAGCTACTGGCATTTTCTGTCTGTCTGGTTTGCTATAATATTCCAAAGTCAGTTATAATATTCTAGTGGAAAGGAGGGGGACTCAGGCCCAATATACGGGCCCCAACTACCTACAGGATGAACTAGGCCATCGCCCATCACATTCCCCCCTTTTGATTATTCACACCCACAAGTGAGAAAGGGTGAGAATCAAATCACACATATATATGGAAGTACTTTAAACTATGGTAGAGGGATCACTCCGTGGTATAGGGTAGTAGTCCCACATTGCTAATATTTGTGCTGCTGCCTTGCGGTCAATAATATTATCAATAATGGAGCGTAGCATACGCACGCATAGGGGAAGGAAACATGGGATACATAAGCAAACAGTAACAATCAAAAATACAAGCACTATAAGTGTCTTCAGGCCACCTAGGCCTGAAAACCAAGAACCAAACCAGCCATCTAGTTGCAAGCCATGCCACGTTTGGACTGGGACATAAGTTTGCTTTCTCATGTGATTGGCTATATCTTCTACAACCTGTCCTTCATTATCTATTTGCAAGCAGCAGTTAGTTAGATTCAGCTTGCCACATACTCCTCCTTCAGCTGCAAGCAGATAATCTAAAGCTAAGCGGTTCTGGTAAATGGCTGTACGCATCTGTGTGGCTTGTTTAGCTAACAAGGTTAGTGCTCTACTAGTTTCATTGGTTATAATTTCAACAACAGCTTGCAAACGTATAATACAGTCTAACATATATACAGGGGTGCGGTAGCCCCAAGAACCATCTTGTGCCCAGGTAGCAGGTCTATAGTAAGAAACAATTCGCTCTGGTGGCCATTCTTCAGAGGTTGCATCCCATTTGTCCCACTGGCCGATTTTCAGAGCTTCTCGTTTCTGTCGACTTTTATATACAGGGAACCCCAGTTGTTCTCCGTGGGAAAGGGGCAAAAGAAAGAAAGATGGTCGTATTGTTCCAAGAACACACGCTCCTCCCCATTTGGCAGGGAGTTTAGCATATGCTCTGGTGCCACAAATCCAATATAGTCCAGGTGGGGCTTGCCAAGTGCTGTGTGTAGCCAGATTTGTCCATATCCTGGCCAAATAAGGAAAGATGAACAGAGGATTAGACGGTTCTGGAGTATTGGTCTTGAAAGACTGGTAAGGGGGACTGTTGCTTCTGGAGGGAGATCTGCAACTGTGAGTATTTACTTCTGGTAATTTTCTAAAAGGAATTCTTTGTATTAAAGCTAATTAATCTGTGATCCACTATTTTTGTTAAATCAGTCAGGGCAGCAGTTTAAGTTTACATTTAAAACACAGAGGAGAACTCTCTGGTTACATTTCATACCCAGCAGAGAGCTTGTACTTTAAATTTAATAGTCACTCAGGGCCTAGTAACAGCAAAGTACTTTTAGTTTACATTTAAAACACAGAAGAGAGCTTTCTGGTTACATTTGGAACCCAGCAGAGAGCTTGTAGTTTACATTTAATAGTCACTCAGGGCCTAGCATCAGCAAAGTTCTTTTAGCTTAAATTTACAACACAGAAAAGAGCTTTCTGGTTAAATTTAGAACCCAGCAGAGAGCTTGTACTTTAAATTTCATAAGAAGTTAGAGCCTAGCAGCAGCTAAGAGCTATAATTTAAATCAAATCAGAATATAGCTTACCTCAGCAGCACAAGACAGGGTACTGTATAGCAGCCCTCTTTTAATAAGTGTTAATTCCCTCCCACCCCTGGGATAATCGTAGCTTTATAGGTACTTACACATCTTAAAAGACAGGAGGTGCTCTCAGGTGAAGCTCATTACCCAAATCAGTCATACACTAAGGGCCTGAGATTAGTTAAGCTTCAGGAACAAGGTATATTACACGTATTAGGTTCAGTTTTATTAGTATAAATATCCATAGCAACCCTTAGTAAGTAAAGAACTTAGATCTAAACACAAACTTAAAACTAAGATGCAGACAGCAGTCCAGCAGCGGGATGGGGGCTTTCCAGTCTTTTGCATTGAGTGTCACATGTATGATTTTCTCCCAGTTGGTGAGAGGTCTTACGTGTGCACTAGGTGCAAGGAGCTCTTTGCTCTCAGGGAACGAGTCCATTCTCTAGAGGCTAAAGTAGCAGACTTGGAAAGAATAAGACAGACAGAGAGGTACATAGACGAGACCTACAGGGATATAGTCCTGAAGTCCCACCTCCAGTCTGGCAGCATCCCTGTTGCCATGGAGGAGAGAGGTCACGTGACAGGAGAGCATCACCCTGGTGTGGCAGGAAGTGATCCTGTAACTAGGACCTGTCCTCCAGGTGATGTAAAACCCTCTTGCACCGAGGAAGTTTCTCCAGGGCCATGTGCCCATGAGGGAAGGGTTAGGACAGCCGTTATAGTTGGTGATTCGATCATTAGGCATGTAGATAGCTGGGTGGCTGGTGGACGTGAGGATCGCCTGGTAACATGCCTGCCTGGTGCGAAGGTAGCGGACCTCACGCGCCACCTAGATAAGGTCTTAGATAGTGCTGCGGAGGAGTCTGCTGTCTTGGTACATGTTGGTACCAATGACATAGGAAAATGTGGTAGGGAGGTTCTGGAGGCTAAATTTAGGCTTTTAGGTAGGAAGTTGAAATCCAGAACTTCCAGGGTAGCATTCTCCGAAATGCTTCCTGTTCCACGCGCAGGACCCAAAAGGCAGGCAGAGCTCCGGAGTCTCAATGCGTGCATGAGACAATGGTGCAGAGATGAGGGGTTTGGATTTGTTAGGAACTGGGGAACATTCTGGGGAAAGGAGGGGCTCTTCCGAAGGGATGGGCTTCACCTTAACCGGGATGGAACCAGGCTGCTGGCATTAACCTTTAAAAAGGAGATAGAGCAGCTTTTAAACTAGATATTAGGGGAAAGCCGACAGTCACCCAAGAGCAGATGGTTCAGAAGAATGTATCTTTGAAGGATACTACCAAAAGCAGAGAGGTTCCACGAAAGAGTAAAGTAGCCCAAATGCCCTCAAGTATGGAGCAGACAGAGCTTAAGGATCCCAAATTACTCATGTCTAACAGACAAATTAATATGGATAAAATACATTCTCTAAAATGCTTGTATGCAAATGCTAGAAGTCTAAAAAATAAGATGGGAGAGTTAGAATATATAGCACTAAATGAAAGGTTAGATATGATTGGAATATCAGAGACATGGTGGAAGGACGACAACCAGTGGGACACTGTGATACCTGGGTACAAACTATATCGTAATGATAGAGCTGATCAAATTGGTGGAGGGGTTGCTCTCTATGTTAGAGAGGGCATTGAGTCAGAAAGGATTAAAGTTTTGCAGGAAACAAAATCTGCTGTAGAATCTATATGGATTGAAATTCCATGTAAAAGGGGGAAGGCAATGGCAGTGGGGGTGTACTATCGACCGCCTGGCCAGAATGACCAAATGGATGATGAAATGCTCAAAGAAATCAAGGAAGCTAACAAATGTTACAGCACAGTAATAATAATGGGTGATTTCAACTACCCCGGTATCGACTGGGTCAGTGTCACGTCAGGACATGCTAGGGAGATAAAGTTCCTAGATGAAATAAATGACTTCTTCTTGGAGCAGCTGGTTCATGAACCGACCAGAGGGGAAGCCATATTAGACCTAATCCTTAGTGGAACACCAGATCTAGTGCAAGAGATAAGGTTGTTGGGGCCACTTGGCAATAGTGATCATAGCATGATCGCCTTTGATTTAATTAGTGGAGGAGGGATAGTAAGGAAATCCACAGTACTACCTTTTAACTTTCGAAAGGGAGACTATGATAAAATGAGGAAAACAGTCAAGAAAAAACTAAAAGGAGCAGTTGCAAAGGTTAAAGACGTACATCAGGCTTGGCTGTTGTTGAAAAATACTATCTTGGAAGCCCAGACCAGCTGTATTCCACGCTTTAAGAAAAGTGGAAAGAAGTCCAAAAAACTGCCAGCATGGTTTAAAGTTGAGGTCAGAGAGGCTGTTGTTGCCAAAAAAGCATCTTTCAGGAAATGGAAAAAAGAGCCAAACGACGAAACCTGGAAACAGCACAAGCACTGGCAAGTCAAATGCAAGGCATTGATAAGGCAGGCAAAGGGAGAATTTGAGAAGCAGCTTGCTGCAGAAGCAAAAACGCGAAGTAAAGACCTTTTCAAGTACATTCGTAGTAAAAAACCTGTGAGAGAGTCAGTTGGTCCAATAGATGATAAAGGGGTTAAAGGAGCACTAAGAGGAGACAAGGCGATAGCGGAGAGACTGAACGAATTCTTTGCTTCAGTCTTTACTGAGGAAGATGTAGGGATATTACCCATGACTGAAGTGGTATTTAAAGGTGCAGAAGAATTGAAGGAAATATCGATACATCGAGAAGATGTATTACAACTATTAGATAAGCTGAAGAGTAGCAAATCACCTGGGCCGGATGGTATACATCCAAGGGTATTGAAAGAACTGAAATATGAGATTGCAGACCTGATATTAGTAATCTGTGAACTATCATTAAAATCATCTCTAATACCTGAAGATTGGAGGATCGCCAATGTAACACCAATTTTTTTTTTTTTTTAAACTTTTATTTTCATTTTGCAACAAACAAAAGAAACAACACACCAAAGGAGACAAAACAAGTATACAATAAAGAAAAGTAAACCCAATTACCCCCCACCCCCACGCTTCTTCTCTAGCTGATTATGTCAGCATGTGAACGCTTCCAAACAACAGTGATTATACATCAAAACAATGAAAAGAGTATCTGCGATACAGAATAATCACGGGACAAAGATATATACAAATTTAGACAGTCAGATGAGAGCATTGAGCAGAATGTACATAGTCATTGAGCATCTTCCATTTAGACCGATGATGAGGAGTCTGAATGGGGGAAGCAAACATACGAGGTATTTGTTCATATTTACTGTAGAGACAGACATGATTCCACCATTCATTGGGGCTCAGATGAGAGCTATTTTTCCAGTATTTCGTGATTAGGGAAATAGCAATGCCAAGCATAAAGTCCAAAAGGAAGTAAGCCGTTTTTGGAAGAGAGGGGATCCCCGCAGCTGAGCGAAGTCCCACTATCCTCCAAGAAAGGGGTTCTTGAAAGTGCAAAATAGACTGGATACGACCCCAGACCCGACGCCAGTAATACTGTAGTGCGGGACATTCATACATAACATGAGGTAATGAACCAATGGCCGCATGACATGTCCAACAGCTATTGCCCTGAGTAGTGTTCCATTTGGCTAATCTGTCAGGAGTGTAAAAACACCGGTGGGCTAGAAAGAAGAGTGTCTGAGTGAGTGAGGCGGATCGGGAGACCCGTGTCACTCTACTCCAGACAAGGCTCCATTGCTCCGGGGTCAAAGTCACATGCAATTCTCTCTCCCATGCTTTCTGCGCTATAGGGGTATCTCTAGTTATAGCATTACATAAGGTTTTGTAAAAATTGGATGCTA
Organism: Ichthyophis bannanicus; assembly: GCA_033557465.1. Taxonomy (NCBI): domain Eukaryota; kingdom Metazoa; phylum Chordata; class Amphibia; order Gymnophiona; family Ichthyophiidae; genus Ichthyophis; species Ichthyophis bannanicus. The sequence continues at coordinate 736,333,276 of CM066035.1, forward strand.
CACCCGGTGAATTACCGATAGATCGGATAGTCTCCAACCAACCTTGTGTAGGGGAGGCCGATGGCGGGAGCACCTTAGCACTCCGAAGGCAATGCTGAAGTTGCACCAACTGAAAGTAGTGTTTCGCTGGGAGACCAAATTCAATTTGCAATTCACTAAAAGTTTTCCAGCGACCTTCATGGAACAACTGACTAGGAATCCAAATGCCCCTAGTGTACCAGGGGCTCCACGCCATCGGCTTATTTTGTATTCGAAATCGAGTATTGTACCAAAGTGGGAGCTTGTCTAACGGACAGAGTCGGGAGTCTAAAAATTGCATAAGATTATTAAAGGCACCTAAGGTGTCTAAAAGCATTGGTGGAAAGTGGGAGTCTGATGGGAGAGTCATACCAGGGAGAAAAGTAAGAGGAATCGGTTTGCAAAGGTCCTCTTCTATGTCTAGCCACACAGGTCTACTCGGTACTGGATCTTCCAGCCAACGAGCGCCTTGTTTGAGAAGAAAAGATTGATGATACTTCAGGAAATCAGGGAATCTGACACCCCCATTTTCCTTATCTGCTTGCAGCTTATGTTTCGCTATCCTAGGTGTCTTGTTTTGCCACAAGTATCTAGTCAGAAGGCCCTCTATATCTTTATATATACGTCGAGGTAAGAGACAGGGCAACATTTCTAAGATATAATTCACTTTCGGAACAATCATCATTTTTATGGTTTCTAATCGACCCCACCAGGTAAGTGTTAAAGGAGTCCAGCGGTGAGTAAGCGCCCGGACTTTAGAGGTTAAGTCTTTGGCATTGAAGGAGATAGTGTCTTCCAAAGGAGAACAATAGTGAACCCCAAGGTATTTGACCATGCGAGGTTGCCATAAGAAGGGGAAGGGTTGCATATCTGCCTGATGAAGCAAAGGATTTAATGGAAAGGCTACCGACTTGGTCCAATTTATCTTATAACCGGACAGTTGTGAGTATTTACCAATTTGCTCTAGGACAGCCGGTACTGAGTCTATAGAGACAAAAAGCATAAGGTCATCAGCATACGCTGAAATTTTGATTTCCCTATGGGTGAAGGGGACTCCATGAATCTCCTCCGATTGCCGGATTAGTAAAGCCAAGGGTTCGAGTGCAAGATCGAAGAGAAGTGGAGACAGTGGGCATCCCTGGCGAGTGCCGCGTTGAAGGGGAAAAGGCTGAGACTTTAAAGCGTTGGCACATATACTGGCTGTAGGCTGTGCGTACATGGTGCGAAGACAACGGAGAAAACCTTCCCCGAATCCGTACCAGCGGAGGACTGCAAACAGGAAGGGCCACTCTAAGCGATCAAAGGCCTTCTCAGCATCAAGTGAGAGACCAACAAATGGGCGATCAAGATTAACTGCGGTAGTCAGTACATGACATAGAGTCCGAGCATTGTCAGCAGTTGATCTACCAGGAATGAAACCGCATTGATCTGGGTGTATTAAGGTAGGCATCCTATTAGAGAGCCGGGTAGAGAGAATGGTGGCAAATATTTTATAGTCCGCGTTTAGGAGGGAAATTGGACGATAATTAGCTGTTAGTTGCGGGTCTCTCCCCTCTTTCTCAAAAACTACTACATTTGCCATTGAAAAGGACCCAGAAGGAGAACCCTCCTCGGCCAGAGCAGAAAAATAAAGTTTCAAAACTGGAGCTAAGTCAGCGTGAAAGGTTTTGTAGAATTCAGCAGGGAGACCGTCTGGGCCTGCGGCTCGACCTGAGGCACATTTCTTGATAGCAGAATGAATTTCTAAGACAGTAAATGGTGTGTCCAAGGCCACTCTATCTTCGTCAGATAGGGTCGGTCTTTGTACCCCTGAAAGTAAGCGTTCAAATACATCTGGCTCAAAATCACATTCAGATTGATAAAGCCGAGTATAAAAATCACGAAAGAGTTCTAAGATTTCGGTATCTTTAGTGACCAAGCCCCCCCCCCGACGGATTACGGAGGGCGGTAACACGCTTGGCTTCTTTTTGACCTTTTAGGGCATTTGCTAATAATTTGCCAGCACGATTATTTTCCCGATAATATAGCCCTTGTTGTGATTCAATATTTTTAACAGCAGCAGTGTACAAAAGCTGATTGTATTGAAAACGCAAGCATTGTAAACGGAGTAAAATACATGGGTCAGTACGGGACGTGAGAAGACGCTCCCCAACTTGTATCTGCTGCTCTAGAATCAGTAATTGCTGCTTTCTTTGTTTCCCCTGCCGAATTTGATAGCTAGTTATAGTTGCGCGGATAGATGCTTTAAAACCCTCCCACCAAGCCCAGCTCGCTGTGTCATGGGGTGAGTTAAAATGAAAATAATCTTGGATAGCGGCCTTTATATCAACCTGAAAATCTTTTTGACCCAGTAAGGATCTATCAAAAAACCAAGCTCGGGGAGAATCGTCCCGCGCAGTGACATGTAATGATAAAGATATGGCAGCATGATCTGAAATATGGAGAGGATGAGTCCTAGTCGTGTCTACTTGAGGAATCATTGCTTTGGAAATGAGAAAGAAATCTATTCTAGATTGGGAGTGATGGGGGGCAGAAAAGAAAGTGAACTCTAAGTCGGAGGGGTGAAGCAGCCTCCATATATCTACCAGCGCAAGATCTTGCATCAGAGCTGTAAGGGTAGCAAGACTCTTGGGTGGACTACTCGTTCTAGGCGGCTGTCTATCTATCAGAGGGTCTAACACTTGATTAAAATCACCACCAAGTATTAATGGAGTATTGGCAGAGGCCTGTGCCAACTGCGCAATACTTGCGTAGTAAGCAGGGTTGTCCACATTCGGGGCATAAATGCAAATACATGTAAATTCACTATCTCCAACCTTAAGATGTACTCGGGCCCATCTACCCTCCTTGTCAGCGCTAGTATCAATTACAGTAGCTTGCAAAGATTTCTTAACCAGAATGGCTACCCCGCACCGTTTGGAAACGGCGGGAGAATAAGCAGCCACCATGTAAGGCTTAACATTGAGTTTCAGTGTTTCAGCAGAGTTTAAGTGCGTTTCCTGAAGAAACGCTAAATCAGCATGCTCATGGCTAAGATAGCTAAGGATTTTCTTTCTTTTGATTGGACTATTAATGCCCTTTACGTTGAGTGATAAGATTTTACATAAGGCCATTCAGACAAGTTAAAAATTCTGAGCATGATAGCGCACATAATTTCACAATGTCCCTCATATTGACTGTATCTGGCTGTACATATGGCATAAAAGAAAATAAGCTTAGATAATACAATGAAGCGCCCCACATTAAAAAAGAAAAACCGCAGCGCGGTAGAGAAGAAGCAGAACCCCAAAAATTACTGGCGACCATGTGTCTGCGGGGAGAAGCCCCAGAGAAGGCCGAAATTGAAAAAACACATAACCTGTAGGACTGTGCGTGCTCCGAATCCGACCGAGGCACACATCATGGAGGGATAGGAGACCAAAAAACAAAAAAGTCATAGAAAGAAAGAAAGAAAGTCCAGGTAGTCTCTGTGCTTGACTATGACCGCCGCATCGGGCCCTTCAAAATGGCGGACAGAGCCGGCAAATAAAAGTCCAAGTCGTTGGATTAGCGCATCTGCTCTGCTTCTTTGGAGTCTAAAAATGTTGATAGTAGATCAGGATCTTCGAATGTCCTGGTTTGGTTGTGGAGAGTCACTCGGAGCTTCGCGGGATACAACAGGCCAAAGCGAGCCTGTAGCTGTTGAAGTCGAGGGCGAAAAGCAAGGAGTTTCTTCCGTCGGTCAACGGTAGGCTTTGCCAAATCAGGGAAGAAGGAGACTTTGTGACCTTCAAATTCCAAATGATGGTTCGCCCGAGCAGCATTTAAAATTTGTTCCACTTGTTGATATCGTAGCAAGCGAAAGATAATAGGCCGGGGGGTCGTTCGGTTGAGCGCCATGTGGGTAGGAACACGGTGTGCACGATCGATTTCCAGTTCTTTATGAAAGGTGATCTTCAGCAAGGAGGGAAGAGTTTTGAGCAGGAATTCTCTCATATCTCCCGCTTCCACCCCCTCCGGTATTCCAATGAGCCTCACATTGTTGCGACGGGCTCGATTATTGCTATCTTCTAACTCCTTTTGAAGATTCTGTATCTGGCGCTCAGCCTTGTCCAGTGTGCCCAAGCGCACCGCGTGCGAGTCGAGGACCCCCGCCATATTGTCCTGCCGTAATGAGAGACTTTCAAGTCGGTCCTGGAGCACTCCAAAGTCTTCTCGCATGGCTCTAAGCGCTTCTCCATTGGACTGCACCAATTCCTTCACGCCACGTATTTCCTCTAAAATCTCCAGGTGCATTTCGGGGTTTTCCCGAAATGGAACCATCTTCTGTGGGGAGGACACCTCTGTTTTGGAGCGTTTTCCGTGAGAAGAAGAAGGAGACCCGAAGTCCAAGCGCGCTGGTTTATGGGCCGCCATCCCCCCCGAGGTACCCCGGTCAGCCCGGAGCGAAATAGTAAGTTTGTATAGGTATTAAGTCAGGATTCTAAGTAGGCCTCTCGGGAGCTTCAGCGCGAAGCGTCTTACCCGCTGGACATCAGGCTCCGCCCCCCCGTAACACCAATTTTTAAAAAGGGTTCCAGGGGTGATCCGGGAAACTACAGACCGGTGAGCCT